>JAMADQ010000003.1:1553379-2159398 GCA_023624055.1 Paecilomyces sp. PK2413
TTACCACCTGTTCTTTTCCAAATAAATTTGGGGGGGCGCCCCCCCCCCTTAACATTTTTGGGAATTTTTTTTTTTTTTTTTTTTTTTTTTTTTTTTTTTTTTTGGAGCTATCTCATATATGGCGTATCTGTTATGCACTTGGTCAAGGAGTTTCCTAGTGATCATATTCGAGAATCCATGCGAGTTGTCTTCATGGTGTTTGGGCACTGGCTGTTTCATGCATTTCGGCCTCATTGATTGTAGTTAATCACTTATGTCACTTTATTTTTTTCACGTGTCATCATGGCGTCCAGAACTAGTTACATTGAGCATGACAATATATTATTAATAAAAACAATACACATTTTTATCGCGTGCATTGAGTCAGATCCACCTGATCTAGATCGGATCTTAAGAAAGTGAGGGCATTCGTCTCACTTGCCCCAAAAGATCCGACGCCGATAGGCAGCCTGTCTCGGCAAAGCTTCCTGGTTCAGTGTCCGCCTGAAGCCAACATTATCCAACTCCGCGGTTTAGGCCGTGCTGGCAGTCAACTAAACAACCGGGCGAAAGCAATTACAGACGTCAACATGGATCCATTTTCAGCGGAGGGAGGTAAGTCATATGGCATACATCTACCTGTTGTCTTGATACCTTTGTGAATTATGCGCTTACCGATATGGCTATCGCGCACCTACAGAACTCCTTAACATCTACAATGCCTTCCACCAGGGCCAATACCAGGAGGTGATCGACTTCGAGACCGCTGCGCTATCCTCAGAGAACCAATTGCCGGCACGTGTGTTCAAGCTTCGTGCGAAGATCGCCCTGAACCAGACCGAAGAAGTGCTTGCAGATGTCGAGGGAGAAGAGGACACGCCTGAGCTTGCGGCTGTCAAGGCGCTGGCACAGCAGGCGGCCGGAAGTACCGAATCGGCCCTGACTCTGGCACAGGAACTGGCTCAGAAGGATCCTGAAAATGGAACCATCCAGGTCCTCGCTGGAACCGTTCTCCAGGCCCAGGGACATAGTGAGGAGGCGTTGTCGCTGTTGTCGAAGCACCAGGGTAACCTCGAAGCGTGAGTTAGCCCGTGCATGCCAGCGAGATCCCCCCCAATACTCCCATTTGCGATAGTGCAGGATTGTACTGATTGATATCATCGACTTGTAGTGTTGCACTTATCGTTCAGATCCACCTACAACAGAACCGCACCGACCTCGCCTTGAAGGAAGTGCAAGCTGCGAAGCGCTGGGCGCAGGATTCGCTTGTCTTCAACTTGGCCGAGTCCTGGGTTGGGATGAGAATTGTATGTGTTAAATATAATGCTGCTTCTCGCATCAGGCATCGGAACTAACTCCATTATTCTCACCCAGGGTGGCGAGAAATACCAATCCGCATTCTACGTTTACGAAGAGCTCGCCTCTGCCCCTAGCACGTCTTCCGCTATGTCGATTGTCGGTCAAGCTGTTGCTGAGCTGCACCTTGGTCGCCTGCCTGAAGCGGAAGCTGCGCTATCTTCCGCGATTCAGAAATACCCTGATGATGCCGAGTTGATCGCAAACACTATCGTTCTGAACGGCCTAAGTGGGAAGGACACTGCGGAACTCTCTTCGTACGTTCAGCCATCCCTATTTCTCTGCAATATATTATACATTGGCTGTATTTCCCGAAAGGCTAACAGCTGCTGCACTTATTTAGACGCCTACAACAAGTCCAACCCTCGCACGGCCTCCTCATCGACCTGGAGGAGAAGAGTGCCTTCTTTGATACGGCTGCGGCGAAATATGCTCCTAAAGTCTCCTCTTAATGCAGTCGCTTAAAATGCTTTGCCTTGTTGAACTCTCTGGCCGTTTCATGTAATGAATCCGATATGATAGACTAAATATTGAACTGCATATTGCAGACCATTCAGTCAAAGCTCGGGTCGTGAAATGCTGGTGTAATTCTCATTTAATACACCGTATTATCCACAGGCGGATGGAAATATATGATTGAATAAAAGTTTCTGAAACTCTACGACGGAGAGGATGGTAAATTGAAATATGGTGTTCTTGATATTTGGACCAGATATTTTTTATTTCTAAACCCGGGAACTATTACCATCGTCGCTAATATCATCAGAGTGAAGAGATGTTGCCGTTTCTGTTCCATTTAACGGAATCACCTCCCTAAATTGCCGTTGTATGGGTTAGGCAGATATTCAAAGTTGGAATGGTTCAGTGTCCGTTTACCAAATCTTCCTTTCCAGTAAGTTCACAGAAAGCCTTGAATGTAGTGAAGATATCCTCGTCGCCCTCACCACTTCCTGTGTTTTCGATGATGCATTCTGCATCTGCTCCTACAAAGAAGACGTGCCCTTCCTTGATCTCTTCCGTCTTAGGACCCACGGATATCTTGCCGTTTCCTCTCGTGCAGATGAATATACTCGGGCCAGGGATCGGGTCAAACGTTGCCTTTGCCCCTTTCCTGTTTAGATCTGTCTTCACAACACTGAACTCCTCAATTGGCGGGTCATATAGTATTGCAGCAGAAGAACTTGTGTAGGCGATTGTGTTCAACATGGCATACGGATAGTCGGTTGGATGCATCTTCTGCTCCTCAATTGGAGCATAGGAATACGTCAACATATTCGTCAAGGTGTCAACGTCCTTGAACTTAGGTGTGAATCCAGCACGGACGACATTATCGGAGGATGCCATGCATTCGATGATATCGCCGGAAATATATGCGTGGATGTCATCTGCCTTGAGAAACATCGCCTCTCCGGGCGAGAGCTTAACGTAATTGAGGAAGAAGAGCACGAACAATCCGATATCGTTCGGAAACTGTCCGTTGAGACGAGTCACGAGCTCGGCCAGTTCTCTCGGGCTCGGGGTGATTTCCTGGTCGGTACCGCCAGTAGCGAAGGTTGCGGGCGAGTTTTCTGCTGCGGCGACAAGATCCTTCGTAGCAGCTTCTATGCTTTGTGGAGAGGATTGCATGAGTGACGTGAACACCGCACGCAGAGCGTCTCTATTCTTCTCAATGACCGCTTCATCCTCGGAGTCTTCCGAGCCCTTCACGATTTCTTCGAATTCACTGGCTGCTTGGTGGCCGACTAGGTTTCGGAGGGGGTCAACAGCTTTGAGGAAATGTACGATTTGGGCCAATGGCCGAAAACCACAAAGTCCCTCAAAAGGAGTGATGGCGATAGTCATTTCAGGTTTGTGGTTGTCATCTGCACACCATGATCCGTCAGAATCTAGAGCTCAGGTCAAAGGCTCTCAACCAGGCTCACCAGGATAATTTCTCGGATCCTTCGCATGCAACTGTTCCGCGAGTTTCTTGTTTGGGTGCGCCTGGATGCTGAGAGCTTTTCTGATCGACAGCACCTTGAAAAGAAAAGGAAGCTTTCCCCCGTATCTCTCAGTAATCTCCGTAGACATCAATGCCTGGTTGTCTTGCACAAGGTCCAGCAATGTTCGCTGGGTTTCAACGTCTCTCGAAGGAAGAGAAGGGTGTGTGCCCATCCATAACTAGATGATAACGGTGTAAGTTAGCCGGCAGTATCTCCGCTTTAGACGGAATAACTAACTTCAGCATATGGTTTCTCAGCCTCTATAGAGAAGCCCGAAGGTGCTGTGGTTGCGGCATACTTGGCTGCCGCCGATTCCTGACCCAGCTTTCCTATGTTGACGTTCAGTGCGGGGCTAGAAATAAACAGATTCCCAAGGGCAGCATACCCCAATCGTAACTATTGACGCCTAAGTAGAGTAAGCTAAAGACCATAGAATATGTCCTAAGGGAGTAATGGACATACCACACTGGAGACGAAGTAATGGTATCTGCATCTTTGCGGGCGACGGAGGCGACCACTGCGGTCACCTTTGCAAAACAATGAGGAGAGCAAGAGAAAATGAAGAGAGAATGGTGTTTTTTTGATATGAGAGAAACTTCAAAACAAGGAGCTCTTTGGTAAGAATTGCTTGTAAGATATCACAATTCCCTAGAGCGCAGATGTGTATCTTATACACTACCTACCAAGCAATCTCGACTCCAAGCTCCTTCCCCACCATCATTCCTGCATGCCCGCATCCGTCCCGTGACCGTTAAGCCCTCGGCCCTACAGAATGCCCGATTGGGCCGGAAGCGGTCCAGATGCGCCGGGACCTCCAGCAGATCTACCCACCGCCTTTGGGAGCGCCGAACCCACTTCGGAACATCGAGTGTCGGCCACGTCCCCTGCAGCCAAGATCATCACGAACCCCAGACTTATGAAATCCGGCGAGTCCATCTCGTGGCTCTAAGAGCTGTTTGTCGACTAAGGATAGAAACAGCGCGGATCAATTGCACATCCCCCGCCGAATTCACGCCGCTCGACTGCTATTTGTCTAATGAGCATTGCGGCGTGAGGGGACGCGCTGTACTTACCGCCCTGGAGAACATCAACCGTGTTCAAGTAGGACGCGGTACCTCGCCAGAGATAGGCGTCAAAGACATAATCATAGTCCAACAACAGCAGAAAGAAGAAGGAGTTACACCGGACAACCTAGCTAGGCAAAATGTCGCGAAACCGTCCGAGAGGGCCTCCAACAAGCAGAGACAATGGTCTAGCTGCTAATGAGGAAACTGATATGTGGAACAAGATCATACAGGATCTGCGCAAGGCCAAGGAAAAGAATGACAAACAAAGACTGCTTGGAGAACAGATAGTGGCTTTAAATGAGAAGATTGGTAGAGAGGGTAGCAGTAAGTCATTCCTTGCAATAGCCGTCACAAACAGGGTCCATTTGCAGCACGTATCACTTTAAAGCGCATCCCCTCTTTGTTGTCACGTCAAGTAATATGCAACTGCATTTCCCAAGCCCAGAGGCCACAAGGTCTGTGAGTGTGAGCTTTTTAATAACGTCTCGTCGAATGCAGAACCCACGCTGCCAGAACATAATCAACTTGACAGTCTCTACCGTCAATTGTTGAAGCTTAGCGAAGAAGAACGAGCCATCTTACAAGACGAACCTAGTGATGTTATAAAAAACCTGGGACTCCTGACCGCGTTGAGATCGGCCTCAGAGGCTGAGGCGCCCTTAAGTCGTCTCGCTTCCCTCCCAAAGTTTCGGAAGAAGAGAAATGAGACTGATGGATCAGCCGCTGAATCGCCAGGTCCTTCAGCTACCTCTACATCGGACAAGCTGAACCGTGTGAAGGGAACTGCCCAACGAAGTAGCAGCGTATCGAGCAACCAGCCTCGTGATGCTCGTGACAATGTTACAGTTAAGGTGGAGGAAGGGACGGAACCTACCAAAGGCACCATAGCAGAGCGCAGCGGTCAGCTTGTTATCGGCGCTGAGGTAGTCTTCAAGCACAACAAAAACAAACAAGGTGTTGAAGGAGAAGGTATTCAATGTATCATAAAAGGCATATCTGGGGACGGGCATAAGAAACGGTATATTCGTCGCAGAGGATGACTTTATGCATGTGCTAATTTCAACTACGCATTCAGATACGATGTCCAAGACCCTGAGCCCAACGAGAATGGCGAACAGGGCGCTGTCTACAAGACAACAGCAGCGTCCCTGATCCCAATACCCCAAGTCGGTACTACGCTTCCTGTCTTTCAGGTCGGGAAGCAGGTCCTTGCCAGATATCCCGATACGACTACTTTCTATCGAGCCGAAGTCATGGGCTCCAAGAAGGATGTGTACCGTTTGAAGTTTGAGGGCGAGGAGGATGACAAGGAAATGGAAGTGGACAAACGCTTCGTTCTGGACATCCCCGGGAAATGAGACGAATTTATGCGGAAAGTATGCTTTTTGCGAAAGGAAGGGTGGATGCTTCAGACATGATACCCCATTGCCTACATGTACATTTTTTTTTGGAGTAGGGTCACTCGGGTGCGGGGTTCGGAGTTCCTCTCGAGACATAGCGTTCGAAATTTCAACGGTCACGATTCATGGTCCAGGCCGACAGTGACAACATTATTTTAATTATTTAGTTCCGACATCTGCAGGAGTGATTGGCCTCATGCTGTTGTCTTTTAGAGGCACAGAATGTGCTAGATGGCAAGCCATCTCGGATATGTTGTCAGACCTGACAAATCGTAGCCGGCCGGGCCCTGGCTGGGTTTCGGCGGGCTTATTCAGCGTCATGACCGAGGTCGTCTCCGCATGAGATCCGCCAGCGCTGGAGAGTCACACTTGAACGTGTCTGGACTACGGACAATCCTTCCTCTATGGCTCTTTCGACGATTTTTGCACAGATTTTATACCCCGTCAGATAATTTTTCCTTCTTCCCGCATCATCTGCTGCTGCGCAGCCTACCAGCAGTATGCCTGACCTACCTTCGCACGCCTCTCCATACTTTTCGCCGCAACCCGTGCGTACCGGCCAACCTATACCCGAATACTCCCTCAATTCAGAAACTGCGAGTTCTCCATTGCCCTCAATCACGAGTCCGCGCCCTCAGGCAATTGCTGAAGAGAATGACCTGCGCGATGGAGCGACTCCGGCCTTGCCGGCCTCCATCGTATCCCCCACTTTTACCCCTCCAGTAACGCCGGGTGGCACCGTGAATGCGACACAACTCCTACAACAGCGAACGAGCCAACCGGACATTGAAACAGAGCGCGCCAATGCGAAGACACCGAAGCTCCTTCCACAGTTACCACATGTGGAATGTATAGTGCGTGCCCGCATCCCCACCACGACGGGGGCGGAAATGTTCCTGCACCTGTATCAGAACGATGTCGACAATAAAGAACATCTCGCGATTGTCTTCGGGAATAATATTAGAAGTAAGAGCCTGGATCGCGTGATACCAGGGGAGACTGAGCTGGACCGAATGATTCGTGGTGCCTATGTGGGGAGGTTGCGCCCAGGAAGGGTCAGCAGTCGTTACGATGACGGACCAGAATCGCGGAATTCATCTCAGGGCCCCAGTGATGCTGGTGATAGGGCTGTCTCTGAGGCACTCAGGGAACCTGGGTCTGCTCCAAGCAAGCAGAAACAAGCCCCATTAGTGAGAATCCACTCAGAGTGCTATACGGGAGAAACAGCCTGGTCAGCACGTTGTGATTGTGGCGAACAATTGGACGAAGCAGCCCGGTTGATGTCTACACCTGAGCATCATAATGAGACCACTTCCGATTCCTCGTCCGTGGAGCCACCAGGCGGTGTCATCGTATATCTTCGTCAAGAAGGTCGTGGCATTGGGCTCGGGGAAAAGTTGAAAGCCTACAATCTACAGGATCTGGGTTCTGACACGGTGGAAGCCAATCTATTGCTGAGGCATCCTGCCGACGCTAGGAGTTATGGTCTCGCCACTGCAATTCTTGTCGATCTTGGTCTGGGTGTCGACTCCTCTGATGCCGGAATCAGACTGCTCACAAATAATCCCGACAAGGTACGGGCAATCGAAGGCCCCAATAGAGAGGTCGTTGTTAAGGAGAGAGTTCCTATGATCCCCTTGGCGTGGAGAACGGGTGGTAAGAAGGGGATTAGAAGTTCAGAGATTGAGGGTTATTTAAGGACGAAGGTAGGTCCTAAATTCCTTCAATGCGTCCATTCACTCGATTACTTTTGCTAACGAGATTTACTAGATCGGAAAAATGGGACATATGATTGAATGAAAAGTTGGACTGTTCATCCCTCAGCGAGACCGCATCTCCTCCCCTCTAATAGAGGTGGCCTTTGCAATCTCAGATATCATGTAAAGATACCCTGAATTTGCCTACATTGCAAATTGTCGGGCCCCTTTCAGGGGCTTCCTGGGCCGCGCTGGCCACGAGAGGTTACCTCACCTAGGTTAGCTATATTGGCGTAGTTGGGTCATTGGTGTCGAATAGCAAGTTGAACATATTATTTGTAAATATAATTATTAGTGGTTTCTTCCATAAAAATTTGAGGTTTTTAACCGGGACAAGGAATACCGCAGGCAAGCTGAGGTTTCCAGAAGTACAGTACGCCGCAGGACCCATTGTTGTGGCCAAGTCATGAAAAAAAGGCAGTTTCATACAATTAACCACTGGTATAATCTGGTGGACATCAGCGGCCAGAAAAGAGATAAGTCAAAAGGATCGTGGAATCATTCGATCTGTCAAATATGTATGAGATGTTCTGTCAACGCAGATTTAGGTAGCCCATGATAAAATGCTGTTATCCCTGCTTACTAAAAGACACCTTGCATCTTGAGATCTACGAAACGTGCTTTCTATCAACGCCAGTATTCCAAATGCTAAATTGCTAATTTAGAACAATTGCTTCTATATTTATGCACAGAGAAATTCACATTTTAATAGGAAAGCTTTTGATATGAATATACCTGCTACCTATTCTTCAGAAACAGTCAAATTAGTTGAGATGCAACCTAACGCTTTTTCGACAACTCTCAACAGTTTCTCCGTATCTTCTAACCCGACGCTGATCCTTACAATATGCCTTGGCACATCATAACTGGCTGCCCAATCCAGCTCCTTGAAATGTGCTAGGAAGGCGTAGGGAATCGCCAAGGTAAAATTCGTTCCAAGACTGGGCCCTTTCGGCACGTCGAGATTGTCGTAAAATTCAATTGCGGCTGTGGGCTCATGGAAAATAATGCTCATAAGGGAGCCATAGCCTCCATCTTTCCTCTTCACTTGCTCGTAGAACTTTCTGCTCTCAACCAAAGAAGGGTAGTTGACTCGTTTAACAGAAGGGTGTCTGTTGATGAAGTTGGCAATTGCTTCGGCGCTAAAGCTTGATTTCAGGACACGAGAAACGACATCGGAGCAATTTTTGGAAAGAGTGATGGCGTCAGCTGGAAAGAAGTTGTCTTCCCACTCTGACGATACAGCGTCGAAAATAGTATGAAAATGAGCGGACCGCGGATTCACAACGACTCTGGACCCAGTCAGACTCATTTTTAACAATTGTTTTTATGTCTTCTTCTAACTTACGACCCTCCCATAACATCTGAACCACCACTGAAAGATTTGGTCAAACTCGTCATAACAATGTCAACGTACGGCAGAATGTTGACATTGATAAATGAACCGATGGTATCATCACAGGCAATTGCAAAATCGTATTTGTCTGCTAATGTACGAAGACGCCGCAGGTCGGGAGATCGCAGTTGTGGGTTGCTGGGGATCTCACAAAACAAGGCACTAATTCGGTGACCGCTGATCAGATCGTCCTCGAGCTGGTCTAGTTCTATCTTGTTTCCGTGCCCATACAGCGTGAACTTCCGCCATTGAGTCATCTCAATGCTCTTTACTGTTTCTGAGTATGGAAATCTATGAAGCTGTTAGCTGAGTCCTGGGGGGACATAACGGGTTGCAAATATTATATGTAAGACCCACCCGTATATAACAACTGACTCAGATCCGTTCAGATTTGCCTTTTTCAAAGCGCGAGAAACTGCATAAATTGCGCTCATTCCAGAAGGAAACAGGAATACATCATGCGGAGTCACATTAGTGCCCCTCTCGCCAGTTACAAGCTTTGCAATAGATGTGCGAATGTGTCTCTTTGCCTCCTCGCCATACTCAAGCCTTGATTTCTGAGGCGAAAGGGTCACAGAGATGGGCGAGGATAAATCTCCACCATGTTCTTTATGAGTCATCTGGTCCAAGAATGAAAGAACATATTGTGCATGACGACTTGAGATTCCTTCTCCACTTTCGCGCCAGAAGGCTAAAAACGCTGAGTGGATATCAGGAGGGTAAATGACAGCCTCAAAAGATACCCATCTCACTTCTTCCGGTGTCAAGTCATCCACTGAGTGCCGTGGCAAGCTAAAGGATATAACTCTTATCGTTTTAGACGACGCGTTGTCCGCCAAAGCCCCAATGCACCGTGATACAACAGCCGGGGATGGGAAAATCATGCAATTCGACTCCACTAGTTGAAGCCTCGAGAGTACTTCCGAACTCAACTGTTGAACGAATCTGTGAATGAAGAAACTGGCGAACAGTCAGTGCTGCTTTCGATTAGAAGTTGTTCTAGTAGCACAACCGTGGGTAGCCTCCTTTAAGCTTGTCGAGTATTTATGGAGTTCGACCACCCCATTGGATAACATGGTCCCATGCTGGCATTGAAGCACTGACTGCCTGTTAGACTGTGTCAGTACGAAGACTATATGACCCTGAGATCATTATACTCAACATGTGGGTTGCAAGGCGGCAGCAGCTGTCCTAGGGGCCATGATTGAGGATAGGCTTGTGGGTAATACGGCGCCATATCTGGATTATCGGTTCTGGCAAATGAGTAAGATATGGTTAAATGGCCCTCTGGATAGAACTACCCATGCGGACAGGAGTGTTTTAACAAAAAGTTATTTCAATTGTCCAGCCATCTTGGATATAAAATGGCATTGCAAACTGGCCCGCAGCTTTGACTTCGGCGATCTGAGTTCCTAATTTTTAGTCCACGCACATCGATGCTAAACTGAAAACAGGATAAAATCTGGTCCTGATGGATCTGCATATACGATGAAGTATAAGATCCACTCCGAATAAGTGATCTACTGTATGCATATTTCGTAAGGGCTGAGAGAAGTGGATAGCTCACGGGTGCATAAAGTGGGCCCTGGACCTCCATACGGACTACGCAACTAACTACCTGAGTATGGAGAAAGGTTCTATAGTTCCCTTCATATTGTCTACTTTAGCGGTTAAAAAAAATCCTCGTTGTTGGTACACGCACCGTGTGGGGATAGATTACGACCTCCTTCGTTCACACTCATACATGGTAGTCTGGCGCAGACAGGTTATATAGCAGAGTTGTCAACTGCAGAGCAAGCTCTCCATGTTACTCTCCGCATTTGGTACCGCAGGCAAAAGCATGGCTTCTTCTGAGGGCGCATTCCCCGATAACAGCCTGTTCCGTCGACTTTTCTTAGTCGCAGAGTCTCGCCCAGATGGAGTTATAGCTGATCCTCAGCATGGGAATATCAGCTACGCCCAGCTCCTGCGCGATGTGGAACATTTCCGAAATCAGCTTCGACAGTCACTGTCACCCTCTCTCTTCACCGACGCCGGAATAATTCGCGAAGAGGATGTGTACATCTGTACATTTATGAAGTCAAGTTATGAGATGATCGTGGCACTCTTTTCCATTCTCTCTATTGGGGCAGCAATGATCCCTCTATGTAAACTGGCTCTTTGAAATCAACTCTTTGCGCAGTGGAGCTAACAAGATAGCAGCTCCAGATCTGATGCCCGCTGAAGTGATAGACTTTTATAGCCGTTTCAACGCTAAAGGCATTATCACGCATTCAAGCACATCCGACTTGGGAAATCAGATTGAAATGCATAACCAAGAGACTAACTGCATTCCTCTACTACTTCCCATGGTGAAGGTAAGACCTGAGGCTATTCAAGCAATGGCAGACCCGTACATAGACCCAGCAATTACTATACCGCCGAACCGACCAGCGATTTCGCTCTTTTCCTCGGGCACTACCGGCCCTCCTAAGGGTATTATTCATGCTCTGAGATTCTTCACTGCTCATATGGGCCCTCTTAACCCAGAGTCAGGCACAGTACTGATTCACCGCCCAATGCATTACTGCGCATGTTTAACCAGTGTCGTCAATGCTATTCTCAGGGGGATGCGGCTTGAAATACTAGAACCAAATGCTGGAGCAGCCCAGATCTGGGAGCGTTTGCGACAGGGTGGAGTGACGGATCTGGCAGGCTCAGTTAGTTTCTGGGTGAACCTGATGGAGTACTTCCAACAGAACTTGGATAATCTTCCCGAAATACAAAAGAAGGTTTACATTGATAATGTGAGACTTCTTCGAGTTGCCAATTGCAGCGGTGCTATGGCAATGCCAACCACGAAAAGATTCTGGAAATCGATGAGAGGACGACCTTTGCAGATGGTTTGGGGCAGTACCGAATGTTCTAGGGGGTTAAAGACTGGATGCGACTCCGATTTCATTGACACGGTTAGTTGGAATATGTTACTATATGATTGTGTTCTAACAAGTACAGAATGCTATTGGAAGACCTGTTTCGAATGTGGAGGTCAAGCTCTCGGAGGGAGACCACGGGGAGATGAGAGTGAAGACTCCAACTATGTTCCTAAGGTAGAATCAAAGGCCCTTCATTGATTTGCTTGGCCATCTAACCAAGACGGCACAGGTATTGGAATAACGAAGCAGCAACCCGAGCAGCATTTGATGAAGATGGTTTCTACAGAACTGGTGACCTGGTGTATCGCTCTGGTGATGACTATGTCATCCAAGGTCGTGCAGCTACTGACTGTCGGTCATCTAAAATCATACCCAACGGCTTAGTACTGAACTGACTCGTTGGTAGTCATCAATTGTGACGGTGCCAAAACGCCCATTCTGGATGTTGAGACTGCCCTGTCAAGGCTCCATTATATCACTGAGGCTGCTGTGCTCCCTGTGATAGATCCAAAGCGAGGGAACAGAGTCGCCGCTTTGGTGCGTGTCCGATCAGATCAGACGCAACTTACGCTGCAGGCTCTCAGAGAAGATCTTGCATCGTATTTACCGGCCTTTCAGCTCCCCACTGTTCTGCGTGTGCTTAGTGACCAGGAGGAATTTCCCAGAACCGTCTCGGGGAAACTGGCTCGACAAGAAGCCAAGGACCGGTATTTTCCTCAAAAAGGAACAGATCCCAGCTTGCAAGACTTGCCACAAGATGTCCAAGTCGATAATTTCGATCCGGCTATAAGAGCCCGATCGCGCCGAATGTGGGACACAGGAGGTGTTCAGTGAGGCCGCAGGCTCGGGACTATTTTCCACTGTTATTAAACTAGTCGGTGTGTACTCCGTACACAGTACGTATCATTCCAAGCGTAAACTTGAATGAAGTAGATAGAGCATTTGTGGCGCTCAAATGTGGATATCGAATCCGAATCGGGCATGGGCCGGGCCGAGATGAGGAACATAATCTATTCTATCTAGTATTATTGGTATTACTGGTATTACCAGGTTGGCAAGATTACAAGATCCAGTCCGAATCATATGTATTGGTGATTACCCAGTTTCTTTTTGGCTAATGATCTTCATCAACCTATCTGGATATGTTCCATTTTCTTGCTTCAATTCTCTCATGTATCTGACTTTCCCTTCTGGGTTATAGGGTCATGTTAAAGCTTCATTAGTGAGCCAACTCTGTCGTCTAGTCCCTATCCATCAGATAGATACAGTGCAATCTTTTCGAATTGTTTACTACAGGTTGCGTTCCATTATGTCTGCAATCTCGTCGAGGTTCCAGATTTCCGTCCCCTCCACAGACATTCTGACTTACGTTTTTGATTCGCCTTGGAGTTCAACCCAGGGCTACACATATGATGAGCCGCTCATTCTATCTGGTGAGGGGACTGCGAGGCCTTCTTGCACTTTCAACAATCTAAAGCATCTTGTGAAATGTTTCGCTTGTGGGTTCAGCAAACGAAACCCTTCAAACTCAAGAGTTATCATTTACGGGACGTTGAACGTCAATCTCCCTGCTGTTCTCCTAGGAGCAATAGGTGCAAAAGCGAGCTGTAATATCTGTCCGGCGTACCCGCTTGCGGAAACAATTGCCAGGCTTCAGGTTCTGAGGGCAGATTATGTCTTCTTTGAGCCACAACATCTGGAGACCGTAACAGCTGCAGCTAAAGTCGCTGGTGTTCCACTTGAGAATCTGTTTATTCTGGATGAGTACGAGAGATGCGAAGAGTTGAGATATCCTCTGACCCATTGGAGCTTTTTTCTTGATCTCGCGGATGGGCCAACCTTCGAATGGAAACGATTATCCGAGGATGAAGCAAAGACAACAACAGCTTTGTTCTGTCACACTTCTGGGTACGTTTATAACATGGTCTGTTCGAAGGACACCAACAAATTTCTGACTATAGATAGAACTACTGGTCTTCCGAAGATGGCTGAGCGAACACATTATGGCCTAATCGGTAACACCGCACAACTTTTGTATCGCTATCATCTCAAACCAAGGCAAAGACATGAGACATGGTTTTGTACGTTCATGTACGCGGGAATTGGGTTCATATTGTATGGCCTGTTAATGCCGTTGAAAGCCCGATATAAGACCATCTTCATGCCAAATTATGAGCTTAAGGGGTTCCTGTCTGCAATTGGAACTTTTCAGCCGACCTCTTTGCATACACCGAAGCACATCTTCCAAGATCTTTTGACGAATGCTAAGCATTCGGACTTCTCCTGCGTATCCAGCTTACGAACTGGGGGAGCCATGATACCGATCCGCATGCGTGAAGAGTGGGTGAAACTTCACGGATCGCCGTGTGAAGTCGTGTGTGGAATGACTGAGTATGATCACCCCCGTATTCATTAATTTCGCTGGATAAATATTCTGACCCATCTAGGGGTGGGATACATTTTGCCTCAGATCCACGAAAACCGGAAATAAATGAAACTGTTGGGGAGCTTTTGCCTAATCTTGAAGCAAAGGTTGTGAATCAAGATGGTCAGATACTCCCAAGGGGCCATGCTGGCGAGATTCTCATTCGAAACCCATATGCTATGAAGGGGTATTTGGACGGTATCATCGCCTCGAAGGAGGTCTTCACCGAGGATGGCTACATCAAAACGGGCGATATGGGTATGGTAAATGAATCTGGTCATTGGTATATCATTGGCCGTCTAAAGGTTAGAGCACATGAACCCCTACCTAAAATATTTACTAACATAAACATTAAGGATTTATATAAAAGAAATGGATCTCATGTTATGGGATCTGAAATTGAAGCAGCAATATTATCGCATCCCGAAGTTCTCGGTGCAGCGGTCATTGCGGTTAAAGTGTACGTGCTAAGATTTTTGTACCCAAGAGCATAGCTAGACTTCGTTTCTAACTTGTTACAGCCCAGGAGCAGTGGATGATGAGCCCGTCCCTCGGGGTTATCTTGTTCGGCGACCAGGGTCCACTCTGCAAATTCAGGATTTTAAGGCCTGGATTGCCACATCCCTTTCTGAAAGGTTTCAGCTCGAGGGTGGGATTGAATTTCTTGATGCTTTACCCGTATCAATGGTAATATAATTCTTGTTGTGTATGCACGTATGCAAACAATGGCTAATGAGATGTAAACAGGGAGGAAAGGTGGACCGCAATGCGCTACGCCAAAAGAGCACACTCGTGATTTGACATACGGCATGAAGGGCCTACTACTTGGAAACATACAGCAATCAATTGAATATTGCAAGGGATGCAGAGTCTCGGACGCATATGCTGGGCTGCTGAGAGGCGACTCTTCCCCTCTTCCACATCGCCCCCGGGGAATTTTCCAAAAGAATTCGAAAGGATCTCCATTCACGATCTAAGTTAATTAAGCTTAATCTTTCTGTCAGAAGATAGCTTCTCTATGCCACCAAGAAGACGAACCTGAGGGACAGTTTCCATAGTAAAGCATTGACAGAAGCCAGAAGAAACAAATATATGAGATTAATTAACACGCAATAATACGTTTGATACATATTCAGACATCAAGAGAGCACGGAAAAAAAAAAATAAATAAATAAATCAAAAGGGACATACAACAGCAGGGATTCGCATGTGGTCACCCACCATACTACTAACCTGCCGGCGTGTGGATTGAGTACGGCTGAGCGGACGGGAAGCCCTATTTTCCACACCCTATGGTCGTATGTGCTAGCATGTGCACCCTAGAGGCATTTGTGCCGCTTCGCAATGATGATATATGTACCATGAAACGCGGCATAAAGTTGTCGTATAAACCTACTGTAGGATGCTAGAAAACCTTGAGTAATCTGGTCGTCTACCCGTGATACGAGTGGAGACTCAGTTAATCGTTCGTAGAAGGATAGAAGAGCAGAATATTGCGTTAGATATTCCAATTAGGGTCATAAATTGGATAGGAAATCATTGGCCCCGTGACTGATATTCTATATTCTGTGCATGGGTAGTGGGCACTCCAAGATCTGTATCCATTTTTGAGCCCCTGATTGGCTAAATGTCGATCACCGCGCGGACTGAAACGAGGCAGGATCGATAGCTTCATCTGTTGGAAACTGATGCAGATCAAATGTGTTTCAGCGCAGCCACCGGGTCCCTCCATCTCAGCCAGCCATGATCAAGTGCGGACAACGTGCTTGAAATCTGGACGTATGGTATTCGCTATTGATTATGATCTACGGAGTAGATCTCTACTAACTGTGCGGAAGACCGCGATAGCGGCACCATGCAGGTGCTAGTTCATGTGGAGATGAACACACAGTGGGGCTGTCTCCGACTATGTAAGTAAGTGGTCACAGTAATTTAGCTGAGTAACATTTCATCGGTAACATAGTTAGTTATGGTATACAGCAAGCCTGCGTTAGTGACTGAGTGGAGACTTGCTGGCCACTATCAATTATCACGCTTATGGGTTTTCTTTTTCAATTATGAGTACCTTAAGAGAGTGGACTGAGAGTTCTGGCATGTTAACATTGGGAAGACCTGCTTCTATTAAAGAAATGCTGGCCTATAAACCCCAGTACGGAATATTCTGGATTGTATATTATCACGACGTAGATTTTGTGAGCTCCAAGCTCCGGTTTGGTCCTCTAGCTGGCCGCAACTATTAATCGCGGTTGGCGGAACTTGTTAAAGCAACGGATTGGGAGAATTCCGCTACGAATACTCTAATAGGGAACAGTCGAACAGACTCTGAAATTGAAGTTTCTTGCTCTCTATACTACCAATATAGCTCTTTATGAGACGAAACACCTACCATGTCCAATCCAGAACAAAACATTTCATCAGCCGAGCACGACCTGGCATTATCTGTTATTTTTGGGGTTGCAGGCCAAATTTCAACTCCACCCTGGCTCTCTTCCTTCCTTCTATGCTTTCTCAGTTCTGTCTTAACAAGATTCTGAAGGTGGAGTGGTCCCTGATTTTTATAGGTTAACTAGGTACGAAGCAAAGCAAGCCAGCTTGGGGGAGCTATTTTCCTACCTTCTCTTTATCTGGATGAAGTTCTCCGTTCGTATAGATCCCAGCGTTCAGATTCCTCTGTGCTCCATCACAAAGTTGTTTGTCTTCTTCGAGAACTTGTCTATAAAAGTCACAGATATTCGTGAATTGTTCGTCGGTAGCATTCTTGCTTCGGTAAACCTCATTCTCGATCCTACTAGTTGTAGCCGTAACCGGAATCATTCTCTGGATGTAAAACATGTGCTCCCTACATACATTAGATTAGTCGTCTCTAAGATTATTATAAGTTAACTTTGCATATGGTCGAAATAGGATTCCACTCACGTAACTGTAACGGATGTACAAGGCGAGAAAAAAGTAATTGATCGGCGAAATTGATTATCATCTAGATTTTTGTTGATGATAGTATGATCGAGGCAACCTTGATTCGGCTCAACGCGGTATTGACTTATATCTGACACATTCGCGATAAGTGGATGGGAAGTAGGGCAGTGGTAGCATTCATTGTAATTGTCAATGAGAGCTTTCCAATTGGCATCCACTTCCATATCCCATATGTGATCGAATTTGAATTCGCCTTCAAAATCGATATCTCGCAAGATTGGCTTTTGGTCTGAACCTTCAAAGTCATCATCCCACGTTACATCTGGTTCTCCTGCTTGCAAGTTTGTCCACACAAAACCAAGTTTATCGATGTGGATATGGATTGGTAAAAGTCCCTGTTTGCTTTTGTCGAACCCCTTAACACTCTCGTATCTCGGCGCCTTTGCGAGACTACCATTGTATCCATAGGACCACCCATGGTATTTGCAGCTTAAGATTTTAGCAGTACCAGAGTCTTTCTCCATTATGGGATATGCGCGGTGTCGACACACGTTATGAAAACCGTTAATACTACCTTCGCGGTCTCGAATCAAAAAGAACGGGAATCCAGCATACGTGAATGATATGAAGTCCCCTGGTTTGCCGAGACGAATCGAGTGCGTGAGTAGAATCCATTTGCGGGAGAAAATGGCACGCCGTTCTAATTGAAACAAATTCTCCGATCGATACCATGATGCAGGGAGACCCCACGACGGTGAAGGGTCATTACAGTCATCAGCTGGTTGAGAACTGAAAATTCTCCACATATCAGATGCCACGGAGGAGAAAGTATTAGAATTTATCTGAATTGGAAGCAGATACTCGATGTTTCGCGGGGCTTCGTTTTTGTAAGTACTCCTTAATAGTTACTATGTCCACTGAGTTTTAGTTATAATGTAAGTAGTCATCAAAGGTGGGGGTGTTGTTGAGCTTACATTTGATGGGTAGCGAGATAAAATCAATAACATGGAGTAATAATACTAATTAATGTGGACCCAAGCACCAAAACCGCCTTGATAAGATAAATTTATATGGCAACCCCACTTATGAATCGTCTGACTGTGTCTCGTGCTGTATTGGACGGGCAATATCCCAGCCTAGCAGGATCTATATTCCAAAACAGACACCCATGCCTACCCGCAATAATTGCGGGATATTGTCAATACCGCAAGAGGACACATATCATGTCGCAATACTATTCTATGCTCTGCATCTTGTCCATGAACCTCACAGGCCGAAGAGCAGTAGCCATGTCCAATGATGCCTTCTTGACGACTTAGAAAGAAGCGAAACAGAGGCTTGTGCGGCAGATCCATTATGATGGCGTGGTGCAGCGAACTCCTGCGGACGGGGGAGCTTGGTCAAGCCTTCTTTGTGTCTGCAGTTATCAAGATGAGATTGTGAACTGGGTAGCTAGTTACTAATATGTCCACCGCAGTTGCCTAGTTGAGGTTCCTGTCTACTATGCAGGACTTCACTCCTATGCAATATGCATACACTATGTAAGAGATATTTAGGGCGCGACAAAAACCGCTAATACCACTCGACCAAAAAGACAACGTTAAGTAATATTAATTGCAGACTGGCACTCTTTATACAGGTATATAACATTCAGGCGTCGCTTAAAACTTCCTACAAATGTCATATATGACTTTGCGAACATAAGTAGTTCAACTTATTGAAATATGACATCCTCATTTTAAGCTCAAGATGTTTGGAAGGGTCTAGATTCTCATCGACAACCTTCAAAAGTTTCTTTGTATCTTCCACCCAGACGCTGATCCCTACAACATGCCATAGCTAGCTGCTCAATCCTGAAATGTGCCGGGAAGGCGTAGGAGATCGTCAAGGTAAAATTGGTTCGAAGACTGGACCTCTTCGGCACATCAAGATTGCCTGAGGCTCCGAGCGCCATGAGTCCAATTATAACTCAGGTGAATTAACTGAAACAGAACATATCCTGGTATCATGATCCCATGGTTCAATTTGATTGCAGCTTATAGTTGTTTGATACGTAGGCGCTTATCTGGAAATGTTATTGACCAGAACTAAACCCTGCTGAGATGGCGAACTGCCCTCTTGTAGCTACTTGGTTATTGGTTAGTTGGTCAGACGAGCAGGACGAAGACGAACATGCCCTTCCGTTTTTTTTTTTTTTTTGTTTTTTATTCTTTTTCAATATATATATGTATAAAATCGAATGATGCTACCGTCGTAGAAGTGTCAGTACGACGGAAACCTGGAAGAATCTGTAGCATGATGAATTTGAATTCTAAACCGGACAGTGTGTATAGTATTATCCTGCTACCGAGCGACATGTTCGTTATTTTCGAAGCCTTCCAATCAGTAACACCCAAAATAAAATTGTCATACCCCATGTTCAATTACCATGATCTGCTTCTTTATTCGATAAGCTTTGGGATGTTTCTGATCTGCGAAAGCCGACCCCATAGACAATAGATTCCCTATAACCCAAAGTGCTTAAAAGTCCTGGTATGTGGTAGGCAATGAAGCTGATGTCTTTAGTAAGTTTGCTCATTGATGAATGATAGTTGCTTATCAAATTGTCAGTGGCGTTCGTCTCTCTTATTGACTTAACAATCTGCATGGCCTGTGCTCCGTTAGTAAACCCTGCCAACCGTGACTCGTACCACGCAGTACCTGGAAACTTGCCTACTAGGGATTTCTCTTCTTAAAGTCTTCAATATGCTATAGCTTGATGCTAATACTCATACTGACTAGCAGAAACCCCGCTATGACACAGCTTCTATTTCCCTGATAGGGAAAGCTGTTTGAGCGTTATGAATTGTGGCTTGAGTGATTTGATCCTTTGGCTTGGATCTCGGAGTAAATGGACATGGCTTGATCGTATGTTGCATGTGAAGTCCAACCATCTCTCGCTATAATTCCGGATAGAGAATCCCAGAAGTCCTGTACTTCGTTCCAACCTTCTCCATCTTCATAATGCTGTTTGATCTCTTCTGGAGAGAAATCAATCGGACAGTTGACCTCGCGTTTTAATAAATTCCACTTCCTTCCAAGCATTTCACAGTAAGAATAACTAAGCTGATAAAGAGATTAGATTAGGCACTTACTTCTGTACTCTGATTAAAGATTCCCGTAATGGTAAGATATCTCCATCCCACGTATTCCCCGCGAACCGGATTGGATCTGTCATTAGCACACCATTTGGGTACTGAAACACTCTGCTTAAAGCCGGGTTCCTTTGTGCCGTATTTTTCTCGTACAGGAATGATAATATCGACTTGATCACTTTGCTCCTCACGGCAATTTGAGTACTTCCATCGAGCTGTTTGAAAATTTTAGGCAATTCTAGCGTCAAGTCACCGTTATAGTTGAGGAAATGCGGATGACGGGCTTCTAGGAATAAGGGACCGGCCCATGTGCTTTGCCAGTCAATGATACTGGTGATATTACCATTGTCATCAACAAAGATGTTGGGAATGCGAAGATCCGTATGCCACAAGAACGATCCCAGAAGGTCGTCTTCATGTGGAAGCAGATATGGAGAAACAGACAAATACCTTTGGAGCAGAGAAATGTGTTCTGCAGGATTGTTCTGGCTATGTGATGTGAAGAATGGGTCATCGGGAGAGCGGGGCGTTGCATAGTTCTGGATCCAAGCTATCTCTCGAAGGGAAATTGCCTGTATATAGTCCACTGCAGACGTCCCTGTACAATTGTTAGTTTCAAGTCCAAAGAAAAGACAACAAAGCCAGTCTACATGGTCCACGATCAATGTCCATGTGTTTTCGCTCCTTGTGCCAGAAACTTGTATCAATAACCGACCCAATTGAAAATTGATTGGCAATATTTGTCTTAAGGTCATGCGACAATTCATCCCCTTTGACAGTTGCAGGGTGAGAGCCTAGCGGTGCATCTTTGTTATAGAAAAGACAACCATAGCTTCAAAAATTAGAGTAACAATCTTTAGCCATCAATTTATGCACGTACTTACCGAGAAAATCTCACAGATAACAATTTTCGTTGGATATCCACAATATCTTTCATTGTCTGAACCTTACGGTCAAGATCCATATCTGACCAAACATCTGCAAGATTTTTGCCTGGAGCATGTTCCATGATGATATACTCGGCACCCACGCGGTTTTCAGAGTCGGTTGAGGAGTTCCAGGCAAGGACTTTAGGGACTGGAAGGTGGAGTATATTCCCCAACTTGAACCTGTCAGATTGTAAAGATCCTAAGATTTTAAGCGAAAAAGTTGAATATCATTATCACTCACAAAGTCCATTGTTGCAACCTCTGAAGCCGTTGTTAAGAAAGCCGGCCCAGCATTTGGGTTCGGGATACGGGCCACGAGCACCTTCCCGTTGGCCATTGTAAGCCGGAAAGACTTGTTGTATGATCCTTCTCCTAACTTTTCCATACCGACACAGGATGCAGCAGACTCCGATCGCATGGCAGCTTTTTGCAGCTCAAGTATATCGAATCTACAATACCTCTCTTGGAGCTGCTCCTCTTCACCCCAAACCCATCGTCCACTTGTATAGCTAAAGAAGTCATCGGAATTTGCGACAACATTAGCCATCTGAGGCTCAGCCTGTGGAAAGTAGCCTCGACTTGAAAACAGAGACTTGGTCTCTCGCGTCGATATACGCCAAATCCTCTGAGTTCGATTTACAACCCGGGAGAATAGAGGCATGATCTTTGTTATCGTCAAGAGAGATTAAGGTGCTAACAAATTTTCTTGGCATAACCATGTATCACTTAGTCATCGCATCCAAGTCTCATCCTTTCAGGTGTTGAAGGAGGCATCAAAAGCATCTAGGAGGTGCTCCCGAAAAGTCACTGGATTAGCCCCAGAAAAAGGACCACTTTTCTGCTGGAGAAGGCTGGTAATACTTGTCGTCAGACCGGATCAAGTCGGTGGCCGTGATCAGCCGAATACAAGAATGGCAGCTTATCCGGGAGGAAAAAAAAAAGCATATCTCTATCTACATTAAACTATAAGCCCTTCAATAATTATAATTGAAAAACCAGGTAAAAAGTTTATTCTTTTAGGGGGTATATAATCATAAAAAACAACTATCTTTGGGTTATCAATCCAAGATTGCCTGTAGGAAAATTGGTTTCGACATATATTGAGGCAGCTACATATATAGCAAATCCGCATCGGGGCGGTTAAGCAGAGACCTCAATTATTAAGCTTGTGTAGTTCCCTTTTCAATTATGAATATCTTGAGGCAGTTAACTGTGATTTAGCATGTCAGCATTGAGGGGGACCTACCTTCTATTGAATTAGGCCCTTATGTCTTGGGCTTTGGGGCGCCGACCAAAGCCTCTACTACCACTCAACCAAAAAGTAAAATCAATTGCAAGATGACATTTTGTATATAGCTATAAAACATTCAGAGATTGATTAAAACTTCTACGAATGTTATATATGGCTCTGTGAATGATATGAGTAGTTCAAACTATTGAAACACGACACCCTCATTTTAGACTCGAGACGTTCAAGAAGGACCCAGCCGCCCAAGGCGCTCGAAAGGCCAACCTTAGAAAATGCTTACCAAGATGCTCGTTGAACTGTTTATGGTGCTTAATACAAGTCTAACTTGCATTCAGTGAGCATTTAGGGTTCTTGGCATTGCTTCATGACTGAATCGATCTACAGCCATATGGGTTCTCTCAAAACTGCATAGGATAGAAGAGGGAGCCTGGAGGTTGTCGTACATGATTTGCTACATACTTGCTACATGCATTATTACTGTATGGTATACTAGCTAAGTAGCGACCTCCCAGCCGCGGTATAAGTATATCGAGTGTTGAATGAGCAATCCCGGTGGCAAAACACGTCGAATGGTACAGCATGTGAATGCTAGAAGAATTCTCCATCCGCCTGAGCTCAGCCACTTTTCTACGAGCTCGGCACTTTCTAGCCGACTTCATACCAGTAGATCTATGAATCAACCTTTTCTGTGGGAACATAAAATTGTGGGACAACGGCTTGATCTGCAGACCCGAGAGCCGTTGGCTAAAGATAGACGCCACTTCTTGGGGCAGAGTATTACTCCATTGAGTACAATATCTCTCCTACAAGGTTTAGGTGGCCAATTGGAAAATGACTCCAGGTATATTTCATGCTATTGCCCTTTGAATCAAGAACGTCATCTAGTGGTAGAAGTAGTGAGCGCATCAATATTCGCAATGCGAGTCGGCGCAGGAGCATATGAATAAACCAGCCGAGGATGTTTGACGCAGGAACAATTCATTCGTCATTGACATTGGCATTGCAACTAGTTGAGGCTGAGAGATAAAATTGGTTTATTCCCCGGGAGGCATTCGATATGCGATCCCTGCATGGTAAGCAGTAGGAGAACAACTTGCATCTTGACGGTCTTGGGCAAACCTCCTGGTCACCTTACTTACTGTGAGTGGTTCTTCAGTCTTCTGGGCCGCCCATTCGAGCTCTTTTCCTTAAGTTGTTCTGAAGCCCTGTCTCTGTCCACATCGTTTTCCAACTGCATCGTCGGTCTGAACCTCTGGCCCCCACTGTGCACGTCGGATGCGAGATCCGTACGCATTTTATCACATCCGGCTGGCTCATACACAGAGGAATGCTCTTTCGAAGCATCCGTAGTCATAATTAACTTACTCTAGCCGCCATCACCAACCTTCTGGGCCTCCAAGCCACAGTCCCTCACATTCAGCGATCGCAACACAGCTTGGTGGATGGGTGCCGCGGGCGGCTGACACGTGGGTGAGGCCATGCCAGCCCACGCTGTCACCGACAATACTGCTCCTTCGCGAGAGTCATCATTCCGTCCATCGCGACTTAATGGTGCTCAGGACGACTTCATCAACGATGGCACTCCCGAGGAGGTTCAGTCAGCACCTGATGGAGGACCTGCTCCGCTCGCGGGGAGGAAGCGAAAGGCGACCAGCGCTGCTTCACGAGGCGTCGCTAACCTGACACCTGAGCAGTTGGCAAAGAAGCGCGCCAATGATCGAGAAGCGCAGCGCGCTATTCGAGAGCGCACAAAGGCACAGATTGAGGCACTCCAGCAGCAGGTTAGGGATCTATCCTCACAGAAACCCTATCTCGACCTGCAAGCTGCGCTGAAAGAGAAGGAGGCAGTTGAGGCAGAGAATCGGGAGATCAAGAAACGCCTGGCGGATGTCCTCGACATTATACAACCATTGCTTCGCACAAGTGGAACCTCAGGTAATTCTTCTGTCCGTCTTATACCCGTTTACTAGCTAACAGGAGCGCTCCTTTGTCGAGTACAGATTCCCTTCCAACCTTCCCTCAGCAGGAACTCCGCTCTACGCATCAGCCTCACGCGCCATCAGAAAGTAACGGCTGCACACCGAGTAGTGTGAGCTCACTACCGGCAGGACAGCCGCATATACAATCAGCACCAAGTGCCAGGACTCCTTCTCCCGTAGACCAGTTGACAGCTCTTGTTGGACTGCGTCGAAGTTGGCCTGGTGATGGAGAAAATCCCTGGCCTGTACCGATGGCATTGAATTACCAGCGGTATAATCTGACCCATGGACTTGACTTCGGCGAGTCCGGTGAGAGGCTTGGGTTGAACTTCCTGCTTGACGGCTCGGAGCATATACCGAAGGTGAACGATGTCCGTCTCACTCCAGATAGTCCGGGTCTACCCCAAACGGCGACCGCCTCACCTGGAGACACGCAACCGGCGAGCAATCTATCAACAGATCCGTCATTGACGGCCTTCACTGCCCCCATCCGGAATGTTCCGCCGACATGTCCCCTTGACAGTGTCCTTCTGAACTTCCTCAGTGAACGTCAGCGACAAGCAGCAGAAGGAGTCTCGGGGCAGCGGCTGGTTGGCCCACCGTACCCTAGTATCACGTCTCTGTTGAATCCAGAAAAAAGCGTTTTCTCGCACCCTATATCGAAAGTCTTTACAGACGTCCTGCGAGCTTTCCCTGATATTGCATCGCTTCCAGAACAAGTAGCTGTCCTCTATGTGATGTTTCTCCTCATGAGATGGCAGATCTACCCTACTCAGCAGAACTATGAGCGTCTGCCAGAATGGCTGACACCGCGGCCGTCCCAACTATTTACTCCACACCCCGCGTGGGTTGATTATCTCCCTTGGCCTCGACTGCGTGACCGAGTTGTGATGTCCTGGCAGTCTTTTCCGTTCGAAGAATGGTTCGCTCCGTGGACACGTACCATCTCCGTCAATTGGCCGTATGAGGCAACAGACTGCCTTCTATCTTCTCCAGACTCCGAAGAGCTCTTGATTAATCCTGTCTTCGAAAGGCACCTGCGCAACCTGAATAATTGGTCCGTTGGCAAAGAATGGGCTGATCTCTACCCGGGTTTGGTTGATACAACAAGGATCAAACACAATCCTGATGTTTATCCGCCTTCCTAACGGAGACTGGATAATTCCAGTCTTCTCTGCTGGAACAAAGATTTCTGGATCGGTGCCTTTGCCGTTTACCCTTTAGCAAGAGGAGTTCTAGGTGTTATCGGTTGGGGATCGGGGATCGCTCCTGGGTTCCCATGTAATTCTTATTTTTCTTTTTTCTCTTCTTGTTATTCCTTTTTAAAACCTTTTTTACAATCAGAAACGGCCTCTATCTTCAGAATTCAAACTCTTCCCCCCATTTCAGTTCCTGCACATACTATCCCGTCATGTCTTTAAAGATATATAACATGCTGCCTACAAAATTTACTTTCTGGCAGTGACGTTGGCGTTTTTATATTAATTTCTACTTTGCGACTATAATGATAATAACTCACTATCTAGCCGATTTGAGCATGTCTTTTTCCCTTTCTCCTTAGCAACTAGGAATGACTCCATGTGAATCATGTCGTTTAGCTGTACAGAGTATTTCCGGCATGCCGACTCTCTCCGCGGAAAGCTTATTGATTCCACATGCCCGACCGTTGCAATGGCGCATATTACGGGACATGAAAAGAGTCATAGATAACTGTTGGCATTGATAAATGGCATGAGGACCTTGTTTGTATTTCTACATGTACTGGATGCGCCTAAGTTTCTTGAGACCCGAATAACTTGCCCCTAAGTTAAGATACTGGCGTGGAAAGAGCCGAGAAGCCTAAAACCATATAAATCCATGAAAGATCAGTAGATAGATGGTTTCGATCTTCGGTTCTCAGTCTCTTATGACCATGAAGGCCCCACTGATGACAATCTGTACTTCTGTGCTCCTGGAGGGGCAGCTCGATTTCTTATCCATTTTGTCCGATTGGCCCAGGAGGTTTTCCGGCCGCTTATCAAAGAAAGTAGTGAAGAAAGGACATCCCGTGTTCATTATTTGAACATGTGTTACGGAGTACACCGTCGCCTTATGTACAGCCGGCCCGCGATATGCCTTACCCGGGAGGGCTGCAGACCGATGACTCAGAATGAAGAAAAAGAGCCTCGAATTGATGAAGTCTGAACGAGTATACTGAAAACTGGGTCCTATAACGGGAAATGAACACCGGATATAGCAGTGTTATTTCTGGCTCAGGTACTAACGAGTCCAAAGAGAATGGCTTATCTTTCGGCCGATAAGTAGTTCCTCGGGAGCTAAGTAAACTGGGAAGCTCCACGGTCTCGGAGTCGGACGACAGTAACAGCAGGGCATCGCAAGTCGTCCGTGAAAGTGGAAACTACTTAAATACGGCAGACGTCATTTGGAATCTCGCCGCAGTGCTGTTATTTCTCTGAATTCTACCTTTTCTCGCCTGCGCGGGTCGTTGACGAAGTTACGGGCTTGTTTTGAGATCAATTTCTTTTCAACTCCAACGTTCTGGAGAAAGCTTGTAGAAATCTAGAAAAGCACAGCGGCTTTTGATACGATATCGAACATCATGGCTGGTGTCGCGCAGATCGGCTGGGTGAGTCTTCCTATCCCTTGGCCCGGCAGAAGCATTGTGGAAGGAGAGGAACTGACGGAATCTGTGTATCACACAGTATGGCCTGGGATCCATGGGCATTGGAATGGCCACGAACCTTCAAAAACACCTGGTTGCTACCAAGGCAAAGGAATTGGTATTCTCCAACCGCACACGGTCCAGGGGTGCTCCTCTGCAAGAGCTGGGCGCAGTGGAGGAGACGAGCTTCGAGAAGCTCGTTTCGAAGTGCAACATTATCTTTACTATGGTAAGATTAGAGATTAAATCTGCAGAATAAATTATGGATGGCTGACATCGATATCCTGTAGGTTGCTAATGACGCTGTTCTGGACGGTCTCGTCTCTTCAGCTATTGGATCGGGAGAGTCACTCAAAGATAAGATCTTTGTTGACTGTTCAACCGTGCATCCCGACACGATTGGCGCGGCTGCAGCCAAACTGAAAGAGAAGAATGCGGCTTTCGTCTGCGCCCCTGTCTTTGGAGGTGCTCCTGTTGCTGCTGCCGGAAAGCTGGTCTTTGCTATCGGCGGACCGCAAGGTGCTCGAGAGAGCATCAAGCCGCTTATTCAGGACGTTATGGGAAGGAAGGTAATCGACTGCGGAGATGATCCCAAGAAGTCTTCTCTATTGAAAATTGCAGGGTACGTCATGTCGTCCGTCAACTTGATAGTCCCATGCCTAATGAAACACACTGACACTTTGTGGCAGAAATATTGTGACTGTCAGCTTGATGGAGACTGTGGGAGAGGCACAGGTCTTTGCGGAACGTACGGGACTGGGCACTGGCCCAATGGAGGAACTCATCACCGAAGCGTTTGGTCCTACTGCTGGAAGCTACTCTCAGAGACTCACCACTGGTATTTACGCACCTCCTCTCAACTCCCGTCCTGGATTCGGTGTATCTCTGTCGATCAAGGATGCTGCGCATGCCCTCAAAATGGCCAAGGACGCAAATGTCGAACTCCCAGCACTGGAGGTGGCCCAGAACAACATGATTGCTGCCAGGGAATACGGAGGCGAGTGTCTCGACAGCAGTTCCATGTATGGAATCCTGCGTCAGAAGGCTGGTCTTGCCTTCTGGAATGAAAAGAGCCGACAAGGAGGCAAATAGTTCATCGGTTATGGAACGTACATTTTCCTTTCGGTCATGGCAGTGATTCCCTCTACTTTTCTGTATACGTCCCTTTCAGGCTCCAAGAATCTTTCTCCGTTTATGTTCCCGATTGAATAGAACAATAGATCATCATCAGTAGTCAACCATTACTCATCAATTCTCATTGTTGAAAGATGTAATAATAAACACATATTCTGACTACGTATTCTCCATCTCATAAGGAAATGTAATTGTATAATTGCATCCTTTCGCCCTTTGGGAATTTGCAATCGTTCATGGCCTTTCGGACAGGTGATCCCAACAAAAGCATGCCTATGATGATAATTCTTCGCATGTAGCAAGCAATAGCAGCTATAATATCACAGAACACACGAAAATATCTGCTGCCAACAATCGACGTGGTTCTTCCATAAGATGTCGAGACTTGGTGTGTCGTTGACGGTTGTTTGTGTGGAGTGGGCAACTTGGCTGCCGTCTCTAAGCCTCATTGGGCGGGCTCATCGTCACCTCCAGACTGCTGTCGTACTCGGCCTGGGGAAGCGCAAGCAACTCCGTCCACCTGCGCCATACCCAACTACCCTCTCGCCTCACGCAACCTCTTTCTGCCCCTTTCCTCGACTGGGGATCTGCTAGATTCGTTCAGGAGCCGGTGTCTCCTCTTAGTCCATCAAGAACAACAGCTTTAATCATGGCGGACGCGCCCATCGGTGAGCTTCCACCGAGTCCCTCCCGAAACCCAATCGCTAGGAATCGTGTCAACTAACCTGCAACACCAGTGCTCGACGGAGGAACCGGTTTCCTGAAGGTCGGATATGCCGCGCAGGTACAGTTGCCCCATCTTTACCGTCTGTTCAACCTTTGGGCATATTGGCTTATTATCGTTCCATTATCTAGAACTTCCCAGAGCACCAGTTCCCCTCCATAGTGGGGCGGCCCATCCTACGATCTGAAGAGCAGGCTGGGGATATTGTCGTCAAGGATATCATGTGTGGTGATGAGGCCGCTGCTGCGAGATCAATGCTGCAGATCAGTTATCCCGTACGTTCCAACAATCCCCCGGAGGAGCAGCGATGCGATACCGCTACCCCGCCTCACGGAAGGCAGACGCATTCATTGACACATATGCTGCAATAGATGGAGAATGGTATCGTGAAGAAATGGGATGACATGCAACATCTATGGAACTACACATTCTACGAGAAGATGAAGATCGATCCTGCCGGCCGGAAGATCCTCCTGACTGAGCCTCCGATGAACCCCCTCAAGAACCGCGAACAGATGGCTGAGGTCATGCTGGAGGGATATGGCTTCGGTGGCGTATATGTTGCAATTCAGGCAGTGCTTGCTCTGTATGCTCAGGGTATGTTTCTGAGATGTGTTCTGAAAGCCGAGGGAAGAGCTGCGCTAATGCTGTATCCACCGACTAGGTCTTAGCAGCGGTGTCGTTGTTGACTCTGGTGATGGTGTCACCCACATTGTCCCCGTCTATGAATCAACGGTCCTAAACCACCATATCAAGCGTCTTGACGTCGCTGGTCGAGATGTCACTCGCAACCTGATCGCCCTCCTCCTTCGTCGCGGTTATGCGCTGAACCGAACTGCGGATTTCGAGACCGTGCGCCAGATTAAGGAGAAGCTCTGCTATGTGTCATACGATCTCGAGCTGGACCAGAGGCTTTCGGAGGATACAACTGTTCTGGTGGAATCATACACTCTCCCTGACGGTCGAGTGATCAGGGTTGGAAGCGAACGATTCGAGGCCCCCGAGTGCATGTTCCAGCCACACCTCGTGGATGTTGACCAGCCCGGTATCGGAGAGCTACTGTTCAACACAATCCAAGGCACAGATGTCGATGTTCGCTCCAGTCTGTACAAGGCCATCGTGCTCAGTGGTGGTAGCAGCATGTACCCGGGTCTGCCATCCCGTTTGGAGAAGGAGATCAAGCAGCTCTGGCTTACAAGAGTTCTGCAAGGAAACCCGGAGAGATTGAACGTATGCATAATTCTATTCCACATTGGCTCTTTGGAATCTTACGTGGCCCGCTAACGACTTTTCAGAAATTCAAGGTCCGCATTGAAGATCCGCCACGACGAAGACATATGGTCTTTCTTGGTGGTGCTGTGCTCGCCAACCTTGTAAGCAGTCACACTTTGCATGTCGTCACGAAGAAAGTACACTATTTAGCTAACCACATAAACCAACAGATCGCAGACAAGGAGGATATGTGGGTGACCCGGCAGGAGTGGCAGGAAGAGGGTGCTCGCGCCCTGGCCAAGCTCGGCCCGAGATAGTGGAACTTCTATATAATCCCTTTGCGATCTACCTGTCGACATGGCCTTTTCACCTTCCAGTCGTAACCGTTTCTGGATCCTCCTGCATCCCTTCACTCCCCACCTTCCATTCGCCTTTCCATCTGTTCCTCAAGGCGCATTACTACCCCGGCCGGAGCCAGCCTGTTTTACAAAGTGTACCTAGCCAGCTATCAATTTGAGTATAGAAAAAGCAAACCTTTTCGCGTGGAAATCATTTCCGCTGCCTTATCTAGTACCGTAGTAATTAAGACAAACCAAATTAAAGACCATTAGAATTCCCCTGAAGGTCTTGATAGATGCATCCGAAAAAAATACATTTGAATAAACCAAATCATTATAAGATCCTCCCATAACAGTACAGATGCGAAACAAACGTAAGAAATCCACTATAGATAAGCTCTATCAGATGAATGTGACTCGTAAAACCGCCCTGGGTATACGATTAATTCTACAGGAAAAGTTCGAACGTAAAAGAGAAAAAAAAAAAAAAAAAAACACAAATTTTATCAGATGAGACCCAATGCTCCGGAGTTCGCCTGTTGTAGTCCCCATATGAGAGATAGAGACGGCGTGAAAATTAGATGAATTACTCATCGTCACTGTCAGAATCAACTCCAACGTCCGAAAGGCGTCTTCTTCGTTCCTCTTCTAGTTCTCGGTAGGTGCTCCAACTTAGAAGCAAGAATGCAACGACGATTAAGATGCAGCCGATAAATGATGCCGCGGAGGGCGTCTTGTTAGTGCGGAGCCAGTCGGCTACACCGACAATGAGGATGGTAAGGAGAGCGGCCACGGAGGATAGGACAGGTGATGTTAGAGATATAAGAACAAGGAAGGAACCGGAAAATGCTGGACACATGTTAGTGTTTTTGCTTCCCTTGCTTTTTGGTCAGTGATGCAACACTTACTGGCGTTGGCGATAACGGAAATAAAGAGGACCCGGGCAACTTCGCCTGTAGGGAAGCTGAATCTTTCAATTCCTAGAATATGCAAGATCGGCAGGGGTACCCAGAGCACGAGGAGAGTGAAAGCTCCGATAAGACTGCCAAAAGTATTGGCAAAGATCATACTTCGGCCTGCACTGGTCCCCTCTGGTGGACATGCATATCTCTTGTAAAGCACCTCATATAAACCATATAGCACGCTTCCAATTCCAATAATGATGTTCCCCAGAGGTCTGTTTTGCTGTCCAGCAGCACCGTCACCCTTCTCTGGACTGCTGTCTCCGTAGGCGACCACAAGAACGCCAATGATGGCCACAATAACCGAAAACACCTTATCAAAGCGGAATTTATCTCCCAATAGAGGAACGGAAAATGCATATGCGAAGAAAGCAGAGCAGTTGTAAATGGCGGTCAGGTCGCTTGCAGTTGTCATGTTAACAGCTACGTACCACGAACCACCCGCAATAGTGAGAGCCGTTGTGACGAATGCAGTGGTCTTGAGCATATACGGTACCGGAGAGCGGTGGTAATCACGCTGCGTGAGATGCAGATCTGCAGACTCCACCATCTGAGCGGTCGTTCGGAGGAGATATACGTGGCGCCGCCAAAATGCTTCCCAGGAGAGCTGTCGTTTCTGGAGCCGCAGGATTAAAAGCTGGATTGGCCAGAGGACAAACCAGGAACCGTGGGTAAGATAGCTAATTGTCGTTTTTATGAGTATTTGTTTTAATATCCGGCTTTCGACCGGCGACCATAGTAAAACTTACAGCATGCAGTATGGTTTGTTCCAGTGCAGCTCACTTGTGATGTATGAAGCTGTCTCCGTCTGGACAGTAAAACTAACCAGGCTCAAAAGTAAAAATCCCGAGGCATATATGTATTTCTTGCGAGTCGCATTTTTAGAATCATATACTGGGGTTCTACTTCTGAACGTTGACCTCCTGGCAGCATGCCCTACTTCGTTCCCATCCAGCGTAGGCAAGAGGCTCGGTTGTCGGCCCCGACGGTCATCTTTGAGTAAAGGCTGGTGATGGGAACGACCGCTCGCTGAGCGCTGGCTCGAGGGACGTGATGTTGGCATCTCGTCGTCTGAAGCTGCAGATTCCCACCCTACTGCGCGATCTTCTTCCTCCTCCCTCCGCTCAGACCGCGTTTCGTTGCCTGAAGCCACTTTCTTCGGTCACAGTGCCCGAATGCCAGATGTATAATATTTCGTCGTTTAACGCGGGCTTGGAGTCCTTATAGAATCAAGGACGCAAAAGTTCCCGCTGATATAAGGTACCGGACCGCCTAAACCCCTTCACAATCGCACCAAGAACGTAGCAATTCGCAAAGATATCATCCGGTAACGGTCGCAGGAAAGGAGGAAAGTGATATAGAAGGGAAGCCGTAGAAGGAAATCTGTCGTTCTGGGTCAACATGCGTATATGTAACTCGCATGACGTTTGGTGTCGAGGGCTGAGATGCTGCGGCCACGGTTGCAGGCCACGCGGACAATTCCACCTGCCCTACGCCGGGACGAGCCTTGGCAGGTGACGCGGACGGCCGATTGTCGATCTGGAGGATCAGCTCAAATATCCCAGAACAAGTAAAAAGCTGACAGAGTAAGATTGACGACGCCGCAAGTGGAAACTGGGAGAGTTGCGAAGTTGGGCTTACGGACTCTGGTGTAGATAAACTTCCTTGCTCCGCTTCGATATCCGGGGAAGCATGTGCTGCACGTGACGCTTCCGGGGTAGGCCCAGCCAAGCAGAGGATAGGACCATTATATCTGGCTAAAACGAAGTGAGAGATTTGACAATTGACTGCAAAATACTTCCAGGCCATCTTTCAAGATGTACGAACTAAAGGCTTAGCAATATAATTTGTTAGCCGGCACGTGGTAGATGGCATGTTCAGTAAGACCCGAACCCTTTCCGCCTATGAGCATGCCCAACGTCAGTTTATTTCCTTTTTATGAGGTGTTCATCAAGTAGATTCAATCTATGTTGAGATGGAGGCATCCGTCGCCTCGCTAAGAGTCTGGAGAATGCTCCGATTACTTTCTATTCAGAGTCTACAAATCAGGAAATAGATATCGCAGAATCGGTCTATTTGGCGGCGTGCTGTATCATTTTATATGATGGATATACTGCCATTTATTCTCTCAAATATATGGCAGCATCGATTATGGTCCAGTTAGAGCTAGATGCTTCCTTGCCCATTGCTCCGCGTTCAACACAGGAATTCCGAGTTGTGCATTCCACGTCTTCGTCTTATCCCAGGCTACCCCACGACCTTGGCCAAAGACGATGTAATATTTAAATAATGCATTGTCGGGATCCCTCGAAAGATTCGATCGTGCCTCCTCAACTGTGAGTAAGGACCGAGTAACCGGCTTTCCCACGAGACGCTCAACAATATCAGCCAATGCAGCATAGGTCAAAGTATCTCCAGCAACAAAGATTGGCGTATTAGCAAAACTATCAGGACGTGCGACTAGTTCAGCTGTGATTTGTCCGATGTCATTCGGTGCTGTGACAGTGACCGCAGTATCCCAACTTCCCAGGGCGCGCACCGACGGGACCCCAATATCCACTATTCCCATAGCTGGTGTAAACAGGAAACTAGTGAACATGCCGGTCGATAGAATAGCCCAGCGGGTACGCTGTTGTGAACGTAGTAGATCGCGCACGTCGAGCTGTTCGTCGAAGAGATCATGTCCGGATCCACGGCCAATAGCATCATAGTCGACACCAAACTGCCAGGGGATGTAGAAATGCACACCAGCAGCTAGCACGGAGCGAGTAAGTTTGAGCTGTGTACCAGGCCCATTAACGAATCCAGTACAGCCGATGACTAGATCGAATGCCGAGAATATCTCGCTTAGTTGATCTTCTGTGTTATCTGTGAGATCACCTGCAACGAAAGCAACTCCCCAGGAGCGCAGCTTGTTGAGATCGGCAACCTTGGTCGGGTCGGAAGATGCAATGCTACTTGGACGAAGTAACACTGACAGAGAGAAATGGTCTGGATGCTGCCAAAGAGAGCGCAAGATAGCCACGCCCAGCTCGCCAGCACCGACGACAAGGACAGAGGAAATAGCCATAGTAAGATAAAACTAGTCAGAGACAGATCACGAATATTTGTCGAGTAGAGACATGTCTCTACGATCTGGTCGACGAGATCAGAGAGCGTTATAAATCATAGGCGGAGTTTAATAGTATCGCCGTTGGAAACATCTCGACGATCATGCCAAGTCGGAGTTAACAAAAATTATCGTGACAGCCATTGCTGGTTAGGAAAACTCATATCATTTTCGTGCCGTGCCAATTATCCTTGGCAAAGTGCATGTCATTATAATGCGAGTACTAGAATTATCAGCTAGAAAGCCTGCATCTCCAGAACGTGTGGTGCGCAGTTGGACCCTTGAATGAATTGCAAGTCAAGGATTTTGCGTGGACATGGGTTATCTTGCAGCCCTCAAAGTCGTTCTTTCAATTTCCAGTGCTTTATTCAATCAAAACATTTCAGTCAAATCTAGATGAGGTATTTTCACGACCTCAACTTTTAGCTCCCAGAGATTTGGGCCTCTAGAGCTGATAGAGCCATTAGAAAAGTTGATAATAAGCTATCAACCTAGCATGGTAGGAGTAACAGCCGTTGTATCAGAAAACAAAGCGGGGAGCACGTTGTGATTAGGTGTTCGGTGACGATATTAAAGACCATCATAGCTCAGTGTAGTTACGTACGGAGTATAATAATAAGGACAAGTGAGATTGACTTGGTCTAAGCGATGTAAGTTCGTTGGCCCGCCACCCTGTTAGTCTGTCTCCTGTGCGTTGAATCCCGGGCTCAGCGTGGCTTTGACCTTTTACAGAGCGCGACTTATCTCAGTACTTAACCGAATCCAGTAAATTCGGCATTCCGGACGCTGACTTTGCTTTACCCATGAGATGCATGGTTACTGACGCAATGCTTGCCATCAAATCAGACAATTGTAATTCTGTTTGTCCAAATCCAGACTATATCTCCCTGGTTTTCACTTCTGATTTGATATCATGTCGCTTCAGAGTACCACCATTGCGCCGCGTTATGCCTAGCCTTCCCCATACACACGGAAGCGATGTTATTCCTAGAAATTGGACGAGCTTATATGCTGTTACCCCAGACCTCTTCTCCACAAGTCCTCAATTCCAGCCCCGCATCGGAAGGCCGCACCTGGCTTTTTGTGGAGATCATTGCAGACACTTATGCATAGAGGAATAACTATACGTATACACAGTAGGAGTCACCGGTAAGATCGAAGAAACCCGAAAGAGGCCAGTTAATCACTCTCCGTGTTATATTTATTCTGCATAAGACTGTTTTGATGACTCTCTCTTCCCTCCTTTTCCATCCTCATCTGAACTCTCCACTCTGCCCTTTCTCTGATACATTGCCGCCATGACGTTTGAAGAGACGACTCCTGAATTAAAACACCTTGCATCAAGGAAGCAGACTCTTGGGACCATTCATCTCCGAAACAATGATACGGGTGATGTGATCTTGGTACCAACTCCGTCAAATGACCCCAACGATCCATTGAATTGGTAAGTTACCGGCAATCCGAGGAAGCTGCGGTACAGAGAGCTGATTGTGATGAAAGGGGGACAATTCAGAAATACTACATCTTTGGGATTATCTGTTTTGGTGTTTTCATGGTGAATTTCACCTCAGTTGGTCCCTCGGTGGCACTTGAGTTGATTACCGAGGACTTTTTCGGAAATGGTCCAGATCTTCTCTCAAACGTCTCAAAACTTTCTTATACACAGACTGCTTGCTCTCTTATGATAGGGGTCGGTAACTTGGTCTGGGTACCGCTTGCGATCAAATATGGAAGACGAGCGGTATATATTGCGGCATTCCTCCTTTTGACTGCCTCTACAATCTGGAGTGGTGTTGCCACCAGCTTTCCTAGTTACCTCGCAGCCAGGATCATACTAGGCACCGCAGCTGCGGCACCGGAAATAGTTGCTCCCCTGAGCCTCACGGACATATTTTATCTTCACCAGCGTGGAACAATAATGGTGTAAGTACTGTATAGATACCTAGTTACAATGACTCCCCAGACTGACCTCTCCCTTATAGCATCTACACCTGTGCCCTTTCGTGTGGAGTTGGCGCAGGGGTCGTGATCTCAGGCCTAATCACCATGCACAATAATTGGCGTGTGATTTATTGGTTATGTACTGCTCTCAATGGGTTCCTCACTGTTCTGGTTATTTTCACCTTCCCTGAAACCCACTATCGAAGACAAGATGCGATTGATCAATATGGTATGGTGCAGACACCTCCAGGAGAGAGTTTGGAAATTGGAAAATCACAAGATATGCAGTTGGAAGAGGGCATCACCACTTGCGTGCCACGGAGAAAAACATTTCTACAGTCAATGACTGTGTTTTCTGGCTCCTATACGCAGGAATCCGTCTTCACCTTGGCATTCAGACCAATCATTGCTCTGGCATTACCGGCAGTACTTTGGGCTACGCTGATCAATTCAGTAACTATCGGAATGATCGTGGTGCTGTCTTCGAACTTCTCTACAGCGTTTGCCACCGTATATGGTTTCGAGACCTGGCAGTCAGGGTTAACATTTATTTCGACCATCATCGGATCACTGATAGCTATCTTCACTGGTGGCCATCTTTCGGACTGGGTAGCTGATAAACTAACGAAGAGAAACGGCGGCATTCGGACACCGGAAATGCGTCTCCCCGCATTGGCAGTGAGCTTAGTTACAGGTCCATTATCCTGCATCTTGTATGGAGTGGGTGTAGGTAAGCAGCTGCCCTGGATATGCGCAGTATTCGGAATTGGCCTTGGTAAGCTAGCTACCCTTTCTGAGATGATTCCTGGCTAATGATCACTAGTTAACTTCACAACTGTACAATCAAACAACATTTCCTTGGTCTATATATTGGACTCTTATCGCCCGATCTCAGGTGAGGTGGTGGTGGCCCAAGCAGTCTTCAAAGGTATGCTGACAAATGGACATCTTGAAATACTCATGCTAACTGCAATACAGCTGCTTTCTCATTTCTTCTCAGCTTCTATGTAAATCCATGGATCCAGCAAGATGGTTATATCAATGTGTTTGGCACTTTGGCAGGGATTTCAGCGGCGATCTTTGTTTTCTTCATCCCGTTTTACATATGGGGTAATTATTTTCGCTTAGCTTCCTGGAAATGGGGCTTTGTGAAGAGCATACTCCACTGGCATCCGGATCGTGAAGTTGGAGAGTGATCTGAAATGCTCTCTCGATTGCAGTATGATATAAGCTGTTTATTGATTGCTCTTACTGGGGCGCTGATTAACCTATTAGATTGATAGAACATGACGCGAGAGATAGAAGTCCCTTCCCGAATGCATTCAAGCAATCAAATTATGTTGCTCTTTGTTTTGCTAGTGTCGAGATCTTCCTTTCGTGGAGCCTTATTATTGCCCACTCTTTCCCACACTTGTCTACGGAGTAAAGTCTAAACACCCTCGGAATTATATCTGTATCCTCACTTCCGTGCTGGTTGAGACACATGCCATATCTTTGTTATCGGCCATGCATTTGACAAAGAACTTTTAAACAGACCAGGGTTGCACGGATACAACTGATCTGCGCAGTGTTTCATAAGATGTAGTTTCCTATGCAGATCTTCTAATAAATGCACCCAACTATTTTTCCATTTGCCACTGAAACTAGCAACGATAGACATCCTCAAGAGCAAATGTGCGACATGGCTATTATTGTCCACACGGTGGGACTCAGAATCTTCCTCCACATCCCGAGTCCCGACCAGGCGGGGAGTAGAATGTTTGCCGGAGGTTCTATCGATTTATGTCTTTTGGTTCTCCCAAGCCTCGGATAAGCCGAGTGCGGTCCATCAACCAAGTGGCGTTTCACAATGCCATCTTTCCGATTTGAAATGATATGAAGAGTAACGTTCCCACTTGCCTATTTCATACTACGATGGGATCCCGGATTGTACATGGCTGGTGGACCTTCTCACTTATTTTGGCGGCAAAAAATGTATAACTAGGCCTAACTCGTTTCCGGTCCTATAAACACCTACCGAACGGATACGGTCTAATGAAACAATATACCTTCAAGCAATGGCCTCCACATGCAGCGGAAAGACGAATGCGTCGAAAACGCCAACTGCCCCGGGCCTCACAGGCATGTGATGCTTGCGCAGTTGCTAAGGCTCGATGCGATAACGATGAAATATGCCAGCGCTGTCGCAAGAGGAATATACCTTGCCTCAGGCCGTCCCTCGTGGACGTGGCTAGTGGTGAAATTGCCAGCAAGACTCCGGATCACCAGGGAGCCATTCAACAAGGCTCCCAGTTTCCTGATGCCCAGCAAGGCTCAGAAGACGTGACGCTTGTCAGTCACAGACGCCGTGGCATTGAAGAATGTGCCCGTGTATCAGAACAGTCATGGTATCAAGAGAGCAACTATAGTAAGAGTTTCGGCTTCCCGGTTTCTCTTCGTGACTAATATAATCCAGCAGAAGGATCAGTCGAGGATGTGGAAAGAAACTCTGAGACGATAGTTCCACGGACAGATCCATTGAATCAATCCGTAGAAGGGGCGTTATCAATTACTAGTGATCTGAACACAGATACTTTTGATCCCAGTGACAATTTGGACATTCTATTCAATGTTCCAGACGTTGATCTCCTATCTTCAATCCAACCGCTGTTCCCATTGACTCAAGAGAGCCTTGAAGTCTCCTTAGGGCCCGTCAGTGGTTCTTTTTTAAGTAAGGAAAAGAGCGACCAAGTTACTGAAGTTTACCAGAAAGCCTTGGGCCATTTCGACCCAGAATGGCGGCACTACCGAGCTACGGAGGAGAAATACCTTTCTTTAGCTTTGGCGTCACCTTGGACTGATGATGAGTTGAGCCATTTCGAGTCTTATGAAGGACATGACAAACTCCCACCATCGGCCCGCGACCAGATACTAGTTATGGTCGTCGACATTTGTGAGCCTGAGAATGTCAGCAATATCATCTCTACTTTTCCAAATGCCGAGATTCTTGATCGGCTGCTACGTTCATTCTTGGCGGGCCACGCACAGGAACTTGATAGCTGGATTCACATGCCAACCTTTCGAGCCGGTGAGACATGGACAGGCTTGTTGGCAGCCTGTGTCGCTGCAGGTGCTCTCCAGGAACCGCGTGATGATGTCCGTAGATTTGGGCTGGCGATTTATGACATTCTTCAATTATACCTCTTCAAATCGGTAAGCCCGAGGTTATCTGTCTATACCATAAGACTGGCTAACTCAGAATTTATATCTTAGTTCGAAAAACGCTTTATGACTACGCGTCAATTGCAGCACGTGCAAGCGTTAGTTCTACAATTACAGATAGGTGCGTGGAGTGGTGATAAACGCAGAATGGAGATTGCGGCCACCGTCGCCGGGTCAATCCTTACAGTGAGAATCAAACACGTCTTTTCTGGCTCTTATTTTCTAACTGTGATGAACTAGATGCTACGTTGTGGCGGACGTTATCGTCGTTCGGCATATAGTACGATAATCCCTAACGAGGAGGATGCAGGCGACATACTCGAGGTGAAATGGCGACGTTGGGTAGTTCAAGAATCGTTCAAGCGGTAAAGCAGTCCTTCCCATGCATATGTTTCTGAAACACTGCAAACCTGCGTATTCACTTTTTAATATAGCCTGCAGGGCAAGACTGACAAGAGGAATCCAGCTTGATCTTTCATATGTATATACATTGTTCTCAAGAATCTCTGAGAACTAATGTCAGATCCACCGTATCTTATTCGGACTTCTCGCTTCCTCTTCCGGAAACCAAGATATTATGGTTTGCAGAGACTGCTCAAGATTGGAAAGAAATATATCTAGATCTTCATCCTGGACAACAATGTCGACCACTTTCGACCTTGACTTATTTAACTGATGTGTCTCTGTTACAGAATATGTCCAACATTATTGACACAAGCCTGGCCCGTCTTGTTAGCTTGTACAGCATATCTTCGATGGTCAACGAATACCGAAACAGCCACGGTGCTCTGGAATTCTACCAGCTTAATAATACCAGGGAAAGTGCCATAGCTGAGGAGAGCGAACACCGAAGGCTCCTTGGAGTTTTAAAGAACATGCGTCTCCTATATGAAAGTGTCCAAACAAACGAGTCGCAGCACGGCATGCTTATGGTGGAGCTAATCTCTATGCATCTATTTGCCCCATTCGAGAAGATCGAGGTTGCGGCTGGCAAGGAAGGTAAAGAGGAGGCACTGGTTGTTCACCCTCTCCTAAAGCGTTGGGCCCTCAGCCAACACGCCCGCCATGCGGCCTGGCATGCTGGCCAAGTTATTCGACTATTACATGGCTTGGAGCCCCAATGCTTCGCTGACTTCTCTGCCATTATGGCATATCAGTCAAGTCTGTGTCTATGGGCCTATGGGTCTATCTGTGAATCGAACAAATATTCAGTAGACAACACAGGGGTGGTTCCAATCGAGGTCTTACTGGACGGGAATGAGAGTCTAGAAACTCAGCGGTGGATTTCGCTAAACCGTGGCTGTCCGACCATTCTAGACGTCTCTTCGTCTTCGGAACATGACTATGAGAGGCAGAAGCGTATTCCATTAAATTCCATTGAACTCATTATGCTCAATGCGAGATACATCATTCTTTCAAAATATGCGCACAGAACACCTTCTCTTCTCACAAAGAACATTTGTGACCTTATGTATGTTTTAGGAAGAGCCGGGAAACAAGCTACATCTTATGTATAACTAGTATGAGAGGATCCGCCATCATGAAAACTAATTAACGCCATCAATCATGTTTAAAAACCTGGGGCACCAATTCGATTTGATATCCATTCTACATACGTGATTTCTGCGGTTAGCATCAAGCGTACTACCCGCGCACGGGTACGAAAGGGTATCAACTCACTGGATCTTCCACAAATGCAACTTGTCGCACAATATTCTTGAAACTATCATGGATCTCCTGGACAGAAAGCGCCAGGTTTTGCGCATCCCAATCGGTTACAGGCGTATACTCATTTGCCTCAATCCCTACCTCTTTAATAACATTCACGCCTGCTTCCCGCAACCTATCTGTGGCAGCCTTCACATCTGGGACTGTAAACCCCAAATGACCAAAACCCATATGTGGTGCCTTAGTACCCGTCGTGATAATGTCCTCGGAGTGCTTCTCCGTACCGTGATAATGGCATAATTCCAATAATCCCAACGTCCGTGCCATTGCTGGCGCTGTTTCGCGCGCAAAGGCTGCTGGATCGGCGCGGTGGGCAGCCGTCTGGGGATAGCCGAGATAATAGACTGTGATAGGACCGGTATTGTATGCGAAGATGGTCCGCATGCCCATCAACTTGGTGTAAAAGTGTAATGTCGCTTCGGGATCCCGAATGCGGAGCATGCAGTGGTTCATGCGGTATTCCGTTGTCGGGTCGGATTCTGGTATGGCGGGTTCAGGTCGATATCCGCCCAGCGTGTGTTGTCCCACAGGACCATAAGATGAGCTGTCTTCTTTCTGGTTTTGGGGATTGGTTGAAGACATGTTGGAAAGAGTATAGTCGAGTCTGATAGAGTTTCTTTAAGCTGGCGTTGGCAGAACCATATACATCGGGGTCACAGGATCAATTATGCGATATATGCGATTGATGTTCCATGTATCTTCTTAGCAAGGAAATAACCACGCATATTATATGGCATTGTGTTCTGTTTATTCGGATGAGTTCTGAATATGGTTCGGTACGCATCGAAATCTACCCCACATGTTATGCCGACATAGCTGAAATGTGGGGGTCTGATATGGCTGATCATGTTGAAATATCCGACAGAATCCATGTTCGTGGTAGTATAAAGAACGGGACAACGACTATGGAAAGCAACTTGAGCGTTGAATGCTCGTCGTTCGCATATCCAGATTCCATAATAAGGTAGTCCTTCGTATGTTGTATGTACATAACTCCACATGCAGCAATTCCCGATGTTGATACCTTTTGAGTCTTGAAAATTTGAGTTTTGGATTAGTACTGATGGCAGAAGATGACCTATAATTTCCAATTAGCTTTTTGAGACTCTACTTGTCTAGTAATAACGGAGTCGAAGAGAGTATGTTTCTTGAGGATCTCGAAGAAAACAACCCTACTTCCAACAGTGGACCACCACAAATGCCCGTTGAGCAACTGAGCGCTTCCATGAGAATAAGGGCACTAGTTATCGTTTGATTCCTTGCAACCTATGTCGGTCCTGGAATTACTTTCTGGGATCTGACGTGAGATGCATACCATTGTTTTAGATTTAGAGCATTCATAGTCAGTCATCCCCGTGACAGATGATGTAAGTTATTCTGCATAAGTATCTCCTGATCAGACAGCTCTGGATCATTGGGGCGTAGGCTATACTCCGTAGTGTGACTGTTGAAACCATATAACAGTATCTTGAAGTAATAGAGGTAGGAGGCTAAAGTAGATGAAAAATATGCGAGAGCTATCCAGGATCCCATTCATGGCTATGATTGCTCTGAGAATGCCGGATAAAATCATTAAGCATTGATTAACGACATTTGGCTAGTCAATGACGTGCTGGATGAATAAGTAGCGCCATATACAAGCATATAGTTGTCTTCCAAAAAAGCTTAGCATAAAAAGCATCGATTCTGCCATGACAACCAAAATAAATAGAAATTAACTGGCCTAGCCACGATTTGGCACCTACAAGCAACGCAGATATTCTCGAAACTGCCGCGCAAGCTGATTACAAATGTATCATGCCCAAACAACGGGGAAAGCGGAGTTAACTGGACATAGACATGACGCTATACACGCTATATTCCAGATTGGCGAGTGTCGATCGCGGTTAAAGACGCCGCTTATCTTGATACCGGCACCAATGCCGATTAATGTCCCTAAGGTACCCCGCCGAGCCCCGCCGTCGCTCGTTCTGAAGCAGTATAAACACGGCCATTCTCGCCCCTCTCTAGAAGAATAGCTACCCCGAGACGAAGAAATTGGTATTTGTCAACATGCTTGTCACGCAGCAACTGAAGCCCCGAGTGATCCTTGGGTTGATGACCTTTGGGCCTGATGAGTCCGCTGGAGCCCGAGTCACCAACTTTGACGACTTCACGAAGTGCTTAGACTACTTCCAGCAGCAGGGATATAATGAGGTTGATACGGCCCGGGTATATGTCGGTGGTCAGCAGGAGGCCTGGACACGCGAGGCCAAGTGGAAAGAGCGTGGATTGACCTTGGCCACGAAGTGGTATCCCAAGAACCCTGGCGACCACAAGCCTGATGTCGTCCGCACCCAGCTCGAGACGTCTCTGAAGGAGCTGGGAACCGACACCGTCGATATCTTCTATCTGCATGCTGCTGACCGCTCTGTACCATTCTCGGAAACCCTCGAGGCTGTCAACCAGTTGCACAAGGAAGGAAAGTTCGTGCAGCTTGGTCTGAGCAACTTCACTGCGTTCGAAGTCGCAGAAATCGTGACCCTGTGCAGCGAGAGAGGGTGGGTTCGTCCGACGATATATCAGGGAATGTACAATGCTATCAGTAAGTTTCTGGTCTTCCTTTCAATACACTGGCTGGTCTCAATACTAGTCCATTATCGCTAACCCCTATATTTGCAGCACGTTCCATCGAGACTGAATTGATCCACGCTTGTCGACGCTACGGCATCGACGTCGTTGTCTACAATCCCTTGGCTGGTGGTTTATTTTCTGGAAAGATCAAGTCCAAAGACCTTGTTCCCCAGGAGGGTCGATACAGTGACAAGGCGAGGTCCGGAGAGATGTATCGCAAGCGTTACTTCAAGGACGCCACCTTTGAAGCATTGAAGACAATCGAGCCTGTGGTTGAGAAGCACGGTCTGACGCTACTGGAAACGGCTCTGCGCTGGCTGCATCACCATTCGGCCCTGAACATCAAGGATGGTGGTCGCGATGGTATCATTATCGGTGTTAGCAGTCTCTCGCAGCTCGAGAGCAACTTGAAGGACCTGGAAAAGGGCCCACTTCCTCAAGAGGTTGTGGAAGCTTTGGACCAGGCTTGGTTGATCACGAAGCCGACCACGGCGAACTACTGGCACTTGGATCTGAAGTACACGTACAACACGCAGCAGGCTCTGTTCGGACCTAAGTCCAAGGCTTGAACGTTTAGATACTTTCAATTTATCGAAAAGTCCAATTTTCTGTCTTGTTTCTTTGGGACTCGTATGTGCCGTATAGTCTTTGTCGCCTTCCTCGTAACAACGGATTCATTGGTTCTGTGACGATAATAGGCCATGGATGAGAACCACAGCCTAGAGAGAGAAGCACGCGATTGTCGGAGAAAAATAACATTCCGTGTATAGTTGAGTATATAAGACGTGATGTTCAACTAGATACGCTTGTAATGTACACCCGCTGGATGCTAAAGACAAAGTAAATCATACCAAAATATACAATTTTTCGTGAACGCCTTCCTCATGTGTTGGGATTATGACTCCACGGCTCCTGGCGCTACTACAAGAATAACAACCAAGCTGGCTATAATCAGAGCCGCAGTGATAAAGGATAGTACCGCAACACTGCCCCTGCTTGCAGGAAACTTGCCGCGTACAATCCAATACTGGCTTTCGAAATAACGATGGAACCCGAGAAGGAGGATAACGATGGAGATGGCAATGAAAGTTGCGCCTAGCGGCTTTCCGATGTTCCGTAGCCGGGAGCTTTTGTCGGTAGTTGATACATCTTCTGAACCGTCGTAGTATGGAGATGACGTTAACTGGGTCAAGACAGAAGAATAGTCTTTTGTTTTTGGGTCATTACCGCCTGATATGGAACTATTCAAACGGAACAGTTGAGTGATGGCAATCCCGATGGAAGCGAAGGCGAGAGACGTTCGGAGCCAGGCAAGGAATGTTCGCTCTATTCGTTTATTCATAGTCAGTAGCTGAATGTCTCTCTTCGTACGTAAAAGACTGGTCATCCAATAGATCGCAGGTCGGTATAGACCCATCAAGGCTCTTTCTCTTTGAACTCACCTAGAGCGAGATGATCTCTTGCTGTGCTCCCCTTGTTGTCCAGCTCGAGGCTCCCATATTTTTCCGCTATACGTTTGTACCACGATGTGCCACGCTCTTTTCCAGACTCTTCTTGATTGGTGTTTGTATCACCCTCCCTGTCTGTGTCCGGTCCGCTCTTGCTTGTCCGTTGCGCATCTCGAGACCGAACGTGTCCTATCTCGCCGTTCCTCGAGCTCTCAGTAGCGTCATAGTTCCGCCCATCTCTCCATTCACGGTTGATTATCGGTGTAACTTCATCATGAGGTGGTTGCTGGCCCTGGTACGAGGATGTCCTAGATCGTGATGGCATCTTGAACCGAACGGTACTGGTTGATGATTGAGTGCGACTCAACTTGTGTTCGTTTTCAGTCGACGAGGGACCTGGATGTGAGGAGCCAGAAGCTCCAGTATCTCCCGGAGAGACATCCTCGCGGTCTGTCCCAGGCGAACTTGATGCAAAAAGGTTCATGATGGCGTGCTGGTGGCTTGCAGGTTAGTCCTACACTCTCGCGTTCCTCGGTCCGCAGCCCCAGCAATAACAATGACTGCGGTAGTAGCGCTGCTGAACGACGCTCAACTTTCACAGTTGCAACGGTTTTCACGTCTCTGAAGCTAACTGTATACGCTGTATACCTGGAGCATTTCTTAACAGCGCAACGTATGAATGGAATGTGACTACTGAGTCTTCTAGTCAGTCAGCTTCGATGTCGGTCGTGAAGGTCATGTGCCCTCAAACAGAGGCCGGGGATTGGCCAATAAGCAGCTGAGCTACGGAGCGGATATTCAAGCGCTAATCCAATAGTGGAAGAGTTAAGAATATCTGCGTATATGTAACTGGTAGGCGGTCAACAAGGTACCTCTCTCCGCCATTAGTTCTGCCACTCCCCACTCGATGTCATCGTGCCACCTCCGATATCAACCCACTCCGATTAGTATCGCATAAGCAGACAACTATCTATCAAAGCAACCAACTATCCAACTGACATGCTATATCGCTTTTAAGGTATCATTTTGTGTTCACTGAAAATGTCTCCTGGACCTGCTCCCCAGCCGGCAGCCAGCATCGAACTTTCGAAGAAACTCTCTGGGCTACGAACGGAGCGCAAGAACCGTCGTGCTGGAGGCCAGGAACCAACGCCAGCAACGCCCGCCTTGCCTGAGCCGATCGACTTATCATCACATAGTTTCAGTCATCCTACACGTCGTATCCTTTCGCCAAAGGACCATGAGATATTCCTTTCCTCTCCCTCCTACAAGCTAGTTCTAGCGTTCATTTTCGGGCTTTCAGACACGGTACGCGGGCGTGCTGTTACAGACATCGCGGGCAAGGAAGCATCGACCGGAATACAAAAAATCTTGACAATTGTGCATAATATCAAATCACTCGTCGACAAAAATCCTTCGATTGACCAAGGCGGGTCGAGATTCGGTAATCCTGCATTCCGTTCGTTGTTTGACGATGTAGTTGCGCAGAGCCCGGCGTGGCATAGAGACATACTCGGTATCAAAGATGATGCAGCGGTGGACGAGATATCGACATATCTGATCCATTCTCTCGGGTCGCGGGACCGACTTGACTATGGCTCAGGCCATGAGCTGAATTTTATGATGTGGCTCCTCTGCCTGTATCAAATACGGGTAATCTCCCGCGAAGATTTCCTGATGGTTGTTTTCCGTGTGTACGTTGATTACATGCATCTCATGCGGGAAATACAGTCAACGTACTATCTGGAACCTGCTGGTTCCCACGGTGTCTGGGGTCTGGACGACTACCACTTCTTGCCGTTCCTCTTCGGGGCTGCCCAGCTTGTGGACCACCCCTACATCACACCGCTAGCGATCCATAACCAGGCGATCTTGGACGAGGAAGGTGATAAGTACATCTACCTGGATCAGGTACGATGGGTGGACAGTGTCAAGACTGTCAAGGGTTTGCGATGGCATAGCCCGATGTTGGACGACATCTCAGGAGCCAAGAACTGGCTTAAAATTGAGAGTGGAATGAAGAAAATGTTCGTCAAGGAAGTTCTTGGAAAGCTGCCCATTATGCAGCACTTCCTCTTTGGCAGTCTTATCCCGGCTGCACCAGAAATGGGAGTACGAGCGGAAGGCGAGAATGCGGAAGAGTTAACTCTTGACGAACATGGGCATTCACATGCGGATCATGATCATAACGATTGGTTTGGTGACTGCTGCGGTATTAAGGTCCCAAGTACTATCGCCGCAGGTGCGGAAATGCGCAAACGCATGGGTGGCTCTGGACTGCGACCGATCCCTTTCGATTAAACTCCATTATTGTACTTTGTACTAGCCTCTGATGCAAGACATGACTATTAGTTAGTGCAGTCGACGTTTGGTCTTAACAATGCTAGTGGACTTCAAATCATAAATGTTTTGATCGGGCAGTATCAATCCGTACGTTGCTATCACTATCAGGATCACCCTCGAAAATGTATACGGTCGCCAAACTTGTGATAATAAGTACGGGATAACTACTTTAATTAAAATTAATTCTTACGCTTTTATATGAGCTTCGTATCTGGAGATCTCTTCCTCCAAGAATAGTCGTAAGAGTGTGCACGTCCCTTTCTGCATGCTTCCCGCTGTCTGATTGGCTGATCGTCGATCTCGCGACGTCTCGCCTGACGGCGGCAAATCGACTGGCGAGGCAGGCTGCCTCCCCAAATCCATATCCAACGCCGTGGATTCGCAACACAGAATCTTCGGTACATCTTTCTAAACGATAATTCACACTGCAGAAAGAATAAACCACAGAGAAGAGTATCAGACCTCTCCAACAAGGGAACTTACAAAGCCAACCCTGGTCTCAATGGCCCCGGGCGACGAATACTCCGCCGTCGGCGGGGCCGGGAAGCTCAAGCTGAAAGGCCTAAAGGTAAAAGACGGCCGGGTGGAGAAGAAGAAGAAAAAGAAAGAGAAGAAGGAACATGCGGAGAGATCGCGAGAAGCGTCTGCTGTCGCGGAGAGCCAGCAGAGTGGAGGTGAAGCAGCCGTGACGGCGGAGCAGGAAGGTGATGATGCTGCTGCTCCTGTTATCGAGAAGACAGAAGCAGAGAAGAGATATGAGGAGATGAGAAAGAAAAGGGTAGGTTTTGTTATTTATTTTATTTTGGTTTTGTTTGAGGGTTGTCTTTTTCTTTTCTTTTTCAGTTGCTTCGTTTTATGTCTTATTGGATTCGGGTTTGATGTCACGATTGAAGCCCTATTTTCCCGAAAGGGATTGCATATACGCATCAGAGGCCAAAACAGTTCAATGTCTTTTCTTGTTTTCATTACTATTCGCTAGACATGAAAATTGCCAGAATCGAAGACTAATAAATCTACAGCTCAACGACCGCCTAAAGCGCGAAGGTGTCAAGACACACAAGGAGCGTGTCGAGGAGCTCAACAAGTACCTGAGTACTTTGAGTGAACACCATGACATGTATGTTCTTCCCCTCTCCAACTCGCATATTCACCTTTCATATACATTTCCCTTGCTTATCTGCGTTACGCATGATCCCCATGGACGGATCTACCAACCTCTCCACCATCTCCTTGACCAAGATGGTGGTGGTGGCGAGGAAGAAAGAGAAGAAATATCTTTCTTCTCCAAATCTACTATCAATCATCCCTATGCATCTGCTTTTTCTCCAATATGGCGTGTTCTATTCATATTCTTTCTTACTAACACATTTCCTCCGCCCAGGCCGAAAATTGGACCGGGATAACACCGAGCGAAAGAAGTTCCACTCCACCAACACAATTTTGTATTATTCATATGGCAAATTTTCTCTCGTCTTGTCCCAATTTCGATGCCGATGCAGATAGAGTCAAGATTCTGCATTGCTTATGTCGGTGGCTGAAAGTTCTGACGACTCGTGACGGATGCGTGCCTGCTGGTCCGCAGCCGCGGTGACGTCTGCCGCGCGTGGCCACAGCCAAATGGCCGGCCCGGGGTAAATTTTCCGGGTTGCTGAAAAAAGCTTACGCTTCCGAGACGGTTGTTGGTCATCGATCAGACTTTTCTCTTTTACTTTTCTGCTTTTATTCTATTCCTTGCTAGGTAATGCTTTTTCTCTTTCGTCTACGTGGCAATTGCGCAAACGCCTCGACCCTTCGATATAGCCAGGTCTCATACTCGAATCATATGCTACGTCGGCCGTTATCGGAGAACTAGCCGATATGTCACGTGACAGGCCTACCCCGTACTATCTAGTTGTAACTCCATGTTCTCTACCGGATATAGTATTGATAAGAATAGAAATAAACGATGTGTAAACGACCAGAGATGGCGATCTATTGGTATGATAATGCGCATCAACAACTAAATGTTCTATAGGTAGAGACCCAACCACATCCAAACGGTCTAGTTCCTTATATCCAAGACCCCTGGCTGTGTCGCTCGCCGACAAAGCAACAATCGCAGACACTGGAAATCCAAAGCAGTCAAGTCTATCGAAGAACGCCGTAGGCATGCGTGGTGCTCCCATAGTCCAAATAGCCGCTCAGACAGCGGTCGCAAATGAGAAAGGGGGATCGTCCATGGATCGAATCCCGGCAAATGATGCAAAATAGCTCAGAGAACCCCTCGTGATAACGCCTTGCATATGAAATGGGAAATTTCCCGTCAATAGTACCCCGACATGCCCGTAAGAGAAAAGAACCCCAACACAGGAGGTATAAAGCACCCGGCTAATCCGACGATCCTCCATGGTCCAAAAACCAACATCATGACAAAACTAAATGAGGCCCGTCGCCAGCCAGTGTCGAACGGGGCAGACTCTTATACACCCTTGATGACCGTCGTGCGTTCGCTGTTCAGCTTATCGGCATTCCGGGCATGGGACTCCCGCTTGCAGTCTTCTAGGCCAGTACAGAGATGAGATTCCAACATCCGGTGTTTCTGGCAAAAGTGGCCATTGCAGAAGCCGCAGTCTCCGATGATGCGTTGAGCAGGCTCCTTGCATTCCTTGAAGTTGCAGCGAGGCTTGCGGGGCGCCATGTTGGATGGTTTGGTAGGTATGTAGAGGCAGGTGGCGAGTAGATAAGGGGACTGCCACGCGGCTCGCAAGAGAGATAAGACGCAGTGACGGTTGCAACGACGAGGTCTGAGTCCTGAGAGCTCAAGGAGTGTCTTGTAGTTGTAGTTGTATAGGTAGATCTGCGAAAAGACTGAATATTCTGTTAGAAGGATGAGCCCCTGCTAACCGCTGGATGTTGGCGGTGAGCTGATGGCGGACGGACTCACTCGTTATCTGGCGATAGCCGACGAGAATAGTAGTATATAGACGGAGAGGAGTATTAGGAGACAGTTGGCGTTGAAGGGAGGTTGAAGATGTATCGAGGGTCTTGTGAGTCAGGGGAGGGAAGAGAGAGGAGAGAAGAGGGCCAGGTGGCCGTGAGTAAGGGCGCCATTTAAAGGACTGAGGCGAAGGAGTGATTATGGAAGCTGGACTCGGGACCCAAGAGACCAGGCGCCGACGAGGCGACGATCCGATTCAGGTTGGGGGATGAGCGAGCTCAGCAGGTGCCAGCGATCGTGACGGAAGGAGACTAAACGGGCTAACTGGGCCGGGTGGAGGCGAATGGGCGAGCTGGGTGGATCGCATCCCAGAAGCTTCGAGAGGACGGCAGTCAGCGTTGCGTCTCCCGGATGCAGCTGGTGTGAACCTGGTGTGAAACCGTTGACTAGTTATAACTACCATAGGGTATGGAAGTAATACTGAATCACGAATATACCAGATGCTGCAGTGGTGCTAATCATCACTAGTGGTTCCTTGCGTACCTACCTTAAACACGCATCGTTTCCCCTTTTAGTAATGGCCGGTATCTCAATGCATGGAGCACATCTATCTATCTGCTCTACCTGTCCTCTAAGTACTTCCTCTACTATGGGGTATACTACGTGTAATTATGTCCTAGTTAACTGCTCGGCCACCAGAACTGTTACGCTTGATCTACGTTGATAAGCAATCCCTTCTTCACGTGTGTCCCCTCTCCCATAGACGCCCAGTTCCAGACCCTCCCAACAACCTTTGTAACGAGCCAGGAATCCTCTTTGACGCCAATCCAGGGTGACGGTGCCTCCGTTCCTAGGATGAACCTCCCTTCCTCAGCGGCGCTGGGTCGGCCGCTGCCGTTGCCCGAGACATTGGTAACGGTTGGGGGCAAATGACTTGCTATATCCGTCCAGTTCGCTTGGGTTTGAACCTTCGTTCTCACCTCCCTCGTTAAAGGAGCCAGTTCCAATGGTGCCGTGCTCTGTCTCCGTTCCAGACACCGGCCCAGGATCGGAGCCCCGGGATGTGGCTTACGTCTCTCAGCATCAGAAGACCCCGATGGACATTATTACGATCATTGTACCATATGTACTTACTCCGGGCTCGCAGTTGTGAAAGGACGCAAAGGAACGAGATGATATTCTGGACTGGCCCGCAACGAAGGTGACAGAGAATAGAACCGCACTTCATCTGACAGTCTCTGTGGATGGAGATGCCGCGAAAAGCGCATGCCGTCTTCATACGATCTGCTCTATCAAGGCCGCGACAGAGTGACTCGATCGCATGGTGGACTCACGTGATGCAACTCGGGCCAGCCACATCCCCTCACGCCCCGTGCTCGAGGCTCACCGTTAAGCGTTGGCCTGCATTCCAGACGGTTTCTCAATGGAAGTTAATCCTCGAGCTATCTGGGTTCACTATTCCAACCATAGCTCTCGATCGACGCTGCTGCCACAAGTTCCGGTTGACTCTAGTGCCGGTTTGGAGACTGCCGTGTCAGTCCGTCAATAGCTTCTGCACTTGCGTGCTGTGTAATCCCCGCAGATCAAGGTTTTGCTATTCATTCAATAGATGGGTTGCAAGTTGCAACACCGCTTTCGCTCCCCTGAAACCGATTTGGTCGGCTATCGCGAGGTACTCGTACTTCTACCTTGGTCGTCCAAGGCGCCACCACCAAACTCATGCACGCTAACACGTATCTGAGAGGGACTGGGATCCTTATCCAGATGATCGCCCACACCGACGCAGATCGATTCGAAACGGTGCTGCAGCGTGACTGCGCAGGCAGCTAGCTTTTGAGCAGTTGCCAGCAGAGAGGGTCAATGACCCCAATTTGCATTCTAATACCAAGCAAATAAGAAAGGACATCTCCCCGTGGATCTGACACTGGTCAAGAATGCGTCTCCAGAAGGACCCAAAGGAGGCGGATATGAAACCACGCGATAACTAACCCACCGGGATCTAATACTCTAACTACGTGCTGTATTCCGTAGGGATCGCGGTACGACGCGCATTGACCCCGTTAGCCAGGGTGACTTGTCATCTGTCGAGATAGCACACAACAGCGGCGAGATACCATTCAGTGAGACGCACGTATGCAGTTGGGATGTCACCATGGATAGCTTCATTCAACACGAGATGTGACGAGTATTTCTATCCTACAATCCTGGACGAAGCACAAATCTCGTTGACCTGTCCACATTATACAATTACATACTAAATATCCTGTCGCTTTCCTCTTTGGGACACTCTCGCAGCTGACCATGCCAACGATAACTTGAAGTCAACTACATCCCATACAGAAATCCCATCAACCTCGACAGTGACGTCTGTGCTACCTCGCTCACTGATTATTACATTTTCCAACACTACTGACAGACGAAGCCACACGCAGGCCCTGTCCTGAAATACCCTCCCTCCGGGCATCGGGATTATTGAGGCGGGACCATTTCCTATCGGAACGCCTACCGGGTTAAATTAAGGGCTCGGCTTGCTTATCATCCGGATAAGAAAAGCACGATCCTGCCTAAATATCGCGACAACTGTGATGGAGATTTCTACTTGGTACATGACTAGTACTAAGTCCTTAGCCCGCTGTACGTCCTAAATGAAATCTCTTAACTTGCATAGGAATAGCCACTCTTCGCTACCGCATGCAAGCCATCCAGAAGGGTTACGGCCATCGCACCCGGCATTAGCCTGGTAAAACATCGACGACCCTAGAGTACGGAGTAGGTTGAGTAGCTCAGTAGATACGTACTCGGGCACATAACCCTCACTACTTAACTTGCCAGTACTACTAAAAGGTCTACCAGTCCATACCCAAGTGCGTAAGCGTCAGCGGGAAGCTAACTAACTGACTAGCTATTATTTGCCAAAAAGCATTCGTATTATTTCCGTCCTTGCCGCCCAAAAAGTTCGAACTATACTTGCTCTACTCTGTAGACTCTACACGATTTTCACATCCCTAGTCGTGTGATCTAGTTAATTAACGAGTATTACTTACGGTTGGAAACTTTCCCCTCACCTTACCAAGGCATGGACAAGCTTCCATGATTAGTTATTTTCCTGTCCCCTCACGGAACCACATACTCACGATCGACAGAGCGACAAACGCGGTGAGTACCTCGTCTAGGAAAGCTCACTACGCGGAGTATTATTGCATTTTATTTTTGTTATTTATATTTCTGGCCTAGTTTTGTCCTAATTGTATATTTTATGATCGTTGTGATTAACTATGCATCGACACCGGAGAAGCAAATCAATCAATCAACCAACCAGCCAACCAACATGACGCCTTCCCCGCATCCTGACGATCAATACCGGAGATCCATTTCTAAAGACGAGGAAAACAACAGATGGATTGGCATACGCGAATGATGGAAAGAAGAAATATGGGGGAATATTTGCATGATGAGACAATGACTGCGAAAAATCACAATTGGAATGAATAGAGGAAGGGAAAAATCCAGAATCTCAAGCAGCAGCCTCCCCGGGACCCTTTCCTGCATCGGGATCTAGATAATCCTCTCTCTCTGCTGCCTCGTATTCCCCGACTAGGTCGACCACGACGGATCGTGCCTCGTCGAATTCGCCCAACCCATCTGAGAATGGCGCTTCCTTTTTGTACTGCTCCAAGAAGGCATTTCGCTTTCGCAGGCGGTCGTATTGTTGGACAATGCGCTTGAAAAGAGTCGCGACGGATGTGTGATTAGCCAACATGAGACCACTAACACGGTGCGTGTGCTGGATGTACGGTGACTTCTTGCTGAGAGCAACTTGTATACTGGCAGGGCCCCAGGGGATAAAAGACGCAAGTCTACGCTCTCGGATACGAAGCAAGGACTTGTGCACATCCGTGGGATCAGCCTCTCCTTGGATGATATTGAGAATGCTGATGTAGCAGCTGGACTTGCTTGGCGTGATGGAGACCATGCGGTTCTTGGGTTGTAAAAGACGGCGCATGACATCAAGCACAGTAGTCTTTCGGACAGTCTTAGCCTGCTCGATATTGTCGCCGGTAAATGGGGTATACGAGGTGATGAGGAAGTGTGATCGGGGCGTGGGAATGAGGGAAGCAGTAATTCCGACAAGGTCATTATGCATATATCCGGGGTACCGGAGGGTAGTGGTCGAAGCTGACATCACCGTTGACACCTGCACGAGCTCCTTTAGCATCTGACTCCTAATACAAATCATCCCATATAGAACAAGACGGGCATACCAGCTGGTTAGTCTGCTGGAAGGATGGTTCCTGCACATGCAGTCTGTCGGCAACGATTCTGGAAAGCGCACCGTTATCGAGCACAACCTGTAATCTGTGAGCCCAATGAACAAGTCCTCACACGATGACAGACTTACAACAGAGTCCGCATTTTGTGTCAATCGCCTCATTGCTAGGAGACTGTTATAGGGATTGACAACCACGTCCGCAGACTGCGTATCTGGAAACACCGAATATGTCTGAATCAACTTCTTCGGGAAGCGATCATTCATGCGCTCGAGAATAAAACTTCCTAAACCGGAACCAGTACCTCCCGCAATGGAATGCAAAAGCATGAAGCCCTGTGACAATCGATAATCAGCGAGCTGTCTCGCTTGTAGTCCCATACGTTATGCATATTATCTTCGTCCGCCGGATTATCCTGCACGCACCTCTAATGAATCACTTCCATCTGCTTCTCGGTCGATCATATCGAATATCTCCTCCTGCACGACCTCTCCGGCTGCATATCCGGCCGCCCAGTTATTTCCAGCTCCAATACCTTGTTGACCGATGAAAAAGTTCTCTGGATTGTAGATATTGCGATAAGGACCAGTTTGGATGGCGTTAATCACCTATTATTCAAGACAAGGCGAAATAAATTAGTCTTCTGGTGTGAACATATATCGCACTGGTAGATTCGATGAAGGGAGCCATGAGTCGAAAAATAGGAAACATATTCCATACCCTAGGTTCCAAATCGAGTAGAATCGCTCGGGGAATGTATCGCGTATCATCACTCTGTCCACGCAAGTGCGATTAGCGTCATACAGACGGACACGGCTGCTTCACAAGCAGCAACCGAACGAAGCAGGTATGTTCAGTACCTGATAGAAGAAGACATCTTTCCGATCCCCGCCCTCTGTCGCAAAATCCTCTAGGTTTCCATCCTGGCTGATTCCATGCTCAAGACAGAGCTGCTGCCAGAACTGGCTTCCAACTGCATCGAGGACCAAATGTCAGCCAAATCTATCTCCGTCCTTTTTTTCATCCCACTCCAACGTCTCCTGCTGAAGCAGAAATTATCCTCTGATGTCCGACGTACCGTTGTTGCCGCATTGGCCGGCTTGTATCGTTATGATTTCTCTGCGGGAAGATCGACACTGTTAGTTGGCACCATCCATTGAATGTACTCAAAGAGTGATTAAGGAACAATAATACGCATTGTTAATGAGTAGTTTGCGACATACCTAGGCATCTTATCTTCATTGCAGTCGTAAAAGTCGTGGGTCAAGATCGAGCTTTGGACGCGTAGCGGCGCGGAAAACGCGCCGAGAGAGCTCCGGGAGATGTTGATTTAACTACGGTGGGCGGTGACTTCGTGTGGGGTAAATCCAGATACATAATTAGACACGGGTACCTGACACTCCTTGCTTGCCTAACACAATACCTGTTGATTTTCAACTATTTGCTGAGTAATTGTAAGAGTCTTAAATCATTATAGTATCCTTTTTATTTTCTCAAACAAATTATCCGTAGCTAGTTATCAAGTGACTCGGTTTTGTGCACAGCGGTTCTATGATCGTCTGCGCTGCTCGGTTCAAGTTCAAACGCGACCTCGTTGAGCTTTATCCCAGAGGCATACGGCTCGAGCAATGTTGAAACTTACCTGCTTTTAAGCATTGGTTTCAGAATCTTGCTTTGCATGCATTGACAAGCATGCCCACACCTGCGACTACTCCATCAACTATACGCACTCTTTCTCCAGCATCTTCGCCGTAAGCCCTGATACACCCTGCTCGGACCGCTTCTTCCATGCCTGCCATTCCTGCGCATCCCAGGCAAATGACAGTTACTGGGGAAGAAGTGTTCTTGATAAGCCTCTCCGTCGCATCGCTCATTCTCTTTCTCACCTCATCCGGCGGGATGTCATGTAGTTCAACCGCTGTCAAACCCGTTGTTTCAACACCTGCGAATCGCGCGATATTTCCAGAACTACTACCGCCAGGTCCTGCAAGCATTTCTGCCACAGCTTTGCTTAATTCCGCTTTCCATATGCTGCCGGTCGAAACGATGCCGAACGTGTCGTCTGCCTGGACTTTTCTGAGGTCGTCCGTTCCTAAGAGCTGAAAAGAACTGATCAGAGACAAAGACGTTGAGACGCTTGCCTCGAAGATGCCAGTCACGTATCTCCTCCTTATGTTGCTATTTGAAGTTGGCCCAGTTTTCCCTTCCAGCTTCTTTATATCTTCTTTCAGCATCGCTACAAGCGGATGCGCAGAGTAGCATGCGATTAAGAACGCGTCATATTTCGGGATTAGAGGTTCGAGGAAGGGTCTGCAATGCAGTGCAGAGTTTGCGGAGTCGTCGCCGGAGTTAATGCTTGGTACGCCAGGGACGACGCGCCCGGTTTCCTCGATTGTTACCGATGTTAATGCCGGCGCGGTGAAATAATCGAAATGGATGTCATTGTAATTCAGGTTATTAACAATGGGTTTCAGTGCATCGGTCATATGTCTCGACGTGTTCGGATTGACGATCAAGATGGAGAATCGCGGGGCAGTGCTTGTTGAGGTCATAGTGACTGCCTCTTTGTAACTCCCACAGGAGCCTGTGGGAGTAAGTAAGTTTAGTCACAGTGTACAGATAATCTATAAACTCATGGATGGTATTCCCGGTCGATACTATGGTTAGTAATTGCAAAATGGAACTGTATTGAACAATATCGGTGTTGTGGACGTGACCAGAGTGCGGAGTCGAAATAGTAGCTGGTAGTCTGTGGTCCGTGCGCTGGGCATAGTGACCTCATGCTTCTTCCAGGCTGACGTTCCTGACACTTTCGTATGGGCATTGAATTCTCAAAAGGCATATTGATATAGATTAGAAGATTTTTGAAAATACATTGTGTGTTTAGAAATAATTTCGTCCTCATAAGTATCAAATGGGTGATATGTACCCGAAGTAGTTCAAATATATAGATTGAATGAATATCTGCTAAATCCCCAAAGAAATTATATATAGACAACTTGAGAAAGCTTTTATACTAAATATTACATATTAAGAGTATACTGTAAATACAAACCACTCAAGCAGCTTTGCTGATATCCCTTCTCTCTTCCTGCCTGGATTTCATATCCGCAAGGCAAGGAGCATGAAATATCTCCCCAGTAACCGCACGTTTCAATGTTCCAACGGAGACCACAATCCACAGAAGTACCACACAAACAGAAAGGATCTGCGGGATTAATTATTAGATATTTGAATAAAAGTGATCAGTCGGACTTATAAACACTTACTGTTCCCAGAACGCTAAAGAACCTTGACGGAAGTTCTCTTCCTAATTGACATGTACTCGAGGCAAAGACACCTAGAGGGAAAGTGAACCCCCACCAGCCGATGTTGAATGGGAACTTCCTAGACTGTGCGATAGAAGCGGATGCAAAGAAGAGCCACACCAGACCAAAGGCCCACAGTATGAGTGCGGTGAGGAATCCCATCACGTAGAAAGTGGGACCTGCGGCTCCTTCGAGTGTATGAGTCTTTGGGAATATAGACTGTGCTGCAGCGCCGAGTTTCATAATTCTAAGGAGAAAAGACAGTGGTTAGGAGCTGGGATCCTATATTAGTATGCGTTATGTACTGAGGACTTACCCGAAACCTCCCTGTCCCATGGGCCCCAAAGGCAAGAACACACTGACAATCACCGCTTTCGGAGGTAGTTTGTGTAACGTAAGGCGCATGAAGTATATCACCATGATCATCAGTGCTAGAGGCAGGCCAATTCCCCACAGGATATAGCTGACTATAATGGTCCACAGAGCATGTTGCGGGTTTGGTAAGACATCGGCAACTATAGCACCAGACGAGGCAGCGACCACACAAGTAACCACTGGTAGGAGCCACACAGCTGTCATGGTGGAAAGCTCAGACTGCTTGTGGTGTGCCATACTATATCCAATGTCAGCATCAATTCTTATTCTAGCCATTAGGAAACTTACAGCATAAACGGCAACGACAGAGCAACTATGACGGATACTATCGCATCGAAAATCCACAAAGCCCACGCAAAATTTCTGGTCCATTCCCCCCAAGCTGGCACACAAACTGCACAGAACATATTGATGATCGTTGCAAATCCCATGGGAAAAGTACCGATAAACATTGACTGTACCGGGTGCATAATCATAGCCTTGAAAATCTCCGGATATAGAACGTATCGTAAAAAGCTGACAATGCATCCCGCAACGAAGAGAAACACATTGAGGGCAAAAATAACATTGGCAATCCAGTACAGCCAGATGCCGTTGTAGGGGAGACTATTGAGTAGCACAGAAACAATGCCTGTGCCCATAGTCACTGAAAACCATCTGGATGACAGTCAATAGGTGTATCTATGGAATTTACCTGGTGACATTCCAATAGTGGTTAGAACTTACGATGGCGTAAAATTCCGAACGATCCTTCTCCAACCGACCTCATGCTTGTTGAAAGGCCTCTGCTCTTGAGAAGGCTCAGAAGATCCATTAGGTGTCCCTCGAGGGATAGAGGCACTGCGACTAGTAACTCCATTATTCATATTGAGTGGAGAGTTATACGCGGGGAGATCGCCGATGTGTAGACTCGATGTTCTGAACTGCGAAGACCGATGCTGACACGACTGTTGATGCCTGTACGTTAGTAGTACTTATATTTCTCTGCATTCTACATTGCCCATTTGTTTTCAGTTTGCCATCGGTTTGCAGCGGCCGAGTGAGTCAAGAAAGTCCTGATGCGCCTCATTTTGCGGTACCGACGGTTTCCGGCCGAGAATGGAACCCAAGAACATCGCGGTCACTGGGGATTCTCCACAAAGAGTTGATAACTCTACATCCAGAGTGTATGGAAAGACATAGTGCGATCCTATCATCTCATATTCCTTGGATTCAATAGTAGAGCTTCTAGCAAAATGGTATTGTCGTTTTTGTGTAGTTGAACTATGTACGGTATATCGAAGTGCCAAGACCATATATGTATCAGTGATAAGTATCGGCTGAGAAGGAATTTCTCGGCCGTCAGCAGGGATGAGATGACATCATCTTACATTCCAGCCTTCTTCTCTTCGCTACTGGTAATGTCCAGTGTCATAGGGAAGTAAATATAGTATATACAATTATTCACAGGTCGAAATTAGTAGAAAGCTGTATATTGTGCCTGCGTATGTACTTGATACTTCACTGGCACTTTTCAGACCGCTCAATGGATCTTGGTGCTATCTCTAGAGATGTCGAGTTCTGCTGGAAAGTGCCTGACCAGGGGAAGCATTGTGATCAGGGTTATTTGGCTGCACGTGTATCTATGGCATACAGTTGCAGAGGACTCGCGACGAACATGCTGGTCCTCCCCGGGTAAACGCTCTATTCCAAGTCCCCACGCGGCCCATGGGTCGGCGTGGCTACCGACTCGCGAGCGGGCAAGTCAGTTGGCGGCAGAATTTCTACAAGGTCACATGATCACGAATTTCGGCGAAGATCTCGAAAGCGCTTTTTGGAGTCCACTGTCATCCCTCATTCTTCATGCGCATCGGTCCATAAACTATTGATACGGCTCTGGACATCTTATCGTAAGTACTCCGTCCATATCCCAGGTCGAGAGGCCACTATCAGCCCCCAGAACTGGCTCAAACTCGTGCCTAAATTTCCCGAACCCTTCGCCCGAACATTTGACAATTCCCCCGCACTAACCAATGGGATGATAGTTTTTCGATCTTTTTCCTTTTCCTCTTTCTTTCTGGTTCATACAATCGTTCTATGAGCAGTCCTTGAGTTGCTCGAGCAAAGATGTCAGCCAAAATCCCAAACGAAATCAAACTTCTTTCTGGAAGCTCGCATCCAGACCTCTGTGCGAAGATCGCAGCTCGGTACGCGAATTGGATTTGAAAACAATACTGCTGGAATAATGGGGCTGTGATTGACACTGTCGCAGGCTTGGTATCGATGTCGCAAGAACCATTAGTTTGAACTACTCCAACCAGGAGACAAGTGTCACTATCGGAGAGTCTGTTCGAGACGAAGATGGTGTGTACTCTGCCCGGCATCTTGCCGGTCTTTAATGCCCTCGAGACACATTCTCATACTGTCCTCAGTCTATATCGTCCAGTCTACGGCCCCAGGCGAGGTCAATGATGGCCTGATGGAACTGTTAATCATGATTCATGCCTGCCGCACGGCCTCCGCGCGTTCTATCACAGCGGTCATCCCCAACTTCCCGTACGCCCGTCAAGATAAGAAGGTACGCGTGACTGAGAGGGTTCTGTATCAATTCATGCTAATAATTCTTTCAGGACAAGTCTCGAGCTCCCATCAGTGCAAGACTTGTAGCCAACATGCTGCAGGTGTCCGGTTGCGTAAGTCGCTATAACTACGAAGCAAAGAGCAGGAGCGCTGATTGTACAAATATATAGAACCACGTTATTACCATGGACCTTCACGCTTCTCAGATTCAGGGTTTCTTCAACGTCCCTGTGGATAACCTCTATGCTGAGCCATCCGTGTTGAACTGGATCAGAGAGAACTTGGACGTTGAAAACTGCGTCATTGTCTCTCCTGATGCTGGTGGCGCCAAGCGTGCAACTTCCATTGCAGACAGGCTAAACACGGCGTTTGCTCTTATCCACAAGGAACGTCCTCGTCCCAACGTTGTTGGACGCATGGTCCTGGTTGGTGATGTTCAGGACAAGATTGCCATCCTTGTCGACGATATGGCAGACACGTGCGGAACGGTATGTCCTCAAGTCTTCCTAGCCAGCAACAGACGGCTACTTCTAAACGTATCCTAACTATTGGTATAGCTCGCGAAGGCAGCGGCGACAGTCAAGGCACATGGTGCCAAGGAAGTTTTTGCCATTGCTACCCATGGCATTTTGAGCGGAAACGCCGTGGAGAACGTCAATAACTCATGCCTCACTGGCCTTGTTGTTACAAACAGTACGTTATCAATATTGCCCTCAGCTATGTTCGACCCGCAGAAATGCTAACTATCTCTCTTAGCTATTCCACGTATGTTCAATTTTCCGCTCTACATTCTACTTTGAAACATTACTCTTGCTTTCAATGCCACCGTTTCCGCATTCCATGGAAGCCGGAAGCAGTTGCTATCATGGGTGGTGGCGGCAACATAATTTGACTTGGGTGAATGCTAACGTCTATGTTCTATCAACAGTTGGTGATAAGATTGACCGTTGCCCTAAGCTCAAGGTTATTGATGTGTCAGGGACCTTGGCCGAGGTGAGTCATCACATTCTGACCAACCTCCAGAGATGGTATTCTTACATTCACACAGGCTATCCGGAGAACCCACAACGGGGAATCAGTGTCGTACCTGTTCAGCCACGCTGTATAGGCGCGTCTTGGCAGGGCAACGATATACGAGAATTCCGACTTCATTGAAACAAAAAAAGACTTGCTTTTGGCGTTTGGATTACAGGGCTAGCATACTCTCTCATATAGAGCTGGAAAGGAGTATGATATTTTATTTCCGGAGTCCTTGAGGCGAAGCATTCCCTCGTCATTTGAACAGAAACCAAACTAGAAAATATCCCTCAAACCGGAACATATGACATCACGTCCAACATCTTGCCTCAGCTGAGTACGGCAATATCAAAGTCCTCAGGATTATTATTATCACTGTTATTGTTATCCCAAAAGCACCGTATCGAGGGAGGGCACTCAGTGCGCTATTCAAGATCTCGAAATGTCATCCACTCATAGCTATGCCATTATGAGGCTACGCAGTCGATCGAATGCGGTCGTAATGCATAGTGTGATGAGCAACCCCTGGATGAGAAATACACGGTTCTGGGACATTCTTCCTGAGCACTTCGCTGCTTTTGTGGCCAAACGGACTCGAGTGGAGAAACCAACAGACCCTTTTCTCTCGAAATGTGTTCAACGCACTTGTTAGCCCCTGATATGATTCGTTCTTTTAGAAAATGAGTCATGCAAGTACCCTATGTGATCGCTATGGCTGGGCTTGTTTTCTGGAGACATCTATCATTTACTGGAAAATGATCGAAGGAGAAATGGAGACGTATCGAGATGGCCAACTGTGTTAGAATATTCACAGATCATATTGGTTTCAATTTTTGTAGAGCTACTATTTCATTTGTGCATTAGTCCATAGACGGACATAGATATCTAATACACTCAGAGCGAATATTCCCGATAGGCCGGCTTTTTGTGACAAATAATACTTGGCCCCAATAGCCGCTTTTGTTGATTATTCAAACAGGCGTTTGGCATGCCAGTATGCTTTTTGCATCCCCTATTGATGATAACGCCTGGCCACTTTGCGTAGAGAGGAGAAGAAGAAGGAGGAGGAGGAAAATGAAGAGTAAGAACCAGGGGTGTCTAGTTCTAACTCGTAATGTCAGACTCTGGGTGCGCTCAATGCTGTGCAACTCGTGGCCGTCAAAGATGACCATCCTTCCAGTCCTGAATCAGCTTGTCCTGATCCTCTAACTTAAGGCCCATTTCGACTTTTCTGGCGTGGATAAGTCCGTATCTTTCCTCTACCAACGCCAGTGTCTCTGTTTTCAGCTCCGCTATTTCTGCCTTGCACATTCCCGACATGTCATCTCTTTTCTTGTACATGTAGAGGCGCGTTTCTGGCCAATCCAGTTCTCCAATTCTCCTTTTGTCTTCGAGAGCAAACTCGTATCCTAGGCAAACTGGGCACGATTGATCGGTCCCACAGCTGCCAAAAATATCGGGAAATCGTACGCTCACTCCTCCGCAGCCGGGGCAAAACCAACCAGTGGTTCCACAATTAGGGCAGCTTCCTTTGAAATAATACTTGATTACGTCCCTAAATCCCCTCGTCAATAAAGAATATCCCATGGTCACTTTCAGACGATCACGATCCCGAGCGGAAGACCTACCTTCCATGAGGATTCACTATGAGCGAAACATCTGAAGAGTCGTCATTCGCATCTGCGTTGGCAGAAAGCATTGTTTTGAGAAATTCTTCGAGGTTGTCCTCCTCGAGATCAGTGGAGTGGTCTTCATGAAGGCAATACCAGCTGTGGAGTTGTTCGTCTTCGATTACTTCTTCGTCTTTATCAATATAATAGACTTCAGGGCCAGACAGTGTCCAGAAACTAGGAGATCCCGGAACATGCCAGTTGACCTTCTGCACTGTGATAGACGCTGCATTTGGAATAGTATTTTCGTTGTCTGTATGGTCAGGAGCAGACTTCACAAGCAGCATGTGTGCCTCCTTTGGGTTGTAGACGAGAATAAGGTCGCCCTTGTGGACGATTCCAGGGACCGTGGGTTGCGCCATGACTGATGAATTTCAAGTGTTTAAAACCAAGTTTGTGATGATAAATTGTGTGGACTGAGAGATGTCAAAATGGAAGAGAGTTATAATGTCCAGCGCGTTTCAGGCAAGACCTAGGCAGCAGTCGAAGGTTCTGCCTCAGGTACTCTCGAGTGACGTAGAATTGTTAGAACGCGTTCTTTGTTCTTCTTCAAGGACTTTTCTTGTATCTTTGTTAGGTATAGTTCCTCAGATACCCATGTTACTAGAGAGGTCTGTCATATTAGGTCACATAATAAAGCAAACGTGCACTATACGATCGTTGGATGAGAGAGTGCTATTATTGAGGTAGAGGCTAGAGCCAAGAAACCGCACTACAGCAAAAAGGCTTTCGATCAACTATTTCATGTGATTATGATATATCCCAACTCAGGTAAGTCTAAGTGCAGTAATAAATATAAGTCTCGTCTATATCTCCTCGCTCATGATCGCGCTTCTGCAATGAGCAATCACCGCCTTAGCAAATTCCCTCAACAGCCCTATATTGTAAATGGTAAGAACGTACCAGAGAATCCATAAATTGAGATACCATTAACTCTTCATTGTTGATGAATCCTCTTTGCCTTTCAGTGATACTATTGGCGTCATAGGTTTGTGCTCGGTCGAAATCGAGCCAAATCACTTTTCCTGGATCGTTTTTGATAATCATCATGTTTCTCGGTTTAACATCGCTATGGTATATTAGGGCTTTGTGGATCTCTTTAATTCCGCGAATAAAGTTCTCAGCCCGTTTTCCCGTGTAGTTTTCCGGACACACCGGCTCCATATTGGGGATGTATTCCAAGAAGATAGCATTTGGAGGTATCTTATCGGCAGCGAAAGAATCCAAATGGGGCTGATATTGCGACCAGTCAAGGTTTGCAGTTGCCCCATAAAAACGAGGAATAATACTGCGATCACAGAGGCCATGTAGTTGCAAGCGTCTGTATGCAACCGTCTCACAGATATGGATATCGGTTTCACGACCTGGAGGCTTATATGTGGAGGGATCTTGTCCACGGTGCTGAGAAGTATCAGAAAAAATGTGCCAAAATTAGCACATTCGTGATCAAGGCTCATTTACCATCTTCATCACACATTCTGTGTTGCGTATCTCAACAAGAAACACCTCAGGGGGGTCTCGGAGAACTACGTGAGCACTGAAAGGCCACACCACTATTTCAGTGGGCAGTACCCTGCCTTTATCTCATGAACTCTGGACCAGTTGGCCACTGGTTAAACCGATTGACTGCCTTCTCGTGGCGGTCCCTGTTTCTACTAAAAGTCAATGGTGGTCTTGGTAGGGACCAGCGAATGTTATGATATAATACCACTACAACTCTTGGGAAGTGGCGGAATAAATATTCTGGTAAAAGAATAGATCAATGCCCTTGGTCTAGATCTATTCAATTTTACTATTATCACTCTAATTAGTAGTATCCCTCCCATGTTTGATTGCGACATGTAAAAATCTCAATCAACAACTTTCATATAATGAATCTATTTATCCATTTTCTGACTTGGCAGAATAGAACCTATAATAGTTTGTTTTTAATATAAGTAAGTGGGGAGGATAGGGACTGTTCAAAGGCCTTTAGAATAGGGGTATTAGGGGGCAGCACTCTAGCCTTCTTGGTGTCTAGGTGACTACTCCGCGAACTGGAATTCCTGGGATACTAAGATGACCACGTAGGTATCTATTGGTTTGGTGGACAGTACCCTGTCTTGATCCTATGAAGTCTTAGCCGGGAAGCCGAAGAAACGAAAGAAATACCAACAAGAAACACCTCAGAGAATCTTGAACTAAAGAGTCTGCCATTGAAAGTGATTTCAAAAGGTTAGACGTTACTGAAATCCATTATGTGTGTTATGGTTCATAATTACATATCAGAACGTCACTTGTAGTATTGTTATCATTGAACACAAGACATATTGGTGGTTTATCTATTCAGAATATTGTTGTCGTGTGTTCTGCATGCAGGTGTTATGTCATCATAATTGCCAACCTGAGTGGTCCGTCAGCCTCAGGTACAACACGGAAAATCAAGATCGCCAGGGCAGAAACTCAACACTGATAATGTAAGTCAGACCACAAAAGCGAGCATGGATTTCAAAACTTCGTTAGCTTAATGCATTTATAATACTCTTTTGAGGCTGTCCGTCTATCTATTTTCTACGTGCTATCAAATAGGATGGGTGCTCCCACTCTAATATCGGTTCTGCCCACTGAAATCATCATTCTCATCTCCCAAAGCATTCAGGATCGAAACGATCTCCTAAGTTTCTCATATACTTGTCGTCATCTGTATGACCTGCTGGTTCCTCAGATGTACCATGAGCCTGTCACTCAGCTAGATTACTTCAGCCTAGGAGAGATTCACCGTGCAGCGTCGTTCGTCCAGACCGTCTTACGACGTCCAAATCTGGCTCGGTCAGTCCAGCATCTCCGCATTAAGCTCGATAAATCAGATTTGCGCGGAGACGTGGAATGTACGCCACATCCAGATCTTGAATATGACAATACTCTTATTGGAGATGCTGTGAAGGCGGCTGCCGTCTCAGTACAAGAACGGAAGGATTGGGAAATTGATATCGCTGCTGGAAGTTGTGATGCATGGCTAGCATTACTTTTCCCGGCCCTGTCTAATCTGAAATCGCTCGTCTTCACATTCTCATCGAAGACAAGATTCATTACGCGAATGATAGAAAGGGCTGTATGTGGACAACGGCCGTTCGTCACTCAGAATCCGCTGTCAACTCTCAATGAAGTCACAGCACTATGGTATATCGAGGTTTGGGGCTATGGTGACATCAATAATGCTATTGGCTATCACGGCTCTGAAAATACATTCGATGTCACATTACTTGCAAAACTTCCAACCGTGCAAGTCCTTCGTGGGCGCCAGGTCACGCTCCCAGTCCATAAACCCGGTCAGATTTCACATCAACTTCAACCAGGTTCGTCACCCATTACCAAGCTCAGTATATCCTCGAGCATAAGCGAAGACGGCATGGTAGGCTTGATAAGGGCCTGCAAAGCTATAAAACATCTTCGATATACTGAATACGGGATGTCTAATGGCTTCTGTGCCGATTCTTTTTGCCGGTCTCTGCCACTTACCAAAGAGTCCCTCGAGGAGCTTTGGATTGATCACGGTGATCACGCTTATCCGTACCTTGACAGAGAGAACGACTGGTTAGGATCTTTCCACGATTTTTCGCATCTAAGAAAACTTCATATCCGCCTGGCAAATCTTTTCTCGTGGTTGCCAAGCACCCGTACAACCCCGATGCAGCGGCTGTCCAGTTTATTGCCTTCATCTATCGAGACCCTATGTATTACAGAATGCAGAGGTGAACAAGGACAGGCCCTAATCTCGCAATTGGTGGATCTAATAGACAATAAACAGCGCTATGTCCCTAGACTGAGTCAACTGGAGATATACATTGATTTTATGATCAAACCGGATATCCGGGACAAACTGAAGTCAATGTGTGAAGAAGAAAAGGTTGACTTTGCTATTCGCAGGTGGTGGGATCCGACTGATACGAAATACCCGAGTCGGGATGATGGCTATGTATTGCAGGATACCTTTTGGTTATTTGATTAACTTGTTAAGATGTTCCAGCGGTCGATCCCCCTCTTGGAAGAATAGACAGACATAAAATCTTATCTCCCTTATTGGTAGGGACTATTACCATGGCATCTCGAGTTCACCCGTCGATACCATTCTTGCACCATGCTAGAGATTGAGGCATGAAAGCTGTACGAATATGGAATTATGATTGAATTTCAAACTTAAGATATATCCAGTTACGTTTCCTGGTAGAGAGGCTGTCATAGATCAAGATTGATTTTCTAAAACCACCGTCAATACTCCCACCAAGACTCCGTTTGGCTTCAGACTCCTATGGGATAGTGACGTATCGATCAAAGCCGACGCAAAGCACACTCGTTTTCATGGAGCAACAACAACCCGGATAAATAGATACGCTATGGAGCAGAGCCCCTTCTATCCACTTCAATCTTCTTATTGTAACCCGAAGCGACACTCCCAGATGACTTCTCAGATGACTATCATCGACTACTCCGCACTTTATCCATAAGAGCCGACAAAAAGGTAAGAAAACGCGATGTCGTAACTAAGAACCAACCTCCTTACATGAAGGACAAGTTCAGGATTCGTGCTACTCATCCCGTAGAGTATGTTAATTAGTTATTGAAACGCGGGTGCGGTCCCATCTTCACGCGTCCCAGGAATCAGGGCAGCCCCGTCGATTACCTACGTGCTTGGAAGCCAAGAAGAACATTATTGGAACTTCACATGTAGGGCGGGTATTTTCTGTGGATTCCACCCAGCGAGAGAGCCGTTAAGTACGGAGTAGACGGGAAGTCAAAACCGCAAAACGAGAGAGAAGGAGAGACAAGCGGGGAATTTGCGGATAGATCGATCGCGTTTGTGGATTGTATCTTGCGGGTCCGGGTATACAGGTTCTGTTCCGCCACCCCCTTGCATGAATCGAGTGTGCAGCCTCTGCGCTTCGCTTCGAAGCGGTGACAGTGCTGCCGAAGCTTGGTTGAAGTTGGTGGTTTGTTAATATGTATTCTTCTCAGTGGGTACTGTGAATGAAATGGGTGGTGGTTTTTGCCATCGCACGCAAAATTGATACAGGGCAGATGTCGATCGTCGATGGATAATATACCGCAGAGGAAGTGAACGCTAGTGAATTGACCGGCTCAAAGGGTCCTATGTGTCATATACGGAGTACGAGATTCTAATATGCTCCACGGAGGAGCTACAGCATGCATCTTGACCGGTAGTATGATCTACTTTGCAGCGTGCAGGCTACGTCCATAGCACGATGCGTCCTGGCTTCGTTTCCTAGACAGCAGCGAAGCCGTATATGAGTTAACATTGCAAAATAAACACCAGGATGCTTGCTTGCTTACCCGTACAGCACAACGTGCATATCCGTCGTGCAGGCCCTCGAGGGAAAGGAAGCAAAACGGCACCAGCTCCGATTGACCAAGTGTTAACTGCCATAATTACGACGTGCATGTGCAGCCGGTGGAATTGCTAGCTTCGGGAATAGGAAAAATTGATACTCATTTCTACCCAACCATGGATCGTGAGGTTGATTATTGACTTGGCTTGATCATCACCAGCCACGATTACACAGATTACCCCGTGCGCAGTGGATCTGCCGAGTCTCCGATGTGGCGGAAGGGAGGCTTCTCGAAAAGGGACACAAGGTACGAGGAACGAGGGAAATAGCCACAATTCTGGGTGACGGTATTTTCGGGACCCGGATGATGAATTGTCAGGGTTCCACAAAAGGAAAAACAGGAAGAAAGTGGCTGGGAGAGGAGATCCATAGCAGAGCGGTGGCTAGCTGGTTGGATTGAGTACCTGCCAAGAATTGCCTATTTAGGGCCTATCCATGGTTCTATCTAATACTGATGTTCCGCGCGGACGGACCTACAATAATGGAGTAGATATACTGGCTAGCGGCAGCCTCCCTGACCTCAGCTCTGGGTGCTGGATCAGATTTGGAATCGAAGACATCACGGAGCTGAGTCCGTCAGCCAGCCTTATCATGGTCTGTTGCACGTAGTAACCGCCTTCTTTTGGGCAGCAAGAACGCCTTTGTATTATTTGTTTTGGATAATGTGCTGGACTCACAGCAAAGAAATGGTTCCATTCGATTAACTACTCCGTACTCTACTTCGCATGGAGCGCAGTGCTTGCAGCACTTATTTCGGGACTGCGACTCCGGATCTTCCGGGATTTCAGGCCCTTTTTCCGGTGTCACCATGAACCATAGTGGTGAGGCGCCATCTGAGAAAATGTCCCTTAGCAACTGGAATTATGACTAGTAAATGGGTCGATGTCTTGCATATGTTTCATGCATCTCTGCTCTCTGTACTTCGTATTGTGTCTTGTACCAACTGAGGTAAAACAAAAACAAAGCTAGGGTACCAGGAAGTAGGTCCTATTGAAACTCGCCGGACAGGGAAACATGCACTTGCATATCTGAAAGGTGATACTCGCAATGATAATTGCTCGAATTAATACAGACACACAGAAGAATGATAAAGGAAAATGGAAAGAAAAAACAAGGGAACCTGTTTTTCTTGGCACGTCGGGCCCGAGTCCCGCTTTTTGTTCTTGTTCTGTTGACCACTAAATATACTTGTTGGAATGGCGATAGGATCCATGATAGAACCTGTAGTGATGTTTAGTTTGTGGTTATTTGTGTGTTCGTTATTGACTATATTGTCTGATTATTGTTCATGGCGTTTAATATCATTGGAGACCAAATGCACGTTCCCACGATATAATTGCCTAGTTTCTATTCATTTACCATTCGTTAAAACTGCGGTAATTAATCGACTAAAGACACTCGGACAAACAAACACGACAAACGGAGCAGAATTATTATCTAGCTACTCCGTACAGAGTATATTTGCCCTTGAGTGTTCAAGCTGCGGCACAAGCTTCCCCCTAGAGCTCGTCTAGAGACGACGCGCATTTTATGCTATGTAGATCCAGTCCCATGCGAAACGCGAGGTTGATCAGTTGTTGAGGATGGCTAAAAGTAGTTTGGTGGACATGTTCATCTCATAAATTTAGAGTATCGAGTCCTCCTCCGTATGATGTCGTGTCATCTCGCTTTCGTGTCTATTCGTTTCTCCAGAGATCGGCCCGGGATTGCGAGTGCTTATCTTAATTCCAGAAATAGAAACTCAGACGGGCTGGACGGAATGATGATAGGACAGATGATTACTGTCCTCCGTACGGAAGAGGTAAATCTGAACAGTGTGCTGTATCCACGGAGGCCGTAGTAGTAGTGCAGTAACGTATCCGTTTACCCCGTAGTTGTCACCACGTAAAATCCCGCGTAACTAACTACGAAGGAACGGCAGAGCTAACGTACACTACACTAGGACAAGGGCTCCCCCTCTCTTTCAGTTCCGTGCCCCCTTCTCTCGACGAGTCACGAGTGACGACCGACCATGATCGTCGATTGCGCAACCGGGACGCACCGTTCCCTGATCAACAGGTGGTCGTAACGCAGTGAAACAACAGACTCCAACCGCTCTGACGTACGAGGCGGGCCCGTTCGTTCGTCGAGCGAGGGGAAGACGGTCGATCCGACGGCACATGGGCCATCTGGGGGAGATGGAGAGACGGCGTTGAAGGTTAGGCGAGGCTAGAGGGGAGGGAGCGAGTCTAGTTTACTTCGTATTCGTCGTGGTTAACGGATGGTAAACAATACGATGGCACGGGATTCTTAGCAGCTGGGAAGGAGAGAACAGAAAGAAGCTGCAGTTTGGGGTTACTGGATATACGGAGGAGAGAATGATATGACTTGTGAGTATTGTGTACTATAGTTATACACACCGTTCGGAATCAGAACTCGACTGGTCTAAACAGGAGAATCATTTCCGTGCTACAGTGTACAACTAACGATGGCCTGGTTAAATCAATAAACAGGTTCCGTTGCAGTGTAGTCTGTGTTCGGACTCCGGACTCCGAAGTCTTACAGAATAATATGCCGGATAGGGGTCCGGGCACGGGGCAAGCTAGAGAGTAATTAGGGAGTTGACGGGTGCGCTGGACGCACGGATAGTACGGACAGATGCTACGAACTGGTTGCGCGAGCATTGGATATTCATTTAGCATTGCATTAAGACACACAATACAGAGTAGTATTAATGCTAACTACTGGATAGTTAGTTAGTTATGGTGCATAGTCAGCGCCGGCAGGAAGATAACCGTCTTGATAGTGTTTGTTGGAATGTGCTCTAAGTAATAATTACTCGGCTTCTGGGCAGCGAATCCTCCGATGGGCCTGGAACCTCGGGGAGACCGGGGGCGTAGGATACCCTGCGAAGTTAAAAGGACATTCAAGATTCCAGCCAGCCTTGGAGGTTACAGTTGTCTAGCTACGGTGAGGTTTCTTTAATTATTATTTTCATTTTATTGTTATTATTGTGCTGCCTAACTAGATAAAATGAATAGTTATGAATGACTCCCAATCTTGACGCAGTCCCTGAAATTGCCAGAGACACTAATGATACAGGGCGGTAAGGTAATTTAATTAGTTGACGGGCTAGTGGTGTCGGTCATTATTATTAGACTCTTGTTCCTGACTAGAGACCTGGCTAGCGAGATAGTCTGGTGAACAGTCGGCCATCGTGTGTGTCTGTGCTTCTTCCTCAGGCACCTGCATTATTGTTATTGAAGGGTTGCAGGTCTAGTTATAGCAGTACAAGTTGGTGTTTTGTGCATCCAGCCTGGAGACCTTTTCGTCTGCAGTGACGATGTGGAGATGGTTGATGGAACGCTGCAAGATAAGAAGCGAGAGAGAAAGCGGGAAATGGAGATAAGAGGCGAATGGTAGAGAACCCCCTCTCCCGCTCTCTCTTCGCTTCCCATCTAGGTAAACCTTGAACTGGTCGGGGTGGCGCAGAACAGAGAGAGAGATCCATCTCTCTCCAGATTTGGCTCGTGTTAAGTTTAGCACGGTACCATAGTACGATAGATGGCAGAAAAGGGAGAGATAGACGAACAAGGGCTCGCGAAATGAGGATTGTCCATTGACACGACGGGGCCCTTTTCTCCGCTTTTTTCGGGGGGTCTTTGCTGCCTCTGTCTCTTGCTGCCCCAGGATTATTATCGACTAACCGGTCTTCTATGTATAGTGACAGATAACACAGCCGATCTGTGTCTCTTTTGAGCAGTCTTACTTCGACTGCGGTGAATCGTGTTTCAGGTGCTTTTGATTGTCTGCCTGGGGTGTCTTATCTCTGCGCATCCCTCGTTCCTTGATGATTACAGGTAATATTGACGGTAATGTATGTATGTATGTATTGTTACGAGCACGAACCGGACCCTAATGCATCCCAAGCAATCCTATCTCCCCAACCACACACCCAACCCCTCAGTCTACGGAGTAGAGAAAAGGCAAATAGGGTCGCAACGAGATAAGTGCATGCATTACGGCGACTCTAGAGACCTCTCTGTCCCTGATCCAGCCAGCAGCTAGACAGGAACAGGACTGAAACTGCCGACGAGCAGGGCCAGCGAGCAGACAGGGCCTGAAGGGGGCGACGCTGCTCCTGAGACAAGCGAGATTTCAACGAGGCAGAACCCCTTCTGATTGGAGGATCGGGACACGGCACTAGCGCACATGCGGCCTTGGCGCCGGTCAGGTGGATCCAGAGGGAAAAAGCGGGTCTTTGCCCCAAAGTGAGAGAACAAGACGAGAGAGAAGAGGAAGAGAAAGAGAAAGAGAAAGAGAAAGGAACTGGAGAGGAAGATGGAGATGGAGATGGAGAGCAGAGAATAACTAGAAGGAAAAGAAGAGAATACACGGCACGGCAAGACCCTCTCCCGGTTCACTCGCGGGCCATGACGTCCTGAGATCACAAAATGACCGCCGAAAAGTGGATTTGCTGCGTTGCGTGCTGTCTTCCCGCGTAATCCGCCTGCGTAAGTTAGACAATAATAACTTTGTATTATGGGCGGCTACTTCGTGTCCGATGTGATCCAGAGATGGAGGAATAAGAATAGTAATTCAGGGAAAGAGAAGCAAGAATACTGCTGCTGTAGTAACCGCACGAAGCCAGAAAGAAGAAATCCTCCACAACCTCCAATAAGATAAGATACTTGGCAGCAGTATTCATCCTCATAATAAGACTGCTCAAAAAAAGAGGTAATAATAGCCCTCGTCTAATGAACCAGTTATCCTTTCCTTAATTCTCTTCATTTCTCTTCTCTTCAACCAGCAATAATAATAATAATAATAATACCAGTGAAAGGCAAAAAGGAACGGCCTCCGCACGGCGTGGCCTCAGCCAATCAGATCCCTCCAGCCACTCAGCCCGGCGCCGTCCTTTCCCTCCTCCCTCAAAACAACCATCACTGCCTGTTCCTTCTCCTCCACGTCGTTTTCCTGTCTCTTCTTTGACTTCCCACCTTCGTCTTTCTTCTTCTTCTTCTCCCTCCTCCCATCAGCTATCCCCACGGCTGTTTCTCTTCCTTCACCTCCCCTCGTTCCTCTCTTTGGCCCATCCTTGTGGCCGTCCGCTCCTTACAGCTCCCCGACTCCGACTCCCGCCATTCCCGACTGTCTCCCTCCCCGTTTTCATCGCTACCCGACCGTTCATCCGTCGTCCATCGATCAGGATTACGAACCACACACGACACAAACCATCAGGTGCGACAGGAAACGAAGTCGTCAGAAGAAGACGGTCGTCAGGGTTGGGAAAAGCTCCCGCTGTCAAATGCTAGCAGTGAGAGGTTGAAGGCCTCCAGCCAGAGTTAAACTTTCCCACGTCTCCTCGTCGGAAAGTTGCAGTGGTCTGGAGGCCTGGTGCGTCTGGATCTCTGGGAGAACATTCGCAGAAAGGAACAATCACAGTTGCCCGGTCGATACCAAGGACTCGACACTCCCCAAAGGAGTCGATCGCAAACCAACACCGCAGCATCTACCGAGATTGTCGCCATGGCCTCGATGTCTCTCTCACAACGTCCCGTCTCAGCGCTGACGGAACAGCTGAACAATGCGCATGCGTCGAATATCAGACACGATCACTTGGCAGTACCAGCGCCTCTGCCTAATCCGCCATTCGTCTTTCCCGCTCGAGAACCGAATGTTATGTCGACAGCTGAGGACGATCAGTCGTCTGGTCCACACGCTCTGCCTGCCTTTTCGTTTAACCCAGGGAGTGGTAACGCTCCAACGGTGTCGACATCTGCGATGCCGGCACATGCACGTGCTGGTGGTCACCGTCGTCGCGCCACGGAGTTCAATCCCGTTGGTGGTTCTAGCTTAGGCTCGAGCCCTTCAGACAAGCCTGACAACAGCACACTGCCCGTTCCGGGCCCTGGTCTCAGTGGTGCTGCTCCACGGAAACGTGGTCATGCTCACCGCCGCTCAGCAGCGGTCTCGAGCATGGATCTCACCGCAATCACCAAGGCCTTTCCCGGAAAGCCCCTCGTGGGCAGTGCTCCATCGACGCCGGCCGACATGAAGATGCAACACGACATGTGTGATGAAATGGCCCGACCGACGTCCCGCTCCGTCCCAAGTCCGCGACAGTCGACTCCTCCGGCTTCTCCTGCCAAGGTGGAAGAGCAACCGGAATCGAGCCAGAAACCCGAGTCTGTTGAGAAGCCTGCCGCCGCTCCACGCCCCCTGTCCACGATTTCTGCGGAGACGACAAGCAGTCTAACGACCATTCGACCAAGTCCACCCGCCATCAGTAACAGTTCAACATCCACAACAAAGAACTCTCCCGACCAGGCGGTCCGACCGAGACCGAAGACGGCTGATTCCTCTTTGGCCTTGTTTCAGTTCGGGGCTGGCAGTTCTTCGGAACATCCATGGAGACGCCCTGTATCCGCTGCTGGTCCCTCGTCCCGCCGTGCGTCGTTCTCAGATGTACAATCCCCTAACCTGGAGAGAGACAATTGGGATGCTGCCAATGAGGGTACCGGTTCTTCCAGAGCTTCTTCGGACAGTGATTCGTCCGACACCACCGTGGAGGACGAGTCTAAGTCGAAACACAAACTCCGCAGCAAGGCTCATAAACGCCAGAAAAAGGTGCGGTCGTGGGCCGGTGCCATTCTCACAAGGGGCAAAGGCAAGAAACATCACTCGAAGAAGTCACCGAAAAAATCCCCTCCCCCACGCCCTATCCTCGTTCGGACCAACTCAGAGGTCGGATCATTGGCCGAAGTTGACTTCGACGAAGACAACACCGTCATTATCAGGACTCCCACTAATCCTGCTTCTCCCCGACCGCCTCTGCCTCCCTTGAAGACTGATAATTTGTCGCTGGAGAGTGCGTGGAAACCGAAAAGCTTCTACGAACAAAACACGGACAATGATCTGTTTAGTCCGGTCATCGACTTGGATGCCGCTCTGGGCCCTTTCAACACCCCGGAGATGAGCTCTGACCGTATTGCAGGTAGTTCCTTCTCGGTTGCTACAAGACGCATGTACAGTGGCGGTCGTCGCGGCGAGTTTGTTGGGCCTGAAATGCGCTATCATCGTCGTGCAGAAAGCGCCCCTGAGATGCCTCCATTTGACCGAAGCTTCTTGGCCACTGCTCGCTTGTCTGGTGCCAATCATACCATGCCCGTCCCAGACGTGTTTTATGAAGAAGAAGAGGATGCGTTTCTTGCTGGAAACCAGTCTCCAGGAGCGGAGCAGGCACCAGTTCTCAAGCAAGTCGGCGAGTCTGGCATTGCTGGAAAGCCCGTCGACGAGTCTTCTAGCAACGAGACATCAGCTACTGTTACGCCAATTGCAGCGGATAGCAGCATATCAGTTCACGACCAAGGCTTGGGGATTCGACTTTCTGTGCCAAATGATGGTTCATCCGCACACTCCACTTCTCCACGCGTGCCAGGCAATGTCGAGACACAGGATGGGAGCGTAAAAGCTCGGGATGAAGTGCCTGTAGCATCGCCATTCGCCCGGAAATCTTCGGTTGAGATCGTTCCTCATGACGATTACCACCGCAAGTTTGATAGCCCGGATGTGTCTCCTCGTTTTGTCCCGGCTGATAAGCGTCCTGACACTGCAGCCGCCGATTTACCATTTAACATTCCTCATCTGTCACTACCAGGGGATGCTCGAGTAAACCCAGCGTTTCCTTCTCCCGATCCGTTTGAAGCTCCCCGTTCCACCACCGCCTCATCGATAAACGATCGCAATACGTCCCATTCGCTGTACAGCAATGATCCTCATGTCGAATGCCCGCATGGCTCGGTCGAAGATGTTCCATCTTTGACTAGCAGCACGTCCACGATGACCAGCAACCTGCCGCGGTTTTCCACCACCTTCCATTTCCGCCCTGGGGGCGAACGTGCAGCATCTTACTCTGCTCCTGTCCCCCGTCGCACCAGCCGCTCCAACGCTCCGAAGCGGTCTAGTCTGGCCAGCCTTTCGAAGTTGGTCGTCGGCTCGCACGGGGAGAAGAGCAAGCTCAGTTACGAAATGAAAGCGTCCGGTGATGAAACTGAGAAGCTGAAAAAGAAAGGTCATAGGATCAGCCGGCTGATGCATTTCTGGAAAACAAGAGAAAAGGACAAGCATAGGACGAATGGGGATTAGACATGGTTCTCGTCCTTCAGTCCTGCTCTTGCTGCTTTTCTCTTTTTCTGGTCTAATGTTTTCGGCGCAATCTTGTACGGCACGATACCATGGCGGATGGGATATTGATTTATGGAAACGCATTTTCCTCATTTATTACTCTCGGATCTCGGCTCTCTCCATCTTCGCAAACTTCTTTGTTTCTTCCTTGGCCATCTGTAAATATCCAGTGGCTGATGTTTACTGCTTTACATTTTTACTTGATCAGGATGGGCGTATTTTTTATTGAACCCTCTTGTTTGAACATTTATATGCGATTATTTTTTCGGTCTGTCTATTTAAGACTTTTATCAGGTGTCTGGACTCTTGTTCTCTTCGCCTTCTCTCGTTTACGTCACCTTTCAGCATGAACAAATGTTGACATGTCCATCAATTGCTCGAGTTTAGCATTGTATCTACCTTCGCCACGTTCGTTACACCAGAGCCTCAGTTTCTTTCTATTTTCTTTTTCTCCCCCGAGTTTTCATTCCGGGAGGTTTTTTTCTGTCAGGATCCATTTCTGTCGAGAGTTTAGGAGCCAGCGGCGGGAATATTGTTATTAAATCTTCGCCTCTTTTTAAGCGGCTGAAGTATCCTCTTTGAGGGATTTCTTGGGATATAGTTCCACCAACATAGCAATTTAAACCCACAATGTGGTTTACTATCAGCATACATCCGATCGTGCCCTGTCAACAGCTGTAATGTCTGATGTGAAGAGTCAATAGTAGTGATCCGGAACCGCCTAGGTGGACTTGAATATGCTCCATTCGCACTTCGAGAATTCTACAGACATCAACTATGTATCTCGTTCATTGTTTGGGGTTGCGGGTCGTAGATTCTGTACCGATCTCGGCAACATCATTGCTGTAGTTACCGTGCAAAGCATATTCTAAGAGCAGTTTCATTGCACTGTATAGATACTCTATCATGTATAGGGTACCAAGGCAGGTAATGCGACTGACTCCGTGTGTCCATGGTACGACAGTAAACCAGTAATTTTATCATATAAAGTAAAATCTTTTCGTTTGAACTATATTGGAGATAAGAACAGCAGCCAGCAGCTAGAACCCAGTAAGGAGCTGATTGGGAATTCTCGGATAAACGGTAATTATGTCTTTTGGAGAGACAGGGGAAATGCCTCATCGCATCACATCACTTTTTGGCGACCATACGCGCGGCCACTCTGATCTATAATGCTTCATACTCCTTGAGGCTAGTCAAAATGTCCCTAAATAGTACCCAGTAGTTCCGTGATTGGTTACTCGGATTTCCATCCGCGGATCTAATCAAGATAATGCGGCCTTCGAGAGCCACATTGTCAGAAAGTGGCCGAACGAAGAACCACAGAGAAATCTGATTAGACGGAGAAGGAAACACTGGTCCTGATTAAGTTGTCGGCTAGTCTACCGCTAACTAGTAATTTTGATCTGATAACGCGAGGTGGAAAATCACTAACCATGAATTTTTCATTCGGTGGTATCGTAACTCTGCAGCCGTTGGGTGTAAGGTTCCCTAAAAGAAAGACACTAGGATGATTAGAACCTAGGTCTGACTCAAATTTGGAATGCTACGGAGTAGAATCGCCTGCGAGTCTTTTAAGCTTTAGCTAAGCATTTACCGTCGTTCGTACTATGCTTGTATAGTCGCATACAAGCGCCATGTAGAGAGTTTTTGACACACACATGAGATTTTAGAAGAGCAACCATCCACGTGTGTAATGGGTATTATGATTATTCCCCACCTGGGCTTTTATTCCGCTAGCTGTTAATTGCCGCATGGCGATGAGATCGGGTTTATTTAAGTAATGATTGCCCGCATAACCAAGTCTTTCTTGCTTCAGTCAGGCAGGCACCCGCAACTATTTCTGCGTGGGGAAAGATGAGTGGCATCAAGCACGCTCATGCTGCGGGAACACAAACCTCGAGCGATGACAACGATGCAGATATTACAATGTCTCAGAGGCGCTGCTTCAATTGGAGCGATCCCGGAACCACGAAGAAGGAAAAGTGGCTGATCTTCAAACTCGACATCTTCGTCTTGCTCTATATTTGCTTGGTGAGTTAGACTATGGCATTACATGAGAAAATTTAGAGAGTCAGGGATTGATTGCATATTAACTTCACGAACGCAGACATTCTTCGTGAAACACTTGGTTCGTGTCACACTTCTCAGTGTAGATCGATCACGACTGACTCCTTTCGTAAGGATCAAGTAAATGTCACAAACGCATACGTTTCTGGTATGAAGGAGGAATTAGGTTTTCGTAAGTTGATTGCCTAACTATGGGTCTGTACGAGCCGGCATTTCTCATCAGCTGCATTGTAGATGGCAACGAGCTGAATTGGTTCACGACGTATTTCAACATCGGCATCATAATCGGTGGTCCTTTCTCCACGATCGCCCTGACGGTGATACATCCGCGATACTGGCTACCGGTTTGCAGTATGATCTGGTCATTGTTTGTTTTGTTCATGTACAGGGGAGATTCTGCTAGGACGGTGTGCATTCTTAGGTAAGTCTCTTTACATTACAGGAAAAGGGACAATAATTCGTTATGGATTCATGATTGATATTTCATGTGAATTGTTAGGTTCTTCGCTGGCCTTTTCGAGTCGGGTGCTATGCCTGGAGCGTTTTATTTGGTATCTAAAATTATCAGCTGGGGTTTTTTCTAATTGACTGTCAGCTAATATCGGTCACAGATCGGGAGCTGGTATCGGTCCTCCGAGATAAACCGTCGATCCACGGTATTCATGTTCTCTGCGGTGTTGGGACAGATGGCTTCTGGTTACATTGGGGCAGGGCTGTTCGTTATTAACATCTCCTCTATAATAATGCACCCCTGACGCATAATATCCATAGCTACCGTGATATGAACCATCGACTGGGACTGTCCGCATGGCGCTGGCTTTTTATCATTGATTTCGTAATCGGAATCCCTGTTGCCATTTTCGGGTTCATCTGCTGCCCCAGTACGTTCTCCATCTCTGCTGATAAAGGACTGTATATTTCGGCTCATACCGGTGTAATCTTGTGTTGCGTTTCTTAGATGAACCAAAGTCCTCGAAACCATGGTGGATGACTGAAGAAGAACGTCAAATGTGCATCCGTCGTCTTACTGAAGAGAAGCGTGACGCAGAGCAATCGCCATGGAACCGAGCAACTGTCAAACGCATCTTGTCTTCCTGGCAGCTATATTCATTCTGTCTAGGATGGGGGTATGTCTGCCCCGCTTCACATACAACTAACTCCATATGGAAGGGAAGAAAAAAAACATATTGACTGTTTGATGATCTGCAGGTTCATGGAATTGACCTGCGGTGCGAACCAACAGCGACGGATGTCTTTGTACCTCAAATCTCGACAGGTCGACGGCCATAACAAGTACAGTGTTGAGCAGGTAAATGATTTACCGACCGTTGCAGAATGCCTGGTTAGTTAGTCCTGCTCGTCGACGCTCTTTTTGGCCATCTTCTCCTATCTAACCTGAAGCTCATCACAGGAACTAGTTTGGATGATAATCAGTGCTACTATAGTCGATATGACCGGATACCGGTCCCCTGTTATCTTTGTACTTGGCCTGGTACAGCTATTTGCCTACATAGTCTTCGTGGTTTGGCCATCCAATGAAGCGTTGATGATGGCGGTATATTATCTCTGTAGCGCCTACGGTGCCATTGCACCCTTGGTAAGCGCTTGGTTAAATCAGACTTGCCATGGGGATAAACAACTCCGTGCGGTGGCTACGTCCGTAATGATTTCGATTGGGTAGTTAGTATTACCATCACTATCAACCATGTATCTCTGTCCGGCCTCCTGCTGATATGCTTGTGATCTTTTTACTACAGTGCCATCGAAACACCAGCTCAGCAATACATGTTCCCCATATCGGAAGCGCCACGGTTTCAAAAAACGCATGGTTATATTTTTGGCTCTGCATGGGTGACTGTTATGATTCTGTGGTTGTGCATTATTTTGCCGCTGATAGAGCGCTGTTCCAAAAGACGGGAGCAGCGTGTGGCCGAGTACTAGTGATGCATCGGAATGATAGATGTCTCTTTCAAGTTCTACCATGTATATAGACGAGGAGTCTATTTAGTTATGAAGATACCACGTTTGCTGGTGAGTTTAGGAAGTGCCATTCAGCTCATGGAGATTCTATAATGGAGTTTTGCGAACAGATTATCCCAGGTTCCCTTTATCAGAGCATACTCACTTCCAGCCTTGCGTAGTAGACAGCCGTGGCGGCTCTCTTGGTGCAGTGTAGAATTAGACAAGATATACTACCGACGACAGAGCCAGAATGCCAGCAGAGAGGCATATCGCTAATTGCACACAAATTATGATCCAGTTTATTAACAGAGAAAAATACGTTTTGGGCCCTAGAGTAGTCTCCTGTCCATTAGCCTGCTTAGTTAGCTTAGGAGTTAGATAGTTAGATAGTTATATAGTTATTTTTCTACAAACCAATCCTTTCTATACTTGGCTTTACTTTTCAATACTTGCAACAAGATGGGGGGGATCTCTTAGTGCGGCTTTCGTGGTGGGGTAACGAGGGTCACAACATAGGTGCCCTGCACATTGGGGTCGGGAATGCTTCCTTTTATTGACAATTTCACTAGGAGTGCAAAAGCCTTATGTATGAGTTAGTTTTATCGAGTCTTCTGAAATTTGAATCGGCGGATCATTATATTATCAATGGACGGAGTCAGCTCAGCCTCCAGCATCATCGCAGTCGTTGAGTTGTCCGCCAAGGTCGCATCGCTACTGTTGCAATATTCTACTGCGGTGAAAAATGCGAGGGATGATATACAGCGTCTCCTGCGACAATTAGAGCCATTGAGCGCGACTCTCGAAGAAGTCCGAAAACTCCTCGATGGCCCAGGCGGTGCTAAGCTCGAAACTATCCAGCGCTTCCGAGACCAGCTCGAAGGCTGTTCTTTGCAGCTGAAAGAGCTGGAAACGAGACTTACCGAGACCCTCTGTGGAAAGGAAAAGCATGATTCGAGAAGTGCGCGACTCATGAGTCGTTTTGGAATACGGGCTCTCAGATGGCCATTTGAAAGCAAAGAGGTCGACGAAATTATCAGGAGTCTGGAGAGATATCGGGATTCACTGGCTGCAGCACTTATGGTCCAGACGTATATGCTCTTCTTTCATTTTCCACTCTCTTGAACTTTCAACAGCACCATATACTTTCATCCCATGCCCCAGATCTGAATTTTCTTGCATTTTAAAACCTGTCACTAATCCCCTAGCTAGTGTGCAGATTCTCAGCACTGCGCAGGACGATATTCTTTCCAAGCTTCCAAACGTGGCGAGCGCCGCGTTTGATTCTCATGCTAATGAGCATAACGCATTGTGTCATCCTCACACCCGAGTCGAAATTCTCCGTGAGATACATGAATGGGCAGATAATCCAGGCGGACAACGTATCTACTGGCTAAATGGAATGGCTGGAACTGGAAAATCCACAATCTCACGGACAGTCGCGAAATTATTCTCAGACGAGAATTACCTATGTGGAAACTTTTTCTTCAAGAGAGGCGAGCGAGATCGAGGAAACGCATCTCAACTATTTACAAGTATTGCCTCCCAGCTCGTGGCAAAAGAACCAAAGTTAACAACAACTGTGGGAGCTGCACTTGAGAAAGATCCGACCCTCACCAGCAAGTCTCTCCGAGAACAGTTTTGGCAATTGATCTTGAAGCCTGTGGAGAGCTTAAATGATGCGCGGACACTGGTGCTCGTTATTGATGCTCTAGATGAGTGCGAGCACGACGACGACGTTAGACTCATCATCCATCTAATATCTAAAGGGAGTCAGCTGAGATCTATGCGAGTGAGGGCATTCTTAACAAGTCGGCCTGAATTGCCTATTAGGCTTGGATTCAATGCTATCCGAGGCAGTTATCAGGACTTGGTTCTGCACCAGCTGCCATCGCAGGTCATCCAGGTTGATATTTCTCATTTCTTGAACTCTGAACTATGTAAAATCAGAGAGGAATATAATAGCCTGTTTCCTGGCACACAACTCCCATCTGATTGGCCAGGCCCCGAAATCGTCCAAGAGCTTGCTCGTATGGCCATGCCACTCTTTGTCTTCGCTGCCACTGCTTGCCGCTTTATCAGCGATCCGGCATGGTCCGACCCTGATAGACAATTGAAGAAAGTCCTAGAGTACAGATCTGAAGACGAGATTTCGGAGTTTGGTAATTTGGATGCAACATACAGACCAGTGTTAGACCGGTTGGTAGTGGGATCTCAAACCGCTCAACGATCTCTCATTGAGGAGTTCCGGCTAGTTGTTGGCTCAATTATCTTACTGGAAGAACCTCTCTCGGCATTTTCACTGTCACGACTTCTCGACATATCAAAACCTATCATTGATCGTAGACTCGTGTCTTTGCATTCAGTGCTGCATGTCCCAGCCACTGATGATCCTATTCGGCTTCTACATCTATCCTTCCGTGACTTTCTAGTTGACCCTGAAAAGCGTCATACAAATCAATTCTGGGTGGACGAGGAAGCCACCCACAAGAGGCTAGCATTGAGCTGCCTGAAACTGCTTTCATCTCATCCGCACTTTCACAAGGATTCATGTAGGTTGGAGCATCCCGGTACAGCGCGTGCAGATGTACCGGCTTCTGTTATCAGCTCCACATTCCCAACCGAAGTACGATACGCATGCATCTACTGGGTAGACCATATAGTCAAGAGTGGAACATATCTGACAGATGACCATGAAGTGTACGCATTCCTCCAGCGGCACTTTCTTCATTGGTTGGAAGCACTAAGCCTGCTGGATAAACTACCAGAGAGCGCTTCTATGACCACGAAATTACAATCTGTCGTCAATGTGAGTATTTCTTCCCCTCACCCCCACACCAAAAGGAATAAAGTAAGGTCAGCCTCACTAAGCAGATTAAAAAGGATCGGGAAAGCATCGGAATTGCAGCGTTTCTGCATGATGCAGTCCGTTTTATTTCGACTTTCAAATTCATCATTACCAAAAATCCTCTCCAAACATATTCATCAGCGCTTGTCTTTTCACCAGAGACTAGTGTGATTAGGAATATGTTTCAGGACGACCTCCCAAAATGGATTCGACGGTTACCACCCGTACAGAAAAGATGGAACGACTGTCTCCACACATTGGAAGGCCACAGAGGCTGGTTGAGGCGTGTACTCTTCGCGCCTGACGGCAGAACAATCCTATCATCCTCACATCCCGATAAGATTCGTTCCTGGGACTCACATATAGGCACGGAAAATAAAGTAAATCGCATTGACCTCAGCTCTTTTTCGGATTTGTCACCGGATGGTAAAACCCTCCTGTCGGTCTGGAAAAAACATATATTCCTGTCCCATACGGTCACCGGTGAAGAACTCCAAGCTTTTTCTCTAGAGCACGAAATTGGAGATCATAGCCTTCGATTTACGTCAGATGGTCAAAATGTCTTTTTCTTGCAGCGGGACGGCTTGGTTCGGATCTTGAGTATTGATAATGGCGAGGAGGTCCTGAGACTTGATATTCTGGGCAATAACAAGTCTGATATGGAAGTCGCTGCACTTTCACCCGACCAGAGTGTGATTGCTTCAAATATAAGTGGGACGTTGAAGATATGGGACGTTAAGACAGGAAAAGAAGTGTTGGTTATTGATGCTCACCGCGAGAGGATTGTATCAATTACATTTTCTCCTAACGGACAGAGAGTTGCAACGGTGCACGAAGACGGCATATTGTGCATATGGGATAGAGTTTCAGGTACAGAACAGCTGAGAATGGAGACTCACGGTGGAAACTTATACTTACACTGGCGATTTGTGGTCTTTTCACCAGACGGCAAAACTTTTGCAACAAACTCAAATCGCACAGTCAGGCTTTGGGATGCACAGACAGGTTCCAAAATAAAGGACCTCGATGGGCATTATCAAGAAATCACATGCCTTGCCTTCTCGCCAGATGGCAAGAGGATTGCATCAGGTGCGACTGATGGAACTATCCGGATATGGGATGCGACAGGGGACGGAGCAGAGCATGAGACTCTGGAGTCAGGTCCCTGGGGAACGGCATTTCCCATATACTTTTCTTCGGACGGTCAAACCCTTCAGACTGTAAGGAGACAACGAGATGGCCTCTTCCTCACGACAACGGATATTTGGGGCTCGGTTATAGATGACGCAAAGCTGATGTCGTACTGGCGATCAAGAACTGGATTAACTGGCTTCTTTCCTTACTCTGAAAGATTTGCCTTCGGATTTCCACCCGAAGACGGTATCTGGGTATTCGACAAAAAGACGGCAAGAAATATATTTCTGCCAGAGTGTGATGTGCATTTTGACTGCAATTTCGCAATCTCGCCCGATGGCAGCTTTCTAGTGACTATAGGCGAAGACAAGATTATAGAGCTCTGGGATATTTTGTCTGGCGACAAAAAGCAGACGCTTGAGCTTGAAAGTCATCTAATCGGTGATTTCATGCCGCGTTATCCAGCTATTTCTGCCAATGGCAGAATAGTCACATTCGTCTGTAAGGACCTGGAGTCGGTATGCACTTGGGATATTTTGACGGGAGACATAAGGGATGTTACCCCACGGGATCCCGAACAGATCAGAGGCTTAGCGGTGTCATCATGTGCTCAAAGGATAGCAGCCGTCTGCGTTGGCGATGGATATTGCGTTAGAATTTGGGATGCGATAGAAGGTGCGCAAGCGCAGATCCTTCTTAAACAACGCGATACCCGCATTGGTTCCATATGTTTCACTCCAGATGATCAGTACCTCTGGACAGATTGCGGATTTATCTGTTTAAACCTGGATCCAGCTGGATCCTCTATGGAGCAGAGTAACCAGAAAATGCCCCTCTTTGTAGGCAATGACTGGATCACTCTAGCCGGCATGGAGATACTTTGGATTCCGCCGGACTATCGTCCTGACATCCAAGCAGTGAATAATGACACCATTGTCCTCGTACGCGATGGTAATTGGATGCCTATTCAGTTTTCTTTCTAGATGATATCTAGTGGATTTCATGAAGACCTGTGACGCTGCCATTCTTGCGTAGTAGATCACCGTGACGATTTTCTCGGTGCAATGTAGAATTAACTCGATGAGAAGATACAGGAAAAATATGTATATCGATTTATACCTGTGTCGTCTACGCAAAGCACAGTTACGGCATGTGGGGGTATTATACTTATGGTACCCATTTAAGCTCCGCAGGGCCGAGCCAAAAATCTAGACAGCCAAAAAAAGTCTCATCTGTCTGAACCGCCAAAACCCAGAATTACATATCATTATAACGGCATATATATATATATAAATAATGGGCCCGCCACGCCGTGGCCCACCGCGAGGAGGAGGATCTTCTACTAATAGTAAAGAAGGGAAGAAAAAGCAGCATACTAAGGCGAGAACGACGACGATAACGGAGGGGCGACCCCGCGGAGGAAACCACCGAGATGAAAAGCAACGGGAGCGACGACAAGGAGGTGAGGAGATCGATCTCTCGGCAACGATACCAGTTTCATTACAGCAGTTACTTTTGAATGTTTTTAAGTATGGGTTGCTTCATTCCTCGCGGGATTCTCTGTATCGGAAGGAGGGACCGGGAGCGCAGCCAGATGATGATGGTGCCAATTCGTCGCAGTCAGAAGAAAAACAACGAGAAAATGAAAGTGAGGAGCTGGATATAAAGACGCTTATCCAGACGATCAAGTCGCATCTATATAACCGAGATTTCGAGTCGGCTTTTACCGATGCGAATGAGGAGTTGTTGAGGGCTTATGCGCTCAGATGGAGCGCAAGCAGGGCGTTGGGATATGCGGGGGTTTTTAGGGCTGTTGTGGGTTCTGATATTGTTGACTTCACGCAGAGGCAAGTTGGTCAGAAGATTGGACATGTTTTGTGTATAGGAGGAGGTGCTGGAGCAGAGATTGTTGCCCTGGCGGGAATCTGGAGAGATTTGATGGACGCAGAGTGCGCGAAATCGGGGAGAGAGGACGAGAATGAACGACAGCAGGAGGCAGATGGGATGAAATCAATATCTAGAGCCGTTGGGGAAATGACTTTAGACGAAGACACTGGCAAGACTTCGCAAGACAGAGTTGCTTCTTCGACAAGCACGGTCCCCAGCGTATCTATCACTGCAGTCGATATTGCAGATTGGTCTTCCGTCGTGGACAGATTATCTACGACCATAAAGTCTCCTGCTGTCCCCGGCTCAAAGGACCATCCGACACCTCTACTCCCCTCCTTCGAGCAAGACGAGTCACATGGAGGGCGATTCTCTGTCTCGTTCCAAAAGTCAGACGTTCTCACTCTCTCAGATGATGAATTGCAAGGCCTCGTTCACACAGATGAGTCAAAGACTGTCTTGGTTACACTCATGTTCACACTGAATGAGCTATTCTCCACGTTCATGGCCAAAACAACTGCATTTCTTCTTCGAATAACGGACCTCCTCGAACCAGGCACTGTTCTCCTCGTGGTTGACAGCCCCGGAAGTTACTCTACTGTTACCCTGGGCAAAAGCAAGAGTTCAACAGATACTTCCAAACCCGAGACCGCATCCCCAGAGGTAGAAAAACCACAGCAGAGGAACTATCCTATGAAATTTCTTCTCGACCACACTCTTCTTTCCGTCGCTGAAGGGAAGTGGGACAAGGTTCTCTCGCAGGACTCGAGGTGGTTTCGAAGAGAGGCTGCCAAATTGAGGTACGCAGTTGGAGAAGGGGCTGGGTTGGAGGATATGAGATTCCAAATCCACATCTATAGGCGTATGGAGGGTTGATATTGCTTCTTTGGAAAATTTTGAATTTGATCTTCTGTGTCTCGGGTTTTATATAGATATTATTTCTGGTGTATAAGTGGTCTGCCCGAATGAGGATTTCTGCTACTGGATAAAACAGCATCTGGGCCATATTTTTTGATATACACTGATTAGATTCTTTATATAACCTAACAAGCTACCAGATCGTCCGTCATCGGATAGTTAGAAACCGACTCCGGTCAAGACCTGATTTTGACCAGGACTGAATAGAAGAATATTTCATGGACACCACATATAGGTATAGACAAGTGTCTTCTAGATGCGATTAATCCACCTTGCTCAGACGCATTGGCTATTCAGATTCAAAAAATTGAGAAGAGTAAAGAGGAATATATTGCTACAAGAGGTTAAAAGCGCTAGGGGTACAGAACGTAACATCCCCACTATCATCATGCCTTCCGAAAATGTCTTCGAATCCCATACAGCCAAGCACGCATGCTTGCAGAATTTTGGTGGATAGTTCTTTTTTTCTTTTCCTGATTATCTTGCCTCATACCCGGGAGGGTCGACCGGCTGCATCCTCATTTAATTTCATTTCTCCATAACATCCCCTTTTGTTAATTTAATTCCGCAGACCCAGTAGGAGACTCGTGCTCTTGCCACCATCCTTGCTCTCTCCACCCGGAAGGTAGGTGACGTTCGGGTTCTGAGCCAACGTCGAGGCAATCTCCTTGCTGGCATCGATACGACGGATCTGGATGAGGCCATCTCCGGCCTTAGCGACAGCCTTGCTGATGATGTCGGCACTTTCAGCTTCTCCCTCTGCGCGGATAACGTTGGCTTGACGTTCCTGCTCAGCTTTCTCGACGATGAAGCGCGCGCGCTCGGCGTCCTGCTGGGCGATCTGCTTCTGTTCGACGGCACGGGTGAACTCGCGACCGAAGGTCATGTGCGTAATGGAGACGTCCTCCAGAGCAATGTTGAACTGCTGCGCGCGGCGCATCAGGTCAGTGCGGATGCGGTTCGAGACAGCTTCACGCTGGGTGATGAGTTCGGCGGCGTCGAATTGAGCGACGATGGCTTTCAGAACTTCATTTCCGATAGAAGGCAGAACACGCTCGTCATAGTCTGTACCGTAGGACTGGGATTCGAGTTAGCTCGAAAGATCTATTTTAATGCCATATGCATGCCAGTGCAAGGAAAGAACGTACCTGATAGATCTGAGGGAGCTTGGGGACCTCTGGTCGATGAAGCACTCGCAGGGTCAGGCTGACCATCTGCAAGTCCTTACTTCCCGTCGTCGTGGAAATGTTTCGAGGCTTCGTCCGAACGTCGTAGACGACTGCCTTTTGCAGCCAGGGGATCAGGAAATGTGTACCCTCATTGACGACCTTCTCCTGCACACCCGACAACCGGTCGAAGATGACGGCGCGCGAACCGCCCTTGACATCGTACATGGAGTTCTGGACGAGCCAGAACCCACCGGTGGCGGGGATCACCCACTTGTAGACATTGTAGAGAGCGTTGGCCGCCATCGCTGCAGAGCTGGGGATTGACGATGGCCGAGATGGAGGACTGGACGCTCGTCGATGCGTGCTGGACAACTGCTGCGGCTCTTTCTGGATGTTCCGGAGCTGATCACGGGCTTTTCTCGATGCTGCCCCAACGCGGTTTAGCGCCGGGATGTTGCGCCCAAGCCAACCTCGACCTTTCGCCCTTCCGGTCTTTCATCACGACGTCTCTCTCGCTCCGCTACGTTCGTCCTCCTACAGTCCGCAGAAGCGCCTCTCTCCTCTTCTCGTCGTTGTCGTCCTTCCATCAGTCACAATGGGTGGTCACGGTCCCGATCCCAAGCACGGAATGTAAGTCGCCGTTCCTGTCCCGGTCGCCTCGTTCCTTTCTCCAGTCGCCCGGAATCAACCGTGATGGAGAAGGGCGACAGAACAGGCCTCTCAATTCATCTCCTATCTATCTCTATATATTGAACTTTCTGCTAACGATCGATCGTTGTAGTTGGATGGGTGGCTGGGGAGCTATTGGTAAGTCCTCCACAACCTAAGTCGAGCACAAGCGACATGGAATCTTGCTATATGGAAAACGTTATGATTCCTCAATTGCAACCTCAATGGCCATACCAATCGGCCTGGATTGATTCTGCGCCGCAAATATACCGGTCAACTCGAAGAGCATGTGCTGATCTCTCGTTTCGCGACTTCCAGGCTGCCCGACCCCTCAGAAGGGTGTCGTTACCTACTCCCTCTCCTCCAACCGACAGAGGCCCATGGCCGGCGCTGCTCACGCTGCTATCTTCAACGTCTGGCGCCGATTCCGACACCAGATCCTCTATGTCGCTCCTCCCTTCATCGCCGCCTACGCTGCCATGAACTGGGCTATTGAGAGGTATGCGAAAGCCCTGCATTCCGCTCCGGATGCGCGCAAAAATCAACATAATTGGCATTGAACATATAACTGATATGGATTTTGCTTTTCATAGGAACGAGTACCTCAACTCCAAGCCTGGCCGTCTGGCTGAGGGTGTATCTGAGTAAACGCAGTTCGGACGGTTGTGATTGGCTGTTGAGAGTCACGTGTTGTTCGCTTCCGGTTTGGGAAGCTCTTTCTTGGTTGCGCTGTACAGTACTAGAAAGCAATCCGAATCAATCCTCACAGTTTCTTTTGTTCAACTTGGCATTAAAATTTCCTTTGCGGGACATTCTGTCTGTAGAGTTATGCTATCAATGCTGCAGTCGTACGAGGATCAGACCTGGTGAGGACTATATGCGGTTTCTAAGTAAAGATCCATGCGTAGGTAAGTTGATAGTTGCATTTGCGGGAGACTTTCTCATCTGGAATGGGTCAAAAATCTTTATCTTCTACCTTGTGATTATCATAGTATTCGATGTCTTTCTTCTATATAGAATCTCAAAACTGCTCAGAACACGTCATCAAGATATAATTGTATCCCAAAGTACGCTGCAAATGCAATCCAACAAGAAGTATACATATCACACACTCTCGATATCTACGTATGCGTGGAAAATCCATGTACACTCTTCCCAGGGTTCGTTAGCGGAGTTTGTCTGACAGGCTTCCACCAGGAAGAAATCGGCCTTGTACTTTGAGATAAAAACCAAACTAAACACTTTACGATTTCGAATATCTAAGCATGCAATCAATGATTTGTGACAAGCAAGTGAGAGCCAATGATTTTGCAAATGCGGCGGCTGCCCAACTGTCTCAAAGACTTTTCTTTCACGGATGTACCAACCACCCATGGATCCAGATGTCGGAGTCGAGACTGGGTTCGGGGCTGCTACGGAGTGGTTCATACCTTTGGAACTTTGGTTCCGACGGCTAAAGCATAGAAGGGTCTTCTCTTTGTCTTGCTCATAAATTACTTGTAGATAAGTTAGTGTATTTGGGCAGCAGAAGGAGGGGTTACCCTACGCAGCACAGCAAATTTTGCATATAGTGTAAAGGCGTAATTCCGTCCAAAGACTCAATTCAATACTCTAGGAGGGAATTGCCATCACAACAGTAAGAGATTAACTAGTATTACTCTGTAATCCAGAGTGAAGGGGGCATGTATCAGGAAATTCATGCATCGGCGGGGTTGAGTTTCGGCCCAGAAGCGAATGGACGATTCGATTCGGTGCCGCCTTCTCTGCCTGAAAATCCCCACTAAAAATGCGCCGCTGGGATGTGCGGAGGGGTAATTAACTCCAACAGCCCAGAGCAAGAAAAAAAATCTCGAAAATTTCATGCTGGGCCGTCTATCTCTGTTGCCAACTTGTACCCTTCGATCTTCTGTCTTCTCGCGGTCTCCGGCGTCGTCTCTCTTCTTGCAATCCCGTTCTTTTCGATCAATTCTCTCCACGATGAGCGAACTCACCCACCCCACCATCAAAGGTAAATCCCGATGATCCTACAGAGTTTGCCTCGTGCGACTTCCATACCGCTTGTATTCTCCGCTTGAGAGGGGAGACTGGACCGTGTGCTCTATCTCTATGTCTCCAGCGTCAATTGACATGGAGTTGATTGCGTCTTTGTCTTTCATGGCTGAGATCTATAATACTGGACTATACTGACCGGTCTTCCTATCAACGCAGATGGCTGGTTCTCCGAGACCTCTGACATGTGGCCCGGCCAGGCCATGACCCTCAAGGTCAACCAGATCCTCCACCACGAGAAGTCCCAGTACCAGGATGTTCTGGTCTTCGAGAGCAGCGACTACGGCACCGTCCTAGTCCTGGACAACGTCATCCAGTGCACTGAGCGTGATGAGTTCTCGTATGTCCTAGAATCGCTTATCACTTGAGACGAACGAAAGTGCCATGGCTGACCGCAATTGGCAATGAAACAGCTACCAGGAGATGATCACTCACCTGGCCATGAACTCCCACCCCAACCCCAAGAAGGTCCTCGTCATTGGTGGTGGTGACGGTGGTGTCCTCCGTGAGGTCGTCAAGCACGACACCGTCGAGGAGGCCGTCCTCTGCGACATCGACGAGGCCGTCATCCGTGTCTCCAAGAAGTACCTCCCCGGCATGAGCATTGGCTTCCAGCACCCCAACGTCAAGGTCCACATCGGCGACGGCTTCAAGTTCCTCGCGGACAAGAAGAACGAGTTCGATGTCATCATCACCGACAGCTCTGACCCCGAGGGTCCCGCCGAGAGCCTGTTCCAGAAGCCCTACTTCGAGCTCCTGCGCGACGCTCTCCGTGAAGGAGGTGTCATCACCACGCAAGGTTGTTCGTGGCCTTTCCTTTTATCTTTTTGCAATCAACTACTGCTGTCTCTCATCGTCGTGTTTTGTTTTCTTTTGCGCCCACCAAAAACTACACCATCATATCTCCCAATGTTGCAAAAAGATAAAAATTCTGCGAGAAAATGCACCTGCTAACATATTCCTTCGTGATCACAGCCGAGAACCAGTGGCTCCACCTCTCCCTGATCAGCAACCTCCGCAAGGCCTGCAAGGAGGTCTTCCCCGTCGCTGAATACGCCTACACCACCATCCCCACCTACCCCTCCGGCCAGATCGGCTTCATGGTCTGCAGCAAGGACCCCAACGCCAACGTCAAGGAGCCCATCCGCTCCTGGTCCCGTGAGGAGGAGGAGCGTCTGTGCCGCTACTACAACCAGGACATCCACCGTGCCTCGTTCATCCTGCCCAACTTTGCCCGCAAGGCTCTGAACAACTAGATTAGGGGGTTCTCTCCTGGTCTAAAATCAAAACTGAACCAAAAAAACGAAGTATCCTAGAGCCGATCCGAGAAGGCTCGCCTCAATATACAACTAGGACCAGAGGCCTTTTTGAAGGAACGAAAAGACGCACATGATGATTAAATATGCATGTACTTACCTAGAATGGGCTGGGATTTGATTCCATTCGATTAATGATCACGACCTCTTTTTTCTGATGATGGATGATAAAAAAAGGTGAAGACGCGAATAAGAAAAGGTCGCTTGATGAATTATTACTGTAGCCCTTATGTGTCTACGAGATAGTAGAAAACGTCAATTCTCAAAATGGGATGCGTCTTGCTTCCATAGTTGTTAGAGTAAGAGGGTCTTCAGGGCCTCTCAATGAACCTCATTATTTGCTCTACAGATTCTTATTGCGTTGAAATAGTATACTATTCTACTAGTCACTGACTGGTAGGAAGGCTTGATGTAACAAACATATACTTCATTTTAGAGCCCGTCGTTCTAATGTCTAATATAGATACTGCGGGGCCAATTATTTCGGCGTTTAAAGAAGAGGCATAAATAAACCGCTGGAGGTCGTAGATCCCTAATAACCCGGGAGGTACCCATTTTCTGATATCGAATACATCCCGGAAACCATCATCATAACTTTAGTCATCAACGAAGTGCAAACATCATTCAGGCGTTCACAGAATCTGCTGGAAAGCACGGTTGATCGGGGAGCGGACGCTGTGGCCCTTGTAGAAATCAATCGTGGCAATGGCACGCTTGCTGATGCCCTCAGGAGTGAACTCGAATTTCTAGAAGGAGTTAGCAGTGATTCTCTTGGTGTTTGTTGGGAGTAATTGATGGGGTAGCTTACCTTGTAGACCTCCTTGTAAGGACCAGAGGCACCGAAGCGGTTGAGACCGAACTGCTCGTGAGAGTAGCGCTCCCAGCCCATGGTGGAGAGGGCCTCAACGGACAGGATGGGGACACCGTCGGGGAGGACAGAGAGTCTGTATTCCTTGCTTTGGGCATCGAAGACCTCGAAGCAGGGAACGGAGACAACGCTGGCGGTGACGTTGTGCTTCTCCTTGAGGTAGGTGGCAGCCTCGATACAGATGCTGACCTCGGAACCAGTGGAGATGAGGATGACGTTGGGGTTGGAAGCGGGAAGGACGGTGTAACCACCCTTCAGACCGTTCTCGATGGTGGAGTTCTCCAGCTGGGGCAGGTTCTGGCGGGTGAGGGCCAGAATGCTGGGGGTGTGGTGGGAGGTCAGAGCAGAGTAGTAGGCAGCGCTGGTCTCGTTGCCGTCAGCAGGGCGCCAGACCATCACGTTGGGCAGAGCACGGAAGTGAGCCAGAGTCTCAATGGGCTGGTGAGTAGGGCCGTCCTCACCCAGACCGATGGAGTCGTGGGTGGCCACATGGATGACACGGACGCGCGAGAGAGCTGACAGACGGACGGCACCAGCAGCGTAGGAAACGAAGTTCAGGAAAGTACCGCCAGCAGGGATAATGGTGCCGTAGGCAGCGAGACCGTTCATGATCGCAGCCATGGCGTGCTCACGCACACCGTAGCGGAGGTAGCGACCAGACCAGTCACCGATACCGTACTCAGGGGGCTGGAAGTCAACGGCGTTCTTCCAACGGGTGTTGTTGGAACCAGTCAGATCGGCAGATCCAGAGAGCAGCTCAGGCAGAGCAGAGTGAATCTTCTCGAGGACAGCCTCGGACAGCTTACGGGAAGCGACAGCGGCGTCGGTAGGCTTGTAGGTGGGAAGGTTCTTCTCCCAGCCCTCGGGCAGCTTGCCAGCCAGACGGCGGGTGAGGTCCTCGTACTCGGCCTTGTACTCAGAGCCGTACTTCTGGAGGAGCTGGTTCCATTCCTGCTCCTTAGCGGCACCCTCGGAGGCGTGCTTGTGGTAGAGGTCGTACACCTCCTGGGGAACGACGAAGGTCTTCTCGGGGTCGAAACCGAAGGACTTCTTGACGTGCTGGACGTCATCGGGCTTCAGAGGGTTTCCGTGGACACCACCGGTACCCTGCAGCTTGGAACCGAAACCAATGGTGGTGGTCAGCTTGATGACGGAGGGCTTGTCCTTAATCTGCTTGCACCTCTGGATGGCGGCCTCGATACCCTCGAGGTCGTGGTCACCATCCTTGACCCACTCGGTGTGCCAGCCGTAGGCCTCGAAACGCTTCAGGACATCCTCAGTGAAGGCGCACTTGGTGTCACCGTCTGCAGTTGAGTTAGATAAGCTGTTCACTATCGAGCGATTCCAGGAGAGTGGAGCTTACCAATGGAGATGTGGTTGTCATCGTAGATGGCAATAAGGTTGTTGAGCTTCAGGTGACCGGCGGTGGAGGCAGCCTCGCTAGCAATACCCTCCATAGCACAGCCATCACCGAAGAAGACGTAAGTGTAGTTGTTGACCAGGTCGTAACCAGGCTTGTTGAAGACAGCAGCGGTGTGCTTCTGAGCAATGGCCAGACCGACAGCGTTGGCGAAACCCTGACCCAGAGGACCAGTGGTGACCTCGATACCAGGGGTGTCGTGAGACTCGGGGTGACCGGGGGTGATGCTGTCAAGTTGCTAGAAAACCAATTAGCTCTGTATTAGAATGACGAGAAAATGGCAAACGTACTCTGAAGCTCTTCAGGTCGTCCATAGAGACCTTGTAGCCGAACAGGTGCAGCAGAGCATACTGGAGCATACAACCGTGTCCGTTGCTGGAAGGAAGAGCTGTTAGCTGTGATTTCTTCGATTTCCTCTCAATTGACGAGAGATTTCTGGTGCTTTCATAATTCTCCAACCATGCTACAGCAACTAGATGAGACAGTTTGGGAGGGAGTAAATAGACTTACGAGAGAACGAAACGATCCCGGTTGAGCCACTTGGGGTTCTGGGGGTTGAAAGTCATGAACTTGTTGAAGAGGACGTGGGCCACGGGGGCCATGCCCATAGGGGCACCGGGGTGACCGGAGTTGGCCTTGAAGGTGGCATCGACCTGAACAATGAGTTGATCAGTATGGTGTTCTTTCAGAAACCGTGAAAATCATAAGAGTGACGGTCATAGAGCCGCGGCTGCTACTGCTAAGCTTGTCTACCCTGCGGACAACCCGCTAGCACAGCATCACCCAGCACCCGTCCAGGTCCGACGGACAGCTCAGCTCTGACCGTACCCTCCCAATCATTCGTAGCCAAGAGGACAGCAACGAGAAGCTAGACTTACCGCAAGAGTACGGATCGTGTTGATGGCCAATTGATCAAGCTCGGTGTAACCCATGATTGCAGGCTTCTGACGACGACGGCGTTAGGAAGAAGCAAGCAACAACGGATGAGGATAGGAAGGAAAAAAAGAGGACGAGGAGGATGTTACAGAAGCGTGGAGGAAAGGTTGGGGAGGGGGACCAACTTTATTTAAGAGAGCGTGCAGAGCGAGGCGGCCGGAACAACGTTGGACGGTCGAGGTCCTCTTTTTTTTTTGTGACACTAGTGAACTAGATAGGATCTAAATGAATAAGCCGATTGAATCTAGAAATTTTTTCTCTCTCTCTGTAAATTATCTCGTCTGCTCAGTCGAAGGAGGGGAAAAAGGGAAGAGGGGAGAGAGTCTGCTCTGGCGGGAGAGGAAGGTGGGGCAGTCCCGGTGAGGACGGACGATGATGTCTTCTGGTGGGGGACGAACCAGTATAATGCCCCCTCCGGAGGACTGTCCTGCGTTGCCCTATTTTACAATCTGAAAGAAAGAGAATGAATTCTCTTTCAGCTAGTAGTAGATTATCAGTAAATTACTTACTGCTGCTGAATTCTCGCAGATCGGATATCATTTGCTCGATTGCTTTGCTGCGTGCTGTGCTGGTCCATTCGGATTGTCCCCTTCTGGTGCTCCCATCGAGTAGAGTAGTATACTACCTAGTAATAATAATACATAGCCTCTGCATGCACGAGAACCTGCGACATGATCTGCCCCAGAATAATGAATGTTCTCGCATCCATCTCCAATCAATCAACCACTCCCCTCCTCCACCAAGGCCCTCAATGGCAAAATACTCCATCCCGCGCCAACCAGAGTCGAGCCTTGCTTCCTCAAAGCTCCCACGGACATGCAGTATCTACTCCGTATAGTAAAGCTGTTTCCAATGCTCAGGTAATAATCAGTCATAGTTATTACTCCAGCATGAGTTATCAGACCCCGTCCTCGTCCGTAAGCACAGCAATAGTACCGTAATAGGCAAATTGGGAGAATCTGGCATGGCCTGAAAGGTCGGTCAAGCTGATCGGCTATTGAATCGCAACGTTAAACGGTGAGGTGAGGTGGCTAATTGCAATTGCCTACTCGGTCTGGATGGCTTTCTGCGTAATGATGACATGCGAAATTATGGATACAGCAGCACGCCAAGAACATGCTGACTCAGCCGCTGGACTCGCCCTGGTTGGCCCCGGACCAGTCTGCTCCGCCGGCATTGCCATGCTCTCCACCCAAAACTCGCCGGGCCTTGCCCCTCGCTAGAGTAAGCTGTCTAGGTAGTAACTGATCGAGGCTAAATGCCAGCGGGAGATAGGATAAAACGGAAATACACAGGGCAGTTCCATATTATGCAGCATTGAGAGTATCATAAGTAATACACCTGGCCGTCAGGAGGTGACCCGTCTATCGAACAGAATTCTAGCTAGACTCGGTTCCTTTTTACGTTCAACGACAATTAACCAGATAGTACCAGAAGTAGTAACTACATACTCGTACATAATAATAATAATGCTGTGATACGAACCACCCGTGCTCGGTTTGCCCGAACAAGCTTCTCCGATCTATCTGGTCATGTGGCCTGTCCAGCCGGCCCGAAAGAAGACGGTTCACAATTGCAATTAGGCTCGTCGGGAGCTTCCCTCACTCGGGGAACCTTTCGTCGGCGGAGGAGGATGATTATGGACCCCAGTGGAAGACCACAGGTAATAAAACGGTGGTGCATGGATATTCACCGGCACAAAAGCGTCAAAGTCCACTGGACAAGGGCGTGAAACGATTTTCGCAGCCTCTTGGTGCGGTGCATCTATATATTTGACTAAGCAGCTAGAACCCAATCCAAACTTCCCCAGGTAACTATCATAGAAGTTGGACAATATGCCACTTACCACATGTAGTTTGTCGACTGTTCTGTGATCTGATCATATAGCACTGCCCCCCGTTCCGCGGGAACTCTTCGCGAATCGATCGAGTGAGGCCTTCAAGGCGCTTGGATAGATCATCATCGACCTTGATGTGCTCAAACGCCTGCAGCTCCGGATGTAAACGTTCACATGCTTTGACTCCGGAGCATTTCCACTAATAGTGATCGCAGAGCGTGGCCAGATAAAGACACTGCTTCTTCTTTACTGGCATCTTCCGGCTTTATTATATCGGACCTAGATGCATCGTATAGTTCTGGTTAGCAGTGCGGTTTGAAACAATGAATGACTCCGCATGGACTCTCACCCGCGCGAATTCGGCCTCGATCTGTTTCTTTGTTTTACCCCAGGTCGATACGACATATGTATATCCAAATCGATGACATCTGGGATACTCAGGTAATGCAGGGGCAGGATTAAGAACAAACGTCCATAATATATTCCCTATCCACCCAGCGGGTACAGCCAGGGCCGTCATACTGTCGGGATCCTAACACATTGTGCTGCAGTTAGTCACAAGCCATCAGCCAGCTACGGAATCGACTATGGGGTAGGTAGCACCGGATTATCTGTGGAGTCTATATTGTTATTCTTGGGATTAATATATGAACCAACAACATCCGCATCGGAGTTCCGAGAACGGGCCGCATCGTCGGAAGACTCCATCCTTGAGCCGTAATCAGTTGGTAACCTAATTAATAACCAATTGACATCCGACCATATAAAATAGAAAAACGATTGTAAGTTCGAATTGCAAGCAGAGATAATTGATAATTTATAGGGCGCGATAAGTTCTCACGGACCTGACCTGTCGTGAGCTTTTCCTATATGGGTTTAGCGCAGTTCCCTTACCCCGATCATAGGCTGTAAGAACATTGCTCGGTTGAGCGTCTAATTTTTTGATTAGTTGCTTGACATTCCAGACACTGTCGAGGATGAGCTGCCAGCCTCACTACTGAGATACATACTGGGATATCTACAATTCATGATGCCCTGCTGGACCGTATACAGAGCACTCGAGCATAATATGCTGTCTATTTACACGCTGAGTCGCGAGAAGACGCGTCCGATCCATGAGAGTAAAGACGACCTAATTAGTGCTTGCTATTATTAGCGAACCAGACGATGTCAAATAACCACACAGTATGGAGGAATTAGAATTTCTGATCACAACGGAACTGATTTGAGCTCTTAGGACGATCTAATCAGAAGGGCAGCACGTTTCTGATGACGACTATTGTGAAGAGGACGCGGAGCAGTATGAGATCTGAAGATCCTAGACACGGGTGTCGTCCAAAGAGGTATATACATACATCTGCGCTCTGTCCACCAGTGCTCTGTTAGCAAGCAGCTACAGCATACCATAGCCCCCGCCAAAACCTTTGATACAGGACCTCAGTTGATGTCAACGTTGTGAAGGTAGTCAAGATAACCTTGTCACCTGACGACCACATGGCGAAATAACCTCTTGCCAAGTGAAGCTGGATGCCTGATGCTTAGCAGGCCAGGACTGTTCATCTCGATGATCAGGGACAGAGCCAAGTCAAAAGAGTCCGTGAACTCCACCATCAAGATTCTTGGCACAGACTTCAAGTCTCAAGACAAGCTTTAATCTGGAGTCGTCTCGTCCAGGCTGTTTTTGATGGATAGCATGCAAATCCACAGCGACTGTCATTGATTTCGCAAATACGGAGGATAGCTTGTGATTTCAGTTGCATTGGCGCGCTGGGATTTCATCACTACGCGAAGAAAGTAGTAAAAAGTTGGCTTGAGGTTCTACTCAAGGGCATCGCACAAAATGGGCAGTTCGCAGACACGTTTCGAGTCAGTGCATCAGACTCAACAGACCAACAAAGAAAATATTAACAGGCTAACGCATCTCAGCGGGACAATCCTTTGTCTAAACCACATTCGGAGCCCGACGTATCTAGTTTTGTGAACTATTCCTATCTCGCCTCATGCTCCATTCCCTTTTGAGATCAGTAGTAAGCTTTCTCAAATTCGAAAGATCTTGCGTGATCGTTTTGAGCCTCAATCAGAGCCTCAATACCCCGGCCTAAGTACCGCGTGGGGGACAAAACAAAGCGGGTGAGCACATGTAAGATTCTGAGAATTGAGCCTCCAGAGCACAACCATGCAAGCTACCGCAGGCCACTACTTGGACTGGACTACCGAACAAAAATATTTACTTCAGCCTCACGGAGGACTAGGAGGATAATTTCCAATCTAAGTTAATCTCCTAGTGGCTGAGCGTTATGGATCGGCACGGCGGGCCCTTCGTACCTAGCCGGTCCCGCTATAAATGGAACATGACCTGTAAACCTCGAAGCGCTTGATGCAAGAATAGATCCTAGTATGATCGATTCTGCGAGGTTCGAGAGACGTGCTCACAGAATGGACCAGCTAGTTATCTAGTTGATTCCGGAGAGAAAAGTGAGTCATTTAGCGAAACAGACGGATCGGACAATGGCGAGCGGGAGTCAACTGCAGTCCGGATGAAGGTAATAATTCTATGCAACAGGAAGTCAACAATACCAAGAATTGCTTCTGGCAAGTTCCTCAGCCCTGTGGACAAGTTCACCGAGAGTTAAAATTGATTATGATAATTTTATCCCAGTAGAACGACCGGGTTCCCCAGCCAACGTGACTCTTATCCGGATCGAGATAGTCTCATCGCTCTAAAAAGCTTGACTGCGAGAGCCGAGCGATCCCGCCCAATGAACGCGCCGTTCGGCCAGCGTAGTCAATCCAGGGCATTGCTCAGCTGGATACACTACTCGTTTTCCCTTGCCCTTTCGGCCCCCAGAACCCCCTTAGATGCCGGGTGCTGCCTGGATGCGTTGGAAGAGTTCACACTGGACGTTTCTTAGATCGCGGCGGTGCTAAGCACGGTCGAGTTTCACCCCGTAACTGAACAGCCTTGCTGTTTGCGCTAAGGAGAAAAAAAGAGCGTTTCAATGCGACCATACTCTGTAGTTTCTGCTTAGCCGGAACAGCCAGCTAGCTTGGGCGGGCGTCATGATGCCTTCATACATATAAAGGGCACCTGGTCCTCGGATACGCTTCCGAGTCTCACGACAAATTGCCTTTTTATCTTACGGGACACTGCTATATGATAGCAGGCCTGGTCCTGTACATTGTCACTCCTTTTCACGCTGTCCAGCCCATAAACAGGGCAGTTTTGGATATACCCAGCCCTACCTATACACATACCTACTCTACTCTATACCGACATCTCACCAAAACCACTTTCTCGGCCTTACGAGGCCCAGCAACATCAAAATGAAGTCCTTGCTACTTCTTTCACTCTCCTTTCTCTCCTTACTACAATCCGGCCATGCAATTCCTCTCCCAGACTCGCAGCCCGACATCCTCGTTCTGAAACACGACCAGTCTCACGGGACAGAGAAGGACGGCCATGATTCCACCTTCTTCGCTAAAAAGTACACGGGAAGACGTCGCGCATCACCACCAGAACCAGCAGCAGTGCGGATCTCCACCGCGCGCGATGCAAGAATAACCGATCTCGATGAAACGAAAACACAAACATCGAAACCGCCAGGGTCTCTGAAGCACGGCAAGATCCACAAGAGCAGCGATAACATTAATTCCCCTTCATCAGCACCGATATTCCATCCCGCGCAGGCCAACCGGTTCTTGAAACCTTCTTGCCCCGCATCGGCCGGGTTTCTGAGTACAGCTTCGTCTCAACTCGCTGATTTCTTACACCGATTCTCCCTTCCGTTATTGCTACCAGTTTCGTCTTTTTCTTCTAAGCATAATTCAGAAAGCGAGGGCATTGCTGCTGCCAAAACTCCTGCATTTACATCAACATCCGACGGTCCCGCATCCCGTCCCAATTCCAAAGATGCATTCCCTCTCGAACCATGGATGATCGTCCTGGGGATGATATGGCTCGTCCCCATTACCGTCGTGCTGGTCGAGATGATCGAGTACGCCTGGATGTGGTTCCGGGGAGACACCGACTTTCTGGATCGCATTGAATTCGGACGCCAGAGATGTAACCGGTTTATGTCTGCCGGGGAGATGGAAAGCGGAGAGAAAAAGTCGGAGAAGATGGAGGTCGGTTACATAACCCGGCCGTATTATGACGATGACGATTCTTCAGATGAGGAATTTGATGACCTTGTACCATAAAGCTGGTTTTTATTTTGATAAAAAAAAAGTTCTTTTCTTTTCAGGACTAAAATCGCGTATTTTTATATCATAAAAATCGTAGTCTAGTAGCCAGAGACATGTCGTACTTTTTATCCAAACAGTCAACTACATGATTGATAGACTCCGCCTTCATGCATACCTACCCAACTTGAGATATCTGTAAGCTGTGAAACCATTCCTACGTTCTGAGGTACTACTCGACATCAATTCATGCACATGATACTTTATGTAGTTTAATTTAATTTTTGATTATGCATTTCTATTGTTACAACTGGTATGGATATAACATGCCAGGATATAGGATGCAATTTCTGTCCCGAAATACCAGCAGGACAAGATGGGATAAATCAACATTCAACATGCCAAATATGCACCGCAGAATCATCCAACTTCCGAGTCATCTCAGCTTTGTGATTTTGTGTAGTAAAAGCAAATATTATGTGCGTTCCTCGTCATTTCATTATGCCTTTTAAAGCATTTAGATGCGTTCCTCGTTGCGGAGAGCACCGTAGGGCTGGGCGCTGTTGGGGTCCTCGCGGCTGCGCTGCTTGGGGTAACCAGCATCGACACCGCTCTCCTTGCTGTAGCGTTCGAACGTGTTCTCAGCCAGACGGCCGGGGTCGCTCTTGCTGCCAATGTCGGTGGTCCAGCTGGCATTCTTGCCGTCATCGAACCCACCCTCCTTCAAATTCTTACCCTTGGGCTTGGTGCTGCCAGGGTTGTGGACAATGGGCTCAACGTAGGTTGGGGCAGGACCGCCATAGTGGGTGCTGCTGATTCCGCTACCGCTGGCCTCGGCCTGAGAGCCCTTCTGGGAGGCAGGGTAGCCCTCCTGTCCGATACCAAGGTCCTTCTTAGCGCTGGAAGGACCGCCGACGTAGCCACTCTCAGGGAGGTGAGCTCCAGGGTAGCTGCCCTGGCCGCCTAGGCTGTCGGGGTATCTCCCCTTGGAGTCAGGGTCTCTGGTGGCGGCGTCACGGCTCGAAGGGAGCTGGCTGGCTCCAGAGGTATTGGTATTGTTCAAGGTCGAGTTGCTGCCAGAGACATCAAGAGGGGCAGCGTCAGCGTTTCGCTGAGCAAAAGCACCGCCATGCTTCACAGATTCGGCAGCAAGCGAGTCGTTGGTGATGGCACCAGGCTTCTCCTGGACGGGTCTGTTGTAGCGTTCGGGGTCAGAGGTGACCTAGGAACCGTTAGTATTTGATAAACATGAAATGTGAATCTGCAGACGAATGGAACATACCTTGGTACCAGTAGCAGTGTTTCCGATGGGAGTTCCCTGAAGATCCATTTTGGCGTGTCTAAAAGGATATCTTAGATCAAAAGTCGTAGTGAAAGTTATCGAGTTAATGTGGTATTTTTCGTGTAGACTTTGTTCGCTGTTGTATTCCTGTGAGAGTCTGATTGATGGAAGAGAGCAATCTTGAGACGAGATGGCAAAGCTATAAGTATATCCTATCCAGGAGTAGAGAAAGGTAAAGAAGGTCTAAGAGAAGCAGCACAGCTCAGGAGGCTGGACTGGATTGATGTCATCCTTACGGCAAAGAGATGCGTGAGATCCACGGTCCTGAGAGTGTTCATCCTGCAGCGAATAAGGATGATACGTCAACAAGCGGGCCATGAAGCGATGCTCAGCTTCTGAGTGGCGGGGAGCAGGGTTGAGAGGATGGCCAGGTGGAGAGCTGATGCTTCTCCTTTCTGATACTGCGCATTTCTAGGGTCCGCAAGCAACATAACCTGCCGTGGCCGGCAAGACAGCGTTGGACGATGATGTGAACAGTTGGAGATGCGCTGCCAGGGTTTGGCGGGCTTGACGTCACCGCCCAGTGTCTAGAACGAGGCACGCGACAATCCGCGCTCCGCCCCGTAGGTTCTTGGCATTGGCGTGATCCAGGTACCGGGTACTCTATACATCTGGATCTTTGGTAAGAAGAAAAAGTACCCGGTACTTATTCGGTTGTACCTTATCTGCTGTTAGAAACCACTAGCGTACCTGATGATTCAACGATATGTTTGTATTTATGGATAGATTGGATGTTTAAACAACGATAGTGTTCGCATCTACATCTTATGTAGCGTATCCTCTAATCGAGAAAAATAATACGATACAAGACGTCGAAGAAGAACAAGCTTCTATCGTCAGATGATGACCATTCCAGCAGTCCTTATATTAGCTTAATGTTATGACGAGTAGAAATCTACAAGTAGACCTCTATACGAACACTATATTTTCGAAAGTGTAGGAGAGAAGATATTCATGAATTCGTCATTTATTTATTATTCAGTTCAACATTTCTCATGTTCGATGCTCCCAACCATGGCAAAACAGATGCAAGATTAATGCACACAAAGAAAATTAGACAACCGCCCATTTATCGCGCCAGCGCGTCCTTGGGCAGGTCGCTAAGCTGCTCCTTCGCCTGACGTCCAACGCCAGGTCCAGGCTGCGTCTCCTTCTTGTACTCCTCTCCATCCACACGAACACTGCTTCCCGCAGTAGCTGGGCCTCTCAGGGCACTGTTGTTCTCCCCAGAGACGGGGGATTCGAACTGGCCGGAACCAGTGCCGACGATTCTGCCGTTGGCGGACTGCCAGTCACTGGCCTTGGGTGGCTGCTCAGGAAGGGGAAGGTTGGCCTTGTGCTCGTCGATCTCCTTCTGCTTGTCGGTGTTCTTGTCGATCACAGACTAGAGTAAGACGAGTTAGTTGTTTTGTTCCCTCTGGGCCTCGTCTAGCTTCTAAAGACAATTTGACATACCTTGAGACCAGAAACTTCGGAGTCAGCAGGAGTCTTGCCGTGGTGTCTTCCGGCGATCTGGGACTCAGGCTTGCGGAGCTCATCCCTGGTAACGTGGAAAGTAGTGTCCGTCATGATGATGGTTGTTGGTTTGTGGTATGCGAGGGTATAGAGTAGTTCGAGAGTTGCTATAGAGGAGAATAGGGTATGTTCAGATTCGCTTCTTGTTTGAGTTCTGCTGGGATGAAGTTGGAACAGGTGCTGTTGAAGCTCTTCTTATACACCCATGCATTCACCCAGTTCTCGCCGTTGGTGAAGCTGGGTGGTGACGTTAATGGCGGTTGTGCTGTTATGACGACATCAGGTCCTCCGCTCTGGGCAACCTCCGCCCTGCCAACCAAGCTGGACTTTTCTTTCTTTCTCCACCCAGCGGAGATCGGGGAGACCCAGCATGTTCGGTGAGCACACGAGGACTCTATGGTACTATGAATGAATTATTTGGACTGCTCCTGGCGTAATTGACATGTCTCTACCATACGACCCCTTTGCTAAGCCCTGTGCTGCGCCATATTTCCATACGCCAGACCCCACTGAGTTGTAGGACTACGACGTCAGATACCAGCAAGTCTTAATCCAGCAAGGAGGAAGATGGTATCAGATTCCATTGGAATCTATGTGCTGCTTCGAGACGTGATTCTCCTGGTATTCCAAAAGCCCGCAGAGACGTAACCAAGGTCAGACCAAGCTGATATTGTACAGCTAACCAGGCATAATCAGAAGCAAAGATGTCATAGTATGATCTATCCGTTCAAGCTGCTAAAATGCCTCGTTGAGGAAACTATTTACTATGCAATTACCAAACTGTGCCAGCTATCCCCAGTCGGGAAGGTGTGAAGGTGTGGAAGGACTTGGTTGCTTCTCAGGGGCAGAGCTTCCCAAACCATCTATGCTATCTCCCACCATGCTGTCAACTACATAGACATACGATGCAGATCATGCGTGGTATGGAGACCTGAAATATGCAAAAGGTCTGTGGTATGCCATCACGAAAAGTCCTCCTCTGGAACTTCTGCAAGTCGACTGAAATAGGCCGCGACTGTTTCAGACGCGAGAAGCTCGTCCCTCTGCACGGGTATCAGCCAAGTTAGCCTTTATAAACTGCAGATCATATAGACTATGCTTTCGCAGAAAAGAAGAATGAACATCAACGTTACCTTTTTTGATAGATCATGGATTTCGCGTTCCAATAATTCAGACTCTAATTTTCGCAACTTCACGACTGTCCAGTATACATCGTTTCGCACTCCTGTGCTCGTGCCCGTTTCGTCGTGGCCTGCATTTGCGACAAATTCATAGCTCGCCTGGAGCATGGCGAATTGTCTCTCAAGGCGCTCAAGAAGGAATACCACTGCCCGAAGCTGGAAAACATCCCATAGCGGATCCTTTGAGATCATATCGCGCAAAGTACTCGAAGACGGGATCTCGTTCTCTTTCCAGGTAGCTTTGAGCTCTCGCTGCCCCTCGTTTGTCTGGAGAATAGAGAAGTCGAGACCGTCCTCTTCGTTAACGCACGCCCACCAAACATACCCACTCTCCCAGTCCGTCTGTTCTGATGATTGGGAAAATAGACGAACCCCAGGCGCGTCTTTACAGTAGGCCTTCTTTGCTGGTTTCAAAGGGTCATCCTCAGGGATATCTAACTCGAGAAACAGTTGCCTTGCATCGTTCACATCACTTTCTAGAAACCCATATGAGAAAATCATTTCTGATGCCCCCTTCTCGTCACCATATCTGCGAAAATGTGATTAATAAGAAGACGTCAACAGGCTACAATTGCACGTACGTGATTGTCACTTCATCTCTGGGGTTGAGCTTCTTTCCCCATCGCAACTGCAGTACTGCATTGCCTTCCGGGTCTGTTTCGTAAAGTGCCACGGTAGCATCACCAGAGGCGTGGTTGGCCATGTCGACACATGGCACCATGGCATGTCCCGTCCCCGGAAGGTCAAGAGCTCGAGATCTGTACATTGCATCGACCTGTTTCCAGTCATCGAGCGTCAACTTGCCGGTGTCTACTCCCCACCAGACTCGTTCACACCACGCTATGTTCTGGGTAGACTCCCGTAGCAAGTCGAATTCTTTCTCGAGAGAAGACAGCTTCGTATCCACTGCAGACTTAAGAGATGTACCGTACAACAACTCGTACTCTTCTTCCGTGTAGAAGGTTGGCAATGGAACTGAAGCAGGTAGGAACTTGATATATTCCGACCATGGATTAGAAACGCCAATCTTGTGAGGCGCATTTTCAAAGTCCGGGCTAGAATATGTTATATGGAGCAGCAAAAAGATCAAAATTGCGCCTCGAGCTGTCTGTAACTGTCAGCCTTGAGAAACCAAGACCAATGCCAATTGAAGTAAACAAACATGCGTAATACAGCAAGATATGTGGGAGGACACTATCGCTAGCCTACCTTTCCATAATCGCCGACAGCTTCCAGCACTTCTCTCAAATACCTGTCGGATTTGGCGTAGTTCTGCACCAAACCCAACGATAAGACCATATCCGATGGAACCGTGATCAGGAATTCAGGTTTCGACTCTTCACTCTCCGGGTCTCCGTTGTACTTTTCCTCCGTCGCGACAACCCCGGATCCTTTATCCGTTCCATCCTCGGACCGGAACCTCTCAAAGGCGATGCCATTGAAGCTGATGCCATTGAGCCTCGCCCAGGCTGGAAGCGCCTCTATCGGTAGGTATTCGCGCTTCATGGTGTGCGCACTAGCTGTCAAGTGAGAGGCTAAGGTGTTTTAATCTTGGTTGATCATGCCACTATCCCCCTCGCGGGTCATGATGGATTGAGGCGTTCCCAATCGGGTGAGACTGTGGGTCAGCGGCTTGTATACACGTGACATGCACGGGCCATATATCACCATCCCTTGATCTAGACTCGTAACCAACCAGACCAGAATTTAAATACGGGGCAGAATCGTCGGAAGTACTCATTCTACAGAGACTACAGGTCATTCTAATTGCGTGGTTGTGATCCTGAATCAAGTTGTATAACGTACTAACATTTTCGAGAATGTCTACAGCTTTGCTTTCTCATGGACTGGGGATACATGCCTACTAGAGCTTGTGTCGAGATCTAGTTTTGGGCAAGTACCATAGAGATCTTCATTGATCTTTGCCGCCTTTTCTTTCACCTCCCCTGTCTCTTCCAGAAGCCGCTCCAGGATATAAACCGCAGATCGAGCGGTTCCGATACCCAGTGTCCATCCAGACCCTCCATGGCCGTAGTTGTGCACGAGAGGGAAGTTGACTTTGTCATCAGCTCTGACCTTGACATTTTTCTTGGTAAACGGCCGCAAGCCCTGTGCGAATGGGAAGTCTTTCCTGAAGGATGCGTGGTGCAACGTCTGCATGAAATCCCCTGCTCGATTCCACATCTGCTGGACCTCAGGAGATTCTGGGTCCAAGTTCAGCTGGTTATTATTCGGCTGTATGATGGATCCTACGTAGAGGATATCATCATTGCGAGGTACTATGAACACCGTCTTGGTGGGAAGTTTCGCGGGTCCTATTTGCGCTGGGACCAAATACGCATCATTGAGCTGGCGAAACTTTCCGTTGCGAGTGTTTTCAACTCGTCGAATGGCGCCTCGAACAGGGTAAACATCTTCGTCGTTAACCAGCGTTCTAGCACCGAGGCCGGCGGCATTCACAATAGCATCAGCCTTAAAGTCTCTCAATAGTTCTTCTCCGGTTCTGTGAAGATCCTTAATCTCTCGCGTCTCAAGAGTCGCGCCCTTGTTCTCGACCAGGGCCATCAGATATCCCAACGCCTTGTCCGTGTTTATAATTGGAGCCGGGTGAGAATAGGCGCTTCTGAATTCCTTTCCTCCTAAGCTTAAATTGACCAGACCCGATCCAAACTTAGTTTCCATCGCAGCTTTATTCTTATAAATATACGTGGAGGCGGTGTTGTGTGTCGACTCATCATCTTTCGCCACACGTTTCTGCAATATCTGGTTCTGGATGGCGCAAAATTTCTTATAATGCTCATATATCGGGGAATTCTCGTCCTTCGGGTCTTCGACCACATTATCATAGAAAAACTGGTGGAGGTCGGCGATTTTGAGGCCTAAGGACCGTCCTCCATTCTCATGGGAATTGGAAATGTCTGCGTACTTCGTATAGAAGTCATAGCTGTCCAAAGCCCATTCTCGATAATGCTCTAAGTTAGCCCAGCCTTTTCCAGCCTTTTCGAGCTCTTGAGCACCGCAGCCACCTGGCGGCATCTCCCATAGGGCCCCGGCAATTTGCGAGGTTATGCGAGATCCTTTGAAGTCTTTGGTCCAAGCCCAGTCTCGGGCGAGGATGGTTACTCGGAAACCTTTGTCAAGGAGCATCCATGCCACGAGTAATCCACTGACACCACCGCCGATAATGAGAACATGCTTGCTGTCGCCTGTAGCTTCTTGAAGTGGTTTATCGGCAATTGATAGTTTCATAGACTCGTACTTGACTGAGCCTGATAATTGACTCGTACGCTCATCGATTGTAATAATGGCATCTTCAGTGGTTGCCATGATTATTTGCCAGTAAATGTGTAGAATGCAGCTTTATGAGTAATATAGATTGAATTATTCTGTCCGAGTATCCTGAGATACCCTGAGGAGACAGCGGATCCTACTTCGGAATTAACAACTTAACAGACTCCAATTTATACACTAGCACATTAACCAACGATGCACTCGTCACCAAGTGCTTTCTAGACGCAATGGTCCCCAAGTTGCGTGATCAACGCCCCTAACATGACTCGCACGTCTGCTAGTATGCTCCGTAGCTATCGCCATGATATACGACGCGTAACTGTCTTCGGTAGGAAAAACCACTGGACCCTTTCAGTTCAATATGGTTGGACCCTGCATTCTGCGTGAATAAGGTACAATACGATGTCTCGCCGTCTTTCAGGTGCAAAGTGGCAGAGAATATTGCAGTACATACCAAAGGCTTCTCTCGTCGGTGCCGCATTTATGTATTGCCCAACATATCGTCTTCCATGTACAGGACTAGGACAACTCTCTGGAGTATCCCTGTCTTCGCCATTGAGGTGTCGATCCCTGAACTAAGGGCCCAGACTTTATACTGCGTAGAGACATAGAAGTAGATAAACTTTGTCATTCTTTGCTTGCAGATATTTGACGCCACTTCCGATTCTGAAGAATCCATTACATAACTTGTATCCTATTAATTCTCCGAATTGAGGCTATACAGTTATGGTATTACCTATTCCAGTGATCTGCAGATATCAATTGCTCTTCTGCTTCGTTAGCTTAATTGGATTTCCTGCAGAAACAACGGTACCCTCATGTGACAGGATGCTTTAGTGTTTTAGCTCTCTGCGTAGCGTGTAGTATAATGCATTGTATTTTCCCGCTTCTGCTGTAAGGTTCCTTTTTTGGAAAAAAGTAGTTTCGCACCCCTCACGAATCATGATCTAGCCAGATGCTCGCAACCTATATTTATAGATGGCGTATAAAATATTTAAATTTAATTTCCGCCATAGGCGAAAAGGTCAAAACCCCGCTCAAGCGATTTCTTCATCCCCGCTTTAGCGTTATGATCTGCCTGGGAAGACTATGGTATGCGCAGCCCCAAGGATCTACCAATCTCTTTGGCACGTTCTCTTAGTATTATTCAAACGACCAATGAACGTATACGTCCATATAAATTCGGTCCCTAGATCGGAAAAGTGACCCGTACTGATGGAGCAGGCGACGTAGCATCTGTCACATTGTGTGATGGAACTAGCTATTGGTTAAGGTCTAGATCGTCGTCGTTAAAGGTAAAAGAGGCTATAGTGTAGCCTTTATAGTATATAGTACGATATCCTAAACTGGGGCCTAGACTAACAGCAAAGTAATTGCGTTGTCCTCGCGGGAAAGATCTGTCGTTGTTTCGACATAGACAGGGTTATCCTCTAAACGAGTCCTAACAGAAAAAAGAATTCCATATTATTTAATCCTGGCTATAAAAGATCATACGTTTGACTGTACTTTGCAAGTCTTTGCAATTGTTTGTTGTGCTTCATGAGTGGAGTAACTCTACGACGTTTGATCATGTACATTTCACCGGGCAGCGAAACGCTCAATTACCCACTAATCCTCCGAGAACACTCAATTGCCTCCCTCGGGACTTATCATTGTTTAAAAATATATATATTATATATATTTCTCAATATAGTACTTTGTTCACCACTCTGAGGTAGTTTCCATATGTAGCCGATAACTGATCAGTGCGCATGACGTAATGCCATCCCAATGATTCCGTGATAGCTTCACTAGAAGGATCCCAACAAAATGTTACCACTGAAATTCAATTAACTAATTAATAAATTGTTTCCGTTAGACTTTTAATATAAAAATTGCAGAGTGTAACCAAGAAATGTGCCTCGGCCATGTCTTGGCATTTACATATGTATCGCGGTTCAGCATATTGCAGCATCTCGACGTCATACGAGGATAAATAACGTGCAATTCCAACACCTCGGATGAATGGGCACTGGTCAATGTCAATCCTCTACCTCAGTAGCTAATCAAGGATCTAAGAAGCTGGATTAACTTTTTAATCTTTTGCTCAGTATATATTGAAAGGGACCCCAGTCTGCTTAATCCCAATTGTCATCGGAAAGTACAGTACCCCCATACATTGACAAGCTCCGCACCGCAATACAAAAGCCGTTTAAGATATAATGGCTAGCAACCGTCTCCCATCGTCAACCTCTAGGGTCCGACAATTATTGACCCCACGCCTTCCGCGACCGTTTTTCCTGCCTGTACAATCTCTCGTTCGACCTGCTGGGATTCCTGCACCATATGGAGTACCCGCCCGGTCTAAGAGTGATTCGATGCAGGCTAGTCCCCCTGATGCAGATGGATGGACAGGTACTTCCACAGAAGACCATGCCATAAACCGCACGAAGAAGAAGGATATAACGGACCCGCAGATGGAATCGACCCAATCGGGCCAGGAAGAGAGGGAAAGGAATGAGTCGATCGCAGATTCTAGCAAGAGTAGCAGCACAACAGAGAGGGATGTCAACAAGAGTAGCGAGAGGGCCAAGAAGGATCATCCTCATGCTCCAGAGCCAATTATCGGCGTAAATGACGAGAAGGGAGAGGTGAGTGCCAGGCATTGTGCGCTGTCGGGAACGAGCGACAGTTCAAGGAACCAGAAAAAGTCATTCAGAATCAGACTGGCTAACGTCTTTTTATAGAAAGGTTATTGATCACATATCTCCTTCCGTATATTTAAACACAGCCATGTACCACCTCTGTTCTATTGCCGGGGAGCAACATTGCATCATTGATAATCTCGTTTCTATATTCATCATTATGGCTGGAGAGTGTACATTAGATAATGGAATACTGGCCGAGTACTATCGGCCGACCTTGAAAGACAGTATCTGCAGGTTTGAATACGTTAGCCATGTAGACCAGAATAATAAAGCATGTAACTACTTACGTCGTGCTTCCCAACCTCCACAATTTCATCCTCTGACACCCTAATACCTCCAGCGCCTTCGACATAGGCGATAGGGACGTCGCCCATAACCTTCCGAGCCACATCGCCCACTGTGCTGTTTCTGTTCGAAGTCAGATTCTGCCTCTTGTGATTTCATCTATTGACATACTTCTTAACCAGTACACAGTCCCTGAATACCGCGTTGGCGCCGCCAGCCGCTGAAGCAAATGTGTGGATGTTCCTGACGGGAAATACTGGCACGAGCCCCAAGAGTTCTGCTGCACGCGACAGACATTGCACAACTCCAGTGGACCCAAAGCGATATAGTACCATATCTTTCAGGTTTTCGACGCGACTAAATAATATCAGCAAGATCTCAGCAGTACACTTTATGTAGATTTGACTCACGTTTTCAACTTTTCGTCCATCTCTCTGAGGCCACCACCCTCGGGATCTCCCATTTCGATAAGGTCTTCCCGGGTATCGACAAATTCACTGCCCTCCACGTACTTGACATAGCCTTGTTTGGCCAACCTCCGCAGAAAGACTTCGGATATGGCTGAGCAAAGAACAATGGATTTGGGATCCTGCATCCTCGAAATCTTGCTTATATTCTAAGACTCCTGTTAGACGTGAAGCTCTAGGTAGTTGTAATTCACTGATCTCACCTTGTCTGCGTCCGGATGATCGATCTTGTTGAGTGCGAATACGGTAGGGAACTTTTCGTCAGTAAATGCGTTGACAACTTTCTCCACTGTTTCATTTGACCAATGCTCAAGCGGTTCTTTTATTTGTAACCGATCCAGACAGCGCTGAACAGTCTGTGAGGTACTTCCGTAACCGGAAAACTGCTGTTGCAATGTCTCAACAGCGGTCGCCTCTGCAATTGATCAATATACATTCAAAACTCAGGGCTTGGGTGGTCCAACTTACTGATAGCGACATGTCTCCTCTTAATTGATCCCCTACGTAAAAGGTTAGTCTTCGTCACCGAGTGTTTCCATATGGTAGTCCTACCATTTCTCCATCAGGTTCCCTTGAATCCACCGCACAATTTCGGATCGCAGCCACACAATATCGTTAGACGGGTCGTATCCTCGAGTTGCCTTGCCTATATAGCAAAATCAGTCGTGTTGTCGAGATATAATGTCTCTGTCAAAAAAGGTTCCCCGACCTTCAGCATCTGTAGTCCCGCTAACGTCCACCACGTGAATAAGAGCATCTGCATGTCGTAGGTCATCCAGGAACTTGTTTCCCAATCCCTTTCCCTCGTGCGCACCAGGGACCAGGCCGGCGACATCCAATAACTCGATTGGCACCGATCGCCGCCCTTCATGACATCCTCCGTAATTCGGCTTGCATTTATCCGTCAGGTCATATCGCTTGCAGGCGCATTCTATTTGGAGGTAACCGATTGCGCGTTGCGGATCGATAGTAGTGAATCTAGGAGAAAATCTCAGTATCTTGCTAAGAATTCCACCGTTATGACAATGGTACGCGACTCGAGAGATATTACGGCGGCAGGTGGGAGGTTTATATGGGAATATGCAACTTACGGGAAATTGCCTACGACACAATACCGTTAGAGAAGATATAGAAAACGACGAGATATTACAGTTTAATAGACACTAGACTCACCGACTTTAGAAGTTGCATCTGTCAAGCTATTCAATGTGGTTGACTTGCCGCTGGATGGCTGTAAAATTCCAGACCAAATCAGTCATGAATTATGGGCGATAGCGGGAATGCTCGAGGAAACTGACCTTTCCCACCAATCCAATGAGAGGATCGCGCGGCATATTGACAGTGTACTACCCTAGCAGAGATCAGGGTCCTCCAAGAGCTTCTTCAATGATCGTAGGAATTTAACCAGGCTTTCGCACGCGGGGAGGGGCTCAGTTGCATTTTCTGCCAGCATCCCCGCCATTGCTGGCAGGCGGTGAGTCGGAGTCCAGGAACATCTCCGTGTGAGCAGTTGAGATATATTATTGTGATCCTGGGGCCGGACCTCTTAGGTGTTCACCTTTTTGGTCCAGTCGCACGTCCGACTTCCGAGCAATGCTAAGCGTAGCTTTCAGGAAATAAGTGGAGGTACACCAACAGTGTCTAATGAGCCTCGCACAAGTAGTTGGAGAAGGCATTACTTTAAAGCTTTCTGGAGTATCCTATGCCCTCAAAATGAGTAAGTTATTTCATATAACTATTTTCTTCCACCTGGTCTGAGTATCAGATTATTAACCAAGTCAATACATATCTTAGTCTAGTTTTCATCGTTACTGTCAACACCACATCAAATTCTTTCATCTGGAATTTACAGATGCGTTCATCCGCAATTTCAAGACATTCCGCCCTTCCGACGAGAACTCCAGCACCAGTATTTATCTTCAGATCCATTCCACAAATTGGTTCGACGTTAGCAGGAAAGCTGACCGCAAGTATTTTGTGCGTCATCTTTTGGCTCTAGTAGCCAGAATAGATGCTATTGCTCTGTCCAACATCGGTCTGCATAATTCGGAGGACTCGAGAGACATAGGAGACGTTACAGAAACTGAAAGTTGATGCATTGAACTTTCTTGTCTACCATCACACTTAATGGCTATTTACCCAATTTTCCTTCAGCTGTTAAGGTTATCATGTAGAAGAAGCTGCTGTATCGGGCGTTATTCGAAGGTTATAAAAGGCTCGTATAGAATCATTGTATGCCGGATCGAGATTATTGGTCACAGGCCTTGGGGAAGGAAAGGCAGGATAATCAAGTTTTTGAAGAAAAGCTGCAGGGGTCTGCAATAAATAGGTGAATATTGCGTGTACCATAGGTCATGAAAATTCGGGACTAGATAGATACTATTAGCATAAAATATAAAATGCATAAGCATTATAAAGCCATACCATAAAAGACACCTTACTTGGTGCAAGACTCCTGATTAAGCTGGAGCTCAGATCCTGACTCATATATTTATACTAGCAGATGTCTAAATCGCTCCTTTTCCATCACAGACTTTTAATCTTGTTGTAACGGAATGCTTGTCACCACCATGTCCGGGCGAAGCAGTTTGGAGCGGATCAAGAGTGCATTTAGATAGTCATTGCTATCCACCCTTCGAAACCCATCCTCTAGCGTCTTTTCAATTCCTGCACGAACATGACGCTTAGCTAGCCGCTCTCGTGCTTCCTCTATATCTGCGTCGACGAAGATTCGATAGTCCACTAGTCCTGCTAGCTCTCGCCACTCGGGCTCGTCCAGAAGTAAATAATTGCCCTCAAGGATGATTATTGAGGCATCTGGTGTGATAGCAATGGCATCTTGAACGGGATCCTTTACCTTGTGGTCGAATGCTGGTGCGCGAAGGACGTTTTCCGTAGGCCAAACCCCTATGGACGGGGATGCTAGGGGTACTTCATCGGCCCAGCTGCGAAGGTCACGGACAAACTGGACAAAGCGCCTCGTATCAAACGTCCATGGTGCGCCACGGCGTACATGTGCCAGTTGAGGGTCTGGTAGACGGTCGAGTGCCGCCCTTGACAGATGGAACCCGTCCATAGATAGCAACACTGCGCGTGTGGTCGAGTCCTCATTAAGCTGCCGTACTATCGCCTGAGCAGCAGTAGTTTTTCCAGATCCAGGTATTCCCGCAATGGAAACTAGGTAGCGTGGTTTATGATGACTTCTGGCCTGGCGGCGGATCGTGTCCGTTAGCCGGGAGTACTCCGACTGCATCTAAAGAAAGTGAGTTAATTGGGGGCAAATTCCTGTAGGAATGAACTTACTTGAAAAGGTGTATTGGTGTGGCAATTTCCGCGAAATAAAGAATAGGCGGACCATTCGAAGATAACAGACTTTACTTAATGCCCATGAAGTGTTAAAGGGGTGTAAACAGTCTGTCAATGGAGAGAAAGTCTCGACAGATGCGCATTGTTTTCACTATGTACATGGTAGTCTGGTGGAAGGATCTAGCTACTTTTTTCCAGTTCGAGGATACTGGCGGGCCATTGTGCTCCGAAGTACTCTAATTTCAAGTACAAGGCGTGGTCATGAGATATCCCAAACTGTCCTAGAAGGGCTTGAATGACAATCATAAACTGTTCGAAGTCGGACGGATACAGTCCGGGGCGGACGTATGTGTCCGCTGCAACGGACATGGCGTTCCGGCAGCAACCAGGAACAAAATAGTCTAAACTCTGACGGAGCGAATGATAAGCAACCATCCTGATCTTAATAGCGCAGGGAACTCTGGCTGGGAAATCTCCCCACGGGGAAGTGATCCACTTTTCGTAGGCATGGAGCCTCGTGGCGTTGATGCATTGCTGGTGATTCATTGTCATAATGCCGACGGGGCATGTATATATCAAATCATCCTGCTCCTCGAATACGAGTACGATTCAATTCAATCCCTCGTCATTGTTCCTATATCTCATTTCACTATGAAGAATGAAGACATTGTCGGGGAGGCCTTGGCCTCGGTATTGCCTCAATATGATCGCGTGTGGTTCAGGGTGCCGCATCTCTTGCAGCTCAACCTCATTCTCTTGGTTCCCTTGCTATCGTCGGCCGTGGCGGGATATGATGGTTAGTATGGTCCACAAATATTTGCGCTCTCCGAATGCTGAACCAGAACCTCTATAAGGATCTCTTATGAACGGTCTACAATCGATCACGGAATGGAAAGACTACTTCGGAAATCCATCCGGATCGATTCTGGGCGTTGTCAACGCAGCCCAATCTATTGGGAGTGTCCTTTCTCTCCCTTTTGTTGGCATCCTGTCAGATCGCATCGGCAGACGGCTGACCCTGTTGTCGGGTGCCGTTGTGATTGTGGTGGCATCGATCATACAGGCTGCTTCGGTCAAGTATGGTATGTTTGTCTTCGCACGAGTGTTGGTGGGAGTCGGCTCGATGCTTGTTGTGCAGCCTTCGCCCATGTTGATCACCGAGCTGGCCTTCCCGACCCATCGTGGTAAATATACCAGCGCATTCTGGACTATATATTACCTCGGCGCTATTCTAGCATCATGGACTTCTTATGGTACCCAAAAGCACCTTAGCAACTCCGACTGGAGCTGGCGAGTTCCCTCGATCATCCAAGCTGCCTTTCCTATTGTCCAAATTCTGTTCTGGTATTTCGTCCCAGAGTCGCCCAGGTTTGTCTGTCCTATCAAACATTTTCTCTGGAGAGTAATGCATATAGTACTGACGGTACGGAACTAGATGGCTGATTGCCAATGGGAAGCCCAAGGCGGCGGAAGAGCTTCTGGCCCGATTCCACACAGCAGGCGATATATCGCACCCCCTGATTCAATTTGAGATGACAGAAATTGCCCAGACTATTGAGATGGAAACGCAGGCTGCGGCGACAAAGTGGTCTACCCTCATCAAGACGCCAGGTAACCGCAAGCGCACGTTTATTGCGGTTTGCGTGGGCGCTTTTGCTCAGTGGAACGTGGGTTTTTCTTGTTCTTCTCTTCTCTTGTACGTTGTCCTAACGTCTGGATTTCTCCAGGGAGTCGCTGTGGTCTCATATTACCTTACTCTGGTGCTCGACACGGTAGGCGTTAAAGATTCGGACACACAGACCCTGATTAACGGGCTGCTACAAATATTCAACTTCATAGCTGCCGGCAGTGCAGCACTCCTTGTCGACCGACTGGGCCGCCGCACCCTATTCCTATGGTCCGGTGTGGGCATGCTAGCATCTTTTATCGTTTGGACTGCCTGCTCAGCCGTCTTTGAAAGCAGCCAGGCCACTGCACTAGGCCGCACGGTCATCGCCTTCGTCTTCATATTCTATTTTCACTACGACATTGCCTACACCCCGCTACTGCTGGGATATCCGACTGAGATATTCCCGTATTCGATCCGTAGCAAGGGTCTGACGGTTGAGCTGTTGAGTGTGTACGGTTCACTTATTGTCTTGGCGTTCGTGAATCCAATTGCCCTCGGGAATATTGGATGGCACTATTACATCTTTTATTGCTGCTTTGATGTCATAGTGCTTGCGGTGACTTGGTTCGCCTTCCCAGAAACCAAGGGCTATTCCCTTGAGGAGATTGCTGCTGTGTTTGACGGTTCCTCGCCAGCGACAGACGGAGAAGTCTTTGACAAAGGGGTCAAGATTGGAGTAAAGAGTGAGCATGTCGAGCGTACGGCCTAGGGATCTCATATCAATGTAGACCTTTGTGTCAATAGTATGTTCGAGTCGTTTTATGTATATTACTCTTTTTTTTTTAAGGGGCTAATAACTGATCTATGTAGCAGCCACGGTGCAGGTGCTTATTGAATCTATACTTCACCATCCACTCCCTCTTCGCCTAGTGGATTATTCTATGCATGATATTATTTGTACATTTATATTTGATGAAATATTTAGAGTATAACCATGAATAAACGTAGGGTAGAGAAGTTGGGTCGTCTTTCGGCAATGAAAGCAAGACTTACCTCAATACTATATTCTTCCGCGCTTAGGGATTCGACACCACACCTAGCCGGAACCATGACCTATTTTTGGCGTATAGAATGTTACCTTACATGTTATAAATATAGTCCGGGACCTTGTGATATCCAGAAAAGGCAAAATCGCTCTCGTGGATAAAGATAATGAAGCTGCTTAACTTACCAAAGTCAAGGAGAATAGAATATATATCTAGCGTACGGATAGGGCAGGTTTTATAGACTAGCAGCACACCACGCATTTGCTTCGCGGGACCAAGGCACTTGATGATATGTAACAATCTACCCTAAAAGTTACCTCGGAGGCGAGGGAAGATCGCCAAAGCGTTTTCATATTCCACTTTTCGCCGTTCCTCAGAGCTCAATGGATGACGGTCGAAATTCTCGGTGAAATATTTGATTCCTTCCGTCGGGGCATTGGGATAATCAGAACCGAAGAGAATATGGCCTGGTTTCGCAAATTCAAAGAGAAGCCCAAGGGTCAAGGGATTCGACGAGATAGCAACATCAAAGTAGAACTGACGTGCTTGTTCAACTATGTCACTGGTCGACAAATTCTTCATGCCTTGAGCAAATGATGTGTATGGTAACATTCCTGCAGGACGATAAATAAGGTACGGCAAGGTGCCGCCAGCATGAGACAGTATGATCTTGCAGTCAGGCACCGTTGCTAGAGTACCCGAGAGAATCAGATCCATGGCTGTTCGTCCGGTCTCATGAGGATAATCAAACATCGGTTGAGGAAGTCTTTGGTTGACCAGATTCGTATCGACTGCATGAGTTGGATGAATCAATACCACCGCTTTCCGCCGCTGCAATTCGTTCCAGATAGGGCGAAAATCAGGGTGGCCAAGATAATGGTTGTCTGACCCATATCGTGTGAATAATATCACACCATCGGCTTGTAGTGAATCAAACGAGTATGCTATCTCTTCAAGACATGCTTTAGTATCTAGTAACGAGGACAACGATGCAAAAAATCCATAAGACCGAGGATTCGCGTTCCGAATTGCAGCGGCCTTGTCGTTACACTTCCTTGCAAGTCGCGCTGCGGCAATGGGATCCTTTTCTATGCATGCACCCGGCGCGGTCATTGATAAAATGGCCACGGATACTCCTATGCTTCTATTCAAAGTCTTGTCATCATCGAGGGTCCATCTGGGTACAGTCCAGCCCGATGGGTCTCCACCAGCGCGATCAAGAGCTATAACAAAGGAGATTAGATTTCGTTCCCTCATAATTTACTTCATGAAGAATTTGGTTGACTAGACACGTAGGGCTAATCTTGATCAACTAACCTTCGGTGAACTCTTCTGCATAGAAATGATGATGCACGTCAATTTTAGACATTGTAAAGAATTCGAATTTGCAGCTGCAATAAAGTGATTATTCTAATATTGCAATCTACTACGAAATGTGTATTTATATACATGCGTACGAAAGTCGATGACTTCATGTGTGCGTACGGATCAATTTCGGTCTAACTTTCTAAGCGAATAGTAATCCTTCCCCTCTGTTCCTTTGGACTAAAAGTATTTGCGTAGGAGGAATGGACGAGTGAGAATAAAGCTCAACAACAAGTGAAATTGCTCTAGGCCGAGTACGGAAGCGTTGGCATTTATTATTGAGACACCTCATCGGACGGAGACCGACCCTGCGAGAAGTTCCCCACTGAAGCAGTTGGCCCGAACCTTTGTCGGTCCCTCTCGGCCACGTTCCTCGTTCTAATAATGAACAAAATAATGTGCTAGCTGGGCCGAACGGTACCGGTCATTTAAATCATGTCCTTCTTAGCGATCTGGATTGCCGAATATGTAGCGAAGTTATTGCGGAGATCGATTTGAACGAAAATTATATGCCATGATGCTGGAGATACTAGAGGATCACTCCTGTGTCGTTGGGTCAAGATCACAAGTTGTGGACTGCTCAAGACTATTTCTTCAATGCCATCTTTTTCCGTTTCAGTGGAGCGAGGCTCGTCACTTATGCTATCCGTGCTAAGCCTAAGTTTTCTAATCTTCGCTCACGGCTAAAGTAATACAAGGCTTTTTCGGGCTGGCACCTTTTATGTCTTCACTAGCATTCCCTGGGATTTGCTCCTTACACCTTAGAAAAATTTTTTTTTAAAAAAAGGAGATAAAGAGTTTAGTTTGTAACCCTACTACCTATATGATTCATATTCTATCTATCTCATAGAGTTGAATCCATAATATAGTTTTATGCAGTAGAAAGCTGCTTATCTACCGTTTCTGACCGCAATAGGTATAGATGTAGCTCGCCTGCAACCCGACAAGTTGATGGGTTATGAAGAAACGCCCTCAATGATTACCTTGATTACGTCTTCCTTTCCTTGACGTACTAGCTCAAAAGCCTCTTCTGCTTGCTCAAACTTGAACCGGTTCGTGATGAGTCTCTTCACATCGATCTTACCACTCGCAATCAAATCCACAGCGGTTGGATAGCAGCCAACCGTGTAACGAATGGAGCCTCGAATATGCAAGTCACGGATACACGCTGTAGTTATCGGGAAGACCACATTCTGATTCTATGTTAACTTGTCGTCTTTCGTATAAACTGAGTGTATCCCGACTCACCTCGCGACCCATACCAGCTTGCACATAAGTGCCGCCCTTCTTTGTCAAGTGAATCCCAGTCTGAATACACGCCTGTGCTCCGGTAGCCTCCAGCACCACATCTGGTCCCTCGCCTAGATTGAACCTCTCTTTCATAATCCGAGCAACTTTTTCATTCCACGTGGTGTCATCAATGTCATCAGGCTTGGCCGGTGGTACAAACACGTCGTCTGCGCCGAAAGTGAGAGCGAATTCTGCTCGGGACCGACTAATATCAACTCCTATCACTTTCTTGGCCGAATACGCCTTACAAACTGCCTGACAGAGCAGTCCAATGGGCCCGCACCCGAAAACCACGATTGTCTGGTTTGGAGACACCTTTCCGACTTTAGTGATCTGGACCGCCACGGCTACCGGCTCTACCAAGGCTCCCTCCTCTAGGTTCATGTGTGCCGGGAGTGGATAGCAATAGTCTGCCTGAGTGATATAGTACTTGGAGAGAGTACCATCATGTGGAGGAGTTGCGGCAAAGACAGTATCGGGGCAAAGGTTGTAAGAGCCGCCACGGCAGTAGTCGCAACTGGTCTATAGTTAGCCATATATCATTAATGTCAAAATATCAGATCAAACCATACTGTCTACATGGTACACCTGGTTCGATGGCGACCCGGTCTCCAACATTGAGGTTCTTCACGGCTGGGCCGACTGCGACAACCGTCCCAGAGCTCTCATGACCGAGGACTATTGGTGACGATAAAATGAAGTCTAGAATGCGCACAACGTTAGCTAGTCGTTTAGACAAATGAATTCTGATTTCATCTTTCATACCTCCGATGCGCCCACGCTGCCAGTAGTGCACGTCACTTCCGCAAATACCAGTCTCTGCGACATGTACTCGCACGTCCCAAGGGTCCTTCAGTTCCGGAATTGCACGATCCTCGAGGACCACATCTTTGACGGCGCGAAGAACGAAAGAGCGGCTTGTTTCCTAGGCGTGATGAGACGCAGACTCGAGATCAACAACGGGACCATACATACACCCATAGTATTGCAGTAAAAGTTTATCCACGATTTAGATCGAGTCCCAGGAACTATTACAACTGAAGACTACAAGTGCCTTTTTATTCACTCGTTCTTCTTCTTGTTCCTTTTCTTCTTCCTCTTCCCCCTCCATCGCTATATTCGCCGCTCCCCGCACACGGACTATCCCCTCCGTCGTCGGATGGACCACTCCGTCCGCGGGGTTGGCAATCATTCATTCTCTCAATCTCAAGCAACTAAGAACCCTGGTCTAGTGTTCTAGGCTCGGTCCGCACCACGCATGATTACTGTGGTGTTTGTCTGTATCCTGAATCTATCTTGTCTCCATCACGGACAGCACCAACTAACAATGCGATGATCTAGTAAGGATTTTGGATTGAACTGCCGACTATTTCGACTCAGGGGTTGCCCTTGCGGCAAACAACAGTGATATATTTCAGAAAATTACATGTAATGCTTATCAGATAAATACAATCTATATTCACCTATTTAATGAACTTTCTGTAATGCGTTCTATAGAGGTATAACTCATATACACTATATTTACTCCGTTATCAGACATGATCCTTTTTATCGACAGGTGTATCCACCATCAACAATTATATCGGCACCGGTCGTGTAAGTACTAGCATCGCTCGCAAGATACAAGTACACACCCTTCAATTCGCGGGGATCGCCGTCTCGTTTCAAAGGAGTGAGACTGTACCACTCTTCCTTCATCTCGAAGGGACAATCGCCACTGATAGGTGTATCTATATAGCCAGGGCTGACGCAGTTGACGCGCGCAAATTCGGCCCACTCTACAGCCAGAGACTTGGCCAGGTGGATAACACCAGCCTTGCAGGCATTGTAGCAAGCCTATATTTTGTCAATGTCCACGTCTGGCTGATTTTCGAATAGACCTAACGTATGTTCACTTACTTGCTGTTGGGGAACATTGGCCGCGTGACCTGACATGGAAGCTGTGAAAATCATGTTGCCATGTCCCTGCTTGCGGAAGATCTCGCCCGCGGTGCGAGCACAATAGTAGGCACCAGAGAAGTCAATATCCACGACTCGCTGCCAATCTTCTATCTTGTCATCCAAACCGCCTGCTTTCGAGGGAATACCCGCATTCGCAATCATAACGTCGAGCCGGCCAAAGTCACGCACTACTGCGTCGGTTGCTGCTTGAACCTATGCAACTCTCCAGTCAGAATATCTATGTTATCTTGTGACATGAGGGGTGCTAAAACTCATAAGAACTCAAATACATACTTCATCGAAGTTCTGCACAGAACATTTGTATGCCTTCGCTCTGACTGCAAAATCCTTTTCTAGCAAAGCAGCTAAGTGCTCGGCCTTCGAAGAATGGTTATACCACAGAGCCACGTCGGCACCAGCCTCTGCCAAACCACGAGCAACCTGGTAGCCAATTCCACCAGAACCACCGGTGATGATGACTACCTTGCCATGCATCTGGAACATCTTGAAGACGCTGTCCGCCAGCGGCGGGTTAGGGCGGCGGATGCTCTGTTTGAGAACCATTCTGATGTTTTTCTAGCAGAAGTATAGGTAAAACAAGTCTACGGGGGTTTAGAAGCGTCGACAGACTTTCTTAATAGTCCTACTTATGGTCTGCTCAGAATTCCATATACTCCCAACATGAAATGATCGCAGTGTATGTGCCGTGTAACGCACGTCAATTTCCGTAGCGCGACCTCACACCTACGAGCCATCAAAAAAGTCCACCGCAACAAATAGCGATTGTCAACTGAATGGGGCATCCTGAATCCACAGCGGTGCAGACCCTTGTCACGGACGACATTCTCCGTTCAGCGGATACCCACAGCCGGCAGCCCTCCAGACTAATTGTTTGGCGCAACAAGTCGTCTCCAAACCCCATGGGGAATCACACAGGAACGTTGTTATTGGACCCTGAGCTCCTTGTGATCATTTTTGCCTGAAATCACTTTTTCTCTCACAACGGAGAAATCTAAGTGGATCTGAAAGTGGAAAAGGAAGGCCAGGCGATGGTACCCGCAACAGACACGGACAACACCATCCGTTCGGTGTTGGGCCGAGCCCGCAAGTGATGAGGGATTCTCAGCCAGCTGATTTCTGAGATTTGGTAATTTGGTAGCTAGATAATAGATAATAGAATACCTCTTAATATTCGTTAAAAGTGTGTATTCAAGATTCTATTCAGATATCGACAGGATGGTCCTCGCTCAACCTCAGAATCAGTCTGTCGTCAAGGCTTTTGACCTAACCGGCAAGGTTGCTATCGTTACAGGTAGGAGGAACGTAAGCACTGCTATGAATGCGACTGACAAGCGTTCGTAGGTGGCGCCCGTGGAATCGGTCTGGAAGTCTCTCGGGGCCTGGCTGAAGCTGGTGCGAATGTATGTCTGGCAATCTTTTACTATTATTCCTTTTTTATTTCAAAGATAAAGATAACTAGATTGTATTTATACTAACACATGAATGCCATCCAGGTTGCTATCATTTATAACTCCTCTAAGACAGCCGAGACGACTGCATACGAAATCGCCTCCGCCAACAATGTCCTGGCAGCAGCCTATCGAGCCGACGTAACTAACCAGGCTGAAATAGAGGCTGTGGTGCAGAATGTCGTGAGGGATTTTGGGAAACTAGATATCATGGTCGCCAACTCGGGCATCGCGTCCTGTATTGCCGCCGAGGACTACACAACCGAGCAGTGGAGTGATATCATGAAAGTTAACCTGGATGGTGCTTTTTATTCGGCGCAGGCTGCTGCTCGTGTCTTCAAGGGCCAGGGTCATGGAAACATTGTCTTTACGGCCTCCGTTAGCGCTACTTTGGTCAACGTTCCTCAGAAGCAGGCGGCTGTAAGTCAATCTCGGGCGGTATTTATGTTCAGCCATGAACTAACAGGATATAGTATAACGCTTCCAAAGCCGGTGTCGTGCAGCTGGCCAAGTGTCTGTCGGTAGAGTGGGTGGACTTCTGCAGGGTCAACTGCATTTCGCCTGGTTTCATTGCCACGGACATTCTCGATATTCACCCGGTCGAATGGCGGGAGAAGTGGCTCAGCATGATTCCTGCTAATCGGATGGCACAGACATATGAATTGAAAGGGGTATGTGCTCATTATACAAGTCAGTTGGTTTGAGTTCTTTCACTGACAAGCTCTAGGCCTATGTTTTCTGTGCCTCAGATGCGTCTAGTTATATGACCGGCGCGAACATCGTTATTGACGGTGGATATACATTGCCTTGAGCTAAGAAGAATAAAAATAGAAACTAACTAAACATGGAATAATCAAAGTGTGGTATCGTTCCCTGTCCATAGCAGTGCACACTCCACCACTCCCAAGGAGGTGTCTAAATGGCCTCTGAGCTTTCCCATGTTTAACCTTCAAGAGCTTGGCTCACTCAACTCCCGGCAACTGGTTCATGAAACCTAGGATCGTCGACTCCTGCCTGTAGATGCATCAGTTACCAATGTTTCTGGCTGTGACTGTAGAGATACTTACAGAAAGGCGTCCATTCCATCGAGTTGCGCGATCTCGAGAGTCGGCCACATCAACGGATAAAGATTTGCAATCTGAGTCAGAGGCGACTCTGCGGTAGGATGACCCCATCCATCCACGGAAGGGTCAAGATATGGTCCGCATACAGAACGGATCTTCTCAAGACACCTGGAGGCTGTATCGTTCAGCCGGGACATCGATTCGATGACCCGCATGGCTTGGGAGATTTGCTCCCGCCATTCCACTGCCTGTGCACACTGTGGGTCGTTACGCAGGCAATAAATTGGGATAAGAACAGCCTGGAACAGAAAGTATAGCCCATACCAGCAGGCCATTGTATTCTGCTGTTCCTCTGCCCAGTATGCAGAAATGAGTTCAACAGACTCACGCGCTGCAGCTAGACAGCGTTGGATTGCTATCTCCTCATGGGCATCGTAGTCTTGAATATCCCCACTACCTCGATCCGACCTTGCCATTACTCGTCGCAACAGAATAGGCCGATACATCAGGGTTCGAAAATTCCTGTATCGCCATTGCAAGATCGAATGGCACAGTCGATATCGGGGCTCTTGGGTGGCATTTTCTTGGAAGTATGGCGGAAGGCTAGAGAGCCAATGACCAATCAATCTGTCATCAGCTTCAGTAAGCTCTGACGCCGATGGAAATGGCGGAGAGGTAATCTTGGAATATATCTCGCATGTTGCCATGTGGAAAGTCGCCTGCGCTCGTAGGTGGGTGTATACAGTAACTTCGTTGACGGACTGCGGTTTCTGCCTGGTTGACTGTGTAATATCCTAAGGAGAGTAAATAAATTGAAAACAGAAAAGGAATCAGCACAGGTAAGACTAACCGTATCGTGTACATTCATGGGAAGATCTACATCAACACCGTCTTTTGGGAAATCAAGCGGCCGGGAGAATGTGATGATAGCCCCGATATCAAAAATATAGAGGCAATGCCAGATTCGACGTCGCATCTCAGCTGTAAATAAGCTGTCATCCCGCGATTGTGTCTCTTTGTGAAGACCGATTGCCATCGCAATCCGGCGAGCTAGGCCCATGTAATTGTAACCTGAGTTTGGTTTGTTCCGCTTTTGCATATAATTCGATATGAGAGTTAAGGCTTGTACGAGGAGGACGTTGCCAGTCTCTAACATATCGATGGACATTCGTGCCCTAGCAGCTTCAAAAAGGCCAAGGTCCACATCTGATGGTTCAGTTGATGCTGTGAATGCGCCGACTGCCGCTACTACAAATAACAGCACCTGCCAGACATTGCCCTCTGGTCGCGGGATAACCTCCATGAATTGAGCACGGAATGTGGCTTCATGGATAATAGGATACGATCTGTGGTAGACCGCGAAGTAGGCTTCGACGAAAGGTTCCAGTTGACTTAAAGATGTCAATGCAAAGGGAATGCTTGGAACCTGGTTACTCCTTCTCGTGCTCAGTCCTGAATCTTCATGTTCGCCAGATCCACTTGGGCTTGGGTCAGTTATTCTGAGCAGTGCAGCACCAGATGCAACTCCTAGTCGACCATTAGCAGTAATTCGATGGCAGAAAGGCGGCTTAGTTTGACCTACCCAGATAGCCTCCCTCGTTGGCATTGCTTGTCAAGCTAGCCATGCCATCGACGAACTTGTCGCCATTGGCGCTTCCAGTCCGCTCATCCCATTCCCAGTTGCCGGACGACGGTGAGGTTTCGAGAGGCGCGCCATCTTGACCAGGTGATTGCTGTGCGACTTCTCGACGCGTACTTTGCACATCAACTGATTGCGAGAATCTGGCATTTCTGGTGTTTTCACTATTTGGCGCAACTTGCCGTAGCACCGCTTTCATCTGTGCTAGCTCATTTTCCAGTTCAGTGACATAGCGGCGAGTGAGAGGTGGTCTACTTTGCTTTTCATAGATGCATCGTCGACCATATTTGCGACAGAGGACACAGATCGGAATCCTCCGGTCACACTTATCAGATCAGTCCGAATGGTTGCGTGATGAGCAGTCAGAGCTATTCATCTCACCTTGGATTTCCGGCGGCGGCATTCCTTACAGGACAGCTCCGCAGTGGTTTCTGAGGACGACATAAGGAAAGCCTATCCGATATCTCGATGTGCCATGTCACGTTGTATGTCAACCAATGACGGCAAGATATGAAGCGACGCCCAAAGACAAGAGCGGTGGTTCATGACATGGACATCTTGTGGTAGCCATCGGCGACGCGCTTATACTTGGCGAAGTAGTAGTTCTTGGCCGGGGGAATCTCATCCGACCCGTCCCCGCACCGTTCTCCATATGTATCCATTGCCCTTTGATACTCGCCAATGCACCAACTCGTGGATAATCTGATCGGTTCTGGTAGTCGACCACTACTAGTCATAGAATCTATCCACAGAACAACCCCCAACTATTAGGTCAGCGACCACGCTGATATATCCTTTAACACCGTTTCATCAATGTGCTTATCGTCCGCCTAGAGATGTCTCTTAACACCGGGGTAACTAGGTCTACTAGCTAGAGAGGCCAGACGATCCCAAAAAGCTTGAGAGTCGCAGGACACGCAGGGCCTAGGTGAGGGAGATCTATGATACTAGTTCCGTTAGCAGTTAGGTAGAGATTGAATTAGAACGGATCTTGCTCCTCTGAAAAGCAGCGATCTAGATTAGAGAATCTAGCTAGTAGGACTTCCTAAAGATCCCCATGACTACCTCATTATTCCTTAAACTCATATTATACGATTCTCTAGGAATTCGGTGATTGGGGACCCGGAGTTGGCTGGCGCTCGTGCTATTCCGCTTGCTCATACTCTCGTAAGATTCTAGCACAGTCATGACACTTTCCCAAAATATAAAGACCAGCTATTTCTTGTTGTCCAAAATAGCCCTACTTTCCTGAATCTTAAAGAGGTCTAAATAATCTAAAGTATTTGTTTATGATTGCTAGATAGGCATTCTCTGGGGATCTATAATACCTGGGAAAACTCTGCTGGGTACTTCTCCGGCGGAGGTTGACTGAAAGGCTACAGAGAAGAAAAGCAAGGCCGCCGGAAAAGGGGACGCTCTAATGCATCTAGGATGTTCGACCCCGTATTTCTCCACATTGGGACTGAGCTATGATTAGCTTCTTAAAAGTAAACTAGCATCATTTGATATCGACCGCCTATTCGATAAAGATAGATAGCTCAATGTTTCCTTTGGATATACTTGATATATATTCACGATACTTATGAAGGTAACGCACTATCTCAATCTCAAACTTTGTATTCGTTGAAGACGGTTCCTTTCCATTTCCCCCTAGCTAACAAAGCACATACATCTGTTCATGTCACTGTCTCACGAGAAAAGGGAGCCTGACTCTGAGGCTCTCAGGAATTCCCCTTCTCAGATTGGCGAGGTTCAAAGCCTAGTGCTCACGGCTCATGATGCTGTCTTTGGCGACATAACAGAACATGGGCCAAATTATCGAAGCGTGCGCTACCCCTTCCTACGGATTAGCTGCTTGGTCAAAGACGCTGATTCATAATTGCTGATTCATAATTATTTGCAGGTTGGTCTCTTTGGAACAGCCGCTCTCATGATGAAAACCCAGTTTGGCATGGGCGTTCTCTCTATTCCCACTACATTCAATACCCTCGGCATGATACCGGGTATAGTCTGCCTATGCTCTGTTGGAATTATTACTACTTGGTCGAATTATGTCATCGGTGCTTTCAAACTCCGTCACCCGGAGATTTATGGGATTGATGACGCTGGACGGATGATGTTTGGTGTCATTGGTCGGGAAGTACTTGGTGTTGCATTTTGTCTCTGTAAGTTCACTCCTACGAGGTCAATTTGAAGGTTCAGGTTTAACCATGAATTCGCCATCTTCAGACTATATATTTGTCTCTGGGTCTGGTATGCTTAGTATTTCGATTGGCCTGAACGCAGTCTCGAGCCACGGAGCATGCACTGCTGTATTCATTGCAGCTGCTGCAGTTGTTGGATTCGTTCTCTCGAGTATCCGTACATTAGGCCGTATGACCTGGTTGGCATGGGCTGGTGTGACTAGCATTATTGTTTCTAGTAAGAAATAGCTTAGTATCCAAAGCTGACAGTTCATTTTTTCTGACCTCATGACTTCAGTTTTGACACTTACTGTTGCTGTCTGTATCCAAAGCCGCCCTGCAACAACCTCTCATGAGGGCCCATGGGTTATAGACTGGAGGCTTACAAAAAGTCCACAATTCAACGAAGCTGTCTCGGCTATTTCTTCACAAGTGTTTGCGTACGCTGGAACACCTGGATTCTTTTCCATTGCAGCTGAAATGCGTGACCCGTCACAATACACGAAAGCTCTTATAATATGCCAGACTGTTGTCACTACTTTTTACATTGGGATCGGTGTTGTTGTATATTACTTCTGTGGCTCCTATGTTGCCTCACCAGCTCTCGGGTCTGCCGGCGTTTTGATGAAGAAGGTCTGCTACGGCCTTGCGCTCCCGAGCCTGTTCATCACTGTTCTTCTGCTCACCCACGTATGGATAACACTTACTCGGCAGAGGTCAAGGGCTAATCAGTCTGCAGTTACCGGCTAAATATATTTTTGTCCGTATTCTACGAGGATCAAAGCACTTGACCGGTAACACGTTCACTCATTGGGCCACCTGGCTTGGCTGCACGTTTGGTATCTCACTGACGGCTTACCTGGTTGCAAGTGGCATTCCTAATTTTGATAGCCTTGTTTCCCTTATCGGCGCTCTTCTGGGAACTCTAATGTCATTTCAGCCTATGGGCTGTATGTGGCTGTATGATAATTGGGGGGCTTCAAGGCGCACTGCAATATGGGCGTTCATGGTAACATGGAGCATGTTTGTTATTGCATCTGGATCATTCATTATGGTATCTGGATCATACGGATCCATAATCAGCATTATGGATTCTTATCAACAATCAGGAGGATCTGGCGGGTGGTCTTGCTCCGACAACTCGATTTGAGATCGGTATTTGGCCACTGATTTCTATCGCCGTGTCTCTCTTGGACTATTGCTCAATGGTGTACACTGATAGTTAAAATGATATGAATAATACTGCGCATGTCGCAGATCATATATCCACACGAACTGAGAATATACAAACCGGTTGAGTTTGATTTTCCCCGTCGCATGAGATTAGATCTCCTTTCATGGCAGTTAATAAAGAATATTTCCAACATACTGACCGAGTTTCTCGGTTATGGTATCAATGTCTTTCAGTTCCTAGTTGAACGCTAATCACGAGTTGTTGGGGACTAGAGCTTTGGTGTCGAGATCTATCTTAATCCGCAGTCTATCACGAAAGAGCGACTGCCAAAATTGAAAAGAAATAGTGTTAATTTCTTATAAACTTTCCCCTTTTTGGAAAGTGAAATACGATGTTCGAATTTCTGTAGAATATTTATAGTTTCGGTTGAGAAGCCTCTTGCAACGTCTCGCGGGCTAAAATAACTGCTTCCCGTGCCGAACCCCAAGAGACTTGATACCCAAATCCGCCATGACCGTAGTTGTGAACTACTCTGATACCATCTACGTAGTCTTTTTCGATCCTTGGGCCGTTGTCCCTAACGGGGCGTAGGCCAACTCCATGTCTTATAACGTCCAGGCCTTCGATTCCTTGCCCGTCCTTCACCAGATTGGGCAGAAGGGCAATCGCACGCTTCATAATTCTGGTGGCCATGTTAGGGTCAGGTAGGGGATTCCAATTGCCTTTCTGGTATGTACCACCGATTATGGTACCGCCACCTGTATTTAATCAGTCAGACATGATTCTAACTCGAATTTGAGCCTGTACAAACCTGTCGCTCGTGGCATGATATAGGACACCTCATCATCTCCATCATCGCTTCCAGATATAGATACCATTATACCAGGGTCGTTTCGGACTATAACAATTTGACCCCGTACAGGGTGAATTGAGTCATCCAGAACTCCACCCAACCATCGAGAAGAGAGGCCCGTGCAGTTGACTATAAGATGCGCCTTTTGTCCAGAATGATGCCTTTCGATGGCTTCCAAGATGTGTTTGATAGAGGCTCTCTTGAAAACACATCCGTTTTTGACACACCGACCAACCAGCCACGGAAGATAAATAGCGGTGTTAATACAAACGGAGGAGAATTTCTGGCCAGAGTCAATACCATAGGGCAAGTTTTCACTGGATATGGTCTCAAACTGTTTGCTGTTAGATAAGTTGACAAGAATAGCTCTTAAAACTCAACAATAAAAACATAAAAAACATGAAAAACATACGTTTGGCACAACTTTCATGTACCATGGATTTGGCTGCGTTAACTCAGAGAACCATTGACCCGTGGCTGATTCCTTATCTTTCACTCGGTTATAAATTAGAGTATCTAAATATCTAATCAGGGAATATCGAGCAATATTTCGTAAGGTACTCTCTTACCTTGAAAATGGATACCAGCCTCTGAATGTTTCTGTGCAAGGTCCGCAAGTACTGGCCATGTTTCCTGTTCCCATCTGGCATGATGGCTTCCCTTCTTTCCGACCCTGTGAAAAACTATAAGCAGAGCATTTCAGGAGGGAGCTTCCTTTTGCACACCACGTACGGCATGTAATTAGCACCAGCCCATGGAGATGCATATTCGATGTCATAGTCCCCGGGCATGTGCTTTGCAATGACCGTGATCTCGTTAGACCGATCCTGGGACAACAAAAATGCCGTCGTCAACCCCGTAACCCCTGCACTAGAATACTGTAAATTTGTACTTAGTCGAAAGGATCAAATGTCTTTTACCCTAGAACCACAATCTTGTTATTCATATTGCAAATAGATATTCTTTTTTCTTGGAAATAAACACTCCAAAGAAGTCAAAACTATCAAGTAACGGAAGAATGCCTTATTTCAGCTTGTACGAATCTCCGGACTTACAAGTCAAAGATAGCCACTGGCAACATTCCGACGGACAGTCTCTTCCATAACACGCCTGGTTTCCCGCCGGAATTGGCAGACAGCGGTCGAACTAGTACGGTCGCCCTTCATTTCACCCATTCGAAGACATTATCATCTCGATAGAACCGTGCACGGAAGATGATACTATCTAATAGGCTGTGTTGATTCTTATCATTGACTGTGAAGCATCACAAAATTAGAAAAGTACAAACCTTAGAATCTATCATGTGGGCGGCATTTCTCCGTTCCGCTTAAAGGTTTTCCGCCGGAATTCACGTTCTGCGGAATGTTGCCTCGAGCGGAGATGCGAATTTTTGTTGGTCAAATGGATCCGCGACAAATTGTAAAGGCGATAACTCGCTCACCGAGAAAGTTTTCTACCCTTCTCGGAGATACAAAGCTAAATTTCATCATTCACTTATTATTCAAACGATAATAATAGCAGTCACTGCACGCCCTTCCCACCATGTGTGGTCTCCGGAGCCCCTTGCGGCCAGCCACTAAAATGTTACCTCGTCCATTGTATGTACTTTAAAATTTTGGATAGGAGTTGATGGATGTGAATGGCTGTACAAGAGGATGAAGTCATAGATAGCATCTTTGCTAAATAAAGTTGAATTCAGTGACTCAACTTTCATAACTCATTTACGGACGTTGGCCTAATAACGGCTACTATCAAACCCCGCATTTGAGTCCGGGCGGTTCATCCGGCTATAATACAGGAATGCTTCCCTAAAAAGATATCAAAAGACAAATAGTTCCAACTATGCCTCTCCCAAGACGTCCCTATCGCTCTCACAAAACCCCAGCATGCGACCGCTGTCGGCGGTTCAAGAGAAGATGCACAGGGGGCGACGCAGATGAGCCTTGTGTGCTCTGTAAATTGCAGAATGTCCCGTGTCAACCATCGGAGATTGCAAAATCAGGTCATAGGCACGCAAATTCGAAAGGCTGGCCCAAACGGGCGTCGAATGCCCCTCCAAATCAGCAAAATGCTACTACTCTCCCTCAAGAGTCTCTAACACCTCCATGTTCCGCAAATCACGTTGTCGAGGACCCTGAACCAAACTCGCATGATGCCATGGACGTAGGAGATGCAAGAGCCGATTCATCCATCGTAGTCAGCCCCATGCTGATCGAAGATATTCAAATGCTGGAACGATATTTCTCCACCGGCATCCCTGGTGTGGATCATCTTAAAACGACTGACGGTTCAGAGGATTCATTGGTTTACGTGAAAGTGCCCAGACGACGAGAGGGGCTTGCTATTGCAAAGAATCCAGGAATATTTCAAAGAGAGATGATCTGGCAAATTATACGACCTCATGCCAATGAGCTTATCCGATTGTATGGACCATGATTTAGATGTCTGTTGAAAGTTTTTAACCTTTCCAGGTACTTCCTAAAATACCATCCGGCATTTCCAATCCTCGACCGGAAGGCATTTATCGACATTTATGCACAAGGCTACGAGAAAATATCACCTGCCCTCTTTTGTGAGTTTTTCGCTGCAACATTGACGGTATGGGATCATTCCAGTGAACTCAAACGACATACCAAACCCGACTATAAATTCGTGTGGAATTTGGCTGTGGAAGCTTTACAGCAAGACTTTCTCGCCCCTGGTCTCTCCACGATATGCTCAGTGCTATTTGATATGACGGGTAGACCTATATTTGGTGTACTAGGCAATACTATCAATAACGGCCGTGCAGTTGCTCTTGCAAGAAGCCTGGGGCTCAACCACAACCCTAAAAATTGGAAACGCCCAGCTAGTGAGAAAGCTCTACGTATTCGGCTATGGTGGGCTATCCTGATTCACGATTATTGGTTCGTCGCGTTTCCTACGTCCTAAATGCAGACCTCTACTTATTCCTTCAGGTCAAGTTTTGCCCATGGAATTCCTCCAAATATAAATAACCGGCAATTCGATGTTCCATTACCTGATTTAACAGACCTTACGCAAGACGGACAACCTGAGGAGGTTGTCAAATCGTTAAAATGCTTCGTTTATCTCTGCAGTCTTTCTGTCATTCTAGGGGAGATATTACCTCTTGTTTACGACATGAAGCTCGACGTGAATTATGTGTGGAGGCAGCTTCGACGGTTGGAATCCGACCTTGATGATTGGCAAGAAGGTGCTTCTCTTCCGCTTCATGGACCCAACGAGAAATATACGACTTCAATATCTGGTCTAAGCAGTTTATGTCTCTGCTATCTTTCTGCTCGGTTGTTGCTTTGCCGGATTGCATTTCAAGTAAGTACTTTCGCTTTTCATTATTTGGAAATGTGCTTAGCGATGTAGGCTGCCGGTAGATCGCAGGACATTGATCGCACGAATATTATGCAATATCATATGGCAATGCTTCGCAGAGCAGCGCAGGATATTTCAGGATATATATGCTCTCTCACACATGATCAATTGCACGAGTTCTGGCTTGTTTGTAAGTAACACCTTTGAGTTTCTTTCTTTCTTCTGTGTTGTTAGGTGCTGTCTCGTCTGATCTGGTTCAGATTTACCCGAGAAAAAGTAGTCGTACTAATAGCTAATTAACATACGACAGATACTGCACACATTCTCACTTTTACATTCTTCATTCTTTTACGCTGCACTGTAGACACTCGCGACGAAGCTGTTTTCCAGTCTTGTAAATTCAGCATTGACGAATTCTGGGCGAAACTTCACCAGTTCGCCGAGAAAGAAGAATGGGACTTAGCAAACATCTGTCTTTCACGCTGCGCCGAACCCATGTCGAAGATAATGAGTCTCCTCAATTTGCAAAAGGGCAGTATCACTTTACCGATGGAGAGTATTCGGGATGCAAATGACCTTTCTGGCGCAACAGAACAATGCCCTGTGGATGATCCTGACAATACCATATCGAAGGGGCTGTTTCCGACTACTTTGGCTCTATCCAATCTTGATATGTGGTTTGAGGGTTCCTCGGATCGATACTTGGATGGGTTAGATATGGGCTTGGCCAACATGCCTTTCATCGACCAGGAGTTCGATATGGGAGTGCTGAACAGTTAAATAAATCTTGTCGCTATGCTTAGTAAATTAACTCCTGTCCGGAATAGAAATGGGAGACTGTTCTGTATCAAAAATATCCGTACATTCATCTGGAGTTATACCGATGTCTGGGATTGCTGCATACCATTCGCTCATCTGACCGGTATCAGGCCGGAAATGGAGTCTTAATGAAATGAGGATAATAAATTGTCGCATGTCAATTCGTTATCATGTCCCTTAAATTGAATCATACCAGACGATTGTGACCAAACTCATATTATCATGTGTATGACATAAAGATCATGGCAGCGACCGCAGTGCTAAACAGAAGCATTACATATTTATGGGGACCACTGCTAGTCTAGAATCGATTGTTCGAGTTGTTTATAGCATTTCCAGATGTATTGTAAAACTGATCAGTCTCAATGGCACACAATATCGCCTCACTCTTTCAAGTATATCCCCCAAACACCTTGTGATCAGATAGCCTTTCTCCCGCATTCTTATCAGTAATTAATTTTTTGAGGGCCTTTATGAGTCTGCTCACGCCGTCCTCTGATGTTTGGTGGTGAAACACCAAGCGCCCGTTGGGGAAAGCCGAAACACCATGGTCTTTGCAATACTCGACGAAAGCCGCTGGCGGTATCTCCATTGCTTGAAGATCTACGATAATCATATTAGTCTGCACTGGAAGGGCAAATTTGAACCCAACTGCTTTCAGCTCATTCGCAGCATCTCGGGTCTGTGTATGAACCCGAGGTAATTGAGTAAGGGTATAATCCAGTGCAGCAGACGCTGCAGCGGCCATCATACCAGGCTTTTGGAGATTGGTCAGTGTCGATTTCTAAACAGCCGAGAAACAGTGTCGTTTGAGTAATCAACATACCTGACGAGTGCCCCCTCCAAACATCTTTCGGAACCATTTAGCCCTTTCGATAAAAGCTTTTGTTCCGACGATGACGCTTCCCATAGGAGCTCCAACGCCTTTAGCCAGACAGAAGCTGATCGAGTCAAAGCACGCACAGTACTCCTTGAGGTCGACTTTCTCGGCCGCGACAGCATCAAAGAGTCTAGCCCCATCCAGGTGCATTGCGATAGGCTTCTGTCCAGAAGGAACAGGGTAGTTATGAACAAAATGGGAGACCTCCTTCGCGTCTTTCAGAGGAAGAATGACACCACTAAGAGTGTTTTCAAGAGATACGACACGAGTTGGAGGGAAATGGACTGATCCAAATTAGATTGAACTGAAGTAGCTTTAGGTAATTCCTCCACTTACTGTTTCCATCGGCAATGATGTTGCTCTTGACATCCTCAAGCGTAATATGAATCCCATTTTTAGGGTGCACTTGTGTGACGGCTGCCTGAGAAAACACAGGTAGCGCACCCGATTCCCAACATTGAACGTGAGCCCGGTGATCCAGCAGAACAGTATGCGGAGGCTGGGTAAGATGCGTTCGTAAACATATTTGATTTCCCATCGTTCCAGAAAGAGTCCATAGGGCGGCCTCTTTCCCACTCATCTTCGCAATTTTGTCCTGTAGGGCGTTTACCGACTCGTCACCTTCCGTGTCATAGATATCATCACCAACAGATGCATCTAGAATAGCCTTTTTTAACACATGAATAATGTTCCGCTACCTAAGAAATTTTGACCCATTCTCACCTGCATCATGTCTTCAGTCGGGACTGTCACAACATCAGAGCGGAAGTCGGCTCCAGCCTTGCTGAGGGCATATTTCAATTTCTTGGTCTGTTTGTATTGGAATATGGGTCCTCCATCCTCATTTTTCTGTACTTCCTGCTGCATGGCAGTTTGTACATGGATATTGGTTACTGAAGGGGCCATGATGAGTAAAGAGCTTCTCTTCAATATGAACGACAAGATGAATTGTGATATCAGTCATCTGTAGCCATGTCGACGCTCTTAAATGTCAACCACTGGCGAAATTTGGCATCACGTTGCTTTCTTCATAGTCGAATAGGCAATTCGAGGTTCTTTCCGCTCGTTGTCGGCTTTCCAAGTGAAGTTCTGGGGAGCGGAGAGGGAAATTCCGGCGGATAACTAATGTAATGAAACCCGCACGCAGAGGAAGTTTTTACTTTTGGTTAGCAGGATGTACCAGAACTAAACTATTAATTGCCCGCCGGAAAAAATGTGTTCGACATCAACTGATGAGAGTGCAAAATGTATTGGGATTGTCTTCATGGGCTACGATGTTATATATTGTGTTTTGCTACGGACGGAGGTGCTAGATTCTCATACTATCACCTCCACTCTCGTACGCACACGTGAATCATTTTTATAAAAAAGCCACTGCCATGTATCAAGACAAGCCTGCAGGCCTTCCGTGCCTGAACCCGTCAGCATCATTTTGGCACTCAGAGCCCAACCCATTCTTAATGGGTCACCAAAGTACGCCAGAACTGCCTTCTAAAGCCGATATCGTCATTATCGGTTCAGGAATTACAGGCGCATCCATCGCACGTTTTCTTGACACCGACCCCAGAGCTGCTGGCAAATCTGTCGTTATGCTCGATGCCCGAGAGGTCTGCTGGGGGGCCACTGGTCGCAATGGGGGCCATTGTCAACCGCTACCATTTGATCGATCTCCAGATGTCGCAGCCTTTGAATTCAAAAATGTGGAGGCCGTCAGATCCTACATCGAGCAGAATGACATTCCTTGCGAATGGAGACTGGTGACTGCTTGCCGTCTTCTTTTCGACAATAGGGCTTTTACAGCCGCCAGAATAGCCATCGACAAACTAAAGAAGGTTGAGGTCGAGGTTGGTAAAAGAATCCGGACCTTGACCGGTTCACAGAAGGCCGACCTCGATCGAATCCGTGTCCAAGATGGGGTTGCGGGAGTAACCATGACTGAAGGTGCTCTTCAACTTTGGCCGTACAAATATGTAACATTCATCATTGAAAAACTCGTCAAAGAGGGCAGAATAAATCTCCAGACCCATACACCTGTTACAAATATTGAGGATATTGGCGGGAAGAACGCTAGAAAACTCGTCTGTACCCCACGAGGCAACATTGCAGCCCTGCACGTCGTTCTTGCCACGAATGGCTATACATCGCATATATTACCAGACTTCCAGAGTCTCATTGTCCCAATGCGGTGTGAAATGTCCGCATTACACCCCCCTGAAGGCTCCGAGCGTCTGAGTAATTCCTATGGAATGGCAGGTTTTGAAGGTGACAATCCTGAGCATCTTGACTATCTTGTTCAGCGCCCGTTCTATCGTTCCGCAGACGGCAAGCGTCAGGGTGGTCACCTCATGTTTGGTGGTGGGTTAAGCTACGCGACATACGACTGCATTGGTCAAACTGACGATGATATTGTTGATATCGGTGAGGCCTCGTATCTCAGACGCGCATTGCTGAAGATGATCCGCCTAGGAGGCAACGCGGAAAGTCTTAAAGAACTAAAGGCAAGCCATCAGTGGACTGGTATCAAGGGTTATTCCAGGGACAATATGCCCTGGGTTGGAAAGGTACCTCGGTGGCAAGGTAGTACCTGGTCATTTGATCGGGAAGGACTATGGCTGGCTGGTGGTTATTCTGGGCATGGTATGCCTAACGCGACTCTGTGCGGAAAAGCTATCGTTGAGATGATCTTGAGTGAGGATACGCAAGGATCACTAGCCTATGAAGCAGTTTGTGAAAGCCTTGTCACATCCAAAGATCTTCCATCCTCCTACCTTATAACAAAGAGGCGATTGCAAGCTGCTATGAACTTGCCCACTGTGGCCCAACAGGACAAACTGATTGGCTCTACGAACCTTTCTCTGACGCCATCCATACAGGACAGTGAAAGCAAAGGCTCAAAACTGTGAGAATAGATACATTTTGATCTGAGCACTTAAATAATCTGTGACGATCATCTGTCCCCTTCCTTTTTGGCAGAAAAACCAGAATCTGAGATATTATACTATTTTAGCGGGCAGGGTCAAACCAGGTAGACTATAGATGCTTTACGTACACTAGTCTCGGATCAATCAATTCCCCTTTCTATGCTTTGTTGGAGTCTTACTCCTTCGTAAAAGTAGGGAAAGCCTCTAAATGGATATCGAACAGGAGAAGCCGGTTCACAATAAGTCTAGAATATTGTTCAGGGAGATACTTCTTTCCAATAGTTGAATAATCTTAATGGCCTTTGAATCAACTGCTCACGATAAAGAAGGCTAAAGGCTTAACTGCTTCACAATGGTAGGAAAAAGATTAATCCTATTCTGAAGAATCTGACTCCTAAGCAACTTGTCTTTAAGAATATCCAGCTATAGTACTAACAATACTTAGCTTGCCCATTTTCATGGCTCCTTTAGACTGGAAATCATATTTGTCTCGATGTGTTATGTCGTAGGACATCAATAGATCGTTGCAGCATATAGGAGCAACACCTAAAGACAAGGTCAATAGTTCATAACATGGACATATTGGAGCAGTTATCGGAGAAGTGCTGCTATACTTTGCGGGCTGTAGTTTTTGACCGGGAGTATCTCGTCCGACCCATCCCCGCACTGTTCTCCAGTTCTCTTCATCCGAAGCACCAACTGGTGGAGGTATCGCTAGTATTCGAGCATCAGTCATAGAACTTGTCTTATCCACGGAATAATTCCAACTATGAGGCCAAGACTGAGCTCAAATATTCCGGGAGACAATTAACTCCGCTTCACGAAATTATTTTGAACCTACTGAAAGTATTGAGGATCGAATGCTCTAGCAAGCTATGTATCTAACTTCTGAGCCAACCAGTAGGCCGCTAGTGGGCAGGAGACTACTACTAGGGCCACGAAAACATATAACTCTGCTCATCATCAGTAGGGCGCGATGTGTGCATTATCAATCAGGCAACAGGATGTTGCATTCAATGTGTTTCTCCGGCAATAATGGACGGCAATAGGTGATAAGATAATGATTGTTAGTATGTATGGCTGTTCGGAAATAAGACTCCTCCGATCACTATCATCATCTGAAAAGCTGAGTTTTCCTAAATTAGATCGTCGCCAAAACGCGCTAACCTCCGTTCGTATTGAATGCTACCTGATTGACCAAACCGAGCCAAAACTACGATGCTCGTCTGTATTGAGACTCCAAGCAACCACGCTTCTGGCCATACAATGGCTGAAAAGTCGTTCTACCTGAGGCTGAGTGATCCTTCAGGAACACTAACCCAATCGTGGCTATCTGTGCGGACAGCTGGATACATATAAACTCCTCCCTGACCCCTTGCTAAAGATGTAGAAGTTATCCCATCTTCAGCTTGTCAGCAAATTCGGTGATCAACTTGAAACCTCTTTACCTTTATTATTTTCTCACGACCAGTTTTGAACCCACAATGCGCATCTTTGTTACGGGCGCAACAGGCTTCGTCGGTTCAGCCGTCGTCAAGGAGCTTCTCTCCGCGGGCCACCAGGTCCTCGGTCTCAGTCGCAGCGAAAAGGGAGTCAAACAGCTGCAAGATCAAGGTGCAGAAGCCCTGTATGGCACCATCGAAGACTTGGAGGTCCTCAAGAAGGGCGCCTCTGAATGCGATGCTGTCATCCATCTCGCCTTCATCCACAATTTCGCCGAATTTGCCGCCTCATGCGCTACGGATCGGGCTGCTATCTCAGCGATGGGATCCGTCTTGGCTGCTGCTGGCGGTGATCGTGCGCTGGTCATCACTTCTGGCACCATGATGCTGAAGCCTAGCAAGCTAGGAGATGAGGACGATAGCTTTGATGCTTCCAGCCCGCTGGCTGCTGCTCGTGCTCCCTCGGAGGCTGTCTGCCTTGATTTCGCGAAGCAGGGAGTGCGCACTGGTGTCGTACGTCTACCCCCAACGACACATGGCGTCGGATGGTCTGGGTTTACGGGGATGCTCGCCAATATTGCGATAGAGAAAGGTGTCTCGGCGTACGTTGGCGAGGGACAGAACCACTTGAGTGCCGGCCACGTCGATGACGCAGCTAAACTGTATAGACTGGCGGTAGAGAAGGGAAAGCCTGGATCGGTGTATCATGCTGTGGCTGAGGAGGGTGTGCCGGTCAAGGACATCGCAACTGCGATTGGGAAACAGCTGAACATCCCAGTGGTCAGTATCACAGCAGAGAAAGCCCAGGAGCACTTTGGCCAGTTCCATTTTGTCCCTATGGCTGATAATCTCGCATCGAGCGTGAAGACGAGGGAACGATTAGGTTGGGTTCCAACGGGCCCAACAGTGCTTGAAGATGTTCCAGTTATCATCGACTTTGTCAAGTCTCATCAGCGTAAATAGAGGACGGACACAAACATTCACAGACCGTGTCTGCGATAAGATCGAACAAATCATGCTTTTCTCGCTAAGAGTTGCAGTTTGGTTGTAGTCTAAATATAATTTTCGTTACCATTTAAACTGAACTAAATATTCTAGTGTTTGCATTCTTGTAGGAAGGCAAAGAACTTCCACTAGGTATAAAATAGTACCTGGAATATGCAATAGCCATCAAGCGGTGGCTAGTTAGCCGTTGGGAGTTGCAAGAAGTAACTACCAACGTCATACATATAGCCTCCAAAGCGTCGGTTTTGGCGTGAATTTCACATGTTTCTATATAATATTTCGAGGAGACATCAATTACCATTGCTCTAACATGTCACATGGAGAAAGGCATGAACCATAAGTATAAGCCGGTGTAAAACCGCTTATACTCTACGATCTCTTCTCACATTCTGAAAAGCCAAGAAAAGCACCGATCACGGATCCTTCGATCAAGTGGGGATGATGCCGTTGGCAGTTCTGCATAATTTGAAAATCGCGGCAGCCGGACCGTGCAGAAAGATCGGCAAGCCGCTTTTCAACGGTGCGAAGAAGTCGTTGTCAATACTCCCCTGTTCCCTGCTTCCGATACCTTAGTCTCTGCATCAGTGCAATCTGTGACCCACGTGCTGGATACTCTACTCCGTAGTCCGTACGGGTAGATGTTTGTGATTGATCTTGCATACAGCGGAAGACTCATACCCTTCCGCGTCTTCCAGGGATCTTTCGTTAGAGGTTTCAATATATGCACCCGTATAAACTAATGATTAGGTTTTGCTTAAGCATCTGTCTAGCCGGGGCCTTTCGGGCCGGAACCGTCTATTAGTATGGGTTTAGATACTGGGATTCTGCTACTACCGCTCCGTATGGAGTAGGTATGCATTATCGCTACGGATATGGTAGTGAGGGGCATATCAGATGGAGACATCACGAAGAAGACACTGTCCTATCCTCTGGACACTGGAATCTTCCATGCATCTTGCCATGGTCCCCGCGAAGCACGGAGTACTATTGGTCATAGCGCTAATTGCGAAGCGGTACAGATAGGGGGCTCGAGAAGTCAAAGCGGCGGTGAATTTGATAAGCTCCGTATTTCCCTTCCCGTATAGCGGTGAGTTCGGGTAAAATTATCTGCTCGCGAGTACTAAGTGACAAAGATATATTCCAATGCAATATTAGTGCTCCTTGAGGATTAGACTGCATTATTATGTAGACAGAGAATAGCATGACTTTGAAAGCCCCTCCTAGGAGGATACTGACAAAGTTGGAGTATGGCTGGTTGGCCGACGATGCGCTTGCTTGCAAAACTGGTCCTATTGTGGCCTATTTATTTTTGCTATCTATAGCATGTCTAAAATGATCACGTAGAACTTTTTGTCATGACACCCATGGAGATCAGGCTTCAGACTTTTCCCCTGTACCATCTACTCTAGTTGACGACCTTCTCCTGGCAGGCAATTCTGAATAATTGTTAGCACGCCAACCGCTCCGTACTCCAGGGTCGGGATTGGAAAACCTACCCGTACTTCTCCTTCAGCTCCTTCATGAGAGGGTCGTTAATGCGAGAGCTCATAGGCGCGAGGATACCCTTGTCGGAGATGGTTCCATTGAGGACTTGCTTGGCAGCTAATTGACACATCGCGTTAGTACCCCTCTCCTAGAATAGCACTATGCAGGACATCCAGCGTGGGGTTACTTACCAACTCCACAAGGAATGCCAACCAGCTTGGCCATGGCCGAGTAACCACCGGATCCAGTGGGAGCACCGTACTCGCAAAGGGTAGAAGTCCTGGTCTCGCGGCTACCGTCCTTGTTCTCGATCTCGAACTTGTGTTGCAGCATCTAACAAAATAATCAGTATCGCTCCACCTAGAAGTATAAGACCAAGATATACATACCACCAGGTCACGCTCACCCTCCTCGAAGTTCATCTTCTCCTCAAGAGTGGCGCACAGAGTGTCCAAGGGGTTACCCTTGGGGGTGATCTTTGCATCAGAGAAAACACCGACTGCATAACGTTAGACCGCATAGTTGATTAGGGTTCTTGTAGTTACTTACGCCACTTGAGACCGGCAACGATTCTGTCCTTCTCATCGTTGTCCTTGAAAGCGGTCTTGGACGAGATCGCCCACAGGAGATCCTTCTCTGATGACGAAGTGGCAGCCAGGATCTTCTGGGTGGCCTCCTTCCAGGGAATGGGCTCCTTCAGGAAGCTCTGTTCCTCATCGCTGAGGAAGCCAATGTCGACGAGAACCTTGACGAATTCGGGGAAGCCCTGGTATCTCAGAGTCTGATACAGGGTTAGCATTATAGTTCTAGAATGGAAAGATACAATCACGTACACCACGGATGATAGTATCAGCCTCGGGGATCTGGTAGCGCTCCTTGTACGGGGTAGAGTCGCGGTTAGGGTAGGCGACAAAGGCGAAGCCTAGATATGTAAGAATACCACACAATCATAACGGTATTGCATGCAACTTACCAGGGTAGATGTGGTAGGGCTTGGCGGTAGCCATCAGGTCTTTCCATATAATGTTAGTGCACTGTAGGGATACGTTCGTGGTAATGACTAGTTTCTTACCAGGACCAGCGACATCCACGATCTTTCCACCCTGGTAGAACTTGGCAGAGTTTCTCAGAGCGAGAAGGACACCACGGGAGCTTTAGTGGTGCAGCGTTAGTATCATTCCTTGTATGCAAAACTACAGTATAAATTGACACGGTACATACGACCAAGAGAACCTATGATGGAATATATTAGTATTGACCTTTCGCAGTCATCAGGATGTATTGTACTCACTTGTATCCCAATGGGTTACCGGAGTCTACAAGCAACATTAGCAATCAACCTATATATCATTCTTTTACACATACCTTCCGGAGCGGGCAGTCCACCGCAGTAGGAGAGGAAAGACTTGATCTTTCCACCAGCCTTGTGGACGTTCTCAATGGTAGAAATGGCATACAGGTGGTCGATACCAGGGTCAAGCTAAGAACTGTTATACCTCGTGACACCACATCTGGAGAAGTAATCGTTAAACTTACACCAATCTCGTTCATGACGGTGATACCGGCATCCTTGGCCTGCTGATCGAGCTCCATCATAGCAGGGGAGACGTAGCTAGTGGTCACGACATTCTTCTTGTTGCGAATGGCGGACTTGATTACATCGGCATGGAAAATGTACGGGATCAAGCTGATAACCAGGTCATGCTGGGCGACAGCAGCATCCAGTGCGGCGGGGTCAGTGACATCAAGGGAAATAGCCTTTGCGAGCTTAACACCCTCCGAGAGCTTCTTTGCGCTGTCCAGACCTCTGCAGGCTATACGTTTGTGTCAATTGGAACACTTGGAAGCTATACACCCGCGCCGAATGACTCACCGACGGTGACCTCGATGCCGGAGTCACTCAAGACATCCAGGGTAGGTCTGGCAACGAAGCCCGAGCCGCTGGAAGCAATGTTACTATACAGATCATCACTACTGTGGAATTGGTTTCACTTGAGACTTACAGCAGCAAAACACGTTGGGGGGCCATGGTGACAGACTATAGTAAATGCGTGGAAGGATAGCTGTTCTCAGTGAAGTTGTGCGGTGATATTATTACTCAGTCCGCAGCGGAACAAGTGGGGGACTCGCTTGGAGGGGCATATCGGCCATGACTAACCGCGATAGGGAAGCGCTTGACCAGGTTGGGTAATTATCTGTCATGTGATTGGGAGTTTCCGAGGATTCGCCGACATTTTGCTCTTATCGGGCGATAAGAATGATAAGCAGGGCACTCCATAGTCTGATGCGTGTGATCTTCAACACTGTTTCAGAATATAGGACAATCCATTCCTATTTACAAAAAAGAATAAATCCTGCAATTATTAATGGCGAGACTGGAAGACCTAGTTAGGACCGGATAGATTCACACAGTTATGCAAAAGACTCACCTTCATCACTTGCGACTTGATAGGATCCACCGTCTCTTCTGATGAGAAATAATAAAATAATATATTTCTTTTCACCGTACGAATCTATGGACATCCTAGAAGAGGTACCTCGGCGATGACCCGTAGTTACTCCACGTACAGTCAATCAATGACTGCCTATTCACAAGCCAGAAAGCACCCATCTAAACACGCATAAGGTATTATCGAGCATTCATCTCGAGCATGGCCATGTACCAGCTAAGTAGTAGAAACAGGAAGCAGAAGAAATCAAACCAGAGCCAGGATGAGGTACATACATCGAACAGATATAGAGAATTCTCTCCGGTTAGTAGGAAGGAGAACAGATTATAAAAACCAAGAAGCTAGGAAAACACCACATCGCCCCATCAACCCACCCATAGCAGCCCTTCATAATAACTTGACAAGCATAGCCGATTCTTTGAAGTTACTACGTACTAACTCCAGTAAGTAAGTAGTACATACGCACGTACGGAGTACTCCGTACGCTCTCCTCCGTACTCCATACCCCACGGAGAAAACCCGGGGAGCGGGAAGACCAGGGCCAACGACGCGAGAAATCCCCGGACCTGCACACCCTCTCCTCCCCCAGCCATGCGGCCCCGAATCTTCCCGGTCGGATAGCAAAGCAAGCACATTATCTTACCATAATTTATTCCATCATATTCCGTGCTCGTTTCCATTCTTTCTCTTAAAATTAAACCAAACACTAGGTAAGTCGGGTTCGTACGTGCCATACCCTATCTAGTCTAGTTCACTATGGTGCTGGCTGGTTACGACCCCGTCCGTGTCTTCTTTCCCCGTGGAGTCTCCAGGAAAGGTTGTCTTGACGCTCCAGCAATACGGTACATGATAATGTAATAATGACGACTGGTTGCCATACTAACGAATTAATTAATTAACGCCTCAACGTACCACAGCCCGACCCAGCTCAACGGCACGACCGAAACCAAACCAGTCAAGAACCCCGTCCATCCCCGGGTTCGTGACAAGGGTGTTCTTCTGGCTCGGGTCCAGGTGCGCCCGGGGTTGGGATCCGGGGCAGAGCAGGGATCATCCAGCAGCGTGCGGAATAGCAAGCCATACCATGTGGTAGGCCACTCAACCTTACCCTACTCAACTCTACAACCTCATAATTAATTAATCTCTTCTAACAGGCTGGCAAAAGCAAGCAGACCTGTAATCCTCACATTTAATTATGATGTGGAGATGATGCCTGAATGACACTTGCAGACAGGGATGTAGAATGCGATAGTAGCTAGAAGAACCAACGATTATCATCGAAGAAATAAAAAGGGGAAATCAGAAGACCATAAATTCCAAATTCTCGATACTACCATAATATAACTAAAGAGATGGTCGATATTTAAGATTAGACTTTCCTGTTACCTCGACTTTCGCTGGGTGCCGTTTTCATTGGCAATGAGATCTGGGGATGAAGTTTCCAGGGTTTTGGGTTCGGTCTATCACATACTTGATATGCGGGATGATGGAAGAGGTTCCCTTAGCGAGGGGGAAGGGAGGGGGGATACATTAGCAGAACGGCAAAGAATCAAAAGAAAAGGGGAGAAAAATCCGGTTATGGACTTCCTGGCTGTCGTGTTGTGACGTTTAGATTTGCTGTTCGAGCCTCGATCTTCGAGCGGTACGATGAGAGAGGGGTTTGGAACGTTCTACCGATGACGCTGCTGCTGCTAGGAAACGTGAGTTGTGCGCATGGTCTCGAGCGAATGACCTCGACATGACTGAGAATGAGGAGAGAAAAGTAAGAATGATACTTCGATACATTGAAATGCATAACAAACTATCAAAAGCAGAGTGACGAAGATCATTGATCTCGGATTTGGTCAAATCTGAGACAGACCGACCCACTGATGCTAATAAGAGCGTAACATCGTTTGGGTATTAGTCTCGTAGGACCTTTGAGACCAGTGTCGTTATTAGCAGTTGCTGTGATCAAGTATAAGTTGCATAGGTCCATATAGGTGCATTATTGGCGAAGAGAAGCCGTCCTGATACTTAGTAAATATCCATAGTTATAGCCTATGCTGCGTACCCTGGCAGCATGTACTGTGTATCTCGCTTCCAGACCAGGGACCATATGTAGTAAGTGGTAAATCGATGTGGATGACCTCATGCATCAGGATGGATCTGGACAGGCTAGCGCGCTACTGAATCTCTTGTTAGCTGTAACATGTAGGGTGGTCTACTGCAGCATATATAAATGATACTATAATCAGATCCGCATGCAGTCGGCGTACATAATCTACCCCACCATACTTTCTTTTCTGACCTGGGAGCCGCTCCGTTTTTGTGGCTTCGGCCGGTGGTGATCCCGTTTCCCGTGCCATGTGCGAAAAATCTCCGTGACTACCGCTTCAAAGTAGCATTCGGTTAGCAGCGAGGACAAAAGAAGAGCGAGCGATCTCAGAAATGAATACTTCTGAAACAGACCCAAATGCTTAGTTGCAGTACACGAGAGCTGGCTAGTGTAAACTTCATCAGTCCCTAGAATGGGGTGTTCAATGATGTCAAACGCACAAATGCAATTATACCACAACGCCTCTTCGGATCATATCAACCGAAAGAGGGCAGACAGGATCCAGCCAGGCGTAACCCAAGAAGGGGCATAGTCTGTGCTGTCAAGAACCCAGCAGTCGGGTCCAGGTACGTACCTGCGATGGAGCAAGCTTTCATTTTTATCTATAGAACCCGCCTTTTCCGCCGCAGTGTGGGCGCCAGTCCTGCAGCGGTGAATGGTAATTAATTATCACTCACGTCTAGGCTCAAAAAGGCGATTGGTACTGGTGGACTTGATGGACCACAGTTCATAGAGTCCAAGACACGGCGGTCATTCGGCCCGATACTCGTCCACAGACGGACACAATTGAGAGCTTCGAAAGAGGGTGTGTGAGACCAGAAAAGCAGTAGATCTCGTTGGTTTCCACGGATTGAAAGCTGCGTAATCGAATATAGATCGGTACTTGGCTGGCCTGCTCCCACTGCCGAGCAAGACTTTCATTAAACTCAATATAATTGAGTATTGGTCGTCCCACCAGCGAGCATTATGACCTGGAGATACTCTGTATTCTGGATCAACCGAGCCAAAGTCTCTCTGCTGTCGTCAAGATGATCTTCGTCCTAGTATACAGGATGGAGGCCTGGAGACTTGGAATCGAGATCGACGGTTGGCGAGGCTCCGCCTGGGATCCCAACGCTGAAGCTTAGGGTGCCTGAACCCCTCTCGCGGCCTTAACAGATAGCCTGCCACTAGCGCCCATTCTTACTTCCCACCGCCTAGAAGACAAGATGGATCCTGGAAAAGCGCGATTTCTGTCTCGCACGATGGCTCAAAACACAAGGAAAAATAAAAATTAGTTTTACACCGGATGTGACGGGCTCGAGAAAAAGCCTCATCCGCCGCTACTGCCGATAGACCCTACCGAGTGGGTTCATTGCCAGGAACCGCAATCTGGCCCTACAGACCATATTCGTAGTGCGGATCCTATACACAGAGGACAGGCCCTGCGGGTCACAGCTTCTTGGCCTGGTGCTAGCAGAAAATACGGCATAGACTCAGATAGTCCTGATCAAAGATGGACCGATATCGCTATGCGTCGAACAAAAGGGGGGCAGCCCTACTGCAGAACCTTCTGGGCGTCGTCCGTCGTTTGAAGCTGACGTCGGGCACGGCCGGCTCAGCACCGCGCCCGAGACCTGTTTTATTGGATTGGAATACGAGGTCATCAACGGCTTGTCAGCATCACCGCATGGTGATCATCCGACAACTCGAGGCAAAGGCCTTGTTGAAGAACCGGTGGGACGATCACGGAAGCCCCCGCGGGTGTATAGAAGCTGCGTTGCCCATGGGGAAGTTCGATCATGACGCCGTTGGAAGTTGCCGGGTGGTGCGCTCCCATCTACTCCGTAGTTATCGATTCCGGGGTAAAAGTGTCCGTATCTCTGGTAGATAGGGGGGGGTGGTTCCTCCGTGGCTGAGGGGCTTATGAGGCAAATAATAATATCGATCCAAATGGAAGATGCCAAAGCCGGAATGGGCAGGCATGAGATTGCGACTAGACTACGCCATGGGACGGAATAACCCAGTAGTTCGATGCACCCGACCCCCAAACACTGAGCGTCTCGTACCTCGAGTGTCAGAGGTTCGCACAGATGAGTCCCAAGTGAGCAACCTCGCCTGGATTGACCAGATGGTTGCTTTTGTGTCCTTCACCGTTGTTGCTTTAGTGGCAGACGATCCTCGTACTCTGAGGCTGTGAAGTCATCGCTTCGAGTGCGCGTGGTGTTCCTCCGGGTGCAATTCGGCGGTTGGCAACGTACTTTTCTCGGGGGAAACTCGTGAGGACCGTACCATGAATGAGCGGACCTGATGGTCTGCGGCTGGTTCCAAGGACGGCCTCTCCACTCGGATCAACTGTGGTACTGGGGTTCGGGGCGTGGAGAGAGCGAAGCGAGCAGATTGCCGCCAACGCTGCTTGTTCCCCCGCGACAGTGTCTGGCCCGGGGAAGGGGCCAGGGCCAATCAGGGCGACTGGCCTGGAAGGTCCCTGGAGCATCGAGATGGGAGAGACTCGGGGATCGTCCAGGAGCACAGCAGGTCCCGCTGCGATCGAAGGTCCCCGACGTCAGCAAATGATGGGTGCATTCTAACCGTGCGCGATACAGCGAGCGGGGCGACGAGCTCGTCTGGAGATCGGGGGCAGAACTAGCAGATGCTTGAGTCTGGTCGAATACTTCATGATTAGTCTGTCGCGAGGCTATTCGTGCGTGATGACGGTACCAGAGCGCGGGGGATGAATCGTGACTCGTGAGAGAGAGTTAGACGACGAAGAAGAAGCAGACTCAAAACAGCCGTGTTCATAAGGGAGGATGTAACTCGCACCAATGAGCCATGGACGACTGAATCTAGCACTCCACATGCTGTCGAGTACGACCGGATGTAGAGTGTACTGTACTGCACCATGATACATACTGAAATAGTGGTGAAGTGGTAGCTACCAGTCGATATGTAGTCCTGGCGCTTATGGACGAATTGTGCGGCCGTTGTTGCCTCTAAGCTGCGTCACCTGGATCCTGAAGCTGTTCATCATGATCGTATGGTATGTAACTATGGTAATACCATACACTCAAACCGGATGGGCGCGCGCCTCCCTCGTCACGGTGGCCAGCAGACGACGCATTCCCACGCCAAGTGGAGTATTTGGTGAGTGTATCGCCAATGATGATCCTGGCTGAACAAATCGAGCGCCAGGTGTTTGCTCGCGCACCAAAGCCGGCCGACATCCCTAAAGGCTCCGCTAGCGTGGAACTCAACTCCCTTTTACCAGTTGGTTGTTCTGCTTGCTCTCCAGACCGCGTCCGCTCCACCACAAGTGGACCAGCCCGTCCTTCCCCTTCTCTCGTAGAACCTTCCCAAGCGCCCCCAACCCAGTCGTCGTCTCGTCTCGACTCGACTTGACTCGACCACGATCCATAATATCTATCTATCCATCGTGCTCCCGCTGTCCATTCTTATCCACTCTCCTCTCTACCTAGACGTGCGCTTGGATACTCGTCCACCGTCTATCTTATCACACACCCTGTGAATCGATCACGACTTACTGCTACGACGGATTAAAAAGGGATTTAAAAGAATAAGGGAAACAAAAAAGGAAAAGGAAAAGGAAAAGAAAGAAAAAGGAAACAACACCACTACTACCACCACCACAACCCGCCCAGATTGGGTGTCATTACGCGCACGGGGAGACAGATGCAGACGACGTCGTTGTGAAAACAACGTCCACAACCACCACCATGCCCGGAATTCTACCGATGAAAGTCATCAAGGTGGGCAACAGCTCCCAGAGCCGTATCGCCCAGGCCTGCGATCGCTGTCGAAGCAAGAAGATCCGCTGCGACGGCATTCGACCATGCTGCTCCCAGTGTGCCAACGTCGGTTTCGAATGCAAGACCAGCGACAAACTCAGCCGTCGCGCCTTCCCCAGAGGATACACAGAGTCGCTCGAGGATCGGGTGCGCACGTTGGAGGCCGAGGTGCGAGATCTCAAGAACCTCCTCGATGAGAAGGACGAGAAGATCGACGTGCTCTCCCGGATACATTCGTTCTCGCCCCGTCCACACAAGTCCGTCTCGAAATCTCCAGTGGCAGAAGAGAGGAAGCAGACTACAGCAACGAACCAGAGCGGTGAAGGCGTCATCGAGGTGCAACATTCGCCCTCGCTGTTGAGGAATCCCACCCCAGACGCTCCCTTCGCCGGTCCCTCGAGTACCAGAGCTTTTGTTGGTATGTATACCCTTCTTCGACGAGGAAGAATAATCTTTCTTTGGTGCAGAATGCTTACAATGGCTGGTAGATGTGTTCACAAGTAAACTGGAGGAGAACGGCAAGTCCGCGTCCAGTTTCTCAACCCAGGCCCTTACGGAGTCTCCGCCCATGATCTCCTACCCGCTGCTCGATCAGACCTTCAAGACGCCTCCTCGATTGGTGTCCGATCAATTAATCAACATCTTCTTCCAAGAGTGGGCGCCGCTTTATCCCGTCGTCCATCGACCGACGATTCTCAAGACCTACGACCACTACCTCACCGATGCAGACTCTCTAGCCAGCAACAAGTACGCTGTGGCTCAGTTGAACCTGATCTTTGGAATTGCTGCGCTTTCCGCCAGAGTAAGCGGTCACCCTGCTTCTAATGCTGCCTCTTGATGCGCTGATGCTGACCGTGCCTGCAGTCGAGGACCAACCAGGATCCAGCATTCTTCGAACAGAACTGGTACCCCGCACTTGAGTCGCTTTCGGGAGATGTGTCGATTGCCACGCTGCAGTGCTACATTTTGGCCCAGATGTACTGTACCGCAAAGGCTGACTACAAGGCCCTCTCGCGGTACCGTGGTCTTGCGGTCGGATTGGTCCACCAGCTGGGCCTCCACCAGAGCCAGAAACGCTTCTCGATGAACCCGTTGACCAGCGAGACCAGAAAGAAGGTCTTCTGGTGCCAATACGTTCTGGATCGGTACGTTCTTGCTTCATGAATGACGTCTATCTATGGCTTTATTAATAAATCTCCAGTTTCTCGGCTGCTCTGACCGGCCTGCCCGTGTTGTTGCGCGAAGACGATATCCGAACCGAATACCCTGTAGATGTGGATGATGAGAATGTCACGGAGACGGGGTTCCTCCCTACCCTTCCAGGCGAATCGACGCGTCTGTCCAGCGCCCTTGCCCTGTTCGGAGCCTCCCGCATCCTGAACAAGGTTCTGGAGGACTTGTACCCCTCGCCCGCTGGATATGAGATCCCGATTTCCAAGCTTCATGTGCTGTCCGAACAGCTGGACGAGTGGTCCAAGAGCCTTCCCGCGCATCTGAGACTCGAGTTCGCGCAGGACAAGCCCAGCACCAATGTGACGAGCAGCCGTTCTCCTCTTCTGGTAAGTGAAGCCAGCCACTCTTCATAGTCGACCTTGATGCTGACCCTCCTTAGTCGATGGTGTATTACTTCATCCGGACACTTATCCATCGCCCTGCCGTCTGCTTTGGGGACTCCACCATTGCTTCTGCCTCTGTACTTGCTCTATCCGACTCGAGCAAGCACATGATTCAAATTTTGGACTTGCTCGACGAGAGGAGGATGAGCCTGTCCTTCTGCATGAGTAGGAAGGAACTCGTCTTCCTTTCTGGACTGGGTCTTCTGTGGCAGAACATGGGTCTGAAGCGCGATAGCAAGCTTGCTAAGGAGAGCCAGAAGATCCTGGCAACTATTATCGACCAGCTTGAATCCGAATCGGCCGGAGCTGCGGCTGAATTCACGGTAGTCGCCAATCTCCTCATCTCCGTGGACGGTGCAAAGCATGAAGGTGCTGTCCAGCAGTCACCCGAGATGGGCGAATCGTCTCTCAAGTCCAAGTCCCCAAAGAAGCAGTACCAGCCGTTGAAGTCTCGCGGGTCAGTCTCCGGGCCATCAGGCCAGCCAACACGGCCCGAGTCCCAGTCCCGCAGAGCTACCATCACCAACGCGAGTCCCCCAACCCCTCACCGGCACATTCGCTCGTCCAGCCGATCTAGTCTTCCCGCTCAGCAGCCGGAGCCTCGAATCAACGAGCCTTCTCTCGAATACAACAACTTCGAGTACTTCCCTCTCAACGCTGATGCCCACCGCGCCATGTCTTGCTCCGATGTCCCCAAGAATTCCCTCAGTATGGCGGATTGGGAGTTCGTTGTCAGCGACATGGCTCAAGGAAACTCCAATATTTTCACTGGAATCTACGGGGGCAAGGAATGTGGTGAAGACCACGGGCCCTTTGCCTCTCTGACCGCAGAATTTCAGCAGCAGCACCCTCATTCCCTGAGCATGGCACCCCCTGCTACTGATGCTCACAGCCTGTCCCCCGAAGCCTGGTCTTCCAGCAGCGGTGACTTGGCTCACAACCAAGGGGTTACCACCCAGAGTGTTCTCAGCTACTCGGAGGAGAGTCTGGGAAGCGCCGAGGAGGTATCGCCACTTCATGATATCGGATTGCACCACCAGGATAATGTGAACTTGATGGACCCGTTCAAGGGTATTATCATCCCGGCAGCAGATGACGAAGTTGATGATTTTGGTCTGGTCGACGGTTGGGATCGACGACTGGCGGTCTGAGTGCTTTTTGCTTCACCAAGTTGGAAATGGTCGTTTGGTGTATGTGGAGTTCTATGCCATGGATCTGGCAGCAGATATCCTATTCTTTAAGAGGGAATTTTTTATCTTCTTGGATTGGTCATGGGTTCCGTTCTTCTGGACTGGAGCAAGGTCTGGTGCTGGCTTTTTGGGCGATTTTGGATAATGATTTCATTTAATGGACCTTGTATATCTATCTATTTCTTAGGTTTTAGCGACTGAATTATTGATCGTTTTCTTGGAGTTCTCCTTGGTATGGCGCTTTGCAAAAGTACAAGCATAGTCACGGCGTAGGCGGATATTGTAGCAGATGTAATCTGTTCTTATCGTCGATGCCGCATTATCGAGATCAAGATCATTCTAAGAATAGCTGTGGGTCGTGGCTGTCTCTTGCAGACGATCCCTTTAGCCTCGAAGATGCCCAGATCCCAAATGTCTTTTGCCCCTGGCCCGCTCTCTTAGCCTGCATCCACTTCGACGTAAGTATGGAGTACGGGCTTGACAAGACCCACTTGGAGCACGCAGATGGCAGAGAAACAGTATCTCATGTTCCTGTTTTGTGTGATATGTCTTATTTGCCTCGTGGTGGGTATGGGGCTTCTTTTAACTATCAGATGTATCTGCTAAGCATGGTTTATCTGGATCATCTGCAACCCCCCGCTTGACTTGGTATACCAAGGTTACAGATTCTCGCTCTAGAGTATATTATAGAAAACTTGCCTCCTATATGAAATTTGGATAATGCTTGCTGATATATCTGTCCCTTGTGCCAGCATGTTGGTTAATCTCAACTTGTGCCGTCGACCCTCATGTATAAGGTAATAGTAGATGTCGACATTGTTGCTACAGGGTGCAATAAGAAGACATAGGTGGATATGAATACGGTTGACTATCTTTTGATTTGCGCTATGACTGCTTCCATGAAAACGAGTGTGTACCTGGACCGACTTGGTTCACTACACTTTTGTCCTGGTGAACGGTGGCCGTTGTGCCTGGTGGGACAGTAATCTCGAGATGGATTATATTGTCGGCCTCAGACAGAAGCAGGATGATCTGGCTGTCCCAAATGGTGTCTCAACTGAGGCATTGGCATGAGTGAGGCCACCGCCAACATGAGGAGCGATCTTGATTGCACGATAGCCTGGTTCAATGGGAGAGATGCCCGCGATGCCTTCTCGGAACCAAGATGCGAATGCACCCAGGGAGTAATGATTGTGCGACCCTGTCGCCCTGCTATTTTTTTACACTCCTCCCAGCTTTCCCATATCGTCGTCGCGCCGCTGTTGACCATGTGTAGCCACGAAGGCTGTGTTTCTTGAAGCACTGACCGGAAAGCTAGGTCAGCGCGTCCATGGTCCGATAGCACAGGCAATAAGAGAGCAGTGCTGAGGAAGCCAGTCCCGACGTGAAAGTCAGCTTTCACAATAAGCTCCGCTAAGCGATTGAGAGCGAGTTCCTTCTCCTCGGGCAAAAGAAGATCAAAAGCAATGGCTCGCACGTAGTCGTCTTGTTTGTCATCTCCTATAGATCGTCCACCGTTCCGGACGAACGCCGCTCGCCATGCGGTTTTCACCTGGCTTGACAATTCTCCATATTTCTCTACGTCTTGGTGTTTTCCTAGAATCGAAGCAATCTTGGCCAGGAGTGTTGCAGAGTAGGCGAAGTAGGCGGTTCCCACCGTCCCAGTTGCAAAAAGGATGTTGGAAACAGATCGGCCGAATCCCTCGCCAGGTCGCAGCCATTCTCCCAGTCAAACCCAGTATCGACGATATATTCCTCGAGATCTCCCAGGTTCTTGGTTAACAGTCGTCGCGTCCAGCTTCTTTTGCCTCGTGCGCGTCGTCCGAGGAAGTCCACCCAGCGGCACATGCTCTCGTAGTGGCTTCTAAGAACCTGTCGGTCTCCATAGTATTGATACAGATTCCACGGGATTATCACACAGCAATCGCCCCAGCCAACAGATGAGGAGACGTATCGCATGATGCTTGGAGTTGATCCCGAATATCTGGACGTCTCACTCGGGATAATTCGAGGAATGGATCCATCGTCAAACTGCTCGACCGTCATGTTGTGAAGAAAGCGGAGCAGATACGCCTGAACCTCCATGAACAGAGTTGCTGTCCGAGAAAAGACTTGGATATCACCCGTCCAGCCCGATTGCTCTCGAGTCGGGCAGTCTGTGGGAGTATCGAGGAAATTGGAACGAATGCTCCAGAAAACGTTGGCGTCCAACCTGTTCAGCCGTGGATCCGAGCAATTAAAGCTCCCTGCGATGATGAGGTTGCTGGAAATCACGATACCCTGGACGTCTGCAACCTGAAGTGTATAATCAAGACCGTCGATTTCGACGTAGCGGAATCCGTGAATAGTGAACAGAGGCTCAAACCATGATTCTCGGGCAGATGGAATGACTTGATCTTGCATTAAGGAATTGCCAAACGGGAGATCCAAGTAATGAATGTCCAGCTTCCCGTCTTGGCCTACGATCTCACTATAAGTGAGTGTGACTCTGTCTCCAGGCTTTCCCACGAGTTTGACCCGTATACGGCCGGCGAACGTTTGCCTGAAGTCGATCAATTGTTTGCCAGAAGGCGTCTTTAGAATCTTCTGGGGTGGCAGCTGCTGAATCTCTTGGACCCTTTCTGCATCTTCTCCAATGAGTTTGACATCCGGCAATGAGAAAGCTTCCACCGGATGACCTTCGCATAGCGAGACACGGAGATCCACGAACTCTCCATGCTTAGGATCCGAACGTTGGATCGAACCCTTCGATACTTTCCAGTCGGTATCCGTGCTACATACCATCCCCGCACCGTTGGAGAGTTCCAGATGGAATCGGCCATAGACAGCAAGACGATCCCCATACACTGATGAACGATCGAAAAAGCCCAGATGGCCTCGATACCGCCCATCTGCAACGACTATCGTGATCTCGTTATCCACTAGCTGGAAATAGCCCGAGACATCGTAGGACTGATATTCGACTTCATGATCGAAGTGCGTCCACCTAGGCACTAAAGCGTTTCCCGTAACGTCTTTATCGTTGATAAACAGACGGTACCACCCCAATGCTGTAAAGAAAGCGCGTCCAGTCCTGAGTTCTGAATCGAGATGAATTGTCCTCCTGAAGTATCCTACTTGCCGTTCGTTGCCGAATTCACTCGGTGCCCCTGATCCACTGCGCTTTCCAATGCGATGGGTCAAGGACCCCCGTCTCGATTGATTCGATTTCGCTCCAATCGGAGACCGAATCCTGCAGATCCCATAACCTCACTCTCCAGTAATAGCGCCGAATTGACTCGAGGCCGCTTTTCTGCTGATGAACTCTTCCCATCACAGGATCACTCTCAGCAAGCTGCGTCATGGGAGGGAAGGTCTGTGAATTCTGGTGTTTTGCGAAACGATGGCCGAGACTCTGTGAGTCAAGGCTTTTGCGCCATACCATCTGGTATGGCTCAGACAAATGGCTCGCCTTTCATCGATGATGACCTGGGCCTACCTCAAGCTGCATTCAACGCAGACTATAGTGTCGCATCAGAGTCCTCAGTGGGGTCTGTTGACTCTGTCACATCATCAGCGTCGACCTCTGTACGAAGAAGGAGAAGGAGACAAGCTGTATACTCAGATACTAATATGCCAGGGCAAAGGGCTATAGCCACGAGGACATCACGTAGAAGATACCAATGCACATTTTGTACCGACGCCTTCAAGACCAAATATGATTGGCAACGACATGAGACAAGCATGCACCTGAGCCTCGAGCGGTGGAAGTAAGTCATATTTGAAAAGTCAGCCGCTTGATCATATCCAGTCTCAAACTATTCAATGTTTCTCCAGGTGCTCAAGATTTGGCCCGGTAATTCAACGCTCAGATGGCCACGACTACTGTGTGTTCTGCAATCTTTGCGACCCTTCACCCGAGCATCCCGAGCTACACAATTACTCCGCCTGTGTGGCACAATCAGATGAAGCACGCCTATTTTACCGGAAAGATCATCTACAACAGCACCTCCGGCTATTCCATCGCGGATGCAACTTTAACGACTCGATGAAGAGTTGGCTCTCGTATACGAATCAGGTCAAGTCCCGGTGTGGATTCTGCAACGCTCGCATGGAGACCTGGACTGAGAGACAGAAGCACCTGGCGGCACATTTTCGGATGGGCGCTGACATTAAAGAGTGGAAAGGGGATCGTGGCTTTGACGAACAGGTTGACGATATCGTGGAAGATGACATACCAGTCTTTTTAATCGGCGATCAGAGGCGTACAATGGAGCCGTTCTCTGCGTCGCGAGCGGACCACCGCTCATGAATGAGTATCCCAAACATCTCCAGGCCTCCCAACATCGATGAACCCATCTCAGCGTTGACCTCGGATCATTCAGATTTGATTCATAAACCTTATTCCTATCGAGACACGGAACGTGTGTTATTAAAATATGTCTCTGACGAGATCTCACAAGGGCGTGTACCTTCGGATCGTCAGCTGCAGAGGAAAACGAGCGAGATCATATATGGACCGGACAATACGTGGGATCCCACGTGGGCTGACAATCCTCAATGGCTGGAAATGTTTAGGAGGAAAGCCGGACTGATCAGCCTGCCGCTCAGTCATGGGAAGAACGCATTTGTAGGGTTCGATGCCACCCTTTCCTGACGAAGTGCTCATACTTCTGTTGATGAAGCAACTTAGTGAGTCCATCTGCCAGCATCTGGCTTACTGGTACCCATATAGCCTTAATTGGACCTTCTTAGACCTCTTGTCTTAGCCACTGTCTATGAATATCACAAATCGGGGCTTTACTTTGGCATGTTTTGAGGTCAATAGTTCGACCGTCTGCTTGTTATCACGTCCAATCGATGTTGTATTATCGGAAAAACTGCATCCCGGAGTTAAAGCGCTGCCACCCTTACCAATGACAACCCCTCCTAACTAGTTGACAAGCTAGAACGAGAAGACGTCTATCGCACACCATCTGTGTAATACCAAAACAGTGCAGACATCCCATTTGAGCTGTCATTTACTTACTAGAACCTAGACCCATAGATCTATTACTTAAAAGAGGCCTATTCTATGTTAGACCCTTCCCAAAAAGACCATATGATATTGTGTGATCTGGGGACGCTCCAATAAGGAGTTCTCCTTTTTTGTCTACTCGCACAGCCAATTTCCAATATATGAAAGCCATTGGCATGCATCCTTCGTGTGCCAATGGTATTCAATAGACAACTTGATCACATCAAGACCTTTGCTGCATGTTAAGAATATAACCGCTTGTCTGCCATTAGCAGCTCCGCCACTGGCCCTATAATATCTTCATCATATCCAAGCGACATCAAGGTTCCAATAGCGCTGTTTAGAGACGAGTCCTTATCTTCTGAGACTACTTCCCAGAGTTGATCTTTGATTTTGAAATCGGTCTGATAATCCATGATTTGACGCTCGAGCCTGGGTTTAGGGTCGATCACGCTGAGTTGAGGATTGGGGCCGAGCTCGATGGTGATAGTGTAGTCGCTCAATGAAGACATCCATGGGCAGCGAATGAGCAAACTAGGAGTCTCTGGATAATGTACTACAGAGATTTTTGCGTCCTGGGTTACGTTATTGCGACCTGCGAAGACTTTCAGACCTTCGGGAATCGAAGTCAATGATAGAAAGCGGAAGGTGACTCGCCGTCGGATCTTTTCAATGACTACTTTCCCTTCCTGCTGTCGAAATGTGATGGGGCTCTTAGTGGTGGTCCACTCTGTGTTTCGTTCGGTCATCCGTGTCTGGCCGCGCTTGTTCTTCCCCCTCACCCATGCATCATCTTCCATGTGCTCCAAAATTACGGTTTCAGCGTCACGCCCAACCACAACAAGAACCTCCAATGCGTCGGGATTCAAGCACCCATTTTGGGGAGCTAATTCAGCGTCCATTGGTATAATTGTCCCCTCTGCAAGCAGGACAGGATATTCATTCAGTCTTCGGTAAAAGAGTATCTCACGGTTTCCGTCGTACACAGTACCAGTGAATAGGTCTACATAGCGACAACTAGCAGAGGGAAGCCAGGCCTTGACTGATGCCAGATTCGTCCTCTTATCCCGTGGCTGAACAATTGGAGCAACCAGGAACTCGGAGCCGAATATATATTGGTTGGGGAACGAATAGGCTTTCTCGTTATCGGGATAGATCCAGTACATCGGCTGTATTAATAGCTCGTCCTCCTGCGAACAGATGATATTCTTGGTGTGAAGGAATGGGACCAGGCGATGCCGCAGTCTCATGAATTCAGACATAACTTCCGTGCACTCGGGACGATACAGCCATGGTTCTTTGGACATCCAGCGTGAGAGAGCTGAGTGAAGACGAAAGATGGGCGAGAATACACCGAGTTGCACCCACCGGGTTACTAGTTCATCATCGCGGCCGCCATAGATATGACCCCCAATATCGTGACTCCACCACCCATATCCGATATTGGAAGCCGTCGCGGTGAATTCTGGCTGAAAAGCTAACGATTTCCAACTGACGACGGTATCACCCGAGAATCCTACTGGGTAACGATGACTACCAGGACCAGCATATCGAGATAAAATCAACGGGGCGTCTTGATATTGGTCATGATCCATGAACTGAAAGTGGTTCAGGAGCCAGAGGGGATCCAAATTATCCACTTTGGAGTACCGGCCTTGTTGCCAGTCAATCCACCAAAAGTCGCATGCAGTTCTTTCTATTCTGCGATGTAAGATGTCGAAGTATGTCTTCAAGTAACGCGGGTTTGTGGGATCGAACAGGATCGGATCTTTGTCACGGGTATTGTGGCCTAGAGCCTGCGCCATTTCCTCATAGGCGTCCTCGTGAGAGTGAACCCCGAGATGGGGGTGATCATTCAAGCTGATCTTGAGATCTCTGTTATATAGCTCCTGCCCAAATGCCTCGGGGTCAGGAAACAGCGCCTTATTCCATGTGTACCCGGTCCAGCCGGAGTGGGGCACGTCTTCATGCGACACCAGATGCCAGTCCATGTCCACGACTGCAACCGATAAAGGTATCTTATGGGCGCGAAAATCGTCCATAAGACCAATATACTCGTCTTGGTGATAGGCATGATACCGGCTCCACCAATTTCCAAGTGCGTAACGGGGCAGGACTGGTTGCTTGCCAGACAGGGCGAAGAATGCTTTGACGGCGTCTTTATAATCATGGCCATAGCAGAATAGATACATATCGAGGCGGAAACCCCCCTCCCTGCTCCTTCCTGCTGCGAAGTCACCATCGAAGAGCATGGAATCAGAATCATCAATGGCTGCATAGCCTGCTCTGGATATGATGCCTTTTCCTATCTCGCATGGCCCGTCGCAGTCATCGAGAGTCCGGGCCGTACCTCCCAGGTTGTGCTTTTCAGGATCTCCATATCGCCAGGGCGCTCCCCAGTTGGTATGTTTGGAGTTGAAGTGTACAACGAGACCTCCTTGTAAAGACGATTCCTTGTTATAAATCAAATGGAAGTGTTCGGTAATTATCTCGAGCTCATCTCCGTGAATCAGGCGGAATCGAGGAACAGGAAAGTTGCGGTTGATCGCAAAGGTGGAAGCTCTGTCTTCGAACTGATTATTGGCGGCCCATTCACATCTGATGAGGCGATCAGTGAGTACTGTAAAGCGACACGAGGGCCCAGAGACGATGGCTTCAGGATTCGCCACAGGGTCTGCTCGGAAGGCCATCGTTGGTGAGGGGAGTGGTCTATCAAACGATGAACTTGGTTATCGTTTCGAAAACTATAGACTTGTCGGTCTAGAGACTATTTCTCTTCCAGTAATAACGTTACACCAGCGTACTTTCAGCGAGAAACCCACTGTAAGAGTTCCTGGAAAGTCGGGCTAAGATCAGATTTAGACTAATACTTAAACCCCTGTAACTTGACAACCCCGCAACCACCTGGTATCCTGGATTATGGACTATTCCAGCGAGATTTTCGCCTGTTGGCTGGCGTAACCGAATAAAATATGGCATCGTCTCCGATACATTCAGTTATGCTATCTCGTCACACTTTGTCTATGGTATCTACCCACGACCCATAAATCGGCTTGCTATATAGATCCCGAATCCGCACCCTAGACGTTACAGTACTAACCACCAAAGACAACAATAATAATTTCTCGTGCAAAAGAAATACTACCTTATTCCTTCGATACTGGCGGGCCATCGTTTCCCTCTACCAACCCCTTGAACGCACCAAGAAGATCGTTCTTCAAATCCTGCCAATTCTCCAACCCGACACTAATCCGCAGCAGCTTCCGATCAACTCTGGAATCAGACAACGCCCTCCATTCAATCAGAGACTCGACTCCTCCGAGACTGGTCGCATGAACAAAAAAGGCTAATCTGCTAGGTAGCTTTCGAGCGAAATCCTCATTTCTTAGGACGATGGAGAAGACAGGCCCGAAGCCATTAGGCATCTGTCTCCGGACCCATGGCTCCTTTTGTAGACTTGCGTGATAAATCTTCTGAACGACCGTCTGGATGAAGAATTCTTCGCTTCCTTCAGCGGAAGTCTCCGCATGGAGACCCTGCTGAAGCCATGAGATCAGTTCCGCTGAATTCTGGCTCGCACGTTGGACGCGAACTTCCAGCGTCCGCAAGCTCCGCACACCGAGCCATCCCTCCAGATTTCCCATAACATTTCCTATCGCAAGCCGGTCTTCCAGGAGCGTCCTTTTCCATGCTTCATTTTTAGTCGCGAGTACGCCGCATAGCATATCGGAATGGCCCCCGAAATACTTGGAACCGGAATGCAAGACGATGTCCGCACCCCATATAAATGGATCCTGCAGACCGGGAGGAGCGAAAGTGCTATCTACGATGAGATACGCACCTCTGGAGTGGGCTTTGTTTGCGAATTCCCCAATGTTGAATGCTGTTCCGAATGGGTTGACGGGTGTTTCGAGAAGGATTACATCACCCTCGTCTAGACCTGAGGCAAGGCAGTCCAAGGGGAGTTTCTGGAGGCCAGAGAGACGCGATATCACAGAGATCACTTCATGGCTGCCATGGTAGCCGTCGCCAATGGAGATGCGGCGAGGGTTGAGGAGCGTTAGGGCTGCGTGGAGGGCAGCCAGGCCGGAGGAGTAGCTGATTGCGTGCCCGTGCAGGAGGGAAGAGAGGATGGATTCGAAGCGCGTGGCATTGGGTGCGAATTCGCGGGAATAGATGTAGTTTTTGCCGTTAAATTCAGCCTAATAGATGATGTCTGAGTAAGGGAAATAAACAACAAATAGAGAAAGATTTGTTCTATACAAAACAGCAAGAAGGGGGGGAAAAGAATACGTACAACAGGATCTGCGCTGGGAATCAAATTTTCTGGCTCATCGGGGTATCTATATGTTGTTGACAGATGTATCGGAGGCGCAACATCTGTTACCAGGTTTAAAGGATCGTCGGCGTGCAAAGCACGAGTGGCAGGCTGGGCTGCAGGTGGCATTGCCATTAATTATGATAGACTATTGAGGGTGTGGTGAGCAAATTCTAGAAAGCAGAAAGACACTGAATCACTTAAGCCGGATCAATAGCGAGAGCGTCTTTTTGGTACTTATATATGTGTACTCGCTATAGATATGGAAGCCACTTGACGTGACAACAAGATTGGGCGAAATGCCCCACTCCCATTAACTTCTTAAACGGGCAAGTGGCGAACTACTACTCAGAGCCACGATTAGATTTGAAAAAAAGTAGTCTCCGGGCTTAACAATAAACTGCAATTTGAGTTTTTACCGCTGCCCCGCTCCCGTCAAGTTCCTAGAATGGAAAACTGATAGAGAAGTGCATGTGCTACAGCGTGAATAATGAGCATCGAATGGTCCATTGAGTAAAATGCAAAAAATCGGAGGCTAATTTTATCTACCGTTAAACCGAGATCATTAGTGGATTAGGCAAAATTATTTGTAAAAGCCAGGTAATGTTCATTCTAGGCGCTACAGTGCCGTCTACAGAAAACAGCAATTATGCATATATGCATGGACGGCAAGAAGACATTATTTGCCTTGTTTCAGCAAATCAGCCCTTTCTTTCACAGTCTGTGAAATCCCCTTCCCAACCTCCGTCCCCAGCTTCTCGAACCCCTCAATCACGCCCTGTCGGTCTCCAGGACCCATCTCCTGGCTCATCTTGAACTTGCCCTGCAAACGATCGATCCTGATTTCAATCCCGATAATATTCTTCTTCAGTAACTCCACATACGATGACGGTGCATCGGACACTTTCCACGAAGACGCCTTGCCTCCTTCTCCCGTATACCCCATAACCGAGGTCTCTGCATGTTGGCTCAGTTCCTCGACTTGTTTCTGAAGAAACGACGCGGTCTCCTCTGATTTGGAATCGCAATATACTCGAATCTTGCCGTATGCCTGCGCAGCAGAATAGTTCCACGTCGGGACAACCTTTCCGGTATTTGGCTTTGTTTCCGTGTAGAATTTGGGCGTCACATAGTGATGGTGTGGCCCGTTGAAGAGGACGAGGACCTCATCTGGAAGCTCGAGAGGATGCCTCCCTTCCCCTTCATTTGGTGAGCTCTTGCGTGCTGCTTCTAGGGCTTCCATGAGGGCCTTCGCTTGTGGGTTCTGCTTGGCTACATGTCCCCGTAGGATGCCGTTTGATGGTGCTGCTCCATCGTCGGATTCTGGTACATCCAGAAGAAAAGGAATATGGCTCGATTGAAGCAGGGGATAATTGGGTGATGCGATTGCAGTGGTCAATATGCCTAATGGATTCTCGCGGATGAGTTGTTGTAGAACGGAGATGGCCGACTCCGCGTGCGCAGCTCGGAGATACATAATGGTTGAAATTGGGTCTCCGATTTCAAAATTCGTAGCATAAACGTTGATATTATGAATTGAATAGGACTTGGACGTTTTTTATGTTTAAGGAGGATGCTTTTGTTAATTTATACAAATACCCCTCCTCCGCGGAGATTATGGTAATCGGGGATATCACTGTGGTCTGATTGGTAGACTTCGCCGACGATTAAAGATCGTTCCCGTGTAGGCTTCGCGCCACGATTTGTAACGTCTTTAAAGTGCATCAAAGGACATACCACCGGGTTCCACTTGGTGAAAGTATCTGGTTTTGTATCTTGACTCACACTTCGTCGTAGCGGCTGGCGGTATTCGCTGGTTCCAAACCCCAATTAATGGCCTTCTGAGCGGAATTTCTACTTTATCCAAGCACTTCTTATTATTGAACTTTGGCTAGAATGTTCTTCAAATTATTTGCTCTATTTTTAGGTTGGTATTTTTGTACAAAACCTTTGGTACTTATCAGAGCAGTTGATATAATTTATAGGGAATCATGGTTTCGAGTTCAATAAGATGCATTTCCTCTCATCAACTCAATCAGAAGTCTATCGGCCATATGCCTCGTCCACAAGCTATATGAGCAGCCAATCGGCGCCCAAGCACCCTATTGTCAATATCCATTGCCATGAGTCACTTCCCCGTCCATCGACCTGCTGCCAATATGTCTGTAATATCTTCGCAGCATTAATCACATTTAGACAGCTCGTGTCCTCCCAGAACTTCTCCAGACAACCAATCAAAAAGTTTCTTTCAGAGTGGCGTCGGCACTCTAGACCAGCAATGCATATTGGCCAAAGTGCACATTTTAGTAGAGTCCGATCATCCTTCAAAGTGGCAATAAATCCGACTAGTTCACGTACCAGACCATCCTGCACCGCTGCGGATGAGGAGAAAGCCTCGAGGATACGTTCGCCATATATGAGAGCGCCTGTCTTATATGATTCCGATAATATGCAAAGTCGTTCGACGTCCCTCTCAAGTGAATGATGTGGTTGCGGTAGGCTCGATGCCCAAGTATAACAATTGAAATCCCGTATAGACTCAAGTATGCGTCTCGTATCCTCAATATTATAGCGAATAATGGCTTGGTCTAACGGCCCTTCGCTTGCAATGATATCTCTCTTCGAAGAGAGTGATTGTATCGCTCTTAATAGGTAGTCCGGGCACCCGAGAAATGATTCCTCCACGACCTCTTGCGATGACATGGCATAGACTGAGGAAGAACATTGGGAAACCAACTTAGGACGTACAAAAGTCGATCCGAGTGTTTCAATCCTGTTTCTTGTAAGCATTGTGCCACGTATATACGCGTACGCCAAGCCGCCGCCAGGAATGGACTCACAGATAAATTTGTCTGCTAATAAAATCGCGTGTTCGTTGCACTGTCCGCCCCGGGTCCTGTCCAGTTCCATCGACTGGCTTGACTGATATTTGGAATAATGACATTAATTGCTTGGCACCTTCAAGGTGAAAGTTCCATCTATCACTCCCGGACTCTAACAGATCCAGGAATATCAGAAGGAATACACTGGCCACTGTACTATCTCGTCTCTGCATAATCACATTGTGAAGAGCACCAGAAAGTTCTGTTATAGCACGACATTTGAAATATAAGGCATCCTGCTTGGCCTTTGTGGCTTCGAGGGACAATCTTGTATCCGACTGATGAAAAGAACGACCTGTGTTGGCCTTATGGCATGCTGCTAGAGCAAGCACAGCTTTTAAGAGAATGGAGTCCTCCAGAGCAAGAGGTATCAGACTCCGGAAAGGGTTCTGATCGCTATCATAAACGATGAAAAGCTTGCATATGCGCCCGCTATCTGTGCTCTCATGTTAGACACCGGTCCTGTCCATGAAGATCCGACTAAGCACAGCACTTACAATAATCAAGATAATATCTACCCACTTCATCCAAGTTTGAGATAGAAGGGTCGCCCATAACTAGGGGTAGATTGGCTGTGAAGTCTCTCACAGAGACTAGGCCAGATTCTGAATCGAAATTACCTGGTTAATCGGAGAGAAGAATATCACGGTGCAGACAATGCGAAATCATAATGGCCAAAAGATAACAGGTACAAGGAACCCTACCATGATGCTTAGCAATAGAGCATTTAGATCTCACATGATCTGTACGCTTCGGCGTATCTTTAAGTTTATTTGGTCCCCTGGCAGAGACAGGTCCATCCAACAAGACGCCCCGCATCTTACCCCGAATAGCCACGCCCTTAACCCATCTAACGGGTCTCTTCTCTAAACAGTCGAGTCCCGCTTTTTCACATTTTGAGCATGGTCTCTGAGAGCCGCTGCATTGGATCCGCCGCTGGCGGCATGTATAGCAGGGGCCATCCATTCTGCTCTAACCTAGTGGCGAGAAGCTATGATGAGCACAATAAGTATAAGGGTTTATGTTCAAGATTTCAGTTCCAAATAGAGACAACCGTTATTATTGGCGTTTCATTATTTTCATATTCGATCGAGTGGTGTTGTACCGCTGTAGGAACTGTTATGATAGAACACAGAGATAGAACCAGAGAAGTTAGAATTTTCGCCTGAGGCAGAACCATACTTACAGTAGCTTGGCAGTCAGTCAACTGAAGTTTAATTGGTCCTCCGGATACGCAGTTCAGGACGAATAGCTTCAATAATTATGCCAAGCCACTTTGCAGGCTTGATCTTCAGTATCCACTTGGACAAGTACACTAGTTAATGTAAGCTGAACGCATGTAAGCTGGAGCTGCAGAACGTTTTAGAGTTGATCGCAAAATCTACCCTTTTGGGAAATTTGAGCTTATGTAATTTTGCCGATGCTGACGACAACCTCAGTCTTACAAGGGGAAGATCGTTACGTCCACTGAGCATTACCTATAGTTCGAATTTGTCTTTATGATCATCGAATATTCTGATCCAGCTAACTGGATGAATTATCGTTGGAAAATGTGACACAATCGCCAGCAACCTATGCTCAGTAGACATCACAAATTATGCCTCGTGTGAGTGCTCGCAGTAGAGGATGCAGGACCTGCCTCAAGGCTAAAGTGAAGGTACGACAGGGCTCTTATCCAGAATTAACCCAACTAGTATGATTCATGATGCTTAATTGCGCAGTGTGATGAGGCCAGCCCAATATGCTCTCGTTGCGCACGACTAGGTAAACCCTGTACAGGGCCCATTAGGGGGCCTGTTATTGTCGACATGGCTGTCAAGTTACGGAAAAAGCACAATATACAGCCTACTGTTACACATCCTATCCAGAATGATCCCACAACATGTCCTCTGAGGGAACAATCTTCTCCCGCTGCGGTGAGAAGAAACTCAGAGCCTGATGGTATAATGAACTCGGGTCCAAAATCTGTTATCTCAGGAAGACGCACTACAGATCTCAACCAGTTCACCGATCTCGAATTTCCAGCACAAGAGATATCATTTATTCATCCGTACTGTAAATCTTTAATGGGATCCGGTGTCGAACAGTTATGTATCGCTCAATTCATCTCGACATTTGCCAAAGCCGAACAGTGCCATGTAGGAAAAGCAGATTGGATGAGGGAACTCCCACAAATGGCATCTATAGGAGACACACCTGCGCTGAAAATTGCTATTCGCGCTGCTTCAATGGCCTGTTACGCTAATACCTTACAACTAACATCTCTTCGGACCGACGCCTGCCGCTGGTATACAGTGTCTTTGAATCAGCAGAATCGTCTCCTCAGTCGGATATCTCAAGGGGACGGGAAGGTCAAACAGCCAACATTAGAAGAGTTGTTTACATCAATTATGTTCGTCTATTTTGAATTATCTAATTGTACTAGCATAAGTGCGTGGTCTAGCCATATTATGGGCGCAGTTACCTTGTGCAAGCTTATGGGTCCCGAGGTCTATTGCTCAGTAGTGCCAACTGCGCTATTTCGAACTATAAGAATAATATCAGTGAGTGTTTGAAGTTTTATTTATGCATGTTCATATATTTACAATGAAATTAGCTTCCCATATTCATCCTTGAAAAGAAAGAATCATTCTTCGGCAAATATCCCTGGACAGTGGTGCCGTTTTCGACGGAACCGAAAACACCAGTGGACGAGCTCATGGATCTTATGCATCACGTTCCGAACTGCCTAGCTCTTTATCACAGATTGTCATACAAGAAGGGCCAAAGTTTCACGGGCCCAGCTCAGGATATGTGTATTGCGACGTTAGAATCTGATGTCAGTCAGTTGATCTGGCAGTTCGAAAAGTGGGAGTCAGAATTCATATCATCGCCACGAGGAGAAGATGCTATCGCATATTCGAAATATACCGGCATTAATCGGTCTTCACTTGACACCCTCCCCGCCGATACCGCGATTGCTACAATAAATGCAGCCTATGTCATCCTCCATTCAATATTGGTTTCATCGGAATCCTTTCAACTCGGGTCAAGGAACAAGATACTATCATCTGCAGAGGCGGTTCTTAATGCGTCAGATAACTTGATATCTGACCAAGAGAAAGCTTCCACTTGGGGTATGATTATATTCCCACTGTCGGTGGTAAGGACGTGGAGCCCTAGACCAGATCAGCAGTCGGTAGCCTCTGAGCATCTTCGAAAGTGGGCTGTATGCAAAGGAGTGGAAAGGTTTATTGATCTAATGATATCTGAAATGCAACCAGAATATTCTTAAAAGCGTACAACACTCTTTACGAAGTCCTTTCAAGGTCATTAATGAGCAAAATATCATTGTATATTTCTCTACGAACAGGTCTAGAACGACAAGCCTATTTATCGATGGAAACTCGGCCCATCAATGGCTCGTTTCGGTCTCGATATGCGAAAGCCAACTTCTATCAGCCTTAGTCACATACTACCATATCCAAATATTTCTTCCTGCTAGTTACACAAAGCCATATTTACTCTTTCCCTCGTTATTGGTAACATATCCAGGAGATCTAGTCTGGATAGTGTAGGAAGCGAGCGAATCGGCATGCCGGTCTATAATCCCTCTGCATTGGGAAATTGGTTACGAAATTTTAATCATCCACTGACAGCAGCAGATGAGCCACTAAAAGTTCCTGGCTCAGGCATATTACTCCTCGAAAGTTTGAACAGTGATCCCTGTATCGACGCAGCACTAGATAGCTCAGAAGCGGGGACTTACAATAGATAAGATATGCGGGGTGCTGTCTTAAGTCACACTAACTTAGTATATCGTCTGGTAGGCATGGTTAGCGTAAGACGTAGATAACCGCTCCCGTACATATAACAGTTGGGTATTTGGAATGAATATCAGCATTTTGAATCTTACTAAGACCTAAATGAAATTTCTGACGATCATGTGGTCGCTTAGGCATGTGAATTCGTGGCGTAACTTTCTGGGTCGGGTTTCTCCAGGTTTCTTTGATTTTGGTGTCCTTGCCTAGTGCTTACAGGGGCATATAGCCAAGTGCAGAATAGACTTCCACGCATCAACATGTACATGTACAGTACTTCTGATCTGCCTGGATTGTATAAGTATGGAATATTCAAGAGAGTGAGTTCTCTGTTGAACCAAAATGCTTGCTGAATTGCCCAAGTATATATAATTGAAACTCCGCATAACGCACACTAACTTGAGAAAGTATAACTCTGAGCACATTAAAGCTGAAGATTCCAACGCATGATAGATCTCTGAAATGCCCAATTCGAGATGTCTAAGTGACAATTGACTAAATAGTTGATTAGACGCCTAACTTCACATAAGCTGACCACGTAATGTTTACGGCATTTCAGTAAGGATCTTTTAGAATGCCCATTGCTTGAGCCAAGTGTCCATCAGCTTCTCATCCACGGGACCCAGCGATCTCATTGTAGCACTGGCTTCTTTAGTCCTGCCCACTTCAAGTGGAGCAGCGAGGGCACCATCAACACTAAGACCGCGGTAGAAGTCCAACAACTTCAAGGCAGGCTTAGCAGCAATCTCGTCATCGGACGGGTTCTCGAGCGACTCGAGCTCTTGGATCCAATCTGAAAATTCGACGAGCTTGACCGGATAGTGCTTCTCAACGGCAGGGACGAGTGCTGACCAGGCAGTCGTAGCTGGGTTAACTAGATGGAACACCTCACAGCGGGAATCAGACTGTCTGTTGCGACGGGTATCCGCGAGCTCAAGGATAATCTTGGCAAGAGTATCCTATTTTTTTCCATGATGTTAGCAAGGATTCGGGGTCTAGGCATGTATGGAACAAAGATAGAGCAACTTACAACAGGAATCCAGTCAACCGGTGCTGAGCCTAGTGTACTAGGAATTTTGCCCATCGATTTTGAGGTCGCGATAATAGTAGGAAGCCACTCCTGTCGGTTCCATGCGCCCTTCTCACTAGTAGGTCCTCCAATCTGACCGACCCGGAGAATGGTGGTCGGGACGCCTGATCGACGAGAGGCTTCATAGCAAATACGTTCCGCAACATGCTTGGATTCACCATAGCCCTGCGGCAGGATGACCTCGACATTATCCAGGGGCTCTTCTGGCACAGCTGGTCCATGTTTTGGTTTCCAACCAGCGATAGCCCCTACAGAAGAAACGAAGTGGATATGCGCATGATGAGTGCTCTTCAAGCTGAAATCCACAAAGCGTCTAACGCCTTTGATATGGACGCTTTCAAACGAGTAAACAGAGTGGTTGAAGTCAACCTTCCATGCGTTGTGGATGATTGTATCGACTGACTTCAGCATTTCCTCGTATTTGCTTTCGTCGAGACCAAACCTCTCATCACCAAATGCTACTTGCAGGAACTCTACCTTGGAACGTGCATCTTCATCGAATGGCAATCCCTTCTCCTGGAAACTCTTCTCCTGTTTCTGCTTGGCATCAGACCGATTCAAACAGTAAATCTTAACCACATGTGGGTCATTCAAAAGTGCGTTGAGGAAATAGTTGCCAAGTGACCCAGTCGATCCAGTCAGAATAACTGTGTGTGTCGTGCCAACGTTTTTCACATCCAGGTCTTGTTCCGGGAGGTCTTCGGTATATTTCTTCACCAGAGCACCAAGCTTCTCAGCCCGAGACTCTTGTTCTTCTTCGGCGTCTCCGCTGATAACGGATGTCACATACTTAGCCAGTTGTTCGATAGTTGGATGTCCGTACACTTGCTGAGCCGTGATTTCGCGGAAGTTCTTATCCGGAAACCTAGAGCGCACTGCACTCTGAAGAATCTGGGCGATCTGCATTGTTTGAAGAGAATCAAGGCCCGCAGAGTAGAGATCATCCTTTTCGGATAATTGTATGTTTTCCATTTTCTTTGACACAATATCATGGATATAACAAGTAAGACCAGCTAAATCCACGACTTCAGGTAGCTGCACCTCGTACCCCTCATCAGGCTGCTCGTAAATTGCACCTATTTCTTGTGCATAATCCTGGTTAACCAGACGACGTTGAGTAGTACCTTTTGGGGTTGTTTTGAATGGTTTGTCTCTAGAGGCTAACCCGATTCTGTTTTTTGCAATCCGCCCATGAGCAAGAGCAATATTGTTTGCTTGATGAACGGTGGGCCAGATTTGCTCAATGAGATCACTGTTTGGCCTTTCTCCAGTCCATAGATTCCAGTTCGGTTCAATGAGAAGCGCAGATTGGAATCTGCCCTCCCCAACAACTAAGGCTCTAGACACCATGGGGTGGGCCTCGATAATCTTCTCCATGGTGACCGGGTTGAATTTCTCGCCATTGCTGAGCACAATAACATCATCCAGACGTCCGTGATATTTCCACAGATGGGGCTTTGTAGGATGCTGAATAAAGGAATCCTTTGTTCGGTACTCATTGAGATGCGGATATGTGTGAAAAATGCCGTGGTAGTCGCGGGTTTGTGGTCGTGTGATGATAAGTTCATGGCTTCCGTCACCAACAGGTTGCATATCGAATTCCCAACAAGTATTGAAGTCGTAGTATCCCCAGTCTTCCTCGGCAAGTGGAATCATGGTTGGGATAAGTCCAGCCTCGCTAGAGCCAATAACCGTCCGGATACCGGTATATTTGCGTAACTTCTCGCCCACCTCAGGGGCAAGAGGTGCTCCACCAAAGATCACATATTTCAATTTAGATAGAGCTTCAATAGAACGATCAAAGTGGCTCATCTCTTCTAGGAGGGAGGGTGGCAAGAGCGCCGCAGTCGGGCGTGTCGCTTCCATTACATCAACCAGAAAGTCCACCGCCAGTGGCTTATCCGGGCCGGTAACGAAGGGAAAACCATGGAATATGGCCTCCACGAGGGGAACGAAGCCCATCAGATGAAAAAATGGGGTTGTTCCTAGAAGCAGATCCTTCCTGGTAAGATCGTACCATAGAGTCGACTTGCGATTAGGGGGGTGAGGCATAAAGGCGTTCCGGTCAAGACAGGCTATGTATCCATGAGTAAGGGGGACAGGCTTAGGGATTCCTAAGTGGTGAACTGTTAGACATTTTCCTAATAAAGAAGTGATTTATGCATCTTGAGATATACCTGTTGTTCCCGAGCTGTGAATAATCAAGCAGGTTTCGTCCTTCACCTCTTCGTAGGTTCTATTGTAAGGGTAGTGTTGCGCTTCATTTGCGAGCATTTCTGCCAGAGAAGGAATCTCGATTATTTCAAGGTCGGGTTTCAGTTTCTTGATGTCAAGAATTCTTGCTTTCCTTTCCACGCCGCAGACAAACTTCGAGCATTCTGTAGCTTTAAGCAGGTGGAGGAAGGCATCATCCGAATTCCTTGTCGAGGGCAACAGGGCCTTAATAGCAGTCAAATCAGCTTCCGGGTTTTGTTCTTGGGCATCGAACTTCTGCTGGATATTCTTCTCGAAGACTCACCTTATAGCCAGTCTTATTACAAGCAATCACGAACACAATGTATCTAACGTCGTTCGAGGACATATATGACAGCGTCTCAAGATTGGAACTACGTCCAATGTTCTCCTCGATCCACCACGAAGTGTAATTGACTGCGTGGGCCAGCTCTTTGAATGTCAGGTTATGGAATCCGTCAGAAACCTCAGTGCCTTTGGGGATAACGCAGGCCATCCTATCAGGGGACTTCTGTGCAGCCGCGTCCAAGGTACCGGCAAACAGCCTCCTTCCCACATTTTCTTTATCAAAGGCTGCCATATTGAACGGAGTAGCTGATACCTATGGCAGGCGAAAGTATAGGAGTCCAGCGGAGCGTCAGGGAGAGGATCTGATCTAAAGTAATGGTCTTGAACGCTGCCAGACAGAACAGGTCTATTTATCTTCCTTACTCTATTACCTCCTTGTTCGATGACCCTCTAGCACCACCCTTCTCACATCTTACTCAGATTTCGCTGGCGGGGTCTACCCGCCCTCGTTGGATGATAGTCTGACAGCATCCTCCATGAAACCCATCATCTTGGGCAAAACAAGCTCCACGGTGCCTTAAGAGTCAGCCAGTGATAAGCAGGCAACGAGCATGGACACCGCTAAAACAACATGTACGCTAGATCGACGTCCAAAGCACGGGAAAGATGTCTGACAACGACTAGTCTAGTCCCGGACTATCTCCTTGATTCCCGGTAAGTTTTGTCAAGCATTAGGAGTCCTGTGGTTTGATTTGACCGGAGGATGGAACTAAGTTATGTCAGCGCTTGCAGCAGTAGCATTATTCTCGATTCCATGGATGTCGTGCCCATCATTGCCCTGTTCAGCATCGCTGGTGGTTCGTATTCGGGGAGAACGCTGTTGTAGTTCTAGAAGGTTATGCGCACCATCGCGAGCATTATTGTTATCGGCACTTTTGCTGGTGGACCCCTTTGCAGAAATGATACCGTTCATTAATTCTTTATTCTGTCTCCTGCAAGCATAACGGAAGACACGGCTTAACCTTGATCATAACAAACAGGTATATCAGTGGGGAAACTCATCTTTCAGCTGGCGGCTGTTGGAACAATAAGAGGAAGTCCCATGTGGGTTGGAAACCGTGCGGCATGTTAGGGTGTCCACTGCCGGCATTCAACGGTCGAATCGCGCTTAGTAGACTGATTCGCCGGCAACTCAATCGGCATCGAGAGACTTCAATATTCAGGCACACTTGAACACCGGGATAGCCGATTATCAAGTCGGCCGTACACCCGATCCCCACGCACTTTCGGGATTCGGGTTCACTTTCGGGATCTATACTGGCATTTGACAGTAGAGGAACGGAATTGTAACTGAGGATTACATTGTGTTTTATTGGGTCTCATTCTTTTTTCTTGCCTTCCTTTTTGTACACCAATACTAGAACGCCGCATTCGCAAAAAGACCTATCAGAAAGACATCCCGTGGTCGTCGGAAGCAAAGACCCCCAAAGACATGCGCTGCCTGGTCATATAGAGAAAACAGAAAAATGTACAGCATAAACCGGAGCACTGTAACCGAGTAACCGAAGAAAAGCCGAGGAAGAGGTGCCGTCTAGACCTTTACCCGCTTGGTCTCCTTCTCCACAATCTTCAACAGCTCATCATAGACCTTGCTGAAGTCTTCGTCACCTTCGGATTCCGCATCCTTCTTCTTGCTCTTGCCAGCGGACTTGGGAACCACCATAACGACACTGGTGGGACGTTTCGTTGCGCCTGCGCTACCCAGTTCGGCCCGAGAAGTGACATAGACGTAGGGAATGCCGTGATCCTCGCAGAGAACTGGGATGTGGGAGATGACATCCATCGGGGAGATGTCCGCGGCCAGAACGACGATACCAGGAGGGGTGGTGATCGCAGCATTTGCTGCCGGGATTGGAGACTTTCGGAGAGCCTTGACGACTTCCTTGACACCACGCTTGAGCGATTTATTCGCGGCCGCTAGGGATATGTCAGTGCATGTCTAACAATTATGCACATGGCGGTCACGGTAATATGTGGTCCAATGGATGGGGGAAGGACGAGAGGGTCCAGTGCAGTAAAGCTGCGGATGCTCTTGGAACACAATACTGATTATGAAAGAGAAGTCCAAACATACCTTTCTTGACGCTCTTGAGCACCTTCTTTGCGGTCTTGTCCTCAACCAGTGGGTTGGCGAATGGCACCAGTGCACCGACTGGACGAGCCTCGACCTCCATAGCATCCGTCTGGATCACCTCGACATCGCCGTTGGTAGCAGCATCGGCCTTGTCAAGGCCTTCAAGGACCTTAGTAGTGAGCTCTTTCTCAGCGGCATCGGAGAGAGTCTTGCTTTTCTTGTCCTTCTTGGACTTGTGGACGCCGTCGGTTTCGGCGCGCTTCTTGTCCTTCTTCTCACGCTTCTTCTCCTTGTCGACTCTGTCCTTCGCCATGGTGTAGATGTGGCGAGCCTTGGCACTTACTGACGGTGATAAATTCGGAGGATAATGGTGCGTGGTGGGTGTCGTAGACCAGAGTCAGTAAGATCTTTTGAATCCTCGCGGTTTCGAAATATTGAATAGTGCTGGATCCAGTCCGAAATTTTGAAATTTTGGCCCTATTCCCGATTCGGTTCCGAGCTTTGTGCTGAGTCATCCATCCGCGTCTCATCCCGATCTCCCAAAACAATAAAGAGCGCAAGTCGGTGACCGTCGAGGACAGCGCAAGTGCACTCGCGGGTCGACCGCGGCCTGTTTCGAGAGTTTCCAGTCGCGTCTTAATGTATTGTTATTTCTCCGTTTTTCTATTTACGCCCAGCCGCAGTCGCTGGCGTTGTCACCGAAGTCTTCTCTCGTCCGAAGCTCCAATTGCGCCAATGTGAGCAATGCTATTCACTGCCTGTCTGCGAAAAGGGGATTTATTGACGCATTTCAGATGAATACAGGCAGACCATCTGCCAGGCAGCGAAGATCCGATTCTATTGCCGGCCGTTCGTCCACCCCTTCCACCCCCGGTGCGCAGCATGTCTTCCGACAGTCCGTTCGTCCTGTTCAACACCCCAAGCCAGGTGAGCTGCAGTTGGCATAGAGTAGGAAACAAGAATCAGAAACTCATACGTGATTCAGATCTTGAGAATGAGGAACTACGTGTGCAAGTCAACACGTTGCGCTACGAACTCGAAAACATCAAACAAGAGCGTGACTTGACGGCCCTGCGCCATGAGAAGGAACTACGCGACCTTCAAGCCAAAGCCGATGCAGATTTTCGAAAAGCACAGGTTGGTAGTCATACTTGACAGTGGGAGGAAATTAGTATACTGACAAGCGTCCATGTCAGGCTGCGGAAACGGCAAGCCATCGAGCTCAGCACAAGAGTGAAGCTCTAGCGAAAGAACTCAAAGAAGCGCAAAATTTCACGTTAAATGAGAAAACAGCATTAGAAAGGAAGTTACGGGCATTACAAGACGAAAATCAATCCCTCCGAGAAGAAGTCGATGATGTGCAAGGGCAGATGTCAGATCACGAGAGACAATACAAGTATCAGGTTCAAGAGCTGGAGACTGTTCGTTCGTCCCTACAACAAACACTATCCGAGCTACAGAACGACCTTCAAAATGCGAGAAACGCTTTGCAGGCCACTCAAGAACGTCTCACGGAACGGGAATCGGATGTTGCTGCTTTAGAGACGGAGAACCTGCGCCTGAAAGCTGATGGTAGCGACGCAGAGACACTTGCTATCTTGAAGCGGGAACTGTCTGAGCAGGTCGCCCATATGCGAGCCCTGGAAACTACGAACAGGGATCAATCTGCGGAGCTGAGACGCTTGCGCAAGATCGGGAAAAACGTCGAGGTCGTCCAAGAAGAAAAGAGGTCTCTCGAAAGCCAACTGCAGTTGATGAAGGATCTGGAGTCAGAGCTCGGAAGCCTTCAGATTCAGAAGCAGATTCTGGAGGATGAGAGAAAAACATGGACCAGCCTGTTGGAAGTTGACGGTCAGCCGGCTGAATTCGACTCTCCAGAGGCTGTCGTGAGGGCTCTTGTCCAGGAGAGGATCGAGAAGGCATCTCTTGTCGACCAGCTTGGCAGCGTTGAGCCGCAGCTTGTAGAGAAAGACGAGATCATCAAGAGCCTTGAGTCTGATATGGCCAACCTGAAAAGGGAGATCGAAAAACTTCGCGTGTCTGCGCCTGCTGCCGGAGGGGCTATGGACAGCCGTGTCAAGGCGAGACTGGAGCGCCAGCGTGCTCTAGCTGTGAAAGAAGTCGAATATCTGCGTGAACAGCTGAAGACATTCGATACGGAGGAAATCACCATGAACGCGGACGAAAGTCGGTTCGACGAGCAGAAGTCGCAACAGATTGCTCAGCTGGAGACTCTTGTTGATGAATATCGCGTGGAGCTCCAGAAGGCACACGATGAACTGTCAAAGCGCGAGTCCTCCGCGCAGGATGAGTCTCAGGCTCGCGGAATCAAGCGACCCCTTTCCCCAGCGGAAAGTGATGCAGAAAGCGAGCGCCTAGCAGTGATGGTGCGAAAAAACCGAACGCTGCAAGATACACTGTCGAAGTCAGAACAGAAGCGCGAACTCTTACGTTGTGAACTTGAGGCCACAAAGTCTCATCTCAACTCTCTCCAGGCACAGTCACGGACTCGTATCCTTGAGCTTCGCGACAATCCGACAGCTGAGGCGGAGAATCTCAAGATGTCCACCATCAGGACATTGAAGGCAGAGAACCGCGACCTCTTGGCTCAGCTGCAAGGCGGTCACGGAAATGTCAAGGTCGTTCCTGTCAGCGCCCTCGAGAGCATGAAGCTCGAGCTGCAGGAAATGGAACGGACTGTCGCGGAAAAGGAGAAACGCATGCGTCGTCTGAAGGAGATCTGGACCGCCAAATCATCCGAGTTCCGCGAAGCTGTCGCCTCGGTGCTGGGATACAAGCTGGATTTCCTTCCCAACGGTCGCGTGCGAGTCACATCTATGTTCCACCTGTCTTCCGCCTACCGCCACGGCGATGGCGCCTCAGCAGACGCGAGAGGACCCGGAAGCATGGGCAACGGAGAAGAAAACTCCATCATCTTCGACGGTGAAAACGGAACCATGAAGATCTCAGGTGGCCCCAACAGCCTGTTTGCCCTTGAAATCAAACACCTCATCAAATTCTGGGTCGAAGAAAGGAAGGATATTCCTTGTTTCCTAGCTGCAATGACGCTTGATTTCTACGATAAGACGACACGAGCGATGAGAGTGTAAAGACAAAAAAGAAAACAGAACAAAACAAACCAAAAAACGAATGATCTTCTTTCCTATCTCTGACGATTCTAATACCATGTACAGTACAACACACAATGTTCGATTGTCTGCGCTTTACAGCGGAGTAAATGGAGGAATGGACATGGAGTTATTTCCATCTCAAAGTACTTATCTCGACCACTAGTTTATTGTGTTAAGAACCTCACGCGGATATCCACATAAATATCATCTATTTCTTTATCAACGCACATATATGCAAAGACCTATCAAATTGGAGATTGCACGTAGATTAGGGAGAAACTAGTCCCAATGTTTATTTCCTTTGTCTTGCAAAGAAGAATCTAACCCTTGTGGTCATGTAAGCTTCACTTCTAAAGATAATCGAGGTAGTAGAGAGACCCGTTGACTGGTCACTCCCATGGATCTGCGTACCAATGCGAAGTATGACTTGCGCTCTATGTTTTGGTGTCAATGGCAATATATATATATATATTATCCATCGCCACTGTTGGCATGATATGAATATAGATATATTCGGTAAACTAACCTTATATATATAACAGCACTAAACAAGCTAAGCAAAACCGATGAATTATTTCAAACCACACACAAAAAAGCATAGACAACGACTATATATCCAACAGCACAAAGTGGGACCCAAAAGATTTAATACTAAGTCATAAAAATGGAATTGAATAGTAGTTTAGTACATACATACACCCAACACTGGATGCACTGAGGAAATCACAGGCCAAGGAAACAAGACAGTAGCAGCAGCATAGGCTTCAATGAAACTGGATATGAATAACAGTAGTTGCAAAAAGCACAAAAAGAAAAGGAAGGACAATAATGACTGATGATGGATAGGATGCAGTAACTACAAGGGAACAGAACCTGGGACGGGGGAATAATGAAAATTACACACGAGAAAATGCCACAATGACGTACTCCAAGTAATGGGAAGGGGGTGTTGCAGGTATTAGTCATGATGAATAGAATGGTAATAATGAGTTGAACAAGACATTATCTCTCCGTCTCTCGGGCGAAGAGAAGACAAAAGGTGAAACACAGGCAGGACCATCTGCACGCCACATGCTAGTCATGGAGTCGTGCGGCATTGAGTTAATTGTATTTCTCTCCTGAGGAAAAGCTGCCGCTGGCTAGAACATGCCCTTTCGAGGTCTACAGCGAGCTGTTCTCCGGATCCTTACCATCTCGATCGTGTTTTGTTGTCGAACGAGACGGACTCACGTTTTCCCCACATCGATATACATGCTAGAAATGAGTCCGATCGCAGTGCCTCTATGGTGATGCCCTAAGGACTGATGTGGTTTGGACCTCATGAGGCAACATACTTGCCAGCAACCAATTTGCGTACTGTAGGAACTTCTTTCCATGCCTTTGTTTGCTGACTCTGACTGGCAGCGACCTCGTCTGCAAATGGATCGATATCCCTTGGCTCATCCGTGGTCGTATCGGTCAGGGTAGTGATCCCAAGTCTAGTTTTTGCATCAACAGACCGGACTTCAAACTTGGCTTCGACCTTTCCTCTCTTGGGCCAGCTTGACGAAGTGGAGAATCTTGCCAGGAGCTTTCCATCTGCGCCTGCTTTTACCTCTAGCTCTGGGATCTTCCAGACAACAGCGGAGTGCTTGCGGCGGAACGAGGCTCCTGTGTTAGGATACATGACAGCACCTGTTGCGCGGACAACCTCGCGAGGCTGTTTTGTCACCTCATCTTCCGGCGAAAGGTCCAAACCAACAGTGATGATGACATTCCGAAGAATTACCGACTGAAGTGGACCGGATGAGGTAAACGAGGGATTCAGTGAGTAGGGGATAATGACGCTTGCCTGGAACTCCTCGATATTCCAGGCGGGATTGAAGATGACGGGACAGTGGGACGACGGATCGGAGGAATTGAGGTGTACTTGATATTTGAAAGCCACAGTGGGTAGCGGACGCGAAATTACAGAAGGCGTAATGCTGTATTGTCCTCTTTTTTCTTCGTCTCCCGAGGGGATCTCGTGGACAAAGTGAGGATTGGCTGCCACTTTCTCGAGCACAGGGAAATTTTCCAAGCGGACAACAGAGCTAGAGGGTATCTCTCCCACTGGATTATATGCCAGTGCCAGCTCACCGACGACGAAGGACTTCGTGACCGTGCCTTCAGAGAACCATGCACTGACAGTTTCCACGATCGAGGCGTTCAAACCGGGTTCGTGCAAGTCAGGGTGGGAGACTGCTCCAGAGGCACCGTGCAACGTATGGCCGGACCGAACCGAGGTAGTGTCTGATAATGCCCGTTCTTCTGCGGAACTACCTGGTCGTACACCATGTCTGCTTGGAGGCAAGGGAGACACTGGAACCGAAGGTTCAGTACTAGCACCGAGACCGGGGACTTCCTGTCCTGGCGGGGGTGGATTAGGTATGAAGATAGTGTTTCTGACGTCTCGCCGGCCTCTGATCGTGCCAGCATTGCGTCTGACCCCTGACTGTTGAGCTTGCTACAGAGGATGTTAGCAGAATAAAGGAAATTAGTGTCGGTGGTAAGACATACTAATCGCAACGTATTTGCCATCTCGTTTATTGCTTGCTGAGCCTCGCTTTCATCTTCACGGATAGGCTGGTCACGAATTGTCAGGTTCAACCCCGACTCCTCCAGTCTATTGAGAGAATTAGTTATTGCAAGTCGAGGGTATGTATATATTGGATACTTACCCAGCAGCCTCTCTCTGCGCTCGTGTTATTTCATCGATGGTCTGCGGTCGTTCGGAGTAGCCCTCCGAATCTGTCTGCGGCTGCAAAGCTGATTAGTTTTGTGGCTGACATCAACATGTCCTTTATACGCACCGGACTAGGCACCAGGTTTACTTCTGCTGTCGGGTGATCCCCGAGTAATGCCCCGTTCGTACCGTTGGTAGTCGCTACATTGGCTTCTGGAGCCGGAGAGATCGCATCGAAATCGCCTCTGGCATTAGACTCACTTGGTCCACGAGCAGACTCCGGCTCTGTAGAGATTGAATCTTGAGGTATATGACTGCCACTTAGTTGGTCCTGTGGTGGGGTAGATGTAGGCGACTCGGGAATCTGCATATCGCGCGATGAGTCGCCTTTCCTGAAAGGTGCAAAGGGCGTCCGATGTTTCTTGTCCAAGGAAAAGCTGCCGCTGGGACTCTGGACAATACTCTTTCTCCGGTTCATTACTGTACCCAGTCGTTTCAGGCCGCCAAGAGGGGTGTGCCTAGGCTCGGGGGCTATACCTATCAGATGACGGCCAAACAAAGAAACTAGGGCTTTACATACCTGGTGGTGCTCTTCCATGACCAGACCTTCCTGAGCGCTGGCTCTCAGCATCATCGTGAATTCGTGGTGGAGGAGGAAGAGGAGATGTCGCCGCCGCTGCGGCAGCAGCAGCAGTTGAAGAATCTTGTCGTCTAGGCACAGGTGCTCTTCCACCACTGACTTTGGCGGCGAATGTTTTGATTTCATCAGCTGTCTCGGTGTTCAGCAGCACATTCAAGCAACCCTCTGCTGTCTGCCTGTTGCGTTCAATCTGATCCACTTCATGGGTCTCCAATTGCGTGAGGACGTCCCGCAGGTGATTAGATCTGCTCTCATCAACAGCCTGAAGCTGCTCAAAGACAAATGGTGCCCTGGAGTCCCACTGCTGATTGGCTTCTTCGACTGCTTGTATCGCTGCAGCGATCTTGTCTGCCGCCTTTGGGCCTTTATCCTTGAGCTTCTCCGCTTTCTTCTGTGCTGATTCGAGGCTTTTTGCGAGGGAAGACAGGTCGCTCTGTATCGTTGGCATCGCTTGGAGCTCGCGATTCTTGCTCCCGTATTCTTTCAGTGGGCGTTCGACATCCTCCTCGATTTTCTGTGCTAATGTCTCATGCGATGCCGCCAGCGACTCGGTGGACTGGACAATCCGTTGCCATGGAATCTGGAATACACTGCCAGAAATCTTAGCCAACTATCCTTCCAACCGCATGTATTATTTCGCAGAGTAAAAAGGTGTCCTACCCGAGAGACGCCCCATTGTCCAACTGCGGGCGCCGTGCCAGTTTCCGCAGGCCTTGAACGTATAGCTCTTCCACTCGTCTCCGCTCCTGTTATCGAGTCAATCAAACTTGAACAAGACACTTCGAGCACCGTGATGCCTGCATAATCCAGTTGCAGCATACCTGGAGCCAGTCCGCGATATCCGTGTTGATCTTGTTGATAAGACGTATGCGGTCATTGAGCACGGTCGTCGCCTCGCTAGGCTGTAAACAAGCCTATTGCGCCAGACAGAGCATCAGCCATATGAATTCCAAGCTACTATACACAATTACTGATGCACCTACCAGCAAAGCTGGGTATTCCTGTCTCGAGAGGTCCATGGCGGTTTATGCGACGGGGGTTCAGTGAGATTGAACGGATGAGGGGGTCATAATAATAGCACTACTATGAAGATGGAATGATGTTTAAAGGACAATTGGTGGACGCAACCACACAGGAAACCCCCAGCCAGCTCTGTCTGGCACCCACGACGATACCTGGAGAGAGAGAAGGAGGACGAAGTGACGCGATGCGATGCGTTGCAGCGGACCTTGTCGCACGACTGACTGACTTGCTCTCTTGCCTGACAAGGCTGGCGGCGGCTCTCCGGGCTTCGGACCGGGTCGGGGAAGCTTAGCGAAGTCACATGTCATAGGAGCACTAGAGGCTAGAGCATACCAGGGACGCCGGAGATGGAAAGGAACGAGATATCAGAGGATCTGAACTGGACAGAAACAAAAGGCTACTATATTTATTTCTTTTGTCTTTTGGCTATCTTTGTGTATCTCTTACATCAGGCAAAGGTGGCTAGTTACAGATACGTACTAGCTAATCACAGCTTTCTAACCCCCAGATCGTGTCAGCTGTGCAACGACGGAAGCTGCAAAACATTATATTTAGACTATTGCTGAGCAGCGTATCATGGCCACTCAGAGTGACTGGAAAGCCAAACTTGGCTTCACAGATAGACTGACTGCAATACAATCCATGTAAGTGAACCGAGTGATCGATCAAACAGTGCCAAAACAAAACAAAACAGCTAGTCTTATACATTGGTTTTAGCACAACTGCCTATCGACGAGCCTCGCCAGCAGCCTCGTTCGCAGAAGCCCAGTCACAAGCTAAAAGATTCGAGAACGAAGCCTATGATAAGGCCTCCTCAAAGGTTGGTTTCTCTGTGATGTTTGGTCAGCATCAGTCCTGTTTGCTTATGTAATATTATCCAGGAGGAGTATGACCAGTTGTGCCAAAAAGCGATCGACGAAGCTGAAGCAACAGACTCGGTGGCTCCTGTGATTAGCAGTCCCAAGATACCGGAAAATACGGACGAGGAACAAGCTCCCGAGAAAGGTATAGACATTGGTCCATTTAGCAACTGCATCCATCATGAAGATGGACTACAATCGACTATCTATAAGTCGAAAACCGACGATGGACGTTTGGTTGCTTTGAAAGTGACCACACCGCATTTGATGACTGCACCTCACGATTCGAAACGCGAAGTCAGAATTTTGCGTGAGGCGGCTGGGGATCATGTCATCCAGCTACTCGAATCGTTTACTCTGGGAGGCAGACTCATTTTAGTATTCCCATTTATGAGATATGTATTCGACGACTTGCTGCACGGTGATATTCTGACGGTTACTCAGATAAAATCGCATCTGCGCGATCTGTTCTCTGCCTTGTCACATATTCATTCACTGGGAATTATCCATAGAGATGTGAAGCCGTCAAATATCCTATTAGCATCGCCAGCGGGGCCAGCCTACCTTGCTGACTTCGGGATTGCGTGGAAAGAAGGAGATCCCAACTCGGAACCACCAGACCAGAAGATCATAGATGTGGGAACAACCTGTTACCGACCGCCTGAGATCCTATTTGGTTCCAAGACATACGGCACTTCTTTCGATCTTTGGTCTGCTGGCTGTGTAGTGGCGGAAGCCATCGATGTAAACCACAAACAACTATTCGATGCCGGGCCCATTGGAAGTGAGCTGTCGCTTATTTCATCAATCTTCAAGACGCTGGGAACCCCCAACGAGAAGACATGGCCCGTATGTGAGACAGTTAGAGTACAGATTGAACGTGAAGCTGACAGAGAGCATAGGAGTGCACGAAACTTCCAGATTGGGGAAAGATGGAGTTCTATGAGTACCCCCCTAAAACGTGGGAGGACATTCTGAAAGGGGCTTCATCCAAGGGCCGCGACCTGGTGAGCAAGCTCGTTTGCTACGAGACTGGCCAGAGAATATCAGCCACAGAGGTATGAAATCTAGATTGACATGAGTTGAGCCGCAACAAATAATAACAATATTACGCAGGCTCTTCATCATCCGTTCCTGACGACATGAGTGCTTCCGCTGGTATCAATATGGTATCAAAACCCGTGGCCCACGGACGATCACGACTCGTCAAAGTTCGGGTAGACCAGATACCCGAATCTCGGGCCACTAATTTAGTAACTCGTGGAGCAAGGACGAAGAAAAAGAACAATTTGCTGGTCCGTTCTTTAAATGTATGGCAATCGAACCCCTCTGAATTGAGGAGGACGGAAATAACCTAAGGGCGCCAACATTATCTATAACCGTTCCGGGCTTTTCAGTTTCGAGGATCATCCCTAGTAAACAGCGTGATCGCAATCAAAGTCATCACTAAAAGGGCTTCTGGCGGAGACCTTGGCCTTGAAATTATGGTGACTATACGGAGTCCTTCGTAACGATAAAACTCATTCGTTGTTTCTTTCCGAGGCTGCCGAGCCTAGGCGACTCGCTCCAGGCACTATCAAAACACCACGCTAACAGTATCGAGTGGAGCAGTCCAATCAGCCCTCAAATCACCCAGGACTGCGATTCCCCCACTTGCTAGAAGAGACCTCGTGCTGTCGAGTATCTCCATGACGACTGTGCTCTACACCGACGCCAGTGCGATGGTGGCGAGATTAAATTATGATAGCCGGCAACGTGCGAATAGCGGTCTCGTCGCATCATATTCTGACAGGATTTGGAGCGCCGTCTTGTTCTTAGAGTATCTATGGCTGACCGCACTGACCACTGTTCAACGAAGGTGCTCAGCTGCAATGCTTTTCCTGGGGCGTCTGTGACGATGAGAGAATGCCCTTGATGCCCTTGATGCCTTTGCTCCTGGGAGTCTGCCATATGGACACCCTGATTTCCATTTTTGTTTGTTTTAATGCCTTCCACTGTGACGGGATACCCCGACGCGGGATCTCAGACCAATCAAGGCCATAGAGCCTGACACTGGCAGGCCTAATCCTGAGAAAAACGACGCATTGGGGCCGGATCAGTGCTTTTTTGGGAAAAGCTGTTGCCGGTGTTGCTAGCGGGGAGAACACCCTGTGCCGTTCCTGGCGCTTTACTGGATTGGTGTTATTCTTGGCAGGATATCGAGCCACATTGGACGAGCAGCCGTGGATGGCGCCGGATAGTCTGTTTGATATGCGCGGAGAAGCGAGGGGATTCCTCAGGGCGGCGAACAACACCATCGCGCAATTATTGAGCTCGTGCCTCTGGGAGGCCTGGTTCCGTCACGTCTGGTAATAACCAGGAACCGTATTATGGCCCGCCAACAATGACTGCGAAACATCTGCCCGCCCCTGTAATACCGCCGTACGGGACCTGACCGGACGGACCATCGTACAACCGCCCGGTCCTCCCTGCCATTCACTCTCCATTCTTCCCCTGCAACCCTCGATTTCTCTCACCCCCACGGCCTCTTGTCGAGAGTCTTCTCCTTCTCTTCGTCCTCTCCCTAGGGCACCACCTTCATTCTCTTTCGTGGCTTTCATCCACGACTGCATTCTTGCGGCCTGGTTGCTCGTCGCCCTTCTTTTATCGACCTGCACAGGCTGTAGTCTGTTGCCTTTCGTTATTCCTCCTTCCTTCTCTCGTCCTCGAGTAGGACATAGCACATTCTTTGGACGCGGCGAGAGCGCGCTTTCGTGGAAGCCGTTCCTCCGCGTCGATCGATCTTGCTTAACACAATCACAGGTCGCCTTCGACGTATTCACTACTACATATCACCGCAGTCGTCGTACGACAACGTCAATACAGCGTTCTCGGATATACCCACCATGGTCCACGGTCATGGCCATCATGGCCATGCTGCCTACAATAAGCGGGGGTTGATTGACGATTTCCTGAACGAATTCGGCGGCAGTGACAATGACGCGACTGAGAACAAGAGCAAGGACAATGACAACAACGATACTGGTGACAATGGCGACAACGGTGACGACAACAGAAAGGCCCCTAATGTTGTTTATGTGACGATGCAGCCGACCTTCGACGGCCCGGTTGGCGGATATAAGACAATGGACAACAGCGATTCAGGAGATGCTAAAGCTAGTGCTGGAGGAGCCGTGGGAGTTGGTGCTCCTGTCCAACAGACGGCTGGATCTGAACATACGACCGCAGCAGCCGGAGTAGGAGGTGCCGTAGGAGTCGGAGCCCCTGTTCAACAGACGCGCACAAAGGAACCAACGGTAGAGCCTACTGAAGAAGCGACTCATCCAGCGAAAGAGTCAAACAAGGTTCCCACGGCTATCGAGCCACCAACTGCAACTGCTACAGAGCATCCGGTGACTGCTATCACACACGCGGGATCGAAGCCCTCTGCAGTTCACACCACTCTCCAGACTGCCGTGGCTACGGCTGCTACTGCTGCGACCTCCTTGACCCATGCTGCAGCGGGTGTCAACCAGGCTGCTGCTACGGGGTCTTCGGCTGCTTCTACTTCAACCAGCAAAGACTCTAGCTCTCAGGGCATGTCAGGTGGTGCGAAAGCCGGAATAGCTATCGGTATCATCGCCGGTGTTATCATGATCACCAGTCTGATTCTTTTCTGGCTGCACAAGAAGAAACAGCACCAGAAGATGCTTGCGGAGGACAATGAGAAGTCCTTCGGAGCCCCTGCACCTCCTGCACCCAGTGAAAAGCCAGTTCCTCCTCCACCTCCGCCAATGGCCCAGTCAACGACGCCTTCAAAGCCCCCTCAGCTCAATGTCCGCCCCATTACACAATTTGCACCTGATCTCAGTATGGAAAGCAACGCCAATAACGCAGCTCCTGCTTCTGCTTCTGCGGCTGCGGCGGCTGCTGCTACTGGCGCCGTTGCAACCGGAACAGTCTCACGCAATCTTACCGGTAACTCTGTTACCAGTCCACCGACTCCTCCAAAGTCGAGTGGCTCTCACAATCCTTTCAGTGATCCTGTGGATCCCTTCGGAAACCATGCAGCGGTACCCAGTCCTCCGGCCTCGTCCGCTGCGAGTGATGCTTCTGAGATTAAGAGCGCCGATATGCCTATTCGCGATTCCGGCGTTCTACCGGGAGGTTCTGCGCTGGGTGAAGCTGCAGCTGGTGCCGCGATTGGTATTGCTGTGGGCGAAGCCGTTGCTTCAGGACAGGAACGCAAGGAGCAGCGTCCCAATGGAAACAAATTCGAAACGAGGCCAGCATCCCCAGCTCCCACAGGTCCCTTGCCGCCTAGCCCAGCTGGCTCTGTCAATGCGGGTGCGGTTGCGGTCCCTGGTACTCCTGTTTCTTCTGGTCCTCCCCCAAGTAACGTTCACCGTGTCCAAATGGACTTCACTCCTTCAATGGAAGATGAGCTCGAACTCAAGGCTGGCCAGCTTGTCAGGCTTCTTCACGAGTATGATGATGGATGGGTAAGAATCCTGCCTTTCCCGTTGTAATTATGAAACTAACAAGTGACTAAGGCTCTCTGCATTCGCATGGACCGTTCTCAACAAGGAGTCTGCCCTCGAACGTGTCTTTCTGCTCGTCCGGTCAAACCTCGATCTCGCCCATCTGGCAGTGGACCCGCCCTCCGTGGCCCTCCTCCGATGATGGGTCCAAACGGCCGCCCAATGTCTCCGGCCGGAGGTCCTGGACGTCGGCCACAATCTCCTCGTTTCTATCAGGATGGTCGTCCAATGTCTCCCGCTCGCCCGGCGTATGCTGGAACCCCTCGTCAGGCGCCACAGGGCCGCCCTATGTCTCCTGCGCAATTCCCAGTTTCACGTTCCATGTCTCCCGGACCAGGATTTAGGCCGCCTCCCCAGCGATCTATGAGCCCTGGACCGTACGGACCTCCTGGATTGCAGAAGCCATCCGCACCAGTTAGCCAGCGGAGACGTAGTAACAGCGCCAGCGGGATTGTTGGAAACTACTCTCGAAATGGTCCTTCGGCACAGAGTCCCCTGGCTGGACTTCCTCCAAGATCTCAAACGCCAGACCTGGGCTCAGCTCGCGGGCCTATCGAAAGGAAACCAGTTCCGGGTCAAGCACTGTAATTGCCCAAACAATATGTCATGATAGTCGCCGATATCATAATTCGTCCGTGACGAATCGCCATGGAAATCACCGATTAACCAGATGACAACTTCCTTTTCTGCGTGTCTGTTTATATTGATTCGTACTCTACCGGGTCGTTGGGCGTTCACGCAGTTGAGTTAGTCGCAGAAGAATAAGTGGATGGAACTTGAGGTTTCCAATTCAGTATGCAGTACCCCTGGAGGAGATCGGACTTGTCTCTGGTTTTGTTTCTCATCTCTCGCTGTCAAACTTCCCTGATTTTATCATTTGGTCAGTCTGGCCTCTTTCTCGCTTTTCCTTTCTCTGCTGGGACCACTCAGAGTCTTCCGGTCACATTGACCCCTTCGCTTCTAATACCCCGGTTACGAGGCCGAACGACAGTGGTCACGTTTTATCTTTGTTCTATATTGTACCACTATGTTGCAGCTTCTACATCTGCGGTTAGAGGCCGGTTGAATGCATGTCATTATTCTTTTCATTTCTGTATCCCCTCTTCTGTCCGATAAGATGGTTGCGAGCTAGATCTCGGCATTTCTTCTTGAGCCTGGTTGCTACTCCAATGACAAAGATTGGAGGCAAGAATATAAGGACCGAGCATCTGGCGTCGAATGCCGAGCGGTGATTAGTGGAAAGGTAGCATCACCGCACGGTATATGCCACTCCATACTCTGACTTTCTACTGTATCCATTTCGCTGCTTAGCATCACCATTAGCATAGCATAGCTACGTATATCCTATGAACGTTCCAAGAACAATGTCCAACAGCATACGGAGGGACGACTCCGCGTAATAGTCCCAAAATGGTGAATTACAGCATTGACCTTGCAAGTGTATTTCGTCTGATCGTATCCAAAAGTAGGATGAGAAAAAGTATCATCCATCTATCTAATCTAGAAAATAAATTAAAGGTGCGGCACTCCACCGCTGGCGAGGATCAGATTCATGATACTGATCACCCCTTCACCGAGGATGAGTCCCGAAGCCAAAACGACTACCGTTGATGATGACTCGTCTTGTTCTCCCTCGTCGTCCCGTTCACCTGCGTCGCTTCCCACCTCGCTGTGGTCGCTGCTGATGTTTCCAGCAGGGGATGAGCTCCTCCTGTTTAGCTTTTGACGAAGCTGAGTTGCTCCTGGTTTCTGATTCTTCCAACCCCACCACCAGGCGATGAGACCGCCGATAGCGCGGGCCAGAGTGAACGACGGTACGTTGTACATTCCCACTGCGACGGCGATACCGCCAGGCACCCAGGCCCTCCAGGGCGCAGCAGGACGGCCCTTGCCTGCATTAGAGGGTGCCCCAAGGATGCGTAGGATAGTCAGAACGACGAAGATGGCACCCATGATCATAGCTGCCTGCCAGGCCATTGGGGGCAGACCCTGACCCGTGACGAGGCGCGCCGTGAATATCCAGACGTATGCTGTGGGTGTCTGGAACATGGGTCCCGGGACGTCGTAAACATGGACGTACATCTTGTAGACAGCCGTGGAGATTACGGCGCCGAAGAGACTGCCGATGAGCTGGCCGTAGAATTGGGCCTTCGGGCTAGCCCCGAGGAGATGACCTGTTTTGAGATCCTGCATCATGTCACCGGCTTGGAGGGCGCCTGATTCGGAGACAGCGCCAGCTAACAGGTTCGTTACGATCGCGCTGCGCCGCGTGTGCTGCGACGCAGGCGTGACAAGTGAAAAAAGTAGCTGCGTAAGTTTGCTGATCCCAGACACTGGGTTCAGATCGGTTTCGCCCAAGGCGCGAACACCCATCACCGACAAGAGGAGGGCAAGAAGAGTGGCGATCGTGGAGAGGAAAGGAGATATGATGTCTCCGAACGCGATATGCATGCAGACCACATTCAATGCCAGTGTTGACGGGAGAAGTATGAGGACAGTTCTCGTGGAGATGAGTTGCGATGGCGGCGCGTCATCCTCATCTTTGTCAACGGATAGGCTCTGTGGTCGGCCAGCTGGTGCATGGGATGCTTCCGACATGGGATTGAGGGCAGAATAACTAGCGGAGGAGGACGCCTTGAACTTCCTCAAGGTTCCTTTCCAGTCTCTTCGGATGGAAAGAAGCGTAGTCTTCCATTCAGGCGCATGGTGTAGGATGGGTTTAATGACGAGCCAGCCCAGACTGATAATGGAGTCGGCCAGCATGATAGCCAGAGACACCCAGACAATCCAGCCCTTGCTTCCGTTCTCCCAGTCGTCAACAGGTCCCGACGCCCATCCCTTCTTCTTCGCAAGAGGGGATAGAAAGCCCCAGCCCAACACGGCCCCAAACAGCATGTGCAGCGAGGTTGATGGACCCATGATGATACCTTGCCCAACATACGCCGGCGAAGGGTTCAACGTCCACAACCATTGGGATGCAAGTGAAAGTCCAAGTATGGGGATATCCCGTATTTGGGGAACGAAGTAGGAGAAGAGTGTCTAATGCTAGTCAGTCACAACGAAGTTGAGCAAGAGGACGTAATGTCATGTCTCACATAGAAAGCAGAGAGAGTAAACGCGCCAACAAGCATCCGGATTTTTGACTTCCAGTTCTTTCGCCTGTCTGCTTTGCTCTCCGTAGTTCCTATTCTATGCAAAGGTTGTGCGCTTGGCGACTCATCAGAAGCTAAGAGTCCATCGCCCTCTTCCCCATGTGCGACCTCCTGGTGTCTGTCCTTCGCTTTTTCGTCTCTTGCGCCACCATGTAGGACCCTAATCATCAACGCAGTTGCTGTGCCACTGGGGAATTTCAACTTCTCCCGTACAATGACCTCCTTTCGCAGCGGGACTGCGAACACGACCCCGAAGAGGCAGACTCCGAGACTCCAGACAACCAACTTCCAGAAGCCGACATTCAGTGGGCCACCTTCACCTCTACCACCATCTCCACTAGGTCCATCCTCGCCCTCGCGCAGTAGATACTCCAACGCCGGTATCACACCAACGAAGCCACATCCTAATGGCATCGTGCCCACTGCTCCGGCCACGGTCTGTATGAGAACGTTCTCGATCGGACTGAAGGGAAAGGAGAGATGTTTTGACAGCGCTTTGAACATGGCAAATCCGATAAGCGATGATGGCATGGCCATACTACTGATCCAACCGGTTTGTAAGCCAAAGTAGGTATTGGAGAACGTTATTAACGTGCCGATAAAGAGGCCGACTAGGAGCGAACGAGGCGTGAAACTCTGCGCAGACGTGACAGGGGCACGCCGCGTTGTGAATCCAGCATTGTGGTCATCTAGAACTGCATCAGCATCATCATGACTCCCCTCGTCGGGATGTGCGCTATTCTCCGCAAGTGTAGACTGCAGAGATAAACCGTCAGCAGTATCACTGCTGCGGACCGCGTGCGAAGCATCGCCAGCCATATTGATGGTCTGGTAATTCATTCTACTAGCGATGTCCGGCGCGAGGGGCCTCTGTACAAGTAATCAGACGCAGAGACACCCGCGAAGCCATGGCCAGGGATGATGTTGCGGATGGAGGCAATTTGAGGGGATTTGGAGATGAGCTCGTCTTATCATGACTAATCCGCGATAAAGCTAGTTAACGTTAACCAACTAAATAGTTAACTAAGGTTACTTAGGATGATGTCAGCCCGCTCATCCATCTCGATGTTGGAGAACATGCATCAGGGTAGTTCATTGTACTTCTTGCTTTTACAATAAGACTCAATTATCACAGGTAAGGCCACTTTCTCTGCTATTGTTCATGCGTGAATGGAGTAATAGCCGCAGTGACATCCCTGCCGTCGCTCGCATTTGCGCAGATTGTACGGAGTAGATCCTGGGGCTAACATAAGGATAGTAAACCCTGGAGGTGTAGGGGACCGGCTTGTGTTTCATGGTTTCAGGGTCCGTACTTCGTACAGTTAAGAGAATTGCCGACAGGGGCCGGTTTCAGACTTATGCAGCGCGCAATTACGTTACCATGGCTCCAATTCTACACCTTGTGCGCCATGCTGAGGTATGGTATTCGGGCTCGCGATAGATTAATGGCCCTGCAGCTCTAAGAAATAAGCATTTAAAAGTTAACTTGATACTTCTAATATATAGGGTGAACATAACAAAGGAGGCGACGCTTATTTGATTCGAGACCCGCTGCTGATAAAGTCCGGTCTGGACGAATGTCGACTGCTTTCTGAAAACTTTCCATACCACTCTTCTATTGATCTCATTGTGTCGTCTCCCCTGCGACGTTCCTTGTACACGGCCTTGGAGGCCTTCAAGCCAGCGATCTCGAGGGGAGTGAAAGTTGTCGCCTTGCCAGAACTGCAAGAAACGAGCGATATCGCCTGTGATACAGGGTCTGAGGTTTCGGAGCTAGCGCATGAGTTTGCTGTAGAGCTGGGGCCATCTGGACCAGTTGTCGATCTGAGCCTTCTGCAACCTGGATGGTGGGTAAAGGTGAGCTACGAGCAGTCGTGTAAATGGGTTTGCGCTTCTTCGCATTGACTTGCAATTGTAGAAGGGTAGATATGCGCCGTCTTCTAGCGCCCTCATCGCACGAGCAAGAGATGCGAGACGATGGCTGCAAGCGCGCCCAGAGAAGGAGATCGTAGTCGTCGGCCATGGTGGATTATTCCACTATCTCACCGAAGATTGGACAGGCGTTGGGGACAGCGAACATGGTAGCTCCTCATTCCTAAAACGACAGAAACTGTTCCTAAATGCTGACTGTATACAGCTAGTTCCTGGGAAAATACTGAATTTCGAACGTATCGGTTCGTCAGTGACGATGATGAGAACGCCAGTATAATAGAGACGGCAAAGTCTAGGGCAGATCGGGGCGTAACTGGTAGGATTCCCTCCAGGGAAGAACAAGAGCAGCTTTATCTGAAGGTAATGCAGTATTGGGAGGATCGGGGGTTTCAAAACCCCCTGAAGATGGAAGGGTAGGCACTCAGATACGATGCGCGTAAATAGTGAACTCGTCGCGTATATAATGCGGTAAGGATATACTCTTCTTGCAAGCAATTTTCACACTTAGGAGTATCCTACATTGTGCACTTAAGGTCATCGGCGCATTGTATATTGGTACATCCAATTACACATTCGAGGCTATGATTCGTCCATAATCTATGGCTGGAGCCGTCTATATCACCACATTACAAGGCTGTCCTGCAACCCATCCTTCCACAATTTTCTTGGTCACATCTACCAGATTCTGTTGCGTTCGTTCAGCCACCCATGCCATATGAGGACTAACAGTCAGGTTCAAATCTTCTGCATCCTCCCGCAGCAACACAGACGTCTCTGGTGAAGCAGGTTCTTGGAGGAAGACGTCTGTCGCAGCACCCGCGATCAAATTCTCCTTAAGCGCTGCTACGAGTGCTTCCTCGTTGACGATCCCGCCACGGGCGACGTTGACTACTACGGCGTGCGGTGGCATGCTCTTAAACTCTGGCGTCGAGATCAAGTCGATAGTAGAGCCGTTTCGAGGAACAACAACGAAAATGACGGTACACTTCCGGATTATTTCCTCGAAAGGGGTGCGCTCTTCCGACTGTAGTGCTGATGGGAGTGCTGTTGCTCCAGCACCTTTGCGGCCGGATATTAAAACTTTCATTCCTAGGCTCTGTGCCAGATGTGCGATTCTTTTGCCTGCGTTGCATGTCAGCTTTGATGCTGGCTAGCTTAATGTATAGAGCTCAAACATAGACTATATTTTCGAAACAGAAGTAGTATAGTTAAAGAATGTAGACACCAAACGACTTACCAACAACACCATAACCAATAACTCCAGCCACCTCCTCCTGACAAGTTAGTGGCGCAGTGCCATCCGGATTCAGCATATCAAACATCAGGGTGGTTTTATGTACCCATGCACCTCTCCTCGTTTGATTATGCATCTGGAGCACCTTCCGCCTAGCCGCGAAGTACAATCCGATCGCATGTTCTGAGACCGCCTCGATATTGACACCGGGACTGTTGCTCACGACAATTCCACGTTTTTTACATGCGTCCAGGTCAATGCAATCCGTACCTGATGCTGTGATTGCGATGAACTTGAGATACGGCGTGACTTCGGGAGACAGCGCGACCGCATCGAGGCGCGTAGTGGCCAGGACGATGATAGTGGCATCGTGGATGCGCGCGTGCAGCTCCGAGCGGGGCGTTTCCTTGTAAATGAATTCCGTCTTGGTGTATTGCGGGGGAAGATCGAAATGCGGGCAAGGGAAGTACTGCGTCTGGAGCATCACGATGTTGTGATGCGTCGGCGAGGGTGGTGCTCCCATTGTGCAGGTATTTCTTATTACTCTCTTGTCCAAATACAGCTGCAATGGGGCTTGTCGTTGGCTATTGAACAAAATCAAAAGATAAGGAATTCTTGTGCTTATTTAAAAATTATTTATCCTCTCCACATGGCCAGGAACCACTATATGATCCTCGTTTAACCGTCTGTGCCCGGCGCCCTTTCGATAACATATTGTGGGTCTGGAGTGTCAGCATCTTTGATAAAGACATCGTCTTTGAGTCAATGTCTGTGCCGTGTCCGACCAGCCAATTGAACTGGATGAAGAGTTACCCTAAGCTTTGGTATAGAAAACTTATAAGTCAGCTCGAAAGGACAGAATACAATCCTGCACTTCATCACATTATATACTGTTAGATTCTCATCTCCACATGATCAGAATGTCGCACTCAGCCACGGTCCAATTATCGCTACCCTTATCAGTAGCCGACACGATAACTACAACAAGATCAAAACCTCCGACACCTTTCCCTCTGAAAATCAAAACCATTACGCCCTCACCACTTCTTGCGCAACAACCGTGGCTTGTCGATCTCACACACATGATCAACGATAGCTTCGCAAACCCAGCAGCTACGGGTATCAAATTTTCTACTGACCGGGTACAAACAAACACTCAACTCATCGAGGAGCTGGGAGAGAAAGCATCAACTGTAGTGGCATTCGATGACTCTTCTTCTCTCTCCACAGGAGGAACGGCAGAAGAAATCTCCACCAGTAAAATTGTTGGAACGGCTAGTATAAAAGATTGGATTGACGATGGGTTATGGCTCCCTGTCTCCAGTCAGATACTTTCCTCTTCATCGAGTCTTACTCGTGGCGATATAGGAACACCGTTTACATGTTCCGGAGATTTCGAAATTTCCATCCTTGCTGTCCGAGCCGGTGAAGAATATCGCAAGCGCGGTATTGCGGAAAGACTGGTCCGTGAATGCGAGCAGGAAGCTATCCGCCGGATGAAACGGGACGTACAGTCTCGTCAAAACCAAGAGCAGCAACAGGGAGATCCTTTACGAATAAGGCTTATGGTAAAAGTCGTAAAAGAAATGAATGGGCCATATTGGTTGAATAGAGGGTTCGAGATTATAGGACAAAGGTTCTGTCCTACAGGAATGTGGGGTTCGAATATAGATTTCACATTATGGGCTATGAGGAAGGTCCTAACTGTTGACAATGTAACAAATGCTGATTGAGGTGAGGATCTGCTTTTTAGAATTATATCGCGGTTATTTGAATGATACGATAGACTTCAGGTGGTGGTGGTCTGTCTTGGAACGTACAGCTGAGAGATATTCATATAATATGCCTATCAATAACTACACCTACCCGCGAAAGTTTGAAACTGGTGGCCGCCCGCGTTTATCTGCCGATAGTTTCAAACTTTTGTCGTATACCTGTACATTTATATAAAGATTTGATGTGAAGGAGAAGGAGGGAAAGAAACAGTTAATCAAAAGTTTGTATATATCCTGTCTATATCCATTGATCTGCTGAGTTCTGCATTTCTAATTGGCTGCATGTGGCTAATCTGTTAAGTGTGCGCTTGTTTATTATATTTTAATATTTCTAGCATTTGGGTTCAAACTAGTTGACTGGGATAGTTGTATCCTGCAAGTATTCATTGACAAGTCATAAGAAAGGCTCGTATTGTCAACCTTGAGGTGCTTGCACGGAACATCAAATGTTGCGTTCAAAGAACGATTTGATAATTCCAATATTGCTCTCCTCATATTCTCGAAGTTCTATGGTGCCATCATCTCTTAGAAAAGTGTTGGGCTGCACGAACTTCCATTTCGGCTCTGGGTTTGAGGCTACTATCTGTCTCCAGACCTCATACTGGCCATCAACGATACTCAGGGATTCGTAGAAAGGCCGACACGCGGAAATATCAGCGGTTGAGCGCCATATCTGGATCTTTGACATCATACGACCAATTGAGGGTTTTCCGTGGGTCATTATCCGGGAACGGTCGACATGGACGAACAGTGTTTTCTCAGTAGAATCGTGCTCAATCACATAACGCCATCACCATCCTGAAGAATGTGCTTCAATATCGCAAATTGGGCCTTTGTTAAAGAACAAAAGTAAGTAAGTGCTCAGAACTTGTAAAAGACCGCTGGTAGGAACTTGTTCAAGCTTACCCGGGCGTGGTCCCCTCCCCAGACTTGAGTTTTGGCATCGAAACTACTGAGCGCGCGTAGGCCCTCGACTCCAATATGGAGATAGCTGTAGTAAGTGACTTTTATAATATCAGTCCTATGGAAGCATTTGTTTGGATGTGAAAATAGGCACCTACAGTCATCTGCGGTCAGAGTACTGTCTTGGTCGATTCCAAACAGCGCCAGGACATCTTTGTTATCAGCCATATAGTTCGCGACGAGAAAAGCCCTGCACTCTTCCACTGTCGGCGCCAACCCCCCGAATACGCTATTCCATGTTTCGCCCGGTCTATACCAGGTCCGTATGGGAAGGCCTGTAATTGGGCTGACCGGCGGATTCTCGCGATCAAAGTTAAACTTGCCTGGACAACCCTCCACCAGCAATTTCCCGCTCCCATGGCCCATTATCTCGTGTATGACAGTACCAACAAAACGCAAGGTATGGGCACAACCCATGTATGCTTGGGCCTCTGAAGGTTGAACGTAATAGCACGGACGTCCAGGACTGCTGTTGAGGCTCATTCGATTGCCGAAGACTATACTTTTGATACCACATCTTTCTCCGTCTTCACGATCCTATAAAAATGTCAGCCATAGCATCCACATTTATTCTGTTCTAACAGAGAAAGAGTATATCGAGGGCTCACTATAGTAAGATTCATCGCCTCCCAAACAGTGCTTGAAGCAGAGGCAAGTACTAGACTATTGTCAGAACGGGGTACCTCTTCCTGGTGACATTTATACTAACGATGGATTATTGTGAAATCAGGGAGATCTGGTTCGCTTGGCTCAAATGGACCTTTTCCATCGTTCTCGTCGGGTATGGCCCAAGGGAACGTGCGCACAAATTCTGGGATCCTACAGACAAGCTGTCTCATTTTGGTCGTCTCCTCAGAATGGGCAATACCAACTCCACCTTGCCATTCAGCTCTCGCACCGTAGGGGTCGCGATAGCCGAAAAGGAAACCCATACAATGCTCGACTAAAGGAACCTTGTCCTTTACCCATATCTCCTGCGCGAACAAAAAGCCTGGTAGTTGCCAGTGTTAAAACTCTCGATAAGATGGGAAAGTGCTGTTTTCTGTTCTTCAGTTGTAGCATATTTGCGGGCCTCTCTGATCTCTGCACAGATATTTGCCATTTCCGCGGCGTAGTCACCGCGCTTTAGAAGAATTCTAGATGGACAATGGTTCCCTATCCTGATATATCCGAGAACCTGAGGCTCGGGGTCTTTTTCTGCTGAAGCCTGGAGGATCTCGAATATATAGCATGTTTCAGAAACCGAGCTGGTATCACACATATACTTTCGCAGGCCAGTGTTCTCTGGGGCAACTTTGTTGGCGTGTATTATCTTTTTGATAGCATCTATCTCCGCTCTTGTGACCTGTTCTGTACCCAGGTAGTAACTGGATTGGCAGTTGTCGTCGAGATATCCCATGATAGCTGGCTGGGCTGACAACATCGGGTGAAGGATATTTTTGAGTTTCTCATTTGCTCCAGGGGATATACTGCCGAGCTTGTGTAAGGTATCTTCGGAGATATCTGGAATTACCTTGCGGTCTCCATCGCCCTGTCTCTGTATTAGCGACCTGGACAGTCACTAGAAGTTGCAATGAGCACCAAATACTCACGAAGTAGTTTCCCAGGCTTGACAGAAACATGCCAGCGAAGTCGAGCCATGTATTGAGTTCCTCTTGCCCTATATCCAGGTTCAGGAAGTCGTCCCATCGCCCGTTGCATGCTCTGTGTAGTTCGATAATAAAGTCAAATATGCCTTCAGCCTCTGGAGAAGTCTGACGAAGCACTATGCAACTGCCGTGCCAGCATGCCCGAGATAGGTGATGAGCGTAGGCTGCATAGGTTGTTTCCTGGTTTTTCACAAGACTATCAAAGACGCTGCGGGCTTCTATCCTGTACGTCTGGTGGAAAGCTGACATCCTGAAGAGCAAGGAATGATATCAACCGAAATCTTGTGCCTATTGGTAAGCTTTAAGGTGTTCCAAACGTCATTGCTGTCTCGTAGCGCGGGGCGTTCGAGGGTGTCTGGTGAAATCGAGGTTGCAGTGACAAGGACTTGTGGTCCTCGAAGAGTATTGCATGCAAACTGTGCAACACCAACAACAACAGGCGGCCGATCAGTTAGATTTCCTGTATTTGGAAGTTTCCAGCCCTGATATGCGTTGTTGTTCTAAGTAGTAAGTAGGAAATAATGCACACAAGGTAAATTTCTGAATTTGAGGAAACCGATATCAAAAAAAAACATATATAGGTCCAGTCCCTTACTGACTCACATATTACTCAACAGACTTCAGTCATCATTCTGTAATAAGAAGCGAAGTGTATTCACTATTTACGCTCTAGGAACTTGCTTGTCCTGATAGCCATGAAAAAGCAGGCTTATGTAGATAGAAAAATAGCGAAAGGAGCAGTTCGATCGTCAGCATAGCAGAACTACGTTTGAGAAAAAGTGGATTTGGTATCGTATAAGAACATACATATATGCGTTTCTACATACTCGTAAGTCTAAGTCAGTATGATAGCAATTAGCCGTATCTTCTGCATGTCTTTGAGGTTCAGAAATACTTCATTGAAGAATTTATTATTCATTTCCTTTCTGAGTCCTACATATCTGACCCTGTTTTTTTTTTTTTTTTTTTTTTTTTTTTTTTTTTTTTTTTTTTTTTTTTTTTTAGTTGTCCTTTAAGACTTGTTATATGTCAGTTCATGTGATAAAGTTGTCCATACTGGTTTGTACATGTCTAAACTGCATATTACGCCAGTCTTTACTCATGGTGCTATCCATAAGGCGATGCATGAAGGTATTGCTCGTACCATATGTCTTATCGATAGACACAACCTATTCTCATGGGGAACAGTCGCTTCAGACCCGGAAGGGGCGGGGGATAGGTGGACGAAGTAATTATTCGCTTCTTATTTTGACTCTGCATCTGCATAGAGAGACAAAAATATCTTTCTGGCTGACACTTGCCGAAATAAGAGCCTTGCTCATACAGGTTTCAATTAGGTATAGTCTGTGACACTAAAATCTTGAATATTAAACGTCTTGTTGACACATGACGGAATTATATGGATTTGAAATCCGTGCTCACTTTGGATCGATTGAAGATGGGTATGACATACGACTACTTTATTCTGGCAATGGCATCGTCTATCTTCGCGCTGTCTCACATCAACAAACTGGTAAGGTTCGTCTGGAAAGCCAAAATTGCTTTGTAAACCATGCCATAGCCATTCTTCAACCTATCCACAACATGAGTATATCTCGAAATTAGCGGCGCTTGTCCCCTTTAACTGACATTGAGATAGGAAACCTACTGATGAATTTTACAAACTACACGGATAGCAGGGAACAGTACCTCGGTCAATAGTTCCTTCTAAATATGCACTTCCGGCAAGTTGAGCAAGCATTCATAGTTGGAGACATACAGCGGACCTCCAAGGGCCAACTAGGAATGCCGTGTATACGCGACATAGAAATTGAAGGAATCCTTTGGCTTCATGTTTACTCAAAAGAACCAGTGGAAGACCGCGTGACGGCAATATCCGACGCTAAGTTAGCAGCGTCGCAGAGGGCGTCAATCTCGCTTGGAGTTCATGTTTTACAATGTCCTGTCCAGTTCGGGCGTCTTGATCATGTCATTCTTAACTAAAATAAGGCCATTCTCGCTACCTTTTTAGCATGGTGCTATCCTGCGGTACCGACCAACCAAACCACGTCCTACTGCTGTCCTTAACCCTCACCCCTATTTTCTAACCAATGCTTGATGCATTACCTGTGTGGGCTCTGGATACAGCCAAATGATCATTTTTATCAGTCTCATGTCAGTTTTCAGCTCCGCCGGACACCCGTGGGGAAGCGGATTGCAGCTGGGGAAGAGAGGAGCACTCCCTCAAACGTAAATGCATGCCAAGTTCCAAAATCCAGAGGTTATTGAGACTTCAACCCTGAGATATCTAGGTGCTTTGATTATCACACCAGATAGCGGTCCTATGATCCAACGTCCGTCGAAAATACTGACCTTCTTTATTAGGCTGGTGTAACTAGTGGCTGGTTCGTCTAGAATCCGCCACTGTGCCACTGTCTGTTATAGAGAGGATAATAGGGTTACATTTTCGATTTTGAGTAACCTGAGCATTACATACAGAGTGTGGGGTTGGCGATTTTACGCCGACTACTAGTAGTGCTTCTGCTATCTACAGTAACCACTAACTGGAGAGAATGTTCTCTGGAAGTTCCAGAACCCTAGTCTCCCAATTGCGAATCGTAGCCAACAAAGACGCGATGATAAGTAATTCCATATTCGCATTACACCATCCACTATTTTTGTACGCATCCTGGAAAGATGCTTGTTTATAAGAAAAGCGCTACTGAGGCCCTGAAGCGACGACATTGAATGTAAGGCCAGTTATCATCGGACGAGTGCCTTTGCTTCTACGCAAAATGCCCGCTTCTGCCGTAGACACGGTCGCTGTCGGTGTTCACGACTCCACCGACAGCGCAATCTCCTCCTCGTCTCCCAGTCATCAAAAAGTCAACAACGATGGCCTGGCTGCCGACAAGGAGAATATTAGCAAGGAAGAAGCCTTCGTGCTAGATACGGAGCTCAATGCTCCCCCTTATCATGACAATGGCACCGGTGATAAGGAGACCAGGATCGTCACAGGTGCTGATGCGGCGAAATACCTGCTGCCGCTGCGTGACGACGGCGAGCCTTCGTTGACGTTTCGATGTCTCTTCCTAGCGTCTGTACTGTCTTGTTTCCAGGCTGTTATGACCCAGATCTACTACGTAAGTTAGATCAGTATATGTGGGCTTGAACGGCCTAGATATGTATCATTATCCATTTCAACATCAATATAGACTGACTGTGGATCCAGTTCAAACCGACTTTTGTCACTATTCAAGGCACGTTCATTGTCATTATTGCCTACTTTTTAGGAAAAGCATGGGCGGCGTTTCTCCCTCGAGGTGATAAATTAGAGGCCCGATGGAGGGAACGAGGCGGTCAGGGAAGACCTCCCCTATGGATCAGAATCATCTCCTTTTTCAATTACGGGCATTGGAATCTGAAGGAGCATGCAGTATGCTCTATCACAGCGACATCTGCCTCCAATGCCTCCGCTGTTAGCTCAGTATTCGCGGCCCAAAAGCTCTTCTACAACTTGCCTTTGACTGCAACCACTGTTGTCTTGAGTACAATTTCGATTGGACTGTTTGGCTACGGCCTCGCGGGTCTCTTTCGTCCGATTGCAGTGTGGCAAGTCGATGCCGTCTATTGGGGAACTCTTCCTGTGGTAAAGTCTCTACAGGGACTACATTGGCAGGACCTGAAGGGCTCAAAACCTCTCCGATATTTCTGGTATGCCTTTGCGGGCATGTTCTCGTATGAGTGGTTCCCCGCCTATATTTGGCCATGGCTCAACTCTATCTCCATCCCCTGCCTGGCTTCCATGCACGCTACTGGTAACACGGCATCTATTCTCACGACTCTCTTCGGCGGGTCCGTCAACAACGAAGGATTGGGGCTTTTTAACTTCTCTTTCGATTGGCAATATGTAAGATAACTTTCATTCTTCTATGATTTTATGAGGCTGACGGGATCGATACCCTGCAGATCACTTCCTACCAGACGTCTCTGCCTCTCACGCTGCAAGCCAATGCTGCTGTAGGATTTCTCGTCTGCTATATTGTGATGCTCGCGATTTACTACGGGAACGGATGGGGTTCAAAGTCTCTACCATTCATGTCGACGCAACTTCTATCGCAGAACGGCACAACGTATCCTAGCACCGAAGTCTTCCCGGGTGCTGTACTCGATGAGAGTGCTTTGGCAAAGTATGGAATCCCTAGACTCAGTGGGACTTTCGCGTATGCCATGTTCATGGCGAATGCCGCTGTACGTATCCCATCCTCTCGCACACACTATTATTTAGTCTAAGCAACAGACTGACCATCATAGATCGGCGCCATGGTTGCCCACTGTTTCTTCTTCTGGGGAGGAGATATCAAAAGGGCATACAAGGGCGCGAGAAAAGCCGTTTACGACGACCGACATCATCAGCATATGGCGGAGCATTACAAGGAAACACCGTGGTGGTGGTACATCTTTGTACTTGTTTTCAGCTTCGTTATCGGTCTTGTTGTCGTTATCAAGGAGAACATCACCCTTCCGGTTTGGGCATACATTCTATCTCTGGTAGTAGGAATAGTATTTGCACCGTTTGTGAGTATTCATTACACAAACCAAGCTTACTTACAAAATCAGTCCTGCTGACACCGCTCCAGAGCGCTATACTCTACTCCCGTTACGGAAATGGTATTGCTACAAATAACCTATCGAAATTGCTGGCTGGTCTGATCCTCCCCGGCCGCCCTGTTGGCAACATGTACTTTGCATGCTGGTCGCACAACACGATTTCTAACACGGTCAACCTATGCAATGACTTGAAGATGGGCGAATACCGTATGTGATATTTCCATTGACCACGGACCATGATGCTGACCCATCCACGTAGTCAAAATCCCGCCGCGCGTCATGTTTGTCACTCAGTGTTACGGTACTATCCTGGGCGCTTTTATCAATTATGCCGTGATGATCGCCGTTGTCACCGGAAACTCCGAGACTCTCGTTAGCGGTAACGGCGATTCTTCCTGGAGCGGTGCTACCATCCAGGCGTATAATACGAATGCGGCTTCCTGGGCGCTCTCCAAATACCTCTATAAGGCCGGCACCACATACCAGATCGTGCCTATCGGTCTTGCCATCGGTGCTGGCGCCGTCGCTGTCCATCGTGCCGTTGTACATGTACGTATATCCAATCCAGTACCTAACTACCCTCCACGCATCGCCATCACCTCCTCCCTTTACCACTCTATATCGCCCACTGACTTAAGCACATCTAGTTCATCCCGAAAATCCGAGGCTTCTCACTTAAGGACTTCAACTTCCCCCAATTCATCCAATACGCCGGATACATACCCTACAACCAAAGCCAGACCTGCGTCATCTGGAGCCAGCTTTCAGCGGGGTTCTTCGTCCAGTACTATCTCCGGAACTACCACCCGCGCATCTTCAAAGATTACTCGTATCTGGTCACGGGAGCCTTTGACGGCGCGAGTCTAACAGTGCTTTTCATCTTGTCGTTTGCGGTCTTCGGTGCGGGTGGTCGCTCGATTCCGTTTCCTTCGTGGTGGGGGAATAATGTTAATGGGAATTATGACTTTTGCCCTGTTACTAATTAACTAGGGCTAGTTATTGTCGATTAGTTTCCCAGTATCATCATAGCGTACGATAGAATCTATGCAGGTTACGGTTCGGAATAGCACATCGCTTTCGAACACTTGCCAAAAATGAAATATATATTCTATCCAACAGAAGGGTATATACAACTATCTAAACCAAAACGTCATGAAACCATTCATTACCCAAAACGGTCCTTCATAAGTAACCAGACACACATGCATTTATAGTTATCCGTTGTGATTATTAAACCAAAAGATCCTCAACCGGCGGTTGCTTTTTATCCTTCGCTGAAAGTTTCGAAGTCGAGGAGTTCATCTTCTGATCTCCAGGAATGATACCGTCATCATCACTGACGCCGTCGACACTGACTTCCTCGCCGTATGCGACGTGGAGGTTATCGACGTCGACATCGACTTCGTTCCAGACGTCGCTCGTCTCGGGAATACCCGCCACGCGGGTGAGGATATAGTAGACCACTGATGAGACGATGAATCCGCCGAAGAAGTTCACATTGTAGATGTATTCTGCGCCAACGGGGACTTTGCGGCCGACGGCACCGGCGAAACCGACGATGTTGATGAGGATTCCGGAGATGTATGCCGCGTAGCCGTGCCAGGAGAATCCGTAGACGTAGAAATAAGGGCTGCGCTTGCGCGCGCTGTATAGTTCCTTGACGTTCAGGTATCCCTTGCGCACGAAGTAGTAGTCGCAGACGATGACACCGGCGATGGAGGACAGGAAGACGGAGTAAGCGGAGAGGTAGGTGGTGAACTGGTTCGAGCTGGAGAGTAGTTTCCAGGGGCACATCGCGAGGGCAACGACGGCGCATACGTAGCCACCACGACGGATGTTGATAAATCGGGGGAATAGAGCAGTCATGTCCGTACCAGCGGACACGGTGTTGGCGGCAATGTTGGTACCCAGCTGGGCTAGAGCGAAACCCAGGGAGATGATGAAGATGCCAAAGCGTTCGCCGGAGCTGGCTCCTTCGAGGAATTTCGTCAGGACATCCAGCGGGTTCCAGATTGGCTCGTTGAAGAGGACGGTTGAGGACGACGAGACGATGATACCGATGAAGGAGGTGATGGCGAAGCCAATTGGGATGGTGAAGAGCTGGGACCAGAGTGCATCCTTGGGCTTTCTCGCAAAGCGGGTGAAATCCGGGTCGTTGACGATCAAAGTCGCGAAGTTGGCGATGGACGACATGATACCCTTGATGACACCCCATGCCAGATCACTGCCATGTACCGTGTTAGGCTGGTGCACGATGGGACCGATGCCGTTTGCTCGATGGATCGCCCAGGCGAAAAAGGCAATACCAGCAATTGGAGTGAAGTATGCCTTCACCGTGAACAGATGGCGGATCTTGTGCACCGGGAACCAGATGGCTGGGAGCATGCAAAGCCAGAAGAGGAAGAAGCTGAGAAAGTCTTTTGTGTTCGTACCAGAGCCCACGGGCATTGAGTTCGGTAGATGTGCATAACTGGGCCAGATGGCAGTGATCATTAAGGTGATACATTCACCTGAAAAGCTGTCAGCTGTGTTCCAGGTAGGGTAGGATGAGATGGAAGTTTGTCTTACCTCCAATCCATGACTGTACGCCCGTCCATATGCAAGCCATAGCAGCTCGATTGAAGACAGGCCACAAGGAGCCCCAGATACCGAACGATGCTCTCGTAACCACAGGGAAAGAGATATGGTAGGTTGCACCAATTCTTCCAGTCAGACAGATAAAACAAGCTGCGATGAAATATCCAATCCAGACACAAATCCACGACTGCCACCAGGACAGCCCGCCCACAATCATTGACGACGAAATCATCCAGGTGTTCTGGTAGAGGTATTTAGTTCATGTCCACGCTCGCTAGACATGTTATCCGTTCAAGGAGGACCCACGATGTTGAAAGAGTCCGCAATCCAGAATCCGACATAGTTCCATGCGCTCCATTGCCGCCGTTCCGGTTCCACTATACAACCATCTGTGTTAACGCACAACCAAATCAATATATTTCAGAGGAACAACGCACCAGGCTTTAAATCTTGATTGATCAACATGAGCTGGGTCTGGGTGAGGCCAGACTCCGTGTTTGACACGGCCAGCTTGTCGATAAATGTCTTGGCTCGCATCCTGAGCGTCATGATGGGCAGCTTTCCAGCAGCTGGGAAAACCCGACAGACAGGAAACTCGGCCACAGATAAACAATTGAACGAACGGGTGTACGTCGGGATGACGAGAGCTGTCCGGAGCTGTCGTTCCTCTGGTTATCACGTCCGTACCAGCTCGCGCACACGACAATCACGGTGACGTCGAGATGTATATATATATCAAAAGTATCGGCGGAGGAGAATGGCCGGACCCAAACAATATAGACCGGTCTGGTGGGATCCCTCTGGCCCTCTGAAGTACCAAACTCGAGTCGTCCTCTGTTACAGCTACTCCATCTCCAACGAGGTCTTGGAGGGAGAGAAGGATATATGTACCCCCGCATGGGGATAGCTACGAGCATCGACGAGGAACCGTTCTGGAACAGACTCATTATCAGCTCCACCGACGAAGCATGCTCGATGATATCGCGCGCCAACAGTGGGCCGGCGTTGCAAGTGGCCGACGGCGTCCCAGGGATGGCTGACGACCAGAAGCGGGAAGCGAGTCTTGTTATCGCCGATGATAGGGTGCACGCCCATCCGATGATCTTGCGATTCTCGCGAGATGAGTGCATCCCCCTGTGAGCAGTGACGTTGAAGGCTGACTCTGCTGGCTGCTTTGTGGTGTGAATCTGTCCTGCCATGAATTGTCCATGGCAGATCGCTGTCCGTGTCCTATTCGATTATTCCGTCGAAAGTACTCTACAGTGCTCCGTATATGCATACTCATTCTGATATTCGACATTGAACGATGCACGCGATCGCCACGCGGGTCAGCGCCCACCCCGGACTGGAGACTAACTCATGAATCCACCGAGTCCTGACAGCTTATCATTTCCATTGCTCGATCGAGTCGAGTAAGCAGAAATGCTCGAGCCTCCCCAGACTTCGGCGGTTCTTCTCGATGGATGCTGTCGACCACTGGGAATCACTGGATGGCGGCGCAGAGATAAGCGTTCCGGGGCTAAGCTCGCCCAGTCCCACCGGACCTGGCCGTGTGCGGAGCTGGCAGAGATAGAGAACGGGCTATCTCGATTGTCACTATCGTTGATTCAGCTCATTGACTCGATCAGATCGAGTAATCCTTTAAAGTCCGCCTGCTGCCCTGACCGACGCGCGGAAATCGTTAACACCCTCGCGATAATATTCAATATTCTTCGGATTGTTGACAGGGCACTGCATCCTGCTTCTCGTTCTTATCAGTCCGCTAACGAGAATGTGTCACCTTATCTTTCTAACCAAGTAATCGATTTATTTGTCAACCGCTACGAAACCGAAGCTATTAGCTTTAGCGACAAGTCGCTATACTCAGTCACAATCAGTCCCAATCGATATATTATATTATTTTCAACCATGCAATGAACAGTCCAATCGTCACTCGCGACACTTAATGCGTCACGTGATAGAAGAACGGCCGTTTGCAGAGCATCCAGTAATACATATGCGAGTAATTGACGGACTCGAGGATCAGTGCCAGTATTACTCGATGCTTCTGGACCTAAAAGCGACAGAGAGCGCCTATATGGCTGTTCTCCAGGGCATACCTTCGACACAAGGCGGAATGCAGCTGTTTTCTTGTCCGCAAGGAAAATCGCCCTAGTTAACCCCGCAAAACGTGAAGCGAGGCCCACCGCGCTACATCCAGCTTCGATCATGATGAAAACAGTTCGAATGAAAAAAATGAAACGAAAGGACAAACGACACGCAACAGCTTTTCATCGCTTGGTGCTACTCTAATGCTGGTTAGGGATGAGTTAGTGGGCACGCACACTCAGGCAAGCTAGCTAGCCATTTTGGACGGTCCGATCGATACTAATTTACAGAATGGGGGCCTTTAAAAGACAGTTCCCAGGCTCATTACACTGAGGGGATCTGTAAAATGTGAGATTCTGCCCCATTGAGATCACATATTTCGATCCTAGGCACATCAAAACTATATCTCTGCCTGTAAGTGCAGAATACGCCCGACAAGGCTGAGCATCCGTACTTAACCCAAGCAGGAAGTGTTCATGAGGTCGAGAAATTCTCCGCAGTCTAACTCAAATCGGGGACTTTCTCATGGCCATTGTTACTCACCATTAGTACTTCCTATTCAGAGCCTCAAGCAGGGCGCAAACGAAGAAGCATACCTAATTTATGTAACCAGTACCCCGCATGCGGTAAGGCGCCCTGTATTATTATTAGCAAAGGATTCAAGTTGCATCCATCCTCGACGGTTTGTAGAGTATCATCGTGGCTGTGGACGGATTGACGTCAGTAACCCTTGGCTTTGTCTTGGTACTTTGGCTTCCTAGACTCAACACTCCGTACATATATAGACCTACGTTCGACTACCTATCGGACACAAATGGATAAATATTCATGCAATATCTACTGAGCGTCCTGTAATTCAACACTCAACTAGATCCTCAAAATCACCATGTCGACTAACACCAACTCCGACGCCCACAGCATCGCATCATCAGCTACCAAAGTCGAGACGGAGTCTCTAAACCAGAAAGATGCCACAACCACTACCGCGAAGGAGACTGTCCCAGATGATGAAGCCGTAAGAAAAGCCCGAGCCCACTCTGCTCTGCGATGGGGCAGTACCCCATCAGAGCCATACAGCAAAGATCGCAACGAGGAACCCGGCCCCGATCACCCAGTCCACAAGATCCCGCTCGAGAAACAGGAGAAGATGCGTCAGAAGAAAATAAACCCTGTCCTCTGGGCGGAGATGAATGAGAATAGGTCCGGGGAGAAAGGTTTCTGGTCGAAAGTCGCGGGGACGGCGTTGGGAGGTGGAGTGATTAGATAGATGGTTGATCGAATCAATCAAGGGGTTATCTTCTGGGTTGGCATCAATAACAACGATATCAGTGACCATACGTCCGATGCATGTCTAGATATCTCCTTTCGGGTTTCAGGTCGTTCGCCATTTTTACACCCTTCACACGTCCACTGCATTCACTTCTGTGAGCTTTGCTTTTAAGTTAGCGACTTTTCTTGCAGACGGTCCAACGAGATCTTATCGATGCACCGCATCGGCATAACCTATCCACAAAATGAATCAAATGTGCGTGGAAGTGATACAGTGGGAGGGAGGCACAGTATCTCCTTCACCAGATTGGTGCAGCACTAACATGGAAACTTCACGTCGTTCCATGGCTGATCCCAACGCCATCCCGTCGAGGCTTACACGCTTAAGAGAACATGAGATAGCAAAGTGATGTCTATTATATGGGTATATTATAAGTGCTGTATCTAGTTCGCTATAAACATTTCGATCAATTCCACTTTTTCTTCAGCGCGTCGTCGCTAGAGCGCAAGACACTGCATTTAACCCTTATTCCACTTGCCGAACTTGACATAGTCATCGTACAGGCTTTTGAATACGGCTCGTCCGGACACGTCCAGACCAGCATTCAGTGCGCGCATCGTGTCCCGAGACATGACATCCAGAGCTGTATATAGACCTGGAGTCACAGCAGCTTTCACCTCAGGCTTGAGGGCACCGCGGAGAGAACACTCAGCATACTCCATAATTACGTACTGAAGATACTGACCAGCGACCCGCTTGGCCTTCTTGGTCTGGTCAGTCAGAGCCTCGTGTCCAGGGCCAGATTGCGCCGGCCGGGAGACTGCAGAGACGGTCGGATCACACAGCGAGGTAAGCAGGCGCGTATAGTGAACAGCATGCGAAGCGTCGAGAGGCGCCAGCCAGGGTGGATGGCTATGCATAACCTTTTGTCGGGTCGATCGCATCCGCCTCTTGTTTGGCGGGAAGAGGCAGTTCAACAGACGCTGCATAACAGGCACGACAAGGTGGAAACGTCCACCCAGCTTCTGTCGATAGAGACCTAAGAGAACACCCAAGAGGCGACAGAGGCGTGTGTACACAGTTCCTGCGTGTTCGGGGCTGATTTCCGGCCCAGAGCTTGAAGCACAGGCGGATATTGACGCGAGGATATTGTCCACATTCCACTGAGTGATGGAACGAGGGTGAGTGCGCAGAAGGACATCGAGACACTCGCACGCAAGAGAGAAATGCTCGATGGACATGCTCTCTGGGAGGGACTCTGCCACTGCGGTACACAACGCAGATAATTCTTGTGACGGGTCACTCGTTTTCTCCTCGACCGGCGGGAACACGGATACAGCCACAGCTGCCAGGAGGAGTCGATAAGGAGCGTCGCCGTCCACAAATCCTGCGGCTCGTATACTCTGAAGGGCGGCGACAAGATTCTCTGTAGACATCGATCGGAACCGAGTGACCATCTCGTGAACGAAGAGTTTTTGCTCCTCTCCGTGAAGCTGCTGGATAGTGAACACCGGTGCGGACTGGACAAGAGGTGAGACATCTCTCTCATAGTCACGGCTGGTGAGGATGCGTCGTCGGATTAGACTCTTCAATGACGTGTAATCCTCGTTCTCGGTCACTGATTCCTCGATACTGACTAGATATCTCTCCACCTTCTTGCTATTTCTTGCAAGGTCTTCATAATCCTCCAACGCGTCTAGCACTTTCATCAGAGATATCCTGTCTTCAGCATCGCCTCGTCTGAGACGGTCCTTAAACGAAGAGAGTTCTGACACTATTAGCTTGAACAGCTTCGAACGGTATGTAGTGAGCTCTTCTTCATCAACCACATCCGGCACCCGCTCGCGGTTCTCTAGAATCTTGGTCATGGAGATTCGGACGAGGAACTCGCTTAGGGAGTTATAGTCAATAGACTCTAGCTTGCAAACGGCCGAAGAGACTTTGCGGTATGTCTTCTTGAACATCTTCTGTCGATCTTCCTCGGACGAGATAAGGAATTTGGCGACCACTGCACGGTGAAGACTGCGGAAAGACCTCAAAACGTGCAAGTCAGTATCTGTTCCCCGGAGGGACAAAGCCTTTGCAATCTTCCAAATCACTTCCCAGTCACTGGTCAGAGCAGCAGGAGACTTGGGAAATTCAGCAAGCTTTGCCATCAAAGAGAGCATCTCAGCACAGATTTCGAGAGGGCTACTAGCCTGAAGGATGATATCCTGGAGCAAGTCTAGTAGAACACCTCTTTGGTGACGCGAAATCAGCAACGGTGGAATTCTTTGGAGGCTGTGGACGACAATGTCACGATTAGGTATATCATTTTTTAAGCGATCCACAAGTACAGCTACCAGGTCGCTGGCAAGGTATGGGGCGCTGAGCAGGTATGCGTGCGAAGCAAGTCCGGCCCAGACTTGGAGGAAACGAGTCTCAGGAGACGGAGAGTCAAGCGAGGTTTCCGACGCCATCTTCCATTGCGCAGCGGCTAACGCAAACATATCGTCGAACAGAGAGCGTCGAATATCGTTTTTCAATTTGTGCCAGACTTCCGGGGCCCTCAAAAGAGTCACGAGATAGCCTGTTGCAAGAGCAGCAGGAGAGTTGACTGTTTCCACACGTCCGTTCCAGGATCCACCAACCAAGGCATCATGAGGCCCTGTTGAGATCGTGTTAAGGAAGGACGACATATTTTCGGAAATTTCTTCCAGTTGTCTCCTGTATTTGGATTCGTTGTCTTGCTCAGAAATGGCAAGGCTGAAACGATATGCTTCTAAGATCTCCATATAATCCGTGATAGTCTTCTTTGACTTCTTGTGAAGACGAAGGATAACCTTTGCAGCCCCCTCGACCAATGCATTTTCGGAGTCAGTAACACCAATGTCGGCAGATTTTGACCAGTCACCAAAGACATTTGCTGCAAATCTCCAAAGGCGCCACCGCCAGTGAAGGTCCTGCTTCGAAGAGAGAGTATGAATCACGGTCTCTATCAAAGAGCGAAGTGCATCCAATTTCTCGGGGGAGTCTTCGGAATGTAGAATGTTCTTCAAACCTGCCTCCGTGATGACAAGGCGAGCGAAAGAAGTGGGAGTGTCGGCAACCTTTCCATTCTCTGATTTAATTTCAGTCACTGCGGTCTGGACCTGGGAGACGACGTGGGCTGGAGTGAGCGAGATCTTCAGCACATCGCTGTAAGCACCGGCAACATCATCATCCTCCCAAACAGAGATGCCTGTAAAGCCACCTTCTTTCGAGCGAACAGACTCTACAGCTACGAGCTGTTCATGCCACAATTTCACAAAAGTTGGCAAGGCTCGAGCGGCGGCAAAGCCACGGAGTAGCGGGATAATGACACCCGTTTTGATAACCTCGTATGTCCCCTCTTTGAGAGGGACACCGCGTGTCCAATAGGATGTTACTTTTTCCAGCAAAGCTCCTAACAGGCGTGACGAATCATCGAGACCTGAGTTCGGAAGGAAAATGTCAACGCCAAGTTTCATCAGCAGTGCTGTCAGATCCCACTTGACCATTTTGAGGTCATCTTTCAAGAGACCAGTATAGGCGGCATGGGTGAGCAGGGTATGCAGGGAAAGCTTGACTTTGCGATCGAGGATAACACGAAACAATTGTTCCAGTATAGGAACGAACGCAGAAATAACATTGGGGCCATTGTCCTCTTTCACCGTCGAGAAGGTAAGTTCTGCGACGGCAACGAACAACGTCTCCAGCCAAGGAACTTCATGCGTTTGTCTCCGAAATGTATCTCTAGGCACGGAGCGGATAGCAATGTCCAGGAAAGTGGGAAGCAGTTCTGCAGTCGTCCACGAGCTCGTCTTCGTGATCTCACTTTCCTCGATTGTTTTTCTTTCGACGGTCCCTTTGGGTGAACTTCCTTTTTGCAGTCCTTTCTCTCTCAAGTAGGGTCGAAGCGCGTTTGAAACAGGTTGCACAGGACTCCAGTCAGGATCACCTGAGGTGTAATTGATCCCAGAGCCACCTTTGGAAAAGAAAGCAGCACGAGCTGGTAATACGACATGGAGGGCGATCAGCCGCTCAATGCCGTGCAGCATCTGAGATCTCTCGTCGCAATCAACCGAGGCACTGTGAGCTGCTAATTGCAACCGCAGAGCTTGCGGGAAACAATGATTTGCAAAGCACTCCTATAAGTAGGTTAGAGTTGTTGAACATATTAACCGTAACATACGCGGACTCACATTGCTAGAGTTGCTTTCCCCATCATCCAGGCGCGAGGACCTCAGATCCCATAGATCGAGGGTAGCAGGTAGGACGTAAAAAATATGCCGAAGCTCGGTGTTGAGGTTCGCTCTCGAGTACTCCTCAGTAGCAACTGCACCTATCTTGAACGATCTGCCCAGTATCTTGGCTACCGCCTCCGGCTGCTCTCTGAGCGTATGCTTAAGATGAGCAGTCGCGATATCATCCGCGGTCTGCACTTTGTTCGCCAAGTTCACCAGACAGTACAGCGTATCGAGTGTCCGGACGAAAGCCAATAAGCAGGACTTGTGGCTAGGCACAGGTTCATCTAGGTCCAGAGCATCCCCATAACCACTGGCTCTCTTCCTCTTTTTGCCTTTCTTGTCGCCATCTTCCTTACCAGGAGATCCGCTTATGGTATGACTCGACTCAGAACCGGAGTGAAGAGCATCGGGCGCAAATCCCGTAGCCGTTGAAAGAATGCCGTTTTCCAAATCACTAAACACATCTCCCAACACGGGTAGAAACTTGTAGTCGCTCAATATCGCCGCCAGAGTCTTGAGCGGAATACGGTCGATGAGTTGACGGAAAAGAAGAAACGAGCCAGGCTCAACCCGGTAGGCATTTCCAGCCTTCAACTTCTTCAACAGCCAACGGAGAACCCATTCTTCCTTCGGAGCAGCATTTTCCTGCACAGAGACTTCGCGGTTCACTTCAGGATGGCTCATGCACAGTGATAGATCGATACCGATAATGCGCGCTGCTTCCTCAAGTTGCGTGACAGGACTGCCGGTACCCTTTTCCAGTTGAAGCAGAGCCTCTTGAGACGAGCGCGAACGCTACATAGAATCCTTTGTCAGCAAAGAGAAACACTAAGGACGATGTAATTAAAAAAAACACTTACCTCCGCAGTGGGAGCCATCTCTCCAGAGACGTCACAGTATCACTCTCTCAGCCTGCGGGGATTTCCTTTGCGGCATTTACTTAACTCAAGTACTCGAGAGATAACTACCCCAAAAAATTATTGCTGGATAGCTGGGCGGTGAGGATGTGAAGTGACGGCAGAATCGACCGCCGACTCGGCCCGCCCGTCCTGGTTTTTCCGAACCGCCGCGACAGCCAGTCCTCCCAAAGGAGCTCGATGAACCTCGCAACCGCCCAGTCCGGCTCTTCTATACTCTCCCTCCACATCGTCTTCTCTTAATTTCTTCTCGAAGAAAGTGAGTATGCTGCTATACGGACCCAATTTACCAATGTACTAACCGTCTCCCCTCCCAGGTCCATCACAATGGCCGATTCGAACGATTCCCGGGCGGTCGTGCCGGTCGCAAGGACCACCAGAGCAGTCAGCGAGACGCTGCTGAACGAAAAGGTAAACCCGGCACGCGACCTCTCTATTACAGCTTGCTCTTTCTGTTGCCAGTGTTGGGTATAGGCAGAGTGCAACAATTGCATACAGTGGTTATCCCGCGGTTGCCAGACACTCATCACAAGCAATTCGGAACGGGCTAGCGGCTAAAACAGATGTTGACTTGTTTCTATAACAGTGGGACCGTGCTATCTCCTCCATGATCATCCGATCTTCTCTCGGCCTGTCTTTCGGTGTTATCTTCTCTGTTCTCCTGTTCAAGCGGAGAGCCTGGCCCGCGTGGGTTGGTCTCGGTTTCGGTGCCGGACGGGCGTGGGAAGAGGCTGACGGTATGTGGAATCCATGATTGATCGGTTCAGCATTGGCTGCCCGAACTCCTCTCCCGGGATCTTTAAGACTGATTATTATATGCAGCTTCCTTCCGAAGGGGCGACTCTCCCGTGACCGCCGCCCTGCGCCAGCAGAAGTCGTGAGCTTCCTCCGCTTTACAGCAGGGTATTGAGCGCTTGATGGGAAGCAACGCAAGTCTGGTGACCTCACATTGGAACTTGTTCAAGCTCCTGTTTTCACTTAGCATTTGCGTTGAAAACGAAGCCTATGACCGGAAGATTGATTCAGGGTTTCATAAACATACTAGACAAGACAATATATTTCCAATGTACGATACTGTACAGATACACCTGTGGGAACATGTAATCTCGTGTAAGAGAATACTTTTGTTTATTTCTGCCGTCCGCTAGTTCTGTATATGGTGCTTGTTCGTAGAAAGTGATTCCTGTAGAAGTATGACATCATCTAGTTTATATGCTATACGTTTCATGATATTCCCACTCGCGATGGCAACGCACAAGTGCATACACTCAGTTTTTGCGCCAGGTGATACTCTATGATTGGAGATTCAACAGAGACTATATACGCGATCCACACGATAAGTCCGCCATAGTCTATATAACACATAATCTATCTAACAGTCCAACGCAAACGTGAATAAATCCATTCGTCACTCGTGGAAAAAACGTTAGCATCGAGGGAGGGAATGCTATATTCCCGGTCTCTCTTTTTAATCCGCCCTTACACAAAGAGCTCCATTTCAACGCAGTAAAATAGTAACAAGGGGTATCTTAGCCATAATTCCGAAACAACTCCTCTCATCCCGCCAAGAAAAGTCACCATTGTCCCAGAACATCCATTCATTTTGATGGTCGTGTCGCTCTAAACGAGTTGTGGTTCCACTGCTGGCGGGCTCAGAGAGGATAGGGAAAACTCGTCCAATGCCGCATAGCGCGATTCTGGGTGTGTTGTCGATTGCTGGGAAACGCTATACTCATCCACACCAGTATGGGTATTCTCAGATGGAGCCTCAAGTGGCATACCGTCGTGGCCACTATGCGTCAAGCAGCCAACACAGCTGCAGTCATTTCCACATTGGCAGGTCCCAGTCATGTCAGAACAAGATCCCGGCAGTGGCACAGGATATTCGACTTCGTAGTATTCGGAAGGTTGCATCAGATGTCCTGCATCATACCGTAAAGAGTCTTGTGGGGACAAGCCATAATCAAAATGGGAAGGCTGCCCTTGCTCTGGTACATTTTGCGCCGTTTGCCCACAGCAGTTGTCACCAAGAGAAGTAGAACCCTCTGCGGCCGCTGGTGGGTAGCCAAAGAGAGTAGGACTCATAGTTCCGGACACCGGAGTAGTTTTACTGCCATCGAACCCATCCGGACTCTCGCTCCCCTCCCCAACAGTCATAATGTAGCCCATTTCCTGGATATGCTGCCTAGTTGTATTGTTAAAGGGGTGCGAAGCACATCCTAAACACTGACAGTCATCTCCACAACTGCAGTCATGATTCGTCGCATCAGGGACTGTGAGAGGACCTCCGTGGCCATACGGTACAGGTCCTGAGGGAAACGGTTGCTGTATAGACGGAGCAAACACGTTGCCCCATTGCGCAGCCGAGGGCGCGAAGCTCACTGGGGTTGTTGCCGCAGAAGTCGGAACATGGAACCCATTCATATAAACGGGGCCTTGAAGGTAAGCCGGCGAAAATTGTAGGTTCTGATGTGTAAGGCGGTTTCCGGAAGGGACTTGTTGCCACGGTGGAAATGGGTTCCCAGAATTCATGTTAGGGGGAAGGGTGGGAGTTGGTTTCGAAGAGCAACACGACCCCTGTTTCGGTTCCTCTGCAACTTCAGGAATCGAACCACCGCAACAGGATCCCTTCTTTTCAACGGGGCGCGCCGGCTTTTGTTCCTTTGAGCAACAGCTACCCTGCGGTACTTCGGTCTGCACATTCGTTTCCGAACTCTGCTTTGGCAAAAGCATCGGGTGTCTGTTATTTGCAAGAGTTGTGCCAGAGGAGCCGGCGTATTCCGGATAGTTGAACGGATACGGGGTGCCAGGTGTGGATATCCCATTGTGCATTTGCTGAGTCGAGAAGCCCGGCGCAAATTCCAGCGCTCTGGCTATATTTTCCGGTGCCGCCTGAAGGCTATTTTGTCGTTTGTTGGATTTCTGGACCTTCCCAGGGGCAGGAGAAGGTGCGGGAGGACTAGATGTGGAAGATGATTGACCATTCTCGGGGGCCACGGGGATTTTGTATAACGGCCGGCACACACAACTTGAACCTGACTTCCTCGTTAGCCAGAGTCTACTTCAGAAACAGTCCGTGGGAACGCACCTTTTGGTATGCGGACCATGAAGGCATATGTCTTCTGACAGCTGCATGTGCCTTTTGGGTGAGGGCATTTCGCCAAAGGACGTCCGGCCTTGGGGACTTTCATCATCATTCTGTCAAAGTGCTGACATTTTGATGAGCGGTGGCCACGAATGCATGGTTCGCTGAGACTCAGTCAGTACATGGTGCTGCAATACGTAGTGCATGATCCGTCTCTTACCAGGACCACTTTGCTCCTTCTTCGTCGAGAGGCATTGTAGCTGTTATTTGCGACGATATACCGTCATAAGACAACCCACACGCCGAAAGAATTGCCCCGTAACCTTAACACAATCGTTCTTAAAGAGTGTGTATTTCGAGCCAACGAAAATGCGTTCCAGAGAAGGAAGAATCGACTCCAAGGTCCTTAGTGGTGATGCGCGACTGAAACCGATTGATTGATGACCCCGCTTGCCCGGGGAGGAACGCGAGAGAGGATCGTCGCTGTGGTCTCGGATGACAATATGGCAATCGCCCAGGAATAGCAATTATCTCTCCAGATAGAGGACCAAAAGATAGGAAACACTCGAAGCACGGACACTGCCCTGATGGATGACGAAGAGCGGAGTCTGATAGTCGATAAGAATCAGACTCCACCAGCGACTGAGACAAAACGGAGACCTCACGGGCCAAAGACCCTGGTAAATTCCAATGGACTATCTCGACCACAGAGCAGCAGATACCTCGAGTCTCAGAGAAACGTCCCAAACGATAGACAAGAGGGCCAGCGTTATCACGATCCGATCCCAGATGCGAAAAGTGCGGCGGACGAAACGGGAGGGGAATGAATTCGGCCACCGCCTTGATCCGTAAGCACCAGGAGCGGTATAGCGCCCGATACTGCTTGGTTTCGGGGAGCTTGCATTCGCCCGACCTTCTCTGGCCTGCGCGCTGTGTTGTATACTCTGCTCGATACAGTTGTCCTCTGGATCGCAAGCTACAATTGTCCCTCGCCATCCATGCCACCCAAAGGCCGCGATGGACCCGGCGCAGCCATGCCGGAAGATGACTCTACGGCAGATGCGCAAACTCGTGCTGCCAACCCGCCAGCGCCCCGAGGCATCTTTTCCGTTCCTGCGCCGATAAAACGCATATTCGACAAAGTCCCTCTCATAACATACCCTTCCAATGAACTACCGTATCGTGCGGCGAACGAAGTCGATGGCAATCGATTATTCGTATTCACAGATGATGAAGGCGCAAGACTGGGAAAGCCGTCATTTAACCCGCAATGCCTTCGCTGGCAGGTGAGAAACATTCCTATACCATGAGCGCCGTTTGTCGCAGTTCTTCGTTAATGATAAATTGGGCACCTCCAGGCATACCTGAAATTTGTGGGCATTGACTTCCATACGATTCCCTCCAACAACCATGCGTCACCAACCGGCGCTCTACCATACCTACTTCCAGCCCTCCCTCTCAACACACTCGTCCCCATCCCTTCAAATAAGCTGCAAAAATGGGCCATTGAACAGGTCCACTGCGAAGAAGAGCAGCAAATTAGCGTGCGCTTTGAAGTATATGCGTCTCTTTTGGACACACGAATACGGAACGCATGGGTACGTTGAACCGCATGGGAAACAGATTACGCATGATCAATCACTGACAAACAAGCAGTTGTACGCTCTATACTTGGACAAGGACAATTTTGACGCTGTGGCGCGAAAACTTTACATCGATCCTTCCACATCGAACTCTCTAGTGCGATCTGTGCTGGCTACTCAGCTTCAGCAGGCCGCGCGTGATGAGCTACTGAAGACCTCGGATTACATCGACGTCAGTGATCTCGAGGCCGAAGCCGACAACGCATTCGAGGCCCTTTCAACCCTCCTGGGTGACAACCGGTACTTCTTTGACCGTCGGACACCAGGGCTATTCGACGCGAGCGTCTTCGCATACACACATCTACTGCTAGACAAGGATATGGGATGGAGGCACAACAGACTGTCGGTGCTACTGAGGAAGTATAAAAACCTTGTACGACACCGAGACAACCTGTTTGAAAAATTCTTTTAGAGTTGAGTTGAAAACGAGGGAGTTGGGAACATGTCATGTGGGAGGCACACTTCCATCCGTCGAAGCGCATAGACATTTTTTGTCTTGATATGTACATTATGAGCATCTTCATCGGCAGCATTATCATATATCAAACGGCCTGTTAAGTGGCCTTGAGGGGGGCCATCAGATCATCATATTTCCCATGCTTCACTCTTTCTTCCTGAAACAAATCATAAACCACACCTTCACCCCAACCCATTTCTTTGCCCTCGGTCCCAATGCCTCTAGCATATCCTCATTAATCGCTTTCTCCTTCACTGCCTCATTCCCAATAACGTCAAACCCCGTCCTTCCAGCGACTTGTATCACCTCATCCACGGTATAATTGTAACTCATCGGCCGGATCTTCATTCCCGTCGTAACATCCACAAAACCAGCTTGACTAATTGCCCCCATCTCAGAGTGCATATTAGTCACCAAGAGCAGACCCCCAGGAGCCAGAAGTGCGCTAGCAGCCTCAAAGAACATCTCTACCGGAATATGCTCCAAGACCAAGGTCGATATAACGCCCAATGCACCAACCGCACATGTCGGCGGGCGCGGAGGCGACTGACGCAAATCATACACTTCCAACAGCACCTGCGTCCCACCGCCGCTGGCGACATCTTTTCCATCTTTCACCTGCAATCTTTTCCGTGCCACCCCAAGCATGCCTCGAGAGTTATCCAGTCCAATGATCTGAACATGCGCGTGGCATAATTCCCGCAGCCTGAGTGTATTTCTCCCCGTGCCACATCCCAGATCGATTATTTTGAGGACCTCATCATTCCTATGCAAAGACTGAACTCTCGCCAAGAAATCAGGTAGGAGACCCCTCATCTCGATACTATCGAGGGCTTGGAGGAAGTTGTCATCTGTGTCGTAGACCTGGGATTAAAATAGCTGGTTAGTCTCTGTTGGTCGTAGTCTTGCTTCATGTTCATACGAATATCCATTCAATGCGCCTGGAAATACCATACCTCGGCCCATTTATCATACGCATCTACCGTTTCCATATACTGAATCGGGCGGGATAGCGATTTTTCGTTCAGGGACCACCTCTCTGCGAGGGTCTTCTGTATGGGGTTTTGCATGCTTGATTCCCCCCCCCCCCCCCACCCCCCCCTCTTTCTGTGTGCGTGTGTGATACTGATATAAAGCTCGATATTACGAAGTAGCATTGAAATCCTCACGCAAAAATAAGTATTTCATACTCTAAATGGTATTAGTGAAGGAGCAAGGAGGTTATACCTGAGCGTGGGCTTATTCCAATTTCCGGAAGTAGCAGATATTGAGGCTGGTTTAGGGTGGTGGTCGCGACTTAAAACTGTTTCTTTCGGTGGGACACATCGAGTCGAGTCATATTAGAGTTGAAACAGTACTCCGTAGGCTGTCATCGATAAGGGGAAATAGGGTTATTCCCCGCAAGCTTTATTCATGCGGGAGCGAATAGAAACGAGTTGCGATAACCGAGTGTATAGATCTATGGGACGTGCTCCCGAATAGTATTCGACGTCGACATTCTTGATTTAGACAAAAAAGAGTAATTTTGCATACGCTACTCATGACTTTAAATAGCGGTTTAGGTGAGTTTAATTCTTAATATTCTTATCTTAACCTTGCTGAATTCCTCGTATCGCATGAATAGGGCCCATCGCTAATCGTACAGAATCCCGCCCACATAACACCAAACGTGCAAAAGACAGAATACCAGATTCAACAAAGGAAAATTATCCCATGGAACCACCGCCATAAAAACGCTCGTTAAACGTAAACCAATGCATAAAACAATACTGTCATCAGGCGCATGAAACATGAGAAACTGCTAGGAAAGACATTAATAGAGTTGTCGCGAGAATGAAAGGAAAACGAAATAGAATATTGAGGCAGGACCGTGATGTGAAAATATCATCAACAGACGGAACTTCCAAAAGGTGCCGTTTCCTTGAGATCTTCGACTAGGTCCTCGACATTGTTGAGATAACGGCCCAGCAGGGCTTGTTTTTCTTCGGTGTTGCGCGTATCACGGCCGCCTTTGCTGTCTCTGCCTCCCGCTCCGGGAACATTGACACTTCGTGAGATCGGTCCCGCAACCTTGCTAGGACTGCGGTGCAAGCCAAGAACGGCAGTATTGGGTGCGCTAGAACCGGGCGCAGGGGTAGTTGGCGTCTCTGGCATGAGGTAGAAATAAAGGAACTCAACAAGCTTGAGCTTCACTTCGCGGGATGTCGCTCGCAACTTGAATAGCGATGTGACGGTGAGGAGACCATCCAGCTCCTCAAAGGTCCGCGTATTAGCGGGGCTGTCCAGCAGAGCAGTTACCAGCGTCAGAAGAGTGGACGATTGGATCGCGGGACAATTGATAGGATCCAGAAGGTCTAGAAGCAGATTCATATATATCTCGCGAGCAAATAGCGTCCGGGAGGGCGGATGTAATAGCAAAACACCTTGGATAAGGTCCAGAGTCGAAATAATAAGTAGATCATTCGTTCCGTTGCTACCTCGACCAAGTAAATGCTCCAGGCAGGTAACAAGACGTAATGCGACTGTTTAGGGTCAGGTTAGCAGATATTCACTTTGTTGTGAGCATCGCACGACAGCACATACCATTCCATTGGAAACCCTCCTGAAGCTTGAAGAACTCTCTGAAGGCTGGATCATCTTTAAGCTCCCCGAGAGGCTTTGCGGAAGGCTGCGGTGAGCCGGGGGGGATAATAGATCTCCGTCTGTCGACCGGTCCCTGTTTGGATCTGGACAAACATATCTGTGCTAGCAGCCCCTCCACCTGGCGCAGGCCTTTCCGGATCTTGCTAGGCTCATAGGAAGAGAGATAGTCGAACGAATGCGCTAACAGAGTCTCCATTGCGATTGATGTTGGGTTCCTATGGACCAGCTGAAAGGAATTGGAGGCTCACCGTCAGGTCAGAGGGAAAGGAAGGGATGGAGATTCTGGAGGAAGGGCAGTCAGCGAAATAAAAGAAATGTCAACAACTTGACTGCGGCTGTCGTGCTGGAGCATCCAGCCGTGTGCGAACTGGGCCAGAGCTGGGGCTGAGGCTGAGGAGGTTGGGCGCTGACCTGGCGCGAACCGCTGGAGCAGGATAAGCAAATCGAGTATTGATCTTGAGTAGGGCTAGTTGTTTTAGATACTGTTAGCAGTAACTAGTAAACCGGCATCCCCCACAACGACGTAAACATCGCGGGCGGTTGGCACGGTGAAATTCTGCCACCGCCCGCGCTGCCGGCCCGTCTCGGCCAACCATCTCGGCCAGATCTCGCCAGCAGCAGATTCTAGCGTTACGGCCGCAGCCTTACAGAGATGTGGCCGTCATGGCAAGGCCTGTTAGCTGCCGATCGAGAGGGTAAGGTTGGTCAGTCCAGTCATAATTGGGTGCTTCTGGCTCTGCAAGGAGCTTTAGTACTGTTGCACGTCCTCTGTACTTAGTGCCATGGACAGCAGTCGCACAATCACTCTGCAGTATGCATGCAGTGACAAGCTCTTAGCAACCAACAGTGCATCTGAGACACAACAGCTATTGAAACATTGACAAGGAAGAGCTTAGCTTGTGGGCAGTCTGACAGTGCAACCTGAACTAAGAAGTATGACCCTGACACTTATGAAGATAGTCAACAATTCAGGGTTAAATAATTGTTTGGTACCTTAACTAAACGTATTTACTACTTAGAGTAGTAGTCTAGTGCCTATTCTAGTAGTGCGCCCGTCCTCAGAAACATGTGATTACCCCTCGATTTGGGCGTGCGTCATGTGCGGAGTCGACTTTGTAGGCATCTTTGTTCTGTTGAGTTGGGATGATTATTGTAATTATTACTATTGTTCGCCTTTTTTCACTTTAATTTTTATGATAGATTCTCTGTCTGACCAGAACCCTGCTATTTTGTCTTTCATCCTCTTGTGCGACCAACAAAAGCTAGTGCGCGCCCGCCTCGAGTAACAAAGCCCTCGTGCTTTCCGCAAGCTCGCGTCTCTCTCCTCCGAGACAATTGTACATCCGGACAACGATGCCGGAATCCTTGCACCCTCCCACAGCAATTCCTCCGCGGACGAGTTCGACGGGGGTTACAAATGGCCATCATCAGCACGAGGCCGCAGCGAGAACTGCTGGCTTGAAAAGCATCTCTGAACACGACTGGATGAATCCTGCCCCAGACGACCTGCCCACCAACACCAGCTACAAACATTCGCGCAATAGATCAAGTGTCGACGGAACGAAATACAGAGACGGGATGTGGTCAGAGGAAAAGGAAAAGATCCTGATGGGTCCCTACGACTACATGTCGCAACATCCGGGAAAGGATCTGCGGAGACAGTTCATCGCCGCATTCAACGCATGGCTAAAGGTTCCCCCGGATAGCTTGGCTATAATCACTAAAGTGGTCGTTATGCTGCATACATCATCTCTATTGTAAGCAGAAACCCTTTAGTTACAACTATATATGTCTAATGAGGAGTCTGAGGCAGAATCGATGATGTCGAAGATAACTCTGTGCTGCGGAGAGGAGTCCCGGTTGCCCATAGCATCTTCGGGACGGCTCAGACCATCAACTCTGCCAACTACGTCTATTTCCTAGCCCTGCAGGAAGTGCAGAAGCTGAAGAACCCGGCTGCGATCGACATATATGCCCAGGAATTGCTGAATTTGCACCGTGGTCAAGGCATGGACCTGTTTTGGCGCGACACCCTGACATGTCCTAGCGAGGATGACTACCTGGAGATGGTTGGCAATAAGACGGGGGGTCTTTTCAGATTGGCTATCAAACTGATGCAAGCTGAAAGTGATACCGGAAAGTATGCATCTCCGCCCCACGGAAATAATGTATTGCGCAGATGCTAACGACTGCTCTTCCCACAGGGACTGTGTCGCTCTGGTTAACGTAATGGGCCTTATCTTTCAGATCTGTGATGACTACCTCAATCTATCCAACACGACATATACGAAAAACAAAGGACTCTGCGAGGACTTGACAGAAGGAAAATTCTCGTTTCCCATTATCCACAGCATCCGTTCCAACCCGAACAACGTGCAGTTGGTGAATATCCTCAAACAACGCACAAAAGATGAGGAGGTGAAGCTATATGCTGTGAGCTATATGGAGAGCACTGGCAGTTTCGCATACACGCGGAAAGTAGTGAAAAGCCTACGCGACAAGGCTCTCGCTCTGATCGACGAAATAGATGGGGAGCAAAAGGAAGGCGAAGGTGAAGGCGCAATGATCCGAGCGATCCTCGGGAAAATCGTGGAGTCGACATTGAAGGATGGAGGAGATCACTAAGCTCCGTTTACGCCTCCGGAAGTCATATTTGACGTTCTTTCTTGGATTTGGTTATCGATATATACCCCATTCGCTAATCGTATGTTTGACTCGTTTATGAGTACTGTGAGATCCGCTTGAAGCGGAATGATGACGATATTTTCATAAGGAGTTATGAATAGTGATGAAAAGTGTCCAGATGAATTCCACGTGCCGTTGAGGACTACGGTACGGCATTGTGTTTTCTCGTGAAGCGGCCAAGGACCTATTGGTTTCTATCTCTCGGCTTACATTTGGGAAAAGAGCAGGTCATCTCTTGCCTGCCTCTGTCGGATCTGTTTCCATTTAACTCTTTCTGACATGTATTTATTTTCGGATATGTTCCTCTATGGTTACTACTCTATAAGCACCACTGGCCAATTGTGGCCTCCTCTAACATAACAGAAATGTTACACTAGCGTGATAAAATGACACAGATGTAGAAAGCTGTGTAAATAAACAGGTTGCAAAATCGCCTGGGTATATCCTTGAAGTCGCAGGACCCCTAAAACCACCGCTATATACTGGAAGAGCGGCGAAAGATCTCAAAGCTGTATCCATGACAATTATAGAAAACAGAATGTCCAAAAGCAGTCGAAAGTCATCACATAATCGTACAACAGGCCTTTTCCAGCTTGCGCAGCACGCGCGGCAGGACCTTTTCGACAAGCTGCTCGATCTCGTCCTGCTGCTGTGGCTGTTGATGTTGCTGGTGGTGCTGTTGCGGATATTGATGCGGTTGTTGATGAGATGGTTGAGAGGGATGATACGTGCCAGCTCCAGCGCCTGGATATTGTCCATGGTCGTCATACTGGGGCATGTTGGCTGGTCCGCCCGTCAAGTTGACATAGATACGTCCAGCGTTCTCCTCGGTGGCATACTGCAGACCTAGCTGTTGACAGACCTGTTCAACACGAGGCTTGATCTTCTGGATATGGTTGACAGAATGGTTGCCTTTGCCAACGATCCTGTTCAGGGCACATTCGATTAACGGCGTGCTCTCAATAGCGTAACATGCGCAATCCATGGGGAATCAACGGGGAATGCCTACACGTGCAAATGGTTCTGTCCATGCGCCTTTGCATATTTGATCCTCTCCTCCAGGATATCCTCTGCCTCCTCCACAAACTGGCCGTGCAGATCGATGGTATCAGGCGCAACCCGTCCCGGCGCATTGTTCTCACGGAAAATAAACTCGGATGCTTGTCGGTTATACTCCTCCATCTTGCGGCCGTGGGCTTTTCCCTTCTCAGAGAGCTCCTTTGCAAGCGCACCGTCGCCACTCTCATAGGCATGTCGGGACTAATCGCAATTGCAAACTCGCGGTTAGTCGTTCTGTGCAATGCCCAAGATCGAATTGCGGATTTATCGTCGTGCGACTAGCATACCTTGTCGAAGCATTCACCGCGCTTTCTGGCTTCCTGTCGCGCGAGGTCGCGCAGACGGTCATATTCCACCTCGGCAGAGTCATTCTGAGAGTGATTCAGGGCTGCAATCGATAGCGAATCGAGCCAGTCAGTACAAAGCGGTCTGCGATGCGATGCGATTGCGATCCAACTCACCCCGCGCCCCCATGTACGACATTTCGTGCGACATCTTGCTGAATTGATGGGAATCCTCCCTGCCACTTCCGTGAGAATCAGATCGTGAGTGCGAGGAGATGAGGGACGACGTCGCATTCAGAAACGAACAGTCCGTCAGCTGAAGCGCGCAGTTAATTTAATCGCTAGTTCAAAATGCCAAGCGGCTCGTGGATCCATTCATCGGACGATAGCCGGATAGACAACCCTAGGCCAATGGTAAATGAGAAATGTGGTCCTCGGATCGCCGCTAATACAGCTGAAAAAGGAACCCAGATCTGGAGATGATGTGCTGCGTCGATCAGGAACATCCGAGATGTCCGCTCGTGGTGTTGGTTATTACTCTACTCCGTATGGAGAATACAATGCTACGGCTTCATGTTCTAAATTTTCCCCTTGTCCTCCATTCAAATGAGAGCCGGGGTCTCTGCATTTGGAAAAAAAAAAAAAAAAAAAGGCATAACCCCGCGATAACGCCCCTTTCGGATGATCCTTGGTTGGATCGATCCATATCCATGTCACTGTAGCACCGCCACAGGACGGTGCCATCGTTCTATTTACCCTAAAAACTAGCCCTGAAAGTCAAAATGTCGCTCATTAACTTCTAAGTGGCTTTGCACATTGTCTGTTTCGAATCTACTTTGCATTGACTGTAGGGAACTACCATGACTTATCTAGCACTATAAACGTATCTAATATAGTCAACAGTAAGACTTACTACTATCGTAGAAATGATTATATTGCATGTAGAATGTAGTAATATGTATTAAATTTGAAACCGCATTCATAGATAGTAATTATCGGGTCAAGATCAAACTGATGTCCTCTAATCTCTATCAAAACGAAAGTACTTGAGTGCTGAGGACCAGTAATATGATGCGTTTGCGAAGTATGCTGAAGACATACATAACGTCTCCAATAATGATGTATTATCGCTGGAGGGTTATAAGAGAAAGCCTGACATCTTGGGTGTATTTCCTGTTCCATCTGGATGAGGAGCTTATAGTTGAGCCTTACAGATCTACATGGAATACTAGGCGTCCACGCAGACTCTCTGCCTTCACCAAGTGGCTTTATATCAGAGTACGATCTCCTTGCGAGAACAGTACCACTGAGAGAGCTAATGCCTTGGTTTCTAGGGAATGCCTCGATGAACGTTACTGCCCGCTGGCTATTATCAGTTAGACACAAGGGCACTGCCTCCCTGCCGGATAGAAGCCCTTAAGCATCATGATAACATTTGCAACTTCCTGGAAGCAGCCACCTTGCAAGTCCGTGATCTCTCTGTATGTTAGCAGAGGATGATGAAGACTGGAAGCTTGTACATTTTCTCTACCTTATGCATGCTCATGTCTCATTCGTGGCCGTCCTCTTGCTGCTGGCAATTGGCTACTGTTTGATTACCAGAAAGATGCTTCTTCACTATCAGCAATCACAAGAGTAAGATACTGTCGACATCACATAATTGCCTCCGATGTCTTTTCTGCTTGAGTAGCGTGGCTCATAGGAGCCGTGGTCTCAGAAGAGCCCTGAGAATTACGGACGTTCAGCGTCGAATGAGGCATGTTGATAATGTACTCGTTGGGAGTACATAAATCTCAGAAAATGACGAACCACGGCGAAAGCACTGCCTGAATGGAGGGCTTAGTTGTCGATGATTGCTGATCAGTGGTCGCCAGTTCGCGGCCTCGCGTAATGAGAGATCTACTGCCAAAGGCCATCCATTCCTTCCTACTTAACATCTCCACAAGGGACCGACAAAAGCAAAGCACTCTAATCCAATTTGAACCAAGAATTATTGTAAAGAGATGATCCTAAGGAGCTACTTAAAAATGGTGCCGCCAGAGGAGTGGATTACGTCAGGTAATACCGGGAACTACCCGTAGCTTTCCCGGATAACATCCGGGTGCACTACAATAGCAGCCAACGAGCCTCAAGAACTTCATGAATACTAGCCTTCCAGCCAGGATTGATGCAGAACATTGAATTCACACGATATTTACGTCTTGGGAACATCGTCTGGTTGTCATCCTTGATCACATACGTGTTTTCACATGTCTTCGTCCGCGCGCACTCGTCAATCTAGCAGAGCGGAGAGGCGAGGGCCCCGACGCAAGATTGCTCTGGCTTGCAAACCATGTCGAGACCGCAAATCTCGCTGTGATGGCAAGATGCCGATTTGTGGGCCATGCGAACGGCGATCCTCTACAATAGAGCAATGTATATATACATCCGAAAATGCCCGATCGGAGAGTAGCGCAGCGTATGTTGTTGGCTTCATATAGATATGCAAGCAGTCGTTATAATTCGCTAATATGATTTCCCCGTGACAGCTATATCCAGAACCTCCATAATCGCATTCGTGAGCTAGAGGGGATCTGTTCAGCTCTCAATGTTGGAACAACGGCGTCCCAGTCAGACCGGAGGAGTTCCGCCTCTGCGATACAAGAACGACAGCCTGACAATCATGAATCCATTCCGCGGTATACAGCCGGTTAGTAAGTACTTTTCAATTAATTAATATTTACTAAGGCAAGGATAACTAGCTTCAGAACCGGAGCGACTCTCTGGCCAAAATGACCCCGGCTCCCAGAGAAGGCAAACAAGGAGTCCATTGGACTGCGTCAACCCAGGCCCTCACGTCCCGGAAGAATGCAATATCACGTCTCATCCGAATTATACTGTGCAATCCAGTGCAGGTGCCACGCTTTTATCTTCGCGTTCAGAACCAGAGAGCAATGTTACCGGCATGGGCGCTATTTCTACCATCGAGAGCGATGAAAAGGGAGAGTCTCCTGATTACGAGTATTACGGAACTTCGTCCACTGTCTCATTTATGCGTATGGCGCACCAATCCATAAAGCGACATTCTATGGGCGGAAGGAGAGCTGTGAACTCCCCTTCCAACCGGCGAAACCAGCAAGAATCTATCGCCACTATCATCCATGATGCCTCGAGACCCGCGCGGTTCGCCTTCGAAGATTTTGCTTTACCTCCAAGGACTTTAGCAGATCATCTACTGGAATGCTTTTCTGAACGCATGTTCTGTCTATACCCATTCTTCCACTGGAAGAGCTTTTATGAAGCATATGAGAACCTCTGGGTTCCTAACAAACAGCCCGTTCGCAGATTAACCAAGTTAAATATTGGACTAGGTAGCGTCTGGGATTCTGGCCCGCAATCCCTCGTTTTCCACATCTCGTTAAATCTCATGTTTGCCCTGGGCTGTCAGTTTGCAGACATTCCTGAGACACGCCGACAGGAACTGGGATTTAATTTCTTTATGCGTGCAAAGCAACACATCGGTTTGGACATGCTCGACATTCGTTCAATAGGTGTCGTTCAAGCCCTTCTCATTACAACTCTCTATCTCCAAAGTACTCCATATCCCAATCGATGCTGGAACTCAATAGGAGTAGCTTGTCGAGTGGCCCAAGGACTTGGTCTACATCGAGCAGCACATCACAACGAGGTACATCCGTTAGAGCTAGAGATACGACGTCGTACATGGCATTGCTGTGTTATAATGGATATGTTCGTGACCGTCCCATATTTGACCCCAATGGCTGTCTCAAGTCATTAACTCTTCGTTTAGGACTGTAAGCATGACTTATGGCAGGCCATGCATGACTACTACTTCATCTACGGTTCCATTGCCTAGCCAGAGAACCACCACTCCTGAGCAGGAAGAAAATGACGACTCTTCGACTATGGTGTTTTACATTTCCAACATTGAGTTATATGGAATCCTTCACAAGATCCTATCAGAGGTCTATGATGCATGGTGCGATCCGCCAACCCAACGAGCAGGTTCTGATGGACAGACAAGACAAGGCAGTCTAGACGTCATTATACGGCTTGAAGAACAACTATCCTCTTACGAAGCCAACTTGCCACCGTCCTTGAATTGGTGCAGTCGTGCCATTAATACAAACGATGAGAACTATTCAAAGGATACGGTACGCCGTCAGCGGAATGTTCTTCATGCCAGGTATGTAATTTCTCCAGTCTCGTCAGGTCAAGTTCGATTTATCTGATCGTAGGTTGTAGGTATCTTTATTTCCGCCTTCTCCTTTACAGGCACATTTTTACGCAATTCTGCTCGCAGAAAGGAGACCATGTTCGATCCACAGATCGAGAATCGGGTGAAACAGGTCTTTCGAAGAGCCTCTTATACTCAACGGTTTCAGTCAAGTGCGCGGCAGAATGTGTCAATATGGCAATCAGCTTGATCTCCCTTATATACGATACTTATCAAACAACTGTTACCGATGCGTGGTGGTACAACGGGTTCTGTGAGTATTTGCCGTCCCCATCTTTTGCCTCTAGTAGGAATTCATTAATTAATGGGAACTTATAATAGATGCTTCGACCGCGGGATTGGTGGTTATTATGGCGTTCTCGTGCAAACCTGTCATGGCCGAGCTTGATAAAGGCAGGATGGAGGAGTCATGGATGAAATGCAATGAAATTCTAAGTTGTATGACTTCATTTAGTCCGTCTGCCTGCAACACTCTACAATTCCTCCAGGCTCTATCTTCCCATGAAAACACTGATAAGAATCCAAATCCACACGAGAATGAGATGTGCCACTCTGGGAGCCAGCAACCGCATAACCAACAAGGTGTTACGACAGCAGGGGATGACAATGTCGGTCCTCTTCCAGCTTTTGATCTCAGTGCATTTCTTTCGGCTGACATGGCCTTCAACTGGAATGATTCGAATCTTGCACCTGATGATCTAGGGTTCCTAGGACGCTCGGACTTCCCCGATTTCCCAGGGTGGTTTTCAGATGGCACAGGTTTATGACGTACTGTTGGTGCCAGGTTGTGGTATCGATGTATGTCCATCATGTACTATACAAGTTCGCTTCAACTCTTGAGCACTGGAGTGGACAACTACTATCTATCTAGTCCTTATTAGATTGGGCCTAATTGGCTCGCCTCGACGTCCGCGATTGAGATCTAGTCTGATAAATTCATATTTTCCAGAGAATGTAAATCATCCAACATAACTAAGACTCTTCTTTCACCTTTACTTTATTTTCCTATGCAGAGCATGCATCCACTGGCCGTCAGGAGTTCACCCGGGACTTTTCCGACACTGACTTCGTTAATGGACAGCTTCCGACGGTGGCTGCCCGTCAACTCAAGAAACCCGGGTCAATCCCGATATGCGTTAATTTTCTCGTTGTAAGCCACCGATTGTTTATAGGTCGTGCTATATCAAGAATTATATGTGATGCAACGCGATATTCATCGCGAGCTAGCTCGTTTTGGAATGTCCTGGTGCGCCTTCCAGAAGCACGTCTCAAGAGCAATTCGGCTATCAGAGTTCTACGGCGGAATACATCCCTCAGCACTTTGATATCGAGACGTCCCTATATCAGTATTTCGATTTCATAATTACTTCGCAAGATGCCATCCGTCATTGATCTATTCTTTCAGATACGCCAAGCGGTCAGAAGTGCGGTACTTGTTCATCCACACAGTGCCTTCTTCATCGCATGCGCTGCTAGTCTTTTGCTACTATTTATCTGGCTACGAGAGGCAGTGTTAAAGCCACCTCACAAGAGAAAGAGAAAGGATGGCACTGGATATCGCCTTCCTCCTGGTCCGCGCGGAATACCTATACTCGGCAATCTTCTCCAACTTAAAGAAGCTCGCGATGATGTCGATCATAAATTTGTGAGTTGGATATTCGCGGGGACTATATCATTATTTTACGCCCATATATCACTGGCGGTAATGAGTCTAATAGTTTGAAACAATAAATAGCAACTTTCCCTGAGAAACTATGGCGAGATGGTAACCTTGCACCTCGGCTCGAAAACATGGGTTTTCCTCAACACTCACCGTGTCGTACACGAAATCATCGTGAAGCGAGGAAGCATAACAAACGGCCGGTCTGCTTATCCCATCGCAAGCGATATTGTGAGTCGAAGTGGTCGATCCCTTGTCCTCCCTCCAGCACAATGGAGCGAGAAACGAAGGGTGATGCACCATCTACTTAGCGGTTCAGCGTTGAAGAAGTACGGAGAGTTTCAAGAGATCGAAAGCACACAGATGCTTGCAGAATACATCTTCAAGCCCAAAGAGTGGTACCGCAATCATTATCGCTATGCAAACTCAGTCATACACCGAATTGCCCTCGGCGAACGATTCATTATGTCGGCACAGAACTTGGCAAATACACAACGTCTCGTCGCGGAGTTTACCCGGTCAATTGGAGCAAGCGTGGTTGACTGGTTTCCCGCTCTTTCGCGTCTACCCAGGTTTATGCAACCGTGGAGAGGATACTGGGAAAGAGTTGGACAGTTCCATTATGATGTTTATCGTTCATGGTGGGATCCTGTAAAGAAACAGATCGATGATGGTACCGCTCCTCCTTCGTTCGCCAGGGATGGCCTTCTCAGTCCAAATGCGAAGTTCTCCGGTGATGATCAGGAAGCTATGTACGTGACGTTGCAGCTGATAGAAGCCGGGAGCGACACGACCAGAGAAGTGTTGAACTGCTTCGTTATGGCCGCGCTTTGTTATCCAAATAAGTTCCAGAGGCTCCGTGACGAAATTGACAAAATCTGCGGCAGCGATGCAGAACGCCTCCCTGTTTTGGCAGACTTGGAGAATATACCATACGTACACGCTTACGCAAAGGAACTGCTGCGATGGCGACCGATTTTCATCTCTACTCCTGATCACATGCTTACAGAAGACCTAGAGTTTGAGGGATATCTGTTTCCAGCAGGGACATGTTTTGCGATAAATGAAATTGCCGTATCTTATGAGTGCGAGTCGCCAACTGAATTTATTCCCGAACGATGGCTGGATGTGAAAGAGATGGATATCACACATGGCCTCTGGCAATTTGGTGGTGGACGAAGAATCTGTGTAGGCTACAAGCTCGGTCAACGGAGCCTTTTCTTGAACATCGCGCGTCTCGCGTATTGTTTTGACTACCATGCGGTAAGTATTATTCTCCTCGGTTCAGTATCTTCGACTCGTTTTCATTCTAACCGGACGCATTCAATATTCTTGCAGACTGGTCCATACAATAGTAGGCACATGAATTACGAAAAGACAGGCGAACCTTTCCCCGTTATGCCAACAATAAGAAGTGAGGCCCATCGAGAGCTGATCCTCCGTGAAGCAAAGGATGCAGGTGTTCTAGAGGAGGCTCAGCTGGAATACGAATCAATACCTGATTGGGTGCCTGAATATTAGAACCGATAACTGAATTGAATGCTTACTTGTTATTTCTACTACTACTACTACTACTACTACTACTACTACTACTACTACTACTACTACTACTACTACTACTACTACTACTACTCCCATGTTGATATAAGCAACGGCCATCACAGCCAGTTTATTATCATAGAAAATCTTACATCGTACAACGAACTTATCTTGCGTAACGCGCCATTGTACTGCGCCAAATTCATGCCAATTCAATAATAGTGCTCTATTTCTGTACAAGTCTGATTAGCAACAGCGCGGCAGTTCTTCAAAGCTGACGTCCTAATTGAATAGATATTAAACTTCGGCTACAATAAGTGCTATAGGTAGTTACTGCATCCGCCAGAGACTTTTGGTTTACCCACGCCGGGTTCTTCCCGAGTCTGGACAGGATTGATTCCGGCCAAACTTATTCGCCATTCGTAAAGTACATAATCTCGAACCTATTCCACGTATTCTCGAACCAGGATATCAATAACTGAAGAACTCTTGGTTTTGAGTACAAGCCTTTCCTCATCATGCCACAGTCAAAGAAAAGTTTACTCCCACGAGAAGGATTGTACATCGATCCGATTGCGAAGATCCTTCGCAGGACTTTGTTTCATCCGACTTTGAATGTTGTCTTTATTATTTTCATCATACTCTACCCGCCTGAGAGCTTCTCTTTCTTAATTAGACTCTCTACCTATGGTAGTATCATAGGGCTTGTCCTATGGGCTAATGATCTTTTGTCGGAACGGAGCCATAACAACTGGGTGGAGGACGGCAGTTGGGATTGGGGAAAGGAAATTGTCGTTGTCACTGGAGGAAGCGGTGGTATCGGAGGCAGCTTGGTCCAGCTGCTCGCGAAAGATGGTGCTCGCACCGTAGTCCTGGACATCATTAAACCTACATACAACACCGGTATGTATCCTTCGTTATTATCTGAAAGTCTATCCTAATATATCAGATGCTCTTCCCGTGAGCTATTATCATTGTGATCTGTCGGATTCTACTGAGATCAGGAGAGTCTGCGAGCGGATCCGGGAGGAGATTGGTCATCCTACAGTCCTTGGTAAGAAATCCGAAATGTCCTCAAACAACGGAATTATCCTAATGATATCAAGTGAATAATGCTGGTCTCTCTCGCGGTGAGACAATCGCTGAAGGATCGTATCACGACAATAAAATTACTCTCGAAACGAATCTTGTTGCGCCCTTCCTTCTGACGAAGGAGTTTCTTCCCTATATGATTCAGTGTAATCATGGACATATTGTCAATATTTCATCTATGAGCGCTTATTTACCCCCGGCGGGCCTTGCAGACTATAGCGCTTCTAAGGCAGGCTTGGTTGCGATGCACGAGGTTCGAAATCACCGTCTCATCACTTCCTATTAAGCTTGCACCCAAACCATCAATTCTGCCTATATTGTGTGTGAGATATCTAACAGGCATAATGCAGGCACTCGGCCTCGAGCTCAAGTTCCGACATAATGCGCCTAGAGTACGCACGTCACTGGCTGTTCTGAGTTTCACAAAAACACCTCTATTCAAAGGAGAGACAAACCAGACCCATTTCCTTTTTCCTCTGCTTAACGTCGAGACGGTCGCCGAAGAAATTTTCGATACTCTGTATAGTGGGCGAGGACGTACGATCTTCCTTCCGGGAATATTGGGATACCTTTCAGGACTGGTAAGTGCGCTGCTCCTCTATTTCAGTCACTTTATGCAAACCAGACATCTTGAACTAAATCTTATCTTAGCGTGGTGCTCCCGAATGGGTGCACAATTTCGTCCTTTCTCAGACGCAGGCTTTAAAGGTGGATTTCAAGAGTCGACAGAAGGTCGATCCTATTACTGGCAGATTATCACAGTCATAGGTCATAATTGAGTACCATGTAATCTAGTGTCAAACTCTTAATTTCAGGAAATTTGAAATGTTAGGGGGGGGCACTTGCATTAAGGTCTTCAAGTCTTCCTTGTCCGCAAGTGTGCTGTCAGTTAGCAAGGTGCCTATTGCATAATAGCCATTATAGTGACCGATATAAACCAGCAGATACAAAGAGTCGAGTCCTACGAAGAAAGCATGGTTCCAGACATTTACAGTAGATTCCAAGTAGATTGAGTAATAGAAAAAAGACACACTTCCTGCCCGAAAGTTTCTTTAGCCATAATAGCAATAAATGAACAAATTATGAAGTACAAAATTATCCAAGTGTACCACAGTGCAGTTCACTTAAAGTATCCTGACACATTTCCTATAGCTGTAGTCGTCGCATCGACGAGTCCTTTCCAGGAGTATGGCAATGGCTCCTTCAGACTAGGGTTCCACTCAAGTAAGGACACCCATGTTCCGCTGATGATGAATAAGAGCAGCAACAAATGACTTGTTCTCAGTCTCGAGGCTCTGCGGGTGCGCTAATAATACAGTCAACGTCCATTCCGCGTGATATCAACTACAGATGATAAGGAATTCAGTTTTATGAGGACATACTTTGATTTTCCAGTCAGACCACACAGGGAACAAGCTGCGATACCAGTAATGTGCTTGCGTCCAGGGATAGGACATGGAGTTCCAGTTCTTCTCGTTGATATACCACTAAGTGCAGAATTAGAATACCACTTCCGGTTACATGGATGTTTATTTGGGAACGTACAGAGGAGCATCCAGCATTCCAAACAGTATTTTTGCAAGCTGCTTGAACTTCGGAAGCGTAGGCATCTTCCGCCTCCTGCTTGACTTCAGCCGCTGTAGCATCGCCATTCAGGACCGGTTTCAGTATGCGAAGAGCGTAATTGACGGAACTGCAACATTAACATGTTAAGTCTGTATCGAAATTGGTATAAGTTATACGGGAACTCACTTTTCGGATGCCATTAATGCAGAAGTATGTCCTGTTGCTGAATTTGGACCTAAGAGCATGAAGAAATTCGGGAAGCCACTCAAAACCGAGCAGTTGTAGGCTTCAGGGCCATCATATCGTGCCCAATGATCCTCAATTGTTCCCTCCCGTCCGTGAACTTCCATATATGGGATGAATTTGTTGGTCTGGAAACCAGTCGCTAACACGATTACATCGGCTGGTACAATGCCGTCTGTAGTTTTGACACCCTCTGGCACAATCTCTGTGATCTTTGCGTCTGTCAAGCGCAAGTTCTCTTTATTCAGAGATTGGAGGTAACCACAATCGAATATACGACGCTATTAGTTTTGAATAAGCACCTAGTCCCAAAAAAGGTGTATGCGTTCGACTATAAAGGAGGTTTACCTTGCAGCCGACATCGAAGTCCGGGATAAGAATGTCGTGGTACTTTGCCGGAGCAGTCTTCCTCATATAGTTCTCTGCGAGTCGTCGTGTCTTCTCTCGAGCTTTCGCTGCTGACTTTGTCATTGGGAAGAGGCGCCAACCTCTTTCAGCCAGAAGAAACACATGGAAACGATGAAGCCTCATAGCTAAAGGCACATAGCGGAAAATCCAAGTAAGGATCTTTGGGTAATTGAAGTTGACAGCGGGGAGAACCCAATGCTTGCTCCGAACTATTTGAGTCAACGATTTCGTCTTGTTCACGATCGCAGGTACAATCTGCGTTGCAGTACCTGGAATATCCCGGTCAGCTCCGTAATTCGAGGTAGTTTAAAGTGACCGTTGAATTCACAACTTACATCCATTTCCAACAACCACAACATTCTTGCCTTCTAAATCCACACTGTGATCCCACCTCGCAGAATGAAATATGGCTCCCTTGAAGGATGATGCACCTGGAATATCGCAAGGGCGAGGTTCAATCAACTGGCCCGTCGCTGCGACCAATATTTGGCATTCATGCGTGTACAGTTTTCCAGTCGCATGATCAACTAAGAAGAGCAACCAGCGGTTCGCATCGTCCCTCCAGATACACTTGCGTACTTCAGTATTGAATACCATCTTCTCGCGCAAGCCATACTCTTTTACCACGCCATCATGATATTCCTTGATTTCTTTGTTGGATGGCATCAACTTGGTCCAGTTTGGGTTCAAGGCGAATGAGAAACTGTAAAGAGCACTTGGGACATCGCAAGCGCATCCTGACAAGTATTAGAATCAAGCAGCCTAGCTAGTAAGGCCGTTGTTCATTATGAGGGAACATACCAGGATAGGAATTGATAAACCAAGTCCCGCCACAGTCAGATTGGCGCTCGAAAAAGCGAATATCGTCAATGTTGTACCATCTTTTCAGCGTCGCTCCGAGCGCAATGGCACTGAGGCCTGTGCCCACACATGCTACTTGGCTGTAGGAAGGAATCGGATACTCGTCAACTATTGCACTCTTGCTGTTAGAAGCCATAATGAATTCTTCTCTTACTAAAACCGTTATACTTTGGCATTTGAATTGGTCCAATACCTAAAGGTGTTCCTATATATCCAACACTATAGGCGAACCCCGCGGATATACTGCGGACCTAGGTTAGTTCCACGAAATCACATGCCGTTCGATTTGATGCCGTCCGGGATCGTCCCGAAAGAGCTAAATTTGGCTTCCGGGAGCTCTCCGCTACTATACTTACGAACCGAGACCGGTTAACACTCCTGAGCTTAAAACTTGGGTTGGAGACAGTACACAACAAGGGCATACATTCAAGCTGGGCTTTTTCACTCTTCCCCATTCCGCGGATTCGTAATATCATGCTACATCATGGTATCAACGATGACAGCCAGCACAAAAGCACGCATCTTATTTAATTTCATTATCTTGGTATTGCCAACTGCAGCATGTAATATACTAAAGGCCGTCCTACGGGCCTGGCTCCAACGACTTCCAATCGGCCTCGCCGTCAAGAATGCATTTGGGCGCGCAGCGATGGGGCATACACCGACTCGCGACATTCAAGCTATACTTCCTTCAACGGTAGATACTTATCGTCAATGGGCGGCCTTTGTTGGCTTCCGGCCGGAAATCGAAACACTATCGGATAATGCAACGCGGTTGATGTGGATCGGATCAACAAAATCCGATAAGGTCATTCTATTCCTTCACGGTAAATCGCCTTCGCTTTCCTAGAGATGTGCTGTGAAGCCGACTGACAGTGAACTGTGCGCTATAGGTGGAGGATATGTAATGCCCCTGTCGGAAGGCCATCTGAACTGGATGGTATATACATCTGGAAAGTGCCGCAATGCCGGACTGGACGTCAGTGTTGCGATATTAGAATACGGTCTGTTTTCGATTTGATTGTGACCTGACCTACATCGATTAATACCTGGGAGTAGATCTGATACCGAAACATCCCTATCCAAGACAGATGGTACAGGCTATAACTGCCTTTAAATCGCTTCTTTCTCGGGGCTATTCTCCCAATGATGTATGTCACCCCCGTTCTCCTCCTTTTGGACAGCATCTCATACGTGATTCTAGATCATAATTGGCGGCGACTCAGCTGGGGGACACTTGTCGTTGTCACTATTATCTCATCTTCACCACCCGCGGCCAGAGCCAGAACTTGCTATAGAACTTAAGGAGCCCCTTCGGGGTTGCTTTCTGGTATCTCCCCTCGTATCTCTCAATAACCTCGAAACTAGATCCTACAATGAGAGATGCAGTGCCGACGTGCTCTCCAAGAAGATCGTCCGCGAATGGGGTGACGATCTAATCAACAACTCGCCTTGGAGGGGAGAGATCAGGAGTGGTTTGGGCTGGGGAATGGCCCTGGATGTCCCTGAGAAATGGTGGCACGGGTTGAACATTACCAAGCACATGATAGTGACTGGAGGTCATGAAGAGATTTTCCGGGACCATATAACCGCGTTTATCGAGGTGCTTAGGCGAAACGCATCTGTTCATCTGACCTCTCATATTGCCCTGGACGAAGCTCATGATGGGCCGCTGATGGATTTTCGCTCGCATAATCTGCCTGGTAGCAGCACAGAGGCCCTCACGGAGTGGATTATCACCACGTTTTCTGATGATTCTTGATTACTCGGCTGTACGAATATGAAACGCAACAACTCCTGCTCACGCGGACGATATAAACTTTCGTCGAATGCTGCTGGATATGTCCTACAACTAGGGTTTTGTAGGATAGCCCCATGTTTGCCCCGTTTTACATCCATTGAACGATCTTTTGAAGTTTATATGGCAACTCCGCGTTTTTTCTATTAGTCTGTCCTAGCACTTCGTGTGAGTGCCCTCAGTGATGGTTTCGGCTCCATGCCGACATCTTAAGAGTACGTAGCGGAATCGTGCCGGTCCAGACTGACATATAGAAGGGCACCACTGGAGCCCAGAATGACCATGAACGGATCTCCTCATGGTCCCTCCAGCTGTACTCATTTTTGTTTCCTATATCCGCGCTACTTTCTCTGCCATGTCCGACCGTGTGACTGACTGGGTGCTGGAAAAAGCCCTTGGCTGGCCGACTCGTCCACCAGTGAATAAGATCGACACTCACCATCATTATGTACCACCATTCTACGCCAAGGGTATTCTGCTATATTTCTTGTTCATGAGCTAATCCTTACAAGGAAAGGAGAGAAAGAGAGTTTTCCCTTTGCTAACTGAATTCACAGCTGTAGAAGATGCTGGAGGTATTATCCCAAACCTCATCTCCTGCTCGCCTTTTTCAGAAACATAACCAATGCATCAGGCGATCCCAGCGGTTGGCCAACACCGCATTGGACACCATTACGCTCCGAAATACTCATGAACCACATGGGAATCCAAACAGCTATTCTCTCCGTGACAGCTCCAGGCGCATGCATCCTCCAAGGCCAAGCATCATACAACCTCGCACGAGAACTCAACGAATACGGAGCCCAACTCCGCGATAAGAACCCAGAAAAATTCGGCTTCTTCGCATCCTTACCCAGCTTACTAGACACTGAGGCTGCTCTAACTGAGATCCGCTACGCTCTGGACGTCCTCCACGCGGACGGAGTTACGCTCTTCACACGCTACGGTAACGGGAACACCTATCTGGGCCATGAGTCTCTCGAACCGATTTGGGCGGAATTGAACCGTCGCAAATGCGTCGTGTTTGTCCATCCCACGCATCCTGTCGATACGAATAAAGTGAACCCAAAACTGCCTCAGCCGGTCATTGACTATCCGCATGAAATGACCCGGACGGCAATGGATATGATATTGATGCGGACGCGGTTGAAGTATCCGGATTGTAAGGTGATCTTATCACACGCCGGAGGCGCTTTGCCTTACATCATTAGTCGTCTGGCTACGCCGCTGGGAGCGACGCCGGGGTTTGCTGCGAATTTGGCCATGGGCGTGAATCACGACGAGGTTATGGCTTCGTTTCGCAGTTTTCATTATGATTTGGCGTTGTCGTCGTCGGCGCAGGTGTTGGATCTGGTTCTGAAATTGGTTCCGCATGATCATATATTGTTCGGTGTAAGTCTTGCTCTTCCGTTTTGTTTTCTTGTTCACTATTACTTTCTCCCCGTCTATTACTGTTTACTTTGGACAGCTTGGATGTGAATACGAGAGCTACTAACTAACACTCCCACGTCCTTCTTCCAGAGCGACTTTCCTTACGCGCCTCCTCCAGCGTATCCGGGATTCTTGGGAGAAATTGAAGCGTATCCACTAGATCCGAAATTGAGGTCGATGATTAATTCTGAGAACACCAGGGCACTTATCCCTCGATTGTCGAAGAATTAACTGGATGCCTAATCTGGTCATATTTTAATCATCGCGGTTAGCTGTGTTTGTTATTCTGCGCAGCACTTTATCGGGAGGTTTTCTTTTTTTCGAACGAGTTATCGCCGTATATAAATATCTTGAATATACATCTGGACCAGAAAGCAGGAACCCATATACAATCGTAACGACACCATCAAATGATGAACTGCAATTTCGATTCCTAACTAAATACTAACCTCTCACTGATCATGCTTGCATAATATTAGACAACATTGCATGACCACTTTTTGGGACGTCTCTCCTATCCATCAATTCTCACGTGACTGGCACTTCGAGTAAGTTTATCATCTCTCTCAATTTAGGCGAAATGTCTGTGCTGTTGCATACATATTTCACATCCATCAGATGATATTTTACATATGTGATTGAGATCTACAGCACGGAAAACGAGTTGTTACTCGTCAGATCTATGGTATATACGCAAGTTTAGAGGTGGACTCCTCTACTGTCTGGTTCGGCGGTACTATCCTCCGACTATCGCAGATTCTTTTTTGGTTCTGGAAGCAGCGTGACGCGGTTAATTCGCCTTATTGAAAATAGTCCACTCCATATGCATGCATGCACTGCAGTATCGTGTGAAGTTTCATGTGTCAGTTGATCCCTGAAACAGAAAGAGTATTCCAGAAAAAAGGAAGGGGGAGACCTTCATGCGGAGAGGAGAGGACTCGATATTATTGGATTGAATCTCCCAATAAGAAGGAAGAAAGGGGATTGAATGATGATTATATGATTCGTATCTCGTTTCGAGAGGTAGGCATTACTCTAAGAATGCTATTCTCGTCATCATGGATGGTAGACTACCCTGCAGAGATAGGGCTGTATGAAAGGAGTAAAGTCTGACACGTGTATTGATTGGCGATCGTCTCATCTGCGTTCTGTGGGTCGTTCTCCTGCTTAGGAGAGCATGAGTCGTACGGAGTTCAGTGGTGGTTAAAAGGGCGAAATATAGCTCTGCCTTGTGCAGTGATCGGTGCATAGTGCATACTGCGTCAGCTGGTGGATCGAGATGTCCGTAGCCAACCGACCGCGAGGGGTTCCCTGCCCGTCATCTGGACCACCAGGGTCAAATCGATCCATGGGACTTGACATGTTCATCTGCGGTGCTCAAGTAATATTAATATATCTCAAGTAATGCTTGTTGCAAGTAATGTTGTTATGCGTGGAGCACCATGTATCTTGATAAATTTAGGGCACACGAGCTATGATTTGTTTCCTTCAATCGTCCATGTTCATGGCAGTTGGATAATCCACAACGAATACACCATTATTATCTATGGTACTGAACGGCCATACGTTTTATGCTCTCATCATTTTGTCTTACTTTGTGTGTACTCCGTACACGGACACTGCTGACTGCGGAATCTCTAACGGCTGATCTGCCCTGGCCCCTGATAATGTCTCTGTTGAACCGAGGCATGATGATAGATATCTGACAATTGCTGATGTATCTGAGATGGACTCCACAATCGTGTATGGTATTATCCCTGAATCGATAAACTGGGCCATGTACCCGCCATCGAGGATTCTGGTGGTAGAGATCACTTGCGTGAAGATCGTCGTGGGTTCGTTCGGGCTCCTTTTGAGTGTATTACTAGTAACGAGTGAGCGGATACGGGTAGAATCATAATACCTTGGGTAGGCCCGTCCGCTGACAGAAGTTAGAAGCACAACCGACCCTTAGCGGTCTGAGCGGGTCAGTCAGGGAGGCCGGTTAGCGATAGCGCTCTCCATGCTGGAGTCGCCACGAGGCAATCCTGCTGGTCAAGTCGTGTACGGGGCCCGCGGACAAGCTACGGAAGGCCCGAGGAAAAGTTGGAGGAGGGCAGGACGGGTCGTTTCGAGAAGGCCTGATGCGCCGCGCAGAACGGTGCCAGAACGGTCGGCCGCGTTAATATTGTCTCCGCCGGGTGGAGATGATGTCTGACGAGATCCGTTCTACTCGCGAGATTGTGTCCCGTTATTCGACCAGTATCCGGTTTTCCCATCGTAGCACAACGGCTCCCTAGAGATTAATTGACAGGAATAATATTGTTAGTTGTTATTATTGCTGGGTGGCAGCGGGCGGGAAGGGTCCCGTGGGGATGTCCACAGAGGACTGAACGCACACAAGACGGGTGAGGCAAACTTGGCTTCTAGAAAGACGGGTAGCAATAGTTAATTAAGCCTTCGCGAGTTTAGAGACGAAACGGAGAACTGGGGCGCGCATGCCCCTGGCGATCTGGTCCCGTCAACAACCAGTCGCTTCTGGCCATTGGCGGCGCACCGTGGCCGGACGAAAGATTCCCGACGGTGGTTTTCTTGTTGTGTGAGGTGCAGGAATCATCTGTTCGTCCAAAGCGAGTCGATGGCCAGCTAGTGCTCGTCTAGGTGTAGTTCAGACAGAATGGTGTTGGTCCAGCATCCAGCTAGCTATCAACTGCCGTGAACTCGTGGCTTTTCAGACGGATCCCCAGGGGATGGATGGAGGAGCGTTGGAGGCTCAGCGCACATGGGCCTCTTGGGGTCTGATCTGCAGTTCTAGCTGGGAAGGGCATTCAGGAGAGACCGGGGGGGACGATAGATAATAATAATAATACACGAAGGAAACCGTCGACTAGGTAAGTTCAAAGCAGCACAACAGGCTGGGACAGAAGCTGAGGCCATCAGTCTCGGACGTTGGCGATAATAACAACAGAGAGAGTGGATTAGGCAACTGGTGGATTCTGGTGTTAGTCTGCTGCCGGTGCAATGTTTGGCTGGTCTGATTGGTTGATGTTGGCCCCTGACCCCTTACGCCTTTTTTTGCCTTTTTGTCGCCGTCACAGACTTTCGGGCCGGAGGGACTCCTGTTGGCCTCAGTCACCGTGATGGTGGTTCTTAGTGGCGGGATAAGAGATTGTTATTTTATTATTATTATCGTTATTCTGGAGAGCAGACTGGGTTAAGGAGTCATAAGGAAGTGCTGTATATACGAGAGTGAGAGAGAGAAAGACAGAGAGCTAGGTTGTTGTATGGTAAAATATGCCGTTTCCGTTTCCGGCGATACGAAACGAGAGTCTACGGGGTCACTATGGAGTATCTTACTTAAGAATCAACCACCAGAGGAAATAATACACACACACATACACAGAAAGATAGAGAGCGCGCACAAGAGCAGAAAACGAACCCACAGGGCCAGAGTATCTAACTGATTGATTTAATTGATCGATGGATGGCTTCATTGCCCCCCCTCTCTCGACTCTCGACTCTCTCTTCTCCTCCCCATGGGCCCTGCGCCGAAACTAACGTAGACTAACCTAACCGTATCCTGCCCTTCGTTCCCCCCTTCTCGCCCTCTCTGCTGCTCTCTTTTGCTCGCTCGCTCTCGCTCTCCACCGGGGCGACCTCCCCCCAATCCTAATTCGGTCCCCATCCGGCTCTCTCCTTCTCCTACTGATCGGTCCCTTTCTCGACCACCACCCTTTCTTCCCTACTACACTCGACTCTTACTACTACTTACCTCTAATCTTCTCTCTCTCTCTTTCTCACACTCACCTCTCCCCCCTTCCCTTTCCCTTCGTCGAACCGGGGAGATCTAATCTCATATTCGTCCCTCTGTCGTGGGTGTTTTCGCCAATCTCGTTCTTCTTCCGTCGCTTCTCTCCTTCGCGAGAGTATTATTAGACTTTTCGCAGCTTACGTCCCCCTGGGAGCTTGAGATAATCGCCCCCAATTCACTCATTGCGCCTCTGGCCGGTTGCTGCATTTCTCGAGACCAGGATAGGAATGTAAGTACCCGTCTTCTGGAAAACGTCTATCGCCACACCCCTCCCCCCGATCTGGTTCCTGTCCCTTTCCTCTGGGTTTTACAGACCTCCAGAACCGCAACGGCCAGACTCAGGAGCAGAATAGCCGTGTCGCGCAGTCGCGGGCCCGGCCTCCTTGCGTCCTGCGCCCTTCCCGAAACGGAACAATCTGCTTTCTCAGCGGCCATTCCCCCCCGTACGACGTTGAACATTGGCGTTGTTTCATCGCTGTTGTGTTCCTTTCTGGAGATCGCTGGTCACTGACACTGCTTGTTTCTGTCCGTTAGCCATTCGCCTAACCGACCGTCGTCGACGCCCATCGAAATAAACTCTCCACCAGCGAGATTTGATCTTCTACGAGTGTTTCTGAGACGACTTGAAACGAATCAGTCAAGATGGGTTGCGGAATGAGCACAGAGGATAAGGAGGGCAAGGCCCGCAACGAGGAGATCGAAAACCAGCTGAAGCGGGACAAGATGATGCAGAGGAACGAGATCAAGATGCTGCTGCTCGGTAGGTCTCCCAGTGATGGACACCCAAGGGTCGATCGAATGGTCTCTGACGGCGGTTTCTAGGTGCGGGAGAGTCGGGTAAATCGACCATCTTGAAGCAGATGAAGCTCATCCACGAGGGCGGATACTCACGGGATGAGCGGGAATCTTTCAAGGAGATTATCTTCAGCAACACGGTCCAGTCGATGCGGGTGATTCTGGAGGCCATGGAGTCCTTGGAGCTCCCTCTGGAGGACCAGCGCGCTGAGTACCATGTTCAGACTATCTTCATGCAACCCGCTCAGATTGAAGGTGACAGCCTACCACCTGAGGTTGGCGCGGCCATCAAAGCCCTCTGGCAGGACGCTGGCGTCCAGGAGTGCTTCAAGCGGTCTCGCGAGTACCAACTCAACGACTCAGCCAAGTAGTATGTGCTCTCTCTCCCAACACCTTGCACTCCTGCAGCCTGTGCAAAAATGACTAAAATAACTGACCACTCTTCTATAGCTACTTTGACTCCATTGACCGCATCGCTCAGCCTGACTACATGCCCGACGACCAGGACGTGCTCCGCTCCCGTGTCAAGACCACCGGTATCACCGAGACCACATTCATCATTGGCGACCTGACCTACCGTATGTTCGACGTTGGTGGTCAGCGATCTGAACGTAAGAAGTGGATCCACTGCTTCGAGAACGTCACCACGATTCTGTTCCTCGTCGCCATCTCTGAATACGACCAGCTCCTTTTCGAAGATGAGACTGTCAACCGTATGCAGGAGGCGCTCACCCTGTTCGACTCCATCTGCAACTCGAGATGGTTCATCAAGACATCGATCATTCTCTTCCTGAACAAGATCGATCGCTTCAAGGAGAAGCTGCCCATCAGCCCCATGAAGAACTACTTCCCCGACTACGAGGGTGGCGCCGACTATGCCGCCGCTTGTGACTACATCCTCAACCGATTCGTCTCTCTGAACCAGGCGGAGCAGAAGCAGATCTACACTCACTTCACCTGTGCCACGGATACGACGCAGATCCGGTTCGTCATGGCTGCAGTCAATGGTATGTATACGAATATTATCAACTCCTTCTCTGGACTGACGCTGACGGACTTGCCCAGATATCATCATCCAAGAAAACCTCAGACTCTGTGGTCTGATCTAATGACCGTCGAAGAAGCTTGGCTCGGTGAGGATATGTCGCAGATTGGGCCCACGCGTACGCGGCCTTGTAATTTGATATCACTGTCGCCATCTCTCCTATTACCTGTTTCTCATACCATACCTCACTTGTCATTTCCTTGTTCTGTTTAAAATACTGGCGTTGAGACATCTACTTCCCGTGATTTGCGCTCGAGACGAGATCTGGCTGGTTTTTGTCGCACACTGTCAACACCAGTTCAGGCATCATCATCACATGACTATGGCGGAGGGATTTATGTTTCACCATGAGCTCCGGGGATGCCAGTGGATGCCGGAGTTTCACGTCTAAAATTCCTTGTGTGCTCATTTTCCCCATAGCCCCAGTTTATTTTATCTTCTCCATACCATTTTTATTTTCTTTTCACTTCCTGTCTTGTTCAGATCTCTCTTTGCGTCCCTTTTTTTCTCTCTGATTTCATGTGTTTGTCTATTTTGCAAGCTGGATATCCCCGTAGCAAAAGACACACTACTAAACAGCTTATTAGGCCTAGCTGATGGCCCAGCCTTGGATAGGCTAGATGAGATGCAAGTGGAGGGGTAGGTGGAGGCGAATGAGATGATTGATTGATGGATAATCTGTCTAAAATCGCTAAGAATACTAGAGAACTTTTCAACTGTGGGTCATGTGACTAGGTCACGGGCCATATCAACTCCCCCTTCAAAGAGGAGACCGCCCCGGTCTCTAACTGCAGTCATTTAAATGATGATGGAAACAGAAAACAGGAAACAGAGAAAAGACCTAGTAACAATAGGCTTGCAAGAGATAAGGAAACCAGGGGAAAACCTTGAAAGAACACAAGCACAGGGCAAAGAGACAGACCCACGGTGATACCACGCATCATAATCATGCCGACTTTCTCTTCTTCCCTGAGGGGCCAGAGGCTTTAACAGGGGCTTTGGGAGCCTTTGGGGGTATGGAATATCCATCCCACTCTGTATCGAGGATAGCTTCATCGCGCGGGACCTGCTGAGCAGCGCTGGTAGTCATTCCTTGGGGCCACGTAAGTGTAGAATTGTCCCGGTTTTGAGAGAACATGGTCCATTCCCAGTCCTGACGAAGGGACTTCCACATCTGGTAGTCTTTGTTGAATGTTTCTTCGGCAGCCTGTTTGAGGCTCAGGTACTCACTGGCGAGAGAGGATGCAAGATCGGTACGTGACTGCTCCGTCGAGAACCCAGAAGCCAGGACGATATATTCCTCTTTGAGTTTGGTACCGCTCTCTGCAGCGTATTCGTATTTCTTGGCTGTGGAGTTGAGCAATGCTCTCAGGAATACAGTGTTCCCCTTCCCTGGACTGACGTCCGCTAGGATCCCAACCGGAGCAGAGAGTGCCCCTTTCGGGTCAACCATAGTTGGACGCTTGGGCGGAGGGGTAGGGACTTCAATAGCAGAGGTGGTGAAAAACCTGAGGTCGGGACGTAGAAAGAGGAACCTCTTCCCAATGTATAGGGGGGCATCCATGTTATCTCTGATGACCGGTGGTACGATTGGGTTTGCGTAGCCAGGATCCGCAGGCATAGGGTTCGCCATGACAGGAGCGACTGAGGGCTGTACTGGGGAATCCATGGTCTGGACGCCAACAGACTTCATTTCGACAGGAAGTTTGGTCGAATGCAACTTCTGCGAAGCTTCTTCTGCAGCTTTCATAACCTCTAGGACTTGCGCCTCGGCGTTTTTTAGCTTCAACTGGAGTTGGGTCATGTCGACACTTGGAGCGTTTGGCGGCTCGGCCATGGTTGCGTCTTGCTGATGAGAGCTGTCCCCAGCTGATGTTCCTGGAGGGGGCAATGGTTTATTAGAGGATGCAGCAGAGGACGAGGCTTGTATTTGAGGGTCCTCATCAGCTCCACTAATGTTGGAGCCCTTCGAAGGTTTATCCTTGGGTTGAGTAGAGGTTTCAGGCTTTCCAGTCTTGTTAGCGTTGGGGTCCCTTGAAGGCTTGTCCTTGGGCTTTCTCGTCGTCTGGTCGACAGACAGTCTTTTTTCGAACTCGCCGCGTATAGCTTGTTCAGTTTGGGCGTGTGACTTTGTAGCTTGAGAGAGAATCCGAGCCATACGTTTGGGTTTCGTCTCAAGGATGATTCGAATCTCCCTCAGCACATTTGGGGCGTGACGGCGCAACCTTGCGATAAGCCACTTATTTTGCCTATCCACAAAGCTATCTCGACTCTCACCGGAGTTTGCAGATGCTGGAGTGTTCAAATCCGCCCGTACAAAGGGGTGGTTGGTAACCCACATCCCGATACGCCGGAGATATTGGGCTCCTTCCTCATACTCCCGCAAATCAAAGAGGAGACGCGGAGGTGTAGCCATTTTGAAGTAAGATGTATGTGGTTAATGATGGATCTACCTCGCCCTGACCAAAGGTGATATGATCATGCAGCAGGGTGGAGCGGGGGACAGAAGATGGAGTAAAAAATAAAGTAAGGTGTGGTTGGACAGCAAAGGAGGAATAGTTGTCGATCGGAGTAGAGTGAAGTGAGGTGTAGGAAAGGAGATGCGGGAGGAGGAATAGCGGGCTGGACCTCAATTGGAGTTCACTTTAGTTTAGAGGGAGGGCAATTCTTCGCCTCAGACGAGGTCTTCTAATAGTTCTGTCGGGTACGACTCCACTCAACCGATCCTCTTCTGTTTCCAAATGCCCTGTCCTTGGTGTAAACTTCTTCAGGTCGCTTCGATGGTAATTCCTTGGTATAGTCCTTCCGTCGAGGTGTGACAACCACACCGACACTCTAGGTCCTAGTTTGATGACTCTGAACGGGCCTCTCCACCGAGGTTCCAGCTTGGAGGTGTTCTTTTGGTGGGCAAACACCAGATCCCCAATGGCTATGTTTGAGGATGATGCTCCTCGGTCATAACGGTACTTCAGGGTCTGTTTGTAAGACCTAGTTCTCGAGACACAGATTTCTGCTCGTTCGGCTTGGTGGCAGACGTGATTTCTGACTAGCGAGGTGTGTTCGTTATCAGTCATAAACAGAGTTTTCAGAGAATCCAGTGGCAGGTGGCTCTCCTCGATCAATGGGGAAGGCCAAGGTGGCACCCCGAAGAGGATCTCAGTAGGGGAGTACTTGAGGTGATCGATTATTCTGTTGTTCACTCGGCGTACCGACTCCTGGAGTTGGAGGTCCCATGGTTCCTTTTCCTTCCTCAGGACGTCCTGCAGAAGGCGATTGGACATTTCCACCATACCAGTAGAGCGGCTCGCTCCCGATGGGGAGTAATCGATGGATACGCCTCTCGATGACAAGAATCTCCTCAGCCTGTCATTGTCAAAGTGCTGTCCATGGTCGCAGTAGATCAGGCGTGGACGCGGCATGTGGCTGAGCCACATTAACAGACACTTGATAACGTCAAACTCGTTGTCTTCCTTCGTGGCGTAAGCACAGATATATCGCGAGAAGTAATCGACGAAATTCAGGATGTACTTATTCCCCATTGGCGTTGTGGGTAGTGGGCCGATAAAATCCATGCCTACCATGTCAAAGGGTTTCACCACGTCCGTTGGGTGGAGGATCGCAGGAGATTGCCCTGGGTTGTGCCTTGCACATTCGGCGCATCCCTGAATATATCGTTCAACATCGGTAGACTGGTTAGGCCAGTAGACCCAACGATGGAGCCTTGCCAGTGTAGCTTTCTTCTTCCAATGACCGGCCAAGTCATGGGCATCCCTCAAAATACCAGCTACTCTCGATTCAGGCACGCACAAGAGTTTCCCGTAGAGGCTGTGCTCCTTCCATAAGAAATCTCCGAAGACGGAAAACCCATCATCTCCTGGAAGGGAATCGCCTTGGATTAGTCTTTGGTACTGTACTCCAAACCATTTCGAGTTGACATAATCTTCATGCCATCTCCGGGTTTGAGACTCAGACTCCTGATATCCTGCTGCCTCGCTCCCCCCGACAGCCAGGACCTGCACCCCGTGCAGGGTATCATGCTGCTGAACCTCAGATCTCTCTGATGATGTCAACGTCTTTAAGAACTCCTCGAATCCGCCTTTACCGTCTTTCCAGATCCATTTATGGTCTTGCCTAGACATTTCTTCATGCACCGTTGAGACAACATCATCGCTGGCGCAGCCACGATCATGGAATAACACCCGCGAGAGTCCGTCTGCTACCTTGTTCCGGGGTCCAGGGATGTATACAAGGTCGAAATTCAGCTCTCTCAGTTTGACAACCCAGTAGGCATAGACTCCCTCATGGTTGTCACTCTGGATGAACCTCAGTAATGGCTTGTGGTCCGTGTGCCATATTGCTGGTCTCTTGGGGTTTTGGAGCATGTAAGCGTACTTGGTGCTGAACTTCACAATGGCGAGGAGCTCCCTCTTGTAGGTGTGGTATCGCTGTTCCGTCAATGACAGTGCAATGCTGTCATACAGGATGGGTAACTCTTGGTTGTCTCTGAATTGGGTCACACACAACCCTATACCATATTTAGAGGCGTCAGAGTAGAAGTGTAATTCTCTGGACCAATTGATTCCGTGCATTGCCGTGCGTGTTGCGGCTTTGATCTTGAGTATCTCAAAGGAGAGGTCCTCTGATTGGGTCCATCGCCATTCCGCATTCCCAGTGAGTCGATATAGTGGTCTGGCCAGCTCTGCAAAGTTCTTAATCCATCGACGGGTGATTCCGATAATGCCAAGGAACGACCTGACATCGTGTGGTGTTTGTGGCGTGGGACATTTCAATATGGCGTCCGTGCGATCCTTTTTGACATAGACTTTACCTCCGGCTTCGTGTCGTACCCCTAAAGCGAGGACCGATGTAGCGTATACCTTTAGCTTCTTGAAGGATAGGCGAAGCCGTGACCATTCCATCCTGGGAAGGAAGTGGTCTCTGAGGAAAGCGTATTGCTCCTCGTTATTCTCGAAACCTGAAAAGATATCATCCATATAGAAGACAGCCCTCGGAGGTTTATCCGGTTTGATTGAATGGAGAAACGATGGTTCTGGGGATGGGCTAGGAATAGGCCCTAAAGCAATGTTCATCAGTTCAGACATTGTGAATCCAGCCGTCTTGGATCCTTGAGGCATCCGGGTTGGCTGCAGCTGGCCGAGCCCTGGGATTGTGAAAGCAAAGACGTAGCGATCGTCTGGGTGTATGACGACGGCAAAGTATCCATGCTTAATGTCGGCTTGGAGGTAGCAGCGGTGAGATGGGTTCGATAAGTAATCGTGAACCTTGCTAGCAAGCTCAAGGTGGTTCCCTGGGAGATCCTCCTTTACCTGCGAATAATTGAACGTCAATCGTGGCTCATCTGTGGGCAACGGGTTCGGGCTTTTGTCTACAAGGACAGCGCGGGCGTTCCATGGTGACAATTTTCCGTTAGCTGATTGAGTTCGTTCGTATATGCCGCCTTTGATCCCATCCTCGACAATCTTACGCAGCCACCATTCCTTGTGAGGGCTCCATCTTTTCTGGCTCCTCACTGAGTGAGGCTTGACTCCGCTGGTCAATTGGATACGATGATAGATGAGGTCGGTCTCGGGTAGAGTGTCCAGGTCATCTCCATGGAGGTGCCTGTAGTGATAAAGCAGTTCTAGAGTGCGTCTCTGTAGGTCTGCGCTAACGTTCCAGTCGGTGCTGAGGTTGACGGACTTAGCCCATTGTAATAATAATTCAGTGGTGATGTGATGATATTGCTTCGAATCAAATGTCCTAACGACTCGTCGATCGGTTGGGAAAGGCCTAGGGTTCATCAAGTTTGGGGGTATTGATATTGAAGTCTGGTTGGATAATGCTTGGCCTGTCCGCGGGTGCAGTTTAACGTCGTGCCCAGGACGACTAACCGCTTCGAGAAGCAGTTTCGCGTCTTGCTTGGGACTTATGGAAAATCCCCAAGATCAATGTCGGTATCCTCTTCTTCGCTAGACTCAGAACTCTCATCATGGTTCGGCGGTGGAGGCTTCCGGTCACGTTCATCCTCTTCCAATTTGTCTAGGAGGGACTTGGGATACATCAGAAGATTATGCTCTGCACAAAAGATCATCTCCGGGCCCATGATATCCCTGGGTGTCTCTCCTACTGCGGAGTCCCCAATTCTAATTGACGAATCCCTGACTGATATGAGGGCATCCACTGAGTAGAGCCACGGTAGACCCAACAGTAGGTCAATCGAGAATGGGTTTCTAGTGGCTGGAGCCACAAAGCACCGTATAGTTCTCCAAATATCCTCTACCCCGATGGCCAGGCGTACCCAGTGTTTAAGAGGAGTTTCATTGTTGTCTGCTGTTTTCATGGCTAGCCCACCAAATCCTATATCTGAGAGCAGGAAGGTCTGTGCTCCCAGTGACCTGACCAGTTCTGGGTTGATAATGTTCATCTCCGACCCCTGGTCGGCATGGACTCTGGATTTCTCTAAGGCGGTATTCTTACCATTTACCTGAGCGGTAGCCGGGATCCTGAAGGCTCGATCAGCGTCCTTGATGGAGGCTAGCAGTTCAGTTTGCAATGATGAGGAGTTTGCCCATGCCACTGAGTCAACCCTGGCCTGGCCCTTCCTGGTGTTGCCTCTGTTGGTGGATCGGGTCATAAGCTTTTTCAACCCCTGGCACACAATAGGGCTCATGGCACATAGGTCGAGTAATCCGATCTCTACCTTCCATTCTTTGAATAGGCTGCGGATGGCCGTTGGTTTTTCCCATTCCCCTTTCGCAGGGTCAAAAAGTCCATGTATAGGGGTCAAGGTCTCCTTTGGTTTCTTACCCTTCTTCGCTCGAGGTTTATCCGAGGGCTGTCCTTCGACTTGGTGGGGAGCCGATGCTGGGTCATATTCCTTCTGACGGGACCTTGCTGGTCCTTCCTCGGGGTGTGAAGAGTGTGCTCTTTTATTTGGCGCGGATCCTTCGCCCAAGAATGCCTCGGCTGTCGCAACAGGGGTTTTCTCCAAGGGTGGTCCAGGTGAGTACGAAAAGTTCGGGATACTCACGGTGACGGAGTTCGACGAGATCAAAGCTGGATCTCTCAGTTGCTCTCTGTTTAGGGCATGGGTAGTTGAGGCCGAAGCCACCGGGATGGGTTGAGGCACTGAAGTTGGCTGTGGAGAAGCCATGGAAGGTCCTCTACCTTGCCCCCCATAATTGCTATATCCGCTGTTGCTCCCAAAAACTAGCTGTCGAAGATAATGCTGTTCATGATGGCTCAGAGCGGGATTTGAGCATGAACGCGAAATGTGACCGTCGACCCCGCATGAGACACACAGAGGGCCCATGGAGCTGGGATCGTATTGGGCCGAACCGTTGACAAATGCATTCTGAGAGGACTTGGGATCAAAACGGGGTCCCCTATACGGGCGTTGGTTGTTTTGGTAGCCCTGCCTCTGGTAATTCTTAGGCTGTTCCGGTATTTCGGTGACGAATCCCGGTCTGGGGGGAGTAACAGGCCTCGGCGTGGAGTCGTTCTTGGCAGGACCAACTTGAGCTTGGGTCTTAGTGGGTGCCAATGCTGGTACTGTATGGTCATGGGACAGCCTCGACGAGGCCATCATGGACTCAATAGTCTCTAGGGAGTATTGCTTCTGAGCTAGCTGCTTGTAGAAATCTAGCTCCTTGGTTTTGCGTTCTTCCTCCTCAATCTCTCTCAGCCTCTCTTGGATTCTGGCCGCCTGCTGTGCTGCTCTAAAGACTCCCGCTAGAGACTGCTCTGGGATAGTCATGGATCTCAAGGTCTCCTTCCGGATCTCTGGGTCGGACAAACCTTGGATCCAGCAATCGACCACATGGTCTAGGGTTGCTGACTCGATGGGGGTCAATCGTATACCCACAACCCTGTCTTTTGCCCCAATCTTTTGCATAAGATTCTTGGTCCTTTGGAAGTACTGGTGCAGCGACTCAGTCTCACTCTGATGGAGCTTAGATAATTCGTTGTGGAAGGATGATGAGTCATCTGGCCTTGGGGCCGAGGGAAAACGCTCGATAAACTTGGCTTTGAATTCCTCGACCGCCGATTCAGTGGATTGGCTGAATAATTCTGGGATACCCACGGCTTGTTCAGCCCAGTCGGCTGCCTCTCCAGTCAGAATGATCTCTAACCCTTCAAAGAAAAGGCTAGGGTCGACCGTGTTGGATTTCGTAGCACTCTTCCATTCCCATTCGTATTTCTTCAGCCATTTGGAAGCTGGTTGCTCGGGATCGCCCGAGAAGGGTCCACATAGTTTGAACTCTGGGTACCCCATGATGTCTCGACCCCTGTCAACCGGTATTTCGGTTTGGGCTGATGAGGAGGATCCGTTCTCAGATGGAGGTGAATCCTGTAGGACAGGAGAATGATTCAGGGACTCAAATGATGCCTTCTCTCTCAAGGTGTATGCCTTGCCAAGGGGAGTTCTTGGGAAACCCTCTGACTCGCTCATACCCCTTAACACCACATAACCGGAGCGTCCTTGAGGGGTCCACAGTGGTAGAATAGCGGGAACGCAATAATGCAGATAATAAAACACAATGATATCGATGAGTTGGATGCAGCCGTGGCGGCACGATGACAACTGATTTGACACACACACCAAGGCTCTCTCTCTCACGATAACGGGGATTTCAAGGATGAGCCACGTAGGGTAGCTTGACAGAAACGGGTTCACACTTCACAGCGATACTCTTACAGGCAAAGGCCACACGCAGTACGTCGCGATAAGGGTCCTCGCTGGCAAAGCAATTGCTTCAACCGTCGATACACCAACACCAGGGCCCTCTCGAGACGGTTGGGATCCCTGCGTCGGTCACCAGCAAAAGACACACTACTAAACAGCTTATTAGGCCTAGCTGATGGCCCAGCCTTGGATAGGCTAGATGAGATGCAAGTGGAGGGGTAGGTGGAGGCGAATGAGATGATTGATTGATGGATAATCTGTCTAAAATCGCTAAGAATACTAGAGAACTTTTCAACTGTGGGTCATGTGACTAGGTCACGGGCCATATCACCCGTCCCCCTCGTGCTCAGTCAGAATCATGTGTGTAACCGTACGTCAAAACTCATTTTCTTTTTTCTTATTTTTGGTCCCTGGTCTACTCTCGGTTAGAAGCAAATGAGCGACATCTTAAGAGTGACATGGTGGGGAAGACAATGAGAGGATGCCTTGAAAATAATCTCTTGTACGGGCGTCCTTTGTTTCTTGTTCACGTGTCCATGCCATGTCGGTCATTCTATTTAGTCAGGCTTTTACAGGAATGTGGAGTATATTCAATTACCTTTTCGTTTGACTTAGTGTTTGTCTGGCTATTGTAGGAAGTATGGTAAATCATACTACAAATAACGTATCGGACCTGTTGGGTGCCTTGTAAGAAAGGGGAGGGAAACAGAAAGAATATATATCGCACGATAGGTATCTTCAAAAGAAACGACTATGAACAGAAGGTTGATATCGAGTCAAAGAGCAGAAACGCCTTCCATGCATACACATAACGGACGTAGAGATCCAATATCCGTTTAGAAACGCAGTTTCGGTCCCAGAAATACAATCCCCACTGCGACGAGCCATAGTCCGAATATCCACACGTACATTAGCACGCGTCCCCACCAGCCTTTGCCTTCGCTCATCCGCCGCAGGAGTCCCATGCGACGGCCGGCGGCGTCCATGCCGGTGATATTCCGATCCAGACCCTCGACAGCCCGTGCCAGCACAGACTTTTCGGACTCAAGCGACGTCTGGAAAGACTGCGAGGACTCCCGGAGCTGGGTAGCGAGGGAAAGGAGGGAATCGGTTAGATTCTCTTGTTCGTGGCGATGCGAATCGAGGGTCGATTCTGTGGCTTGCGTCTTGGAGACGGAAGGAGAGGAAGTAGGAAGGGCGGAACCGGTAGTTGTTGCAGTGGCAGCACCAGCCATTGATAACGAAGTAGATTGGCGATTATTCCTGTTTCGTAGGGCTGCATCTGTAGTCGTAGCAGGAACAGATCCCTCTTCAATCGGTGACCGTAACCTTTCCTCCTCGATGTACCGTTGTGACACCCCTTCCGCCAAGGGAACCTCATTTTCGACCTCGTTCTCTTCCTCCGCGCTCTCTCCAGGTGTGGCGAGTAAGTCCTCGTCTCCCTCCTCGGATGAAATACCGGTATCGATATCTTCCTCCTCACCCTCTGCCCCGAGCATCTCCGCATCTACACTAATCGCATCTAGTCGGTCTTTGAGCAGTTTCAGCGTCTGTCGTTTCCGGGTGATATCTGTCTGTATGCTGTGTCGTCGATCGACGGGCTTGATTTTAGGAAGGGAACGTTCGATTTGCACGAGCAGTGAGCGGGCGTATTCGAGGTTCTGTCGATGAGATAAATATCAGGCATCATATTAGCCGTCACAGTTCCAGTTGACAGTATAAACATAACTCGAGTGAGCTAGAAGAGGGGATTCGTGCAACTCACCGCCCCAACTCTTGCCCTGTGAAATTCCGATTGTCTCAACGGCTTGAGGTCTGCAGATGGCGATAGCAAATTATGCTCCAGACGCGCAAGCAGTCGTGACAGGTTAAGGACCGCCAGGTCGGATTCCTCCGCGGCCACGGGCCGGTATATCGTGCGTGTCATCGTGGTATTATGCTTCTCGTTTCGAAATGGAACATAACCTAGTTAGAGAGAGAGCTAGGTCGCACCGTCTATGCTCCCTGGAAGGGTATCTTATGCGTGTAATACGCTTCTTCCGTAGAGTTGATACGATAGACACGTGGGAAGCTCCGCGGCGGCGGGACTAAGATGTCATGATTGGGGGATGACTCAGCAGGATGCTCTTTCCTCAGTAACCTGCTACTGTAACTAGTCAACTACAACGCAGGTTGCATCCCTTCAACTGAAACTCGACCATCCCTCCGATGGGATTCATCGATATTTAATTGTGGTAGAGGATCTCTCATTAAATAAAAGTATATATGTGAGAAGTCTAATGAGACAGGGCCCATAATGATGCTATACCTTGCCTCCCCTCCCAGCTAATGGATACAGCGCGCCGCATAACAGGTTCACATAACAGGTTTGTACCAAGAAATCCACCAGAACATCGTTGCAAACAGTTTCTGACATAAGAAATAAGAATAGGAGACGAATGCTACCATATGGTTCGTATGACTGGACACAAACGGAGAGAGTATGAAAGAGTTCTTCATCAAAATGGACGTGAGGTTCGTAAAAATAGAGGTATCAAATCCTGAACCGGAATATACCAGCAATGAAAATGCTAGAACAATGGGACTCGAAACGCCATCAGCAAGACTCGCTGGCCCTAGTGGTATTCAACAATCCGTCGTACAAATGTTCGTTCGCCATCAGAGTCGACTTCACGCACAAGCTGCACCGTCTCGGTCCGTTTCTGTATTGATTCTTGGTTCTCTGTGTCCGAGTCATTCGTTTGGGTGGATGTTCGTCCAATTGATTCTGTCGATGAACTGGGAGAAGAAACTGTGATGCTGGATGCATTCTGCTCCGACTTCTTCACTCCATCATCTCCTGCGTGATCTCCCGCGGCGCACGGTTGGCTGTTTGAGTCTGATGCAGAGTTTCTTGATCCGTCTTCTGTTCCATGTTCAACAGTTGAATCTTTTTCACCGACATATTGTCCCTCCCTCATTTCTCGCGCACGAGCAGCAACGTATCCGCTGCTCGGAACACCTGTCATCTGAGACAGCGGTCGGAGTATATCACAAGCTGATGGTAGGGGCTCTGATTCAGGCGTTGATATATCGACTGCAGTGGTGCGGCCACCAGTCTGATCGTTCTCACTGATTACCTTCCTAGTGGATTCGGCTCGGGTTGTCGATTCGTTGCTCATTTCACTAAAAACCGGATAATGGGATCTCGACGTCGTCTTAAGTTCTGAGAAAAGTATGACGCAGGCAAACACGAGGATAGCAGGATATGCAATGCATGATAAAATAATGACCAATCTTGGAAACAATAATCGAATCCAATCAGGGACAGCCAGTGCCACGTTTTAGGCTATCCAATAGGGTCAGAACGCGGATATGGAGTTGCTGGCATGTGTCTTCCTCAGCCACCTCCTTCGTCGGCTATTCTAAGAAAATGAAGAAACTAGCCCTCTGTGGTCTCATAATCTCAATCATGATCTACGTGCAAATAGCGAATTTGTGGAAGCCTCTTTGGGGGTGAGCCCATATATATCTGATACAGTGAGAGGGGCGAAAATGTGATTTCAGGCCACATCTGTTCCATGGGTACTGATGTGAGACCAGCTTCAGTTTGTACTAATCAGCATGTCCCGGAAGAAACAAAAAGAAAGATAGACAAAGCTCTATCTAGCGTCGTGGGTCTTGGGCTCAAAGTCAACTGAGAATGTGGTGGAGAACCACCTTGCAACATCTGCTAAAACAAGAACATACTCAGGAAAACTAGGCTGCTGCAGTTTGGCCTGAAGAGGGGGATTTAGATCCACAATGAGATCTACATAGATCTTGTCTGCGTGAAAGTTATGCTGCGGCGAGATGATGGCATCCTGTACTAGGCACCGAGGGACCGGGTCTCTCATGAGTTTCAGCTCTCGATGAGCAACGCCACATGCTTCAACCAATCGACTGGAGAAGTCTACCTGCAGCTCAGCGAAATATTCTGCGGTAGGCGGGATCCCCGGTTAGAGTTAACTTTAACTGTGATATGAACCAGGGGGGTGGGCGTAACGATCTCTACTATATGGTGCTCCGCTAAGGCTAACTTGCAACTCAGCAAAAGTGCCTGTAAGGGCTGTGATAACACCAAATGAAGACTCCAGTGTTCAATACATACCCCTACCTTGACTAAGGCTACGTATGGTTATACGACCTGCGATATAAGAGGGGTGAACCTTCCCAGGACCGGACCACACCCTCAGGTGGGGGCACTGTTAAAGCTGCGGAGACAGTGCAGAGCAGCACGAATAAGAGATTACATGATAGAGTAAAGGAGGCAGTATTGCCTTACGAACGACTTTCAGCTCAGCCCGGGATCAAATACTCAATCAGAGACCAATGATGCTGGAAGGAGGTCAACGGACACGAATCTAGTCTCCCCGTGTTTCTGACCAAGAGACAGTTGATCATTTTAGTTCCTTTCGATTCTGGTTCTGGAGCATGCGCGCAGTCGGTGAGACTAACCAATAATTGCCAGTGGCGGTGCATCAAAGCCCTCAGTTCAGCTGCGGGCGGTTTGACTTCGCAATAATGGCGCTTCTTTCTCGGTTCTAGTCGAGGGGGGCCGCGAATACCGAGTACGGCCTTTGCGTTCCGACTCCTTGTTGCTCCCGACACAGCTTCCGGGCGTCTGAAGCGCTAACCAGCCCGGTGTGGCGGGTCCCTGCGCCACAGAAGACAGGGCTGACTCTAACGAAGTACGGAGTAGATCTGATCTATGTTGATATCTCATCATTCCGCAGTTTGGCCTTAATCCGCGTGTGCATCGTGAGAGGGGCCGATGGGACAGATAACTTGCCGCTGAAGATAGAAATCTTGAGTTATCCTGTTACTCCCATTGAGACAAAACACTTCCAGTTGTCATCAAGCGTCTGCAGCGAAGTCCTGAGCAGGGGGCGAAGTACTAAAACTAGCCCCAAAAACCAGGCACAAGTTATGTAAGCCCTGCAGTGGTTCTGCAGTAACTAACTACTCCATAGTCAGTAGTACTACTAAGTATGTTCATCGCGGGAAGCATTCCTAAGCGTGGCACTACTTCACAACAGTGCCAGATTCGCATCGCATGCATCATTAGCCAAAGTTGACGATCCTGAGCAAAGGGAAAAAAACAGGATATCAGATTTCACCAGGATATCTTAAGGGAATAGTGGCAACAAGGGGGGAAAATGCCAGCGAACAGGCAAATAGGAGCATCGGATGGTCGCTGAGATCGGAATAAGATTGAATTTGCCCGATGGGCGGATGTCGGACCTGAGTCGGTGAGCACGGCTACATCCGAGGATGATGGTATAATCAGATGTTAACGTTGCCTCTCGAACACGAGTTGTTTTATCTGATTCGTGGAGGATCATTTGTCCATTCATGACCACCGTTTACATACCGTATCTCAATGCCGGGTGGACCTCGCCATGTTCGCATCTTAGCGAAAATGCGCTGACAATGTGTCAAAAAAATCTTTTAAAGAAATGGATAACTATCACTGGGTCCCTAGTCTCTAATCCTTGTCGAGTCCATTTATCTGAGCTTGCATATACGAGATTTGACCTGTAGATTATTCTGACGTGCGCTAATTAGTAGCATCTAACATTTGGAAATCACAGATTATCGAAGACCAAACAAAAAACCGAGACTCTTTCTTTTATCATCCGATTCCTACTTTGATCGAAACAGGACATGAAACTAGCTAGATACGACTTCCATTGCGAAAAGTGACTCCTCTCCCCCGTGGCCTATTTTCAACAGAAGACATAGCAGAAAGACTCATGAGGGAAACGCCAAGATGATACGTGAAGAACATGAAGATGATGGCAACTACTCGACTTCGCCACCAAGACACACCAGTGCTGCAGTAAGTTCGTTGACGATCCTCTCCTCCAAACGGTCTTCTGCGCCAGATGCTGCGGCATTCAGTGGCTTTTGCCTTGCCAGCTCGAGCTCTTTCTCGCTAGTTGCGACAATTCGGGCACGGAGTGTCTGCCTGCGTCCGAGCAGCTCCTCGATATCCTCCTTGACGCGTCCCTTGTCCCACTTCAGCTCTTGAATCGTCTGGATGTCTACCCCAGCACTAGGCCCAGCCTCGCGGAATCTCTCGAGGATGAACGAAATCAGGGCCAGAGAGTACGCCTCAGATGCCATGCTCAAGCAGATTCGACCCGCTGGCTGGGTTGCTGACACGCCCGCGTGGGTACCTGTGAAGCATTCAGACGCTCTGTTAAGCTGTCCTCCAAATTGATTGAGAAATGCCGCCACCTCAGGCGCGGCACGCATCACATGGTAAAGTAGATTGATGCATAGAGGAAGGATGCCACCACTCCAAATGGCGTGCAGCCTGGGAATCGGGTCAAAGGGCCCGCAGCCCTTAGACTGTTGTAGGACGTTGGTCAATCGGCACGTAGCGAGTTTCATGAGAGCAGCTTCAACCGCGATATGTTCAGCCAGCATCGGGACGGTTGACAACTCAAGTAGAAACAAGATACTGAGCTCTCCGTAGATGGGGTCGCCTTCGATGGTGATTTGATCTGACCACGAAAACAATGTCAGGGCATAACGGGCCGTATCGTTGTCTTCGATGTGGAAAGCGATCTGTTCGTATAACCGGTCCACATGTTTCACTTGAAGACATGTTTGCAGTATTGCCGTCAATATAGCAAAATCTCGAGGAGAGCATTTCTGTGGATCGTCATGCAGGTACGTGGTTAAAGTGCGGAATCCTTGTGCTACAACGACCTTGACAACTTCGAGGACTATCGATGTATCCGACGAGAACTTGGGTTTCTTGCCGACAACCTCAGGCTCTGCCCGAGAAGGCCCGTCGAGATGGAATTGGAGGGATAAAAAGAGGACATTCAAAAGTGACCGGTAATACTCGGTATCATCGTTGGCGAGGGCATTCTCATACGTCCCACCGCGAGCGCGCATAGCCTCCCAGACGACACTGAGCAACCCAAAGACTTCAGCACCCTTTGACTGAATTTCAACAAGTCGTTGAAGTAAAGCCTGGGCAAAGTCAACTCGAGTCTGCTGCAATCGATCGAAGACAGCTTCCTGTGGAACGCTTCCGGTATTCGCGACAAGACAGTTTCTGACAACCAACGCCATAGACTTCTGGACTTCTTTGTCGGGGGAGAAATCCGCACAATGCTCGATAGCGAAGAATTTCCAACTATGGAGGAGACTCTGGGATGGGTTAGATATGCAACAGGCACGGGGAGGGTGTACGAACCACTTGAGCTTCCACCAGTGACAAATTCAGATTGGCACGTTCGAACTCTTCAGCAAACCCTTGATTGCGCGAGCCGGTCCAAGCGAAATCATACGAAAGAAGCTTTTCACCTAGACTCATGTCATAGTAATATTCTCTCCCAAGCAAACGTGGCTCCAGCGATGTCCTCTTAAAATCAAGCAACTTGCACCCGATATACTTCATCTCAAAGTTCTTCCTGAGGTTAGCATGCAGCGAGGCATTATATCCAGGCACTTCGACAGCGTTGTTGGCGAACCAGGTGATTAATGGGATCAATGTCTTGAAGAACGTCATGTCTCTGGCCTCCTTGGCAGAGTGTAGATAAACAGTGCAGAGATCGGCCGTCACAGCAGCAATCCTCGTCGCGAATATCTGCTCATGTGAAGCAAGATTCGCCAACTTCAATTTTGCCACATATTGGATGATGGCGTTGAAGAAACTGGGATGTTTCTTCAGTTCCGGCGTTGCCCAAGGCCAATGTTCCTGTGATCGTGAAACAAACTCCAGCATGGACAACGCTATTTGAGAATCTACTTGGTCGATCTTTGACAGGGTATCGAGCGCTATCTGAAAGAAGGGCGTCGCTCTCATAGCAGGTGCCTTGTTCTTTCCGTCCTTTTGCTTCAGTGACTCCCGGGGTGAAGATCCCGTAAGCAAGTAAATCGCAAGCCACTGCTGGCGCTTGCTAACGAATGTCGATAGCAGTTGCCAAATCGCTATGAGTAGAGAATTGTCATTCAGAGGCTGATCGAACTGCGCTAGCATGTCAAGGAAGAGGCAGGTCGACTCAGCACCAAGATGACCCAGTAACGAGGGCGGTTCGTTATCTGGGTCGGAAGCAGCCCTAGAAACAAGAAGCTCGAGAAGCGAGATTATCAAAAGACGATAGCTATCATGAAGCCCGTATAGTTTGACCAGTACAGGCGCTGCCTTGAACAACTGTTCCTCCAATAAAGAGACAGGAGATCCAACAAGCTGCGCGGCCTGTACTAGTTTGATAGCGAGCTTTAGTGTGGACTTCAGCTGCCTTTCTATGACAGTCAATGGGCGGAGATAGATGGTGGAGATAGGAGTGTTGAGACCGTCAAGGATAATTCGCAGAACAGGATTGAAAGGAAGCTCTTCTTTCGAACCTGGCCGAAGGACGTCAAGAACATACGGCGCTGATGTGGAAAATACGCTGGTAACCTTTGATTCCAGCTTCATACTGTCACCCGCACCATAGGCGTAGTAGAGAACCTTTTCAAAGGTTCTCGCAAGGAGGGTATTGACCTCCAAACGGTCCTCAGGGTTATTGAACCTCCAGTTTGCGTTGCTGTTATAGACATCAATCATAGTCCGGATGAATGTCAACAATACGTCGCTCATTGTGTGGGAAGGTACGCCAGCACTCCAATCCATCGCATTACTCAACCGTGACGAGCCACGTTGGGAGGCCCTTCGAATCGCAGAACGCGAAGCCGCATCTTGGATGATCGCATCTAAAAGGCGAACGCAATTGAGCAGGAAGGGGTATTCACCCGATGTAACTTCAACCGCCGAAATGACGGCAGTCATGACACCCCCTTTCCCATCAGAGCCGAGAAAACTGCTTCGTGACAGGAATGGCCACACCCGGCTAGGTAGAATGGGCACAAGTACGCGAAGGAACTGTAGACATGCGACTGTGGACTCCATTGATCCCTGAGAGCCGGGTTTGAAGCTAATATTTTGTAGATCCTGCTCGAGGATGTCGAGGATCACGGAGATGATATCCCCTTGGCGGGCAAGACCGTCACTTGCCATCTCCAGAATTCTCTTTGCGCTTGAGCTTTCGGCACTTTGCGCAGGTCGGGATCCAGCGGATGATATAAGATCTGCCAATAGTCCGATGGCTTCCGCGACGGAATCTTCAGACTGACCTGGAAAGCAACCGTTCTCCGCGCGGTCCTCAAGCCAACTGCCGATGAAGCTCAAACAGGAGTATTGATGCTGCCACATGATCACGGGAGGACCAACTTCAGACACCACCTGACCCGTTGTCGCAGTAGGTACTTGAGATGAAGACGTCACAATCAGGGCGTTCTCTAGACTATGGGTAGACCTCTGTTTCCGTTGTGCGGATTCGATCATAGAAAGCGGCTCGACAAGGGATACGAAGTTTGCGTTCTCGTCCTCCCGGGTGGTCTCGTAACCCTGGAAATCTTGAGGAACGACCTGGGTGAAAGTATCCATGGTTTCCAGTTCGCTGAGAATCGCAGGAAGGCCATCTTCGACCACCACATCTTTGCTAGTCAGGGCACGACAGAGCTTCAAAAAGGGCACTGTTTCGTAGGGAAATCGAGACTGCGCCACCCTGAATATCCTGTCCATAAGGACAGGATCCTCATAGAAAACAGATTTTGGTTCGCTAGCATGACTCTTAACACCATTAGATGTCCATGGAGAGTCAGCGGGGCTGCCTGTCAGGATAGCCAGGACAGATTCCACTATTTCTGGCATGTAGTCAAGGAATTCAGTGCTAACGCGGACAAGGTCCAAGAGAGCCTCACGTATCCACCGATCAATCAGACCATCGTCCACAGCCGACGTTGAACTAACCTTCGTCGCCAATGCAATTATGGCGTCAAAGACACGCCCCCTGTCAATTGCACCTGCTGTGAGTATTGTCACAGCCTCGTCGCCATATCTCGGGCTCCGTGCACTATCCAACAAGTCCTCGTATAGTGATTGTTCTGGCCCGCGGCCAGGAGACGCAGCGGGAGTATTTGATTGGAATGAATCCACTGCGCTATGGAATTGTTCGAGTTCTCGTCGTTCCCTTGCTGCAAGTGCTATTTCTCGCATGGTGTACATTATCAGTCCCCAAGCAAAGACGGCCGGACTCGCACTCATAATCCCCATACTTGCAGTATTGAGGAACGTTTCATTTATTTCGGAGATGTGCTCTCGTGAGAGGAAGTATGGCGATCCGGCTGATGGGACCTCCTGAGATTGAGCGTGGTCGATAATGAACGGGATTGAAACTGAAAGCTTAAGGAAAGCGAGGGTCGTCAAGGAGACAAAGGCTTGAAGGGGTAATAATACAGAGATTGGTTCTTCGCATGGCTAATATAATTGTCAGAACAAGATCAGATCCACAGCGCGCAGATGCAAACAGTACTCACCACTCTAACGGACTCCAGAAACCCGTAGTCTCCCATAAGGCGGAACCAAGAGAGTACGAGCTCAGCAGTTGGAATACTATTGGATGATTGCAGCTGGAGAAATAGGATCTGCGTTATATGAACAATCTCATCAATGAGCATTGTCCGCCATGCCTCTTCACACTCTTGGTTAGATTCTGCAGCCCCTAACCAGCCTCCTTCACCCTCGAAATCAGAAAGTCGAGATCGGATAGCAGCGACGCATTCGCTCAAAAAATTGTTTTTGCCTGTATTCCCCGATTTGTCTTTGAAAATTGTCACTCCTAGCTCGCGGAGTTTGGCGTCCGTTGTAACATCTCTCGCGTTTCCTTCCTCCCCCGCTGCTATCGGTTGGTTTGGTCTGCGGCCAGACAGTGATAAAGCCAGCAATTTTCGAGAAACCCTCAATATATGGTTCTTTTCTGAGAGGTAAAGAAGACGCAATCGGTGGTGTCTACTCTCCTCCGTAGAAAAGCCCAACCTTCCATCTTCCCTGTCAGCGGTCCGCTTGACAATCTGCACCATTGGAAGTCCAGCCAACGACGCGCGGAAACTGTCGACACCTGCCGCATCTTGTAAGCTCGTCGATTCCTCCTCTGAAAACCCAGCCAGTAACCTCGCAGCTGGTCGACTCTGCCATTCGAGGATCGTAATCCGCAATGCTGTGACCTCATCGACCTTAGCTTTTTGGCTCAACCAGGACGCATCCGCTTTAATCTCAGATAGATCGTATGGGGCCTGTGGTGATGTGTTGACATGGATGGCGGCAGTCTTTGATTCGAATTCGGATTTGGATTTTGCGGAAGGAGGAGCGAAGGGATTCAGACTTTGGGAGAGACAACGAATGCTCTCCGGGTGCGATAGAAACTGGTACAGGCCAGTTGCATCTCCCGAGCCCGTCTCAGAGTCGCACAAATGTAGGTAAGCCCTTTTCCATGATCTGGATTCTATTAGCTCTATTCCTTAGTGCCTCAAGAGGTTGAGCCGTACAGAAGTTGCGCGTCCCCAGAGAAACACTTGTCTAGGGACGGGAAGTAGGCTTCCGGAGCCGGAGCCATTGGCAGCAGCACTATATCATTATACGAGGGAACAGCCCCGTAGAGAGAGTGCAACAAGCACGAAGTGACAGTTGGGCAGCTGGGAGCTGGGAGCTGGAGCTGGATCTTGAGCCGTGAGCTTTGGAGGTCAACAATGACTTCCTATCCGGGTTTAGCCTCCCGCAGCGCTCACGAAATTTTGGTGTTTGGCTCTTTTGCCTGGGCATCCCGTTTCGGCAAGCTACCCGAACATCGTCGGCAGTCCGAATACGGTACGGACGGCGAGAGTGAAGTCCTCGTCTGGAAAGCTGCAATCTGACTCAGATCAGTGTTGCTTCTCGCCAGGGACCCGACTTGAAGTGAAGGCCTTTATAACCAACTGTCCCTTCTCTTCTTCATCTCCAGTCGGTCCTTCTCTGGTGTCTGCATCTCTGCTACTATAATTGCAACACCGCGATCATGTCCGACTCCGGTCTAGTCGACTATTCACCCCGCCATCCCACCAAGGCCGAGCAGCTTGACAATGCGTCCAACCTGATCTTGATCGACAACTACGATTCTTTTACCTGGAATGTCTACCAATATCTGGTTCTGGAAGGTGCAAAAGTCACGGTGTTCCGCAATGACCAGATCACTCTGGAGGAATTGATTGCGAAGAAGCCCACTCAGTTGGTGATCAGCCCTGGTCCTGGACACCCCGAGAAAGATGCTGGGATTAGCAATGCCGCTATACAATACTTTGCGGGGAAAGTCCCTGTGTTCGGTGTCTGCATGGGTCAACAGTGTATCATCCAGTCTTTCGGAGGCAAGGTCGATGTCACGGGCGAGATCCTCCATGGTAAGACATCTGTTCTGAAGCATGATGGCAAGGGAGTCTACGCCGACCTTCCTCCCTCGATAGCAGTGACGCGGTACCACTCTCTTGCCGGCACCCATTCGACTGTTCCAGACAGTCTACTTGTTTCGTCCTGGATTGAGCTTGACGAGACGGGCAAGAAGGGTGTGATACAAGGAATCAGACACAAAGAATTCGTTGTGGAGGGCGTGCAATTCCACCCGGAGAGCATTCTGACCGAGCATGGACGCGCAATGTTTAGAAATTTCCTCAAGATGAGAGGAGGCACATGGGAAGAGAACCAACACCTGACCGGCCAACCAGTCCCTTCTAGCTCTGCTCCCATCAGTGGTTCTGCAAAGCCCGACAAGAAGACGTCCATCTTGGAAAAGATATATGCCCACCGTAAGGCATCCGTGGCCGCTCAGAAAGAGATCCCATCCCAGCGCCCTGAAGATCTCCAGGCTTCTTACGACCTTGGCATCTCGCCTCCGCAGCTCTCTTTCCCGGCGCGTCTTCGGCAGTCACCGTACGGTCTGTCACTGATGGCTGAAATAAAGAGAGCTTCCCCGTCCAAAGGCATTATAGCAGCATCTACTTGCGCCCCAGCCCAGGCCAGAAAATATGCCATGGCGGGAGCTAGCGTTATCTCTGTCCTCACGGAGCCTGAATGGTTCAAGGGAAGCATCGATGATCTTCGTGCTGTCCGACAGAGTTTGGAAGGCATCCCGAACAGACCTGCAGTGCTTCGGAAAGAATTTGTGTTCGACGAATATCAGATTCTAGAGGCCCGACTGGCCGGTGCTGATACGGTGCTTCTTATTGTCAAAATGTTGAGCGTAGAGCTTCTGACGAAGTTGTACCATTATTCGCGAAGCCTTGGAATGGAGCCGCTTGTTGAGGTCAACACGCCAGAAGAAATGAAGATTGCAGTAGACCTTGGAGCGGAGGTGATTGGAGTCAACAACCGAGATTTGACCAGTTTCGAAGTTGATTTGGGCACCACGAGCAGATTGATGGATCAAGTTCCTGAATCAACTATCGTTTGCGCATTGAGTGGGATTTCAGGCCCAAAGGACGTGGAGGCCTACAAGAAAGATGGTGTGAAAGCCATTCTTGTCGGCGAGGCTCTCATGCGGGCAAAGGATACTGCAGCCTTTGTCTCTGAGCTTCTTGGTGGAAGCACAGAGAAGCTATCAGCTGCAGAACTCTCGCCACTTGTAAAAGTGTGTGGTACAAGATCGCCCGATGCTGCTCGCGCCGCGATCGAAGCAGGTGCCGACCTGATCGGTATTATCCTCGTCCATGGTCGCAAGAGACTTGTTTCCGACGAGGTTGCTCTTCAGATTTCAGAGGTTGTGAAGTCGACGCCTCGCCCCTCGGGGAGTACTCCGGCGGATATACAAATTACATCGGCTGATTACTTTGAGTATGCATCAAGGTCTCTACGTCATCCCAAACGTGCCTTGTTGGTGGGTGTCTTTGCAAACCAGCCTCTGTCTTATATCTTAACCCAACAACAGAAGTTGGGTCTTGATGTCGTGCAGCTTCACGGATCTGAGCCAGTGGAGTGGGCAAGTCTGATCCCTGTGCCTGTGATCAGAAAGTTCGATCTCAGTGAACCTGGGCTCTCTCGCAGAGCTTATCATACTCTTCCGCTGCTGGATTCTGGCGCCGGCGGAACGGGAGAGTTGCTTGATCTTTCTGGCGTGCAAAAGACCTTGAGTGGAGACGACGGTCTGCGTGTCATCCTGGCTGGCGGGTTGAACGCTGAAAACGTTGTTGAAATCATTCAGAAGCTAGGCGAGTCTGCAAAGAAGGTAGTTGGCGTCGATGTTAGCAGCGGTGTGGAAACCGCAGGCTCGCAGGATCTCGACAAGATCCGCGCTTTTGTCAAAGCAGCAAAGGGTCTCCAGCGATAATCGATAGTGTGTATTGTGCTTCTTAATGGCGACACTTCCATCTGTCATCCCCGTGTTGGGAAAATCGAGAATGAACCTTCACTGAGTTACCAAATGATTATACCCAGTTCTCTTGAATTGCAATCCTTTTCTCCCTGGCCTCGTACTATCGACGTATCCTTCTATACTCTCCTCCCTGTCTTACCCTTAAAAGTAGCAGTTCGCCGATTTAGGCTTTCCAGATATCTATAAACTACCCGGATCCAAGGTCTTACAACCCTCTCACTCCGCTCACTTCTGATACTCAGATTTCCTCATTTCTCACTAAGTGCATTCCTAAAGCTCAATATCTCTTGTTTCAACCCTCATTTACACGTTAAATCCTTTGTATCTCTGCCTCAACAACTCCCTTACATCAAGCCAAACATCTACGCACCCCTCTAAAGCATAACAAGACCCAAAAACAAGCACAATTAGACTACAATCCAGGATGGGAAAGTCATTTCAAAAGATAAATGCCTGCTACGTTGGGAACTTCGGTGAAAACGGCGAGAAGATTCCCCAATGGCTGCGTGCAAACGGTGGCACATATTCCAAGGACATGAATCCAGATGTCACTCATCTGATCGCTACCGAATCCACATTTAAGCGGAACGTTGAGGCCGGTATGTACAATCGTCTCTCAGTTTACTTCACCTATAAAATGGTATCATCGTTATGTGTTAACGTATCGCACAGTCCAAGCTGCGAAACGGATGAAGCATGTCAAGATCGTTTCGTACGATTGGCTGGAGGACTCGCTCATGTCCAAAACCCGCAGACCGAAGCGTGAGGGACCTTACCTCTGGGAGAAATTGTTGAAGAGGAAGACGAAAAAGAAAACTACCAAGGCTGGCAAGAAGGGAAAGTCCACGAAGTCGCGTAAAAGCGGCGGTGCAGGTACGTCTACTATACTTGGTTGCAAGAGGACGGCTATTAATTATGCTTTGCCTCCAGAAAAGTCACTCGAGAACTTCAAAAAGGGCTCTCGTGCTGTTGTTGATGACATGGCAAGAGGTAGGGATTGGTCTTTTATAGTACATACAATCGATTATTCCTACGCTAACAGTCAGGGTGTCACTAGCTGGTTATCATCTCTATACGGACCAGGAAACTGGTACTACCTACTGTGCGACTCTTGTCAGACAGACACTTATGGCTGGTCGTAACGAAAAGTATCAACTCAAAGTAAGTCTGCCGAGTCTCTTCTGTCTTTCTTGCACTATCATTAAACACCTCTGTTGATGGCGACTGGTCATTATTCCATCCATACAATATTCGAAGCTCCGATCCTCCCCCACCACCGTTATCTTCGTGTCCCTGTCGAAAGACCATATGCTCAACAACTCCAGCTTTATGAATCCAATGCAGAGCCACATGTATACGCGACCTACGTCAAATACAGTCGTGTTGGGAAATCGGGCACGGAGCTGGTAGCGCCTCGAGGAAGCAGTTTCGACCTGGCTATGGCCGCATACAAGAAGTTCTTCAAGATAAAGACCGGTAAGGACTGGGATGATAGACTTGATGGTAGTCTTCCAGAGGCGAAGAAGGATCAGGAAGGGAATGTCCTCCCACCTGACGAGGGGTGGTTTCGCCACGAGTTGCCTACTGGTCTCCTTGCGAGCTTGTTCATACCGAAGAAGATGCCTGCTGCTGCATCAATACTGTCGTGCTCGAACGAGGAGGACGAGCAGTCCGCTGATCAAGCTCAAGCACCAGTTCCTGGTTCTCTAGCAGACATTCCTGATGAGCAAAAGGAAAGGGATGGCAGCGTAGGCCTTTCGGATAAGAGCAATGATGACGATGATGTTGATGATCATGATGAGGACACGAGTCCTGAAGATCCCATTGAGTCTTTGACTGAGGCGGGAGAGGAGTGAGGATACTATCACATACTACAATCGAGGCGTTTTTCGGATTATTGGGCTCTAATTATCATTGAAGAAGGCGGCAATCACATATTGGTTTTAGATCGCTTGGTTAGAAGGGTTTATCAAAGTCCCATTGGTTTAGGCTCAGGTTACGTGGACTGGTCATCAAAGACAGCTGGTCTGTTGCGTCGGGATTTCTATGCGCTTCGATTTAGGAGGTATTTGCTTTTGGCATATTGCATAAGCATCAGATTCTTTTAAGATGCACCTTCATCTGTCCATAATTAGATAAGGTCATTATAGGAACAAGCCTCATATTCGTTCCATCTAATAAGCATCCCACAGGAAAAGAATATAGTGAACACACGACTCGCCGATCGTGATAGATGAGAACCCTGTACATATTCTCTGTTTTTAAGATTATCCGAACACCATGTACGCCGAACTTTTTCGCCCACGGATGCTGAAAGGTATAAGACGCCCAAATCTCCCCGATTTCCGTGCTGGAAATTCTCATAGATAATCCTTCTTTCGGCTGGTCCTCGTATATTGAGTAAGAGCCCATTCAATATCACCAGTTGACCCCTTCTCCAGTGTACCGCCACGGATTTCAAATAGTCTCATCGTCATACGGGGCCCGACTTCAGCCAGCTCGACCTCGCGATAGCTAGTCTTGACAAAGACATGGTGTCGCACCTCAATGCTGTCCTCCTTATTCACGAAAGTGACTACGCGGTTTCCGATCTTACCTCCGCCTTCTCGCGGAGGGAATAGATGTTTCAGAATTTGAACGACGCGCTTTCCTAGTTTCGTCTTGAACCCTTCAAAGATCAAATGCGGATAGCTCTCCGAAACAGTTCCACGCGCAGCGTTGGGAATGTCCGCTCGCAAAACCACATTGTGTAGCGAAAAGCTGGCAGTCGGTCCGTGAGGGAGATGCGACACCGTCAAGGCTGTTGGGGTACCACGATGTTCGTGCAAGAGCACCATGTCTGTCAAGGCTGCGGCATTGGCACTGGAGACCATGTCGGGCAGGATCAGGTTACCACGGTTGAGTCGGATAGACGTAGGAAGAAGCAAGCGGACTTCTTTCGCGAAGGTGCTAAGCCGTGCTGAAGGAGATCGGGAGGTGGTTACTAGGGGTCGAGGGTCAATAACGCCAGAGGTGAGTGCATATTCGTCGTCTATGTCCAGAAGATCTGCGTCCTTGTCCTTGGTAGTACCCAGAGATTCGTCATATTTGAAGTCCTCCCGGAGTTTCTTATCGTTGGCGATGGATTGATCTAGCGGTTTTCCCGACGCCAGAGAAGCTTTCAGTTGCGCTCTTTTTTCCGCAATGGAGGCGTCGCGGAGGAGCAAGGCTCTCCGGTAGATGTAGTCGCGACGTTCTCGAGCTTGACGGCGCTGAAATTATGTTAGCCATTCTGTTCGTATCTAAATACATAGTACAAAGGGTATTTCTATCCTTACCAACATGTTGACGGTAGTTGGAAGCTCTGTGCCGATGTTAATACTCGGTTTGACCTGAAGCGGGCAACTTTTTTTTTCTGATAAGCACTGCGCTGTTGGCGCCAAGCGGTCTCCGTGGTGGCATTTTCGCCGCCTCCAGAGCCGGAGCGTTAGGTAGAATGCAGCCACCACTAACTTTGCGGAGACCGTCGAGACTCTTCCTCGACGCATTCCAACTTCCTAACAGCTTCACACTCTTTTGTCAGTGGTTACGGCGGAGGTTTCCAACGAAGGACCAGACCAGCTGGTTGTTCTACATTTGCAGTAGGAAGCTGGCTGTCCAGAATACAGATTGAGCTGTGGTCAAGCTTAGCTTCTTATTTCTGATCCCCGCTTCCGCACACTGGCGTTCTTTTGCTTGACAAAACGTTGTAGACGGATTCATAGCATCTGCTAGTGCTGTTCATTCTTTCTCATATTGGAAGATTGCTGGTTCTTGCTGCTTCAGTTCCACGTCATATGTGAATGCTCCAGTGGAGTATATCATTTGCGTCACGTTTTGCGATTGCTACGGCAGACAAGTCTGTCAGTCCGCTCGGAAATTCCGTTGGCCCCTAGGGGCAGAGCCTTGAAATAATGGAGGCTTTTACTCATATGGGAAACCATCTCGTTTCTGATTCTGGACCTACGATTAATGCAGGCGATGATATGTCTACGATCGACTATGACGAGAATACCCTGAATATGACAGGCGGGCCTCGCCGGAGGAGACACGATGATGAGGATGATGGATCAGAAGGATATGATGATGACGATGACTTGGAGAGCATGGCAAGCGTGCCTGTTGGTGGCGAAAAGAAGAACAAAGTCAAGGCTGAAGAAGAGAAGGAGCTCCCCCCTCACGCATGCGCGTAAGTTTTTCATTCAAAGAGCTCGTCGCAACAGTGTTTGCTGACAATGATCCATCTAGGTATTGCGGAATTCACAACCCGAGCAGCGTCGTCAAGTGCCTTTCTTGCAGTAAATGGTTCTGCAGCGCGCGCGGAAATACCTCTTCATCGCATATTGTTAACCACTTAGTGCGCGCACGCCACAAGGAGGTACAACTGCATCCCAATTCCTCCCTCGGCGACACTATCTTAGAATGCTACAACTGTGGAACGAAGAATGTATTTCTGTTGGGTTTCATTCCAGCCAAATCGGATACCGTGGTCGTCCTGTTGTGCCGACAGCCCTGCGCTGCAATGCCTTCCTCGAAAGATATGAACTGGGATACCTCTCGCTGGCAACCACTTATCGAGGATCGCTCGTTTCTTCCGTGGCTTGTGGCTGCTCCTTCTGACCAGGAGCAACTGCGAGCTCGACACTTGAGTCCGCAAATGATCGCAAAGTTGGAAGAAATGTGGAAAGATAATTCCTTTGCTACAGTGGCGGATCTTGAAAAACAAACCGGCGTGGATGACGAGCCAGCGCCAGTATTGCTGCGCTACGATGACGCCTTCCAGTATCAGAATGTGTTCGGTCCTCTTGTCAAGATCGAGGCGGATTACGATCGCAAGTTGAAAGAATCGCAGTCACAAGACGGTTTGGTTGTCCGATGGGATCTTGGACTCAATAATAAGCATCTTGCAAGCTTCGTCCTTCCGAAGCTTGAGCTGGGTGATGTTAAGTTGGCAGTTGGTGACGAGATGCGACTCAAATACACTGGCGATCTACGTCCCAAGTGGGAGGGGGTCGGATATGTCATCAAAATACCCAACAATCAGTCGGATGAGGTGACCATTGAGTTGCGCTCTAAAGGAGATCATAAGTCAGTGCCTACGGAATGTACTCACAACTTCACAGCGGACTATGTGTGGAAGGCGACATCTTTCGACCGAATGCAACTAGCTATGAAGACCTTCGCGGTCGACGAGATGAGTGTTTCCGGTTATATCTTCCATCGCCTTCTTGGGCATGAAGTCGCCGCTGCCCCAATGAAGACGCAGATGCCTAAGAAATTCAGCGTTCCTGGCCTTCCAGAGCTCAACGGCAGTCAGATCAATGCGGTTAAGAGCGTTCTGCAAAAGCCCCTCAGTCTTATTCAAGGCCCTCCTGGAACAGGAAAGACGGTCACATCTGCTACTATCATTTACCACCTCGCAAAGATCAACGGGGGTCAGGTCCTAGTTTGCGCTCCTTCGAACGTTGCCGTTGACCAGCTCTGTGAGCGTATCCACAGGACTGGCCTTAAGACTGTCCGTGTGACTGCAAAGTCTCGTGAGGATGTAGAGTCTCCAGTTGGCTTCCTTTCCTTGCACGAGCAGGTTCGAATGAATGATAGCAACATTGAACTCGTGAAACTTAACCAGCTGAAGGCGGAGTTGGGAGAGCTGTCCAGTCAAGATGAGAAGAAATTCAAGCAGCTTACGCGCGCTGCTGAACGGGAGATCCTTACAAACGCAGATGTCATCTGCTGTACCTGTGTCGGTGCTGGTGACCCGCGTCTTGCTAAGTTCAAATTCAGGACAGTCCTAATCGATGAATCGACTCAGTCCGCGGAGCCAGAGTGTATGATTCCTCTCGTTCTAGGCTGCAAACAAGTCGTTCTCGTTGGAGACCATCAACAGCTGGGTCCTGTTATTATGAATAAGAAGGCTGCGAAGGCTGGACTTAATCAATCTCTGTTCGAGCGTCTTGTCATTCTGGGTTGCTCTCCAATCCGTTTGAATGTGCAGTACCGTATGCATCCTTGTCTGTCTGAATTTCCGTCGAACATGTTCTATGAAGGCTCGCTCCAAAACGGCGTCTCTATGGCCCAGCGCCTCCGCCGCGACGTCGACTTCCCTTGGCCTGTCGCTGATAACCCGATGATGTTCTGGTCCAACCTTGGAAACGAGGAGATTTCTGCCTCCGGAACCTCTTATCTCAACCGTACGGAGGCCGCAAATGTCGAGAAAATCGTCACTCGCTTCTTCAAGGCCGGTGTGCAGCCAAAGGATATCGGCATTATTACTCCTTACGAAGGTCAACGAAGCTATGTTGTTAGTTCCATGCAAGCGACGGGGACGTTTAAGAAAGAACACTATAAGGAGATCGAAGTGGCATCCGTGGACGCTTTCCAAGGACGAGAGAAAGATTTCATTGTTCTTTCCTGCGTTCGTTCCAATGACCACCAAGGTATCGGTTTCCTCAGCGACCCGCGTCGTCTCAACGTCGCTTTGACAAGAGCCAAGTATGGTCTTGTCATTCTCGGAAATCCCAAAGTTTTGTCCAAGCACCCGCTGTGGAACTACCTACTGCTGCACTTCAAAGAACGACATTGTCTCGTTGAAGGACCTTTGTCTAACCTGCAGGAGTCCCTTGTCCAATTCAGTCGCCCTAAGCAGGCCTACCGAGGTCCCCAGCGTTTCCAAATGGCATACAACCACGCTTCCAGCATGGCCAGTGGAATGATCAATGGCAGAAATGGTCATCGTAACGAGTATCACGACTCTGGATCTGTAGTCGGTTACATTCCTGACGATGTCTCTTCTGTTCACTCCTCAGCGCTTGGTGGAGTTGGCTTACCGTCGGGCTACCCTCCTATGTTCCAGAACTTCGCTGAGGCCTGGCCATCACTTCCTGGAGGTCGCCGTCCCAACGGAGCTAGGGGTAAAGGTGCGCCAAGTGTAGCAGGAGAATCTGTCGCTGCCACAGAGTCGGACGTGACTGGAAGCATCATTGACGGAAAGCAAGGAGGTGTCAGCCTCGCCGGCCTCAGTATCAACGACGTCAACAAGCAAACTAGCTTAAGCCAATCTGACAGGCTGAAGCGCTACGTCGAATCTGGAGGACGCGAGCCCTACAAGACGGGAGTCAATGATAATGGGAGCATCTTTGGTGGTAGTACCGCCAGTATCCGCGTTACTCGTGGCGTCCCGGGTCATGTTCATGACGATGATGATGCCCGCAGTGTCTCGACGGCTTTCGCCAGTCAGGTTGGAGGAAACTATGATTGAGGATGATCACTTCTCTTTTCTATATCTATCGATAGCATAGTAGTGCTTGAGGTGATCATCAACCAGTCAGCCGCATTTCGGGGATCTGTTCTGGCCAGTTGAGCCATTTGAAATCCTACATGCCCCAGTCAGAATATCAGTGATAGCTTCGCACTGGTGCGCAAGGTTGCCTGCAACTCTTCAGTCGTGGAGTCTAAGTCGTGTTTCGACTTGAGGAAGTGGAAGTGCCTAAACGTGTCATAGCAAGCTCTTTCTTGAGCAGCAATGACTATCATATCTGTGGCACGAGCTATGCTGTTGAATGGGCTGTGGAAACGACATTAGCTAGAAGAGCTCTGATGCCCTTAGCGGGGTAGATGAGCCACGAAGCACCTTTCTGCTTCTGGGCAACACGCCATACCATGCGAAAAACGATCAGCAACGGTCAGTAATGGAGAAAGTGGAACAGTCTAAGCCGCCGCTGGCTCGGAAACCAGTTCATTGGGGAAGAAAAATGTGTCCAGGGCGGATATCCGAATTACCTCTTACTGTGCAGAGCATGCCTTTTTCCAAATGACCATGCTCCGTGCTTGAAAATTGCTCCTTTTTCTCAATAGACATGGCGCGTTCTCGTATCAGCATCGATTACCATGTATTTCAAATAGCTCAATAGTTTTCGCGGTCGTGAGCCAGTTGTTTGTCTGGGTGTGGCAGGGAGATATGAGGCTTATACCCTTTTTATGGTGCTCAGCACATACGAGGGTAAAGCTTGGGGACTATGCCTAGTCAGTTTTTTTATTTAGTTGCGTGCTTTCAGGTTTAGACCTAGCTTCCGCTCGTTACTAGCAAATAAAGGGAATTCTTTCCAATCTGCTATTCACTTTCTTTGGCTCTGGTAAAGTTCTCCAGTAACTTGATCGATCTAGTTAGAGCGTCTCGTGTAGCGAAGAGTCCATCGTGGCTGTGTCACTGCAGTGGCGTCAACGTCGTTCGCAAGAAGAATCCTCTTTCGTACAATGATGTCCATGTAGCACTCGGTGTGGCTTGGACGCTAGAAACAGGTTACATCTTTTGTACCAGAGCTGACCAGCGCCCGCCAACGGAGCATTTAGAATCTGGTTGCCTCGGGAAGTTTATCGACCAGGCAGACGTACAATCTTCCACTGAATCGACTGAGGATGAACCATTTATTTCCTGGGGCATCAAGCAGTCTAGAAATCTAATTATGAGTTAGCTTGTCTTGCTCTTGTGGTGTTTTCCCTTTCTGGCCAAGACAGATACATCCTCCCGCGTACTGTGATTACTTTATCGGCTGTCCAAGACCCATGGCTAAGCGGACATCAAAAGCAAACGAGGCCTCTGTATCACAACCTCAACGATATGGATCTCTCGAAAATAACAACAGTGTCGCTCATGAAGAGCATCCGGAGCCACCTCCTTATTCCAGCCCTGTAACCGCGCAGCCCAGTCTTGGTAGCAACCAGCAGCGGCCATTTCGCTACCTGAGCAACAATCCATCACTTCCCAATCTTGACTATTCAAAGTACCAAATTCCGGAGTGCACCGTGTCCAAAGATGGCACAATAATCACGTACCATCGACCTCTTTGTTCAGACGGGAAGGCTCTAGCACAATTCATCAAGGAGCAGGCAGCTTTACCTCCGCTACCGTACATACGCATTCTAGGCGGTTCCCCGCGGGATCTCCAGCCGGATTTCGATGTCAGAATTAACATGTTGAGGTACTTTCTACCGACACGGCCATCGACAGGATTGAACTATCTAAAACTGGTGGAGGATGGCCAATTGGCTTTCCGGGGGAAGAATACACAGACTACAACACCCAACGCCAAGAATGGGATCGAAGATTGGGCAAGGAGGTTTTGCTCAGAGAACTCGTCGCTGAAAACGTGAGGATCAATTCCCTTTCTATGTTTCTTTCCTTATGAAATGTGTCACACAATCGCGTTTTGACATGAGAATCTATACTAACACACCGGAATAGCTTCACTCTCGAACGTCATATTACAAACTGGGACACCAGTTATATTGAGGGCCAGATCCGCAGTCTCATTGCTGCGACGGGCTACACCAACCATGTTACTGTGACATTCCCGGTCCGGTATTCTAAGATCACGGTCCAGCCGCGGGGAGAGGGTTTCATTGCCACGCTCTTCTCCCCGATTCTTGAGAAGAGACGCTACGAGGTTGCACGGGCAGTTTGGCCATACGCAACTCTTCCACCGGGTCTTGAATCTGAAGACGCAGGTCGTTCATGCGCCGTCCAGACAGAGGAAGCATGGTGGCGCGATTGGAAAGATGTGCTGAAATTGGCCATTGTTACAAGAAGACACGGGTGGGTCACATTAGATGATATCCTGGAATTTCGTATGAGTCCGATCGAGCCTCAGATACCGAAAAATCCTTGGGGATATCAATAAGGACATCTAATTTGGAGGAACTCCATCTGACCTTTGGCTTTGGTAATATATATATTTTGCTTTTACGTCGTCCAAGGGTCCATTTGACCCTCTCTCTCAACTATTTCCACCGCATTTGAAAAAATTATTTAATATCAATCATAAAGACTTAATGTTACTCACATTTAGAGGCAACTATATCTTATAGTGTTCGCGAGTAAGATACGAATTCGTGACTCTAGAAGTCATGGAGATCACGTGATGAGAGCGAAATTCCGAATGACCGAACCGCCGAACGACCTCGCAACCGGGATCATTTTCTGTACTCAAGATTAATGAGCTCTACAGTCTCAGTTTTATAGAATTTGAGACCTACGTGCCTTTTCATATTATTATTTTGTTTTGATGTGATAGAATGCCTGTTTCTGGGAGGCAACTACAACGATGGAGCGCCAGACGCAGCAGCCTGAGGAGAGATCGCCGCTCGTAAGACGCTACAACGTGGAACGGTCATGCATCCGATGTCATGAACGAAAAGTCCGATGCAATAAAGCGACGCCATGCTCTGCATGCCTCCGAGCCAAGATTCCGTGTCATTATCCCAGTCCAGTGCGAGCCAAGCGTCGGTCACACAGACATGCCGCTTCAGACTCTAACCTGACGCCGCGTCTAGAAAGACTAGAAAGACTGGTATCCAAACTCCCCAAGGAGGGCTCTCAGAGTACGGACCTCAACCGTATCATTAAATCTCGACCAAGACGTGTTTCTGGCCCTTCTTCCAGGCCCGCCCATGATACGCAAGACAATCGAGATGCATCTCTAAAGTCGAGGTCCCGGGAGGGGCTTCTGCTGAAAGATGGGGATTCTACTCGGTATATAAACGAGATGTTATTTTCCAGCGTTTTGGAGAAAGTTAGTAGACATGAGACCAATCGAAATATCACTTTTGAGAGGACCACAATATTGAATTATACCTCACAGGAAAGCGAACTGCAGTCGGCCATTGAGACGCCTGGCGGTACCCCGGAGAGCAGATCAGCCACATTTGGATTTGATGGCTTGATTTCAAACCCATTCCAGTCCACAACCAATGTGTCTTCTCTATTACCATGTCCTCGACAAGCAATTCTCTTATGGCAATCCTATCTGAATAATGTCAACCCTCTTATAAGGGTTCTCCACATCCCAACGGTCGAACCTGTCATTTTTTCTGCCATCAATGATGCAAACCGTACTCCTCCAGATGTGATGACTCTTTTGTTTTCTATCTACTTTGCGGCTGTAACGAGTTTAGGTTCCCCTGAGACGGAGATAATCCTCGGTCACAGCCGACAATCAGCTCTGCGAACATACCAGAGAGGGTTGGAAGTATCCCTGCACATGGCGTCATTCTTGGACTCGCCTACCATACAATCCCTACAGGCATTGTCTATATATCAGGTAAATCTAAATTTGCAATTTGAACTCCTCTAGGGCTTGGTTTGTTAATACTAATTACTAGATGTGTCGCCGAAACATTAGTGGTGGGCGCTCTGGCTGGGCTCTGAACGGGCTCCTAATCAGGGCAGCACAATCGATCGGCCTTCATCGCGATGGAGAGCATTTCAAACTACCCCCCTTCGAGTGCGAAATGCGCCGTCGGCTATGGTCGCAGATCATTAGCATTGACTCTCGAGCTGCAGAAGACCACGGGATCTTGACTGCAGGGCTTGACAGCTTTCATGATACGAAGCTGCCCGCAAATGTGGACGATTGCGACTTATTCCCAGGCATGGAAATTGCGCCGAGTTCAAAACCAAAGTTCACGGAAATGATGTTTTTTCTAATAGCAGCGGAGATGAACAAAGCCATTGGTCAAATTTCTCGACTATCTGCAGTGGGACTTAATAATAGTGACAAAGCGACTAGCCTGGAACAGATCCTACAGAGTGTGAAAACGAACCTAGAAGGCAAATACCTAAGATATTGCGACGAAAATATTCCCATACAGAGAGCCACCGCACTATTGGGGCGTGTACAGGTTGGGAAAGTTGAGGTCTTCATCCGTCAGCAAAAGCTCAAAGGTTTTAGCTGGGACGACTCAGCTGCTGAGGCCTGTGAGAAGACGTTTTCATTGGCATGCGATACCGCGGAAGCTGGCCTGAAATTGGAGACAGATGAACTCTTGAGTAACTTCTCTTGGCTCTTCTCAAGTTACCCGCAGTATCATATGCTTACTTATATTCTGTGGCATCTTTGTGTTCGGCCCGAAGCTCCTGGAACTGACAGGGCATGGGATGTAGTCAACAAATCGTTTGACAATTCTATCGCTGCTGACTGGCAAAACAATGGCCAGAAATGGAACGTACTCCGCAAGCTTCGAGAAAAAGCGCTTGATGTTCGTCGGTCTCTGTCGGCCAATAATGCAGAGAAGGGCTCCACGTTGTCAGATGCTCCTAGTCTACAAAGCGAAAATATCGGGCACGACGCCTTCAATATGGACTTTGGAGATGAAACGCTTTGGGATATAAACTCTTACTTTCCCGATTTGGCCGCGTTCTACCCGGTTTCTAGTATTCAAGGCTGGAGCCTGTGAAGTATGAGCGGATCTACTTCTATGACCATTCTATTCCGTGCTCTTGGGCTATTTGGGTTCGGATGCTTCGGTCTTGACTGTTCTAAGCAGCGTGGCTGCTAAGATCACACTACTGGCTGGCGCTTTTCACAAATTTCCATAGTCGAGTATAAATTATATGTCCGTTTCTTTTGAAACAGGGCAGACTGAAAACTGGCCTGGAATGTCAAATACGACGACATACTAACTACGGGGTAGTGGCTGAAGACTATTACCAAGATCATACATCTTACAGCCATCTTCCTGGTAGCGCAATACACATTGACACTGCTAGTTACCATGGTACTCTTTATATGGGATAGTGGAGCAAAGCAGTATGATCGTCGGCCTCGTAGGCCCTGCAGATTATGCAGATCCCTCATGACGATCAAAAGCTAGAATCCCAGAAACCGCTTTAGAAAGACCAAATGTCAGCAGTAGTAAACAAACCTCCGATATTATAATGCTGACGAGGCCTTCTCCAGTGAACTCCTAGGAAAATATTTCAGCCAAAGAAATGATATCGTGGCCAATTCCGGCCATCGGAGTATGGCTTCAACGGTTGTCTCATCTGTGCAGGACAGCATCATTTCTATCGCTGGCACAGTATGCTAGGATGGTTCTGATATTACAATTGCTTCATCTGACACTGGCTTAATTACAGATGAACTAGAACACAATTGCGGAGCACTTGTCTTGGAGTTACGACCTTGTCAACACACTTTACAAGGCCCTGTTTCTATCTCGCTACCGCATGATAATAGCTAATTTCAATGGATCATCATGTCTTTGCATAGATCCATATGCAGGGAGAAGTTGCTGTTCGTTGGAAACCCGGTCCATTTCTGTCAGGAGACTTCTAGCTTCTACCTCAGTACCTTGAGTTACGGAACCCCCTTTATTCCGTACATATGCCAGGACCTTTCACAGGTGGGATAACGCACATACTTCGTAGGCATGAGAGATACTAGGTTTATTTAGAGACTTGATAAAAAAAAAGCAACGCTGTTATTGATTTTAGATTTCAGACTATATTGTTGTATAGTGGTCCTGGCTCAGGGCTACGGCAAGTAGTTCCGACTGTCGTTCAGGGGCTCGCTGTCTTGATGCTGAAACGAATCCGCGACACGCAACGATTGAACGCGTAGCTATCGTTTCCAAGTCGAGTAATCATCCTTTTGACTTTCCCGGGAAGATACATCTCAGCTGATAATGCAGTGCACAGATTGCCGAAAATGGAGTCGTCTCTGCCTCAAAGTCACTGCTGGCGTAACCATTCCCGGAGGAGCCCCCTGAGCACGTTACCGGATACATGAGACGGGCGAGCGGCATTCTCAACAATGGTCTAGGACAAGCGCATTTCATGTTGTTTTGCTTATTTAGTCTCTTTCTTGGCTCCATGTCAAGAGATCTGAGCGATTAACTTTAAGAGACATCATGGGTCCCGTATAAGGCGAGTTGCTCTCTCTTTGCCTTCTTAGCAGGAGCGGCGCCTCACCATTCACTTTTTTGTTTATTTGTATTTTTCTTTTCATTTCATTTAGACGTTTATTCGTCAATCTTGTTTCGAAGGCGTTTTGGCTGGTCCAATCTCCTCTCCTGAATTCAATTATTCTACATTCTCACCCTCGTTTCGGACTCTTGCTTGCTACTATTGCGGCTTGGATATCTACAAATCAACATAGAGAATCACCATATATTTCGATTTATGAGGGCATATCTTCGGAGTATCATCATAGAGCTGTCCTTCATTTTCCGCCGATCTCGGATAGCTCTTAACGTATTCCCTTCTGACCCAAGGCACAGTCTGTGGTCTTATAAGCCCAAGTTCCCCGCTTAATTTGTATGCGACTCATCATCATGATCTATCCTGACGTTCTGAATACTAATAGACTTATGTCTCAGAACCTTCAGTTTCCTATCTTGCAACCATGGCTGTCACTATCACCATGCCACATCAGCCATTCCCGGCATTCAATCAATCTGCTGCCCATACATGGGCATCCGACCCATCCCAGCAGACATTCGTTAGAGTCCGCCCGATCAAGCCCCGGAAATCACTAGTTCCACCAAATCTAGCCTTCCACGATCTCTCCAAGCCAGCATTTGGCGTGTCGATCATAAAAACAGACGCGCATTCCATTTCTTCGCCAAAGAGCCCCTCTATCGCCGATAAATCCCTACCGCCGACGCCATTTGGCGAAGCCTTCGGAGATGCAGGTCGTCTTTCACCGGATTCAGACCGTCTGTTGGACGAATCCGGAGAAGATGTCGAAGTGTCGAGTGAGCTGCCTTCCAAGGCCATGCTGGAGGAGGCGGCTTCTCTACCCATCATCGATGCACATGGTGTTGAGATGCCGTTCAGGAACGTCTATATGCCTTCGTGTGCACTGGAAAAGAAGCGAGTGATGGTTATTTTTGTCCGTCATTTCTTCTGTGGAGTGAGTAATATGGAAATACCTACCTTTTCATCTATATGTCGTGACCAAGGTTTGATTGACCCCTCTTTTCATATCATATAGAATTGTCAGGAATATCTCCGATCTCTCACATCTGCGATTCCATCAACGTCCGCTCTACCAGATGGGACTGAGCTGGTGATAATCGGTTGCGGTTCCCCTTCTCTCATCAACATGTACAAAGAAGAGACGTCCTGTCCCTTCCCCGTCTACGCGGATCCCACCAAGCGACTATACCGCGCCCTGGGAATGGGTCGGACCTTGAACCTTGGGCGCAACGACCCAGAGTACATTCGTCGCTCTCTGCTTACGGGGATGTTCCAAAGCGTCGTGCAAGGCGTCAAGCGTCTCGGTGAAGGGGATGCCTTCCGCGGCGGCGACATGAGGCAGATCGGAGGTGAATTCATCTTCGAAGCGAGTCGGGACTGGAGATTCGATTACGGAGATGAAGATGCCAGGGCCGGATCAGATGTCGATCTGAAAGTGACCTGGTGTCATCGCATGCGGAATACAAGAGACCATGCTGAGATTAGAGTCATCCGTCGTGTTCTGGGGTTGGACCGTGAGAGCGACAATGAGGGCGGCGAGAAGCACAAGTCCATCCTCCACGAAGAACCGAAGTGGCGACGACGAAGGCCTGGTCGGCGGTGGACGACCAACCTCGCGCATGCAATGGCAGTGGCCAACGGGCACAGACATAGTTGGAGTAGACTCAACAAGAGTGTTGATGCTGGACGCACGGGGATCTTTGGTGGGAAGTCATCCAAGGGCAACGACTGCCCCTGCGATAATACCAACAGCACGTAGTGGCATACGTACTAGCTACCTGATCGACTCGTTTATATCTTCTTAGAAATCGGATGACATCCTAACCTGACAAGGATAGGGCCCCAAGTTGAGGTCCTCGATATGTCGATATCTCTAGCACTGACAGATGTATGAGTACACAAGTAGCGCTATTTTCATTATAACTATATCCGAGAGGACACTTAGGAAATAAACGGGCCGGGCCCTCTATCACTTTTTGAATAAGGGACCGTCTTTAAGAAGATGGTCGAGATCCGATCTCAAACCCTATAAGTGCTACACACTGCCACATTATTACAAAACTGGACCCAATCTCCTTCCCAAACAGGGAACAATATTTGCAGACAGCACAAGATATAACATTTATCGCCTTAGTCCACCTCCTATATGAATCATAGATCACTGCTTTCGCATTATTGTTTATTCGTCCACTTAGAACAGTGTGAAAGTGCAGTAATGCCATTCTTAATTCTTACAATCGCCTTCATATGATATATCCCAGTTATGGGTTGTTGTAAACAGATCGAGCCTATCTACAAAATCTTCAGGTATGAGAGATTCACATGGCATACAAAGAATCGCTTAAAGAATCCCTAACTGCATACACTCTAAAGCATACATGCCTACAATGCCATAAAGTAACCCGGATTATATTGCGCCAGTCCAATCTAGATATAAAATACGAGCAGTCTACACGTACTCCACACGCGCGTCCTATGCCAGATTAGCTTTTGCTGTCGTTTCAGCGTTGTGGCTCGAGCGGTGATGGGAACAGGGATGTAGATGCAGGGATAGGTTGATAAGTAAATAAGTAAATTAAATAAGATTTAATCAATTAATTAGCTAATTAGCTAACTACGGAGTAATTAAGTGGTACGTAAGTTAGTGTAGTTATATCTTTAACTTCTGCTCGATAAGCGATTAAATTGAGGGACAGGTAGCATGTCAGCGCCGCGTCGACGCCAAGATGTTCAGTAGATGAGGAGCGCATTGAAACAATCAAGGGGGGGATTAACGAAGGGTGGATAACTTACTAGGAGCTTCGTTTTGCTGAAAGGTCGAAGACAAGGCAGGGTTTTGACAGTGGTAGTTGTGAAGTAACTAATCCATCTGTAAGTAGATGTAAGTGGCACAGCAGCCCTGTTCCTGCATCTCGAAGAGGATGCAGGAATGCCGATCTCTGCAATTGAGTTTTCGGAGACCGTTAAGCAATTGAGCTTGTATAGTTATTCTGATAGCGCTGACAATCACGCATGACAGACACCGTTGAAAGACTCGAATCTGTATGAAGGGAAATGCGACTCTACCACAGCGCACGACACTCGGGCATTCTCGCAAGAAGCGATAATGATGGGGAAAGGCGGAATGCCGTGTCAAAGCGGATGCGCAGGATGAAAGATGTGCGGACTCCGAAGGCGTTAAGCTTGTGGAAACCCAACGATCCGTCACGGAAGAAGCCGAGGGTCTAGACCAGTCCCCGCACAGTCCTTGACCCTGGCAGATCTTCCATCGAAAATGGACGAAAGGTACATAACCCCACGGAAAAGAAAGGAGCGCGTTCATTATAGGCGGATGTCCTGAAAATTATTCTCATCTTGCACGAGTGCGTCCGGCGGTATACCGGCAAAGACAAGAAGCTTTCCACGGCGAGTGGCCCAGCCCACGGTGGAATTTCGTGTCATTCAAGCGTCGCTGACAGCGCGTAATGACCGATCGGATCTCCCTAGAAAATTCCAGGCAAGGGTTTCTTGCTTTTGATTTGCGGAAGGACGAGATAACGTTCCTTGGGTTGCGATCGGGATGTCTCTCCGCCTGATAGCAGCGACTGTACCATAATACAGCGCCCCGCCCAGTGTTTGGAGATCTGTATCGGTATTGAGCCAAACGCAACGGTATGTGCTAGGCTCTAGAATACTGTTGAGTGTCAAGGCAGGCTCTGGTACCATCGAACTTGGACGTAGCAGGAGCCTTTCAGGGTTGGCCGGGAGACGGGATCTAGATCACTGGCAAGTGGTATTACTGCTATTCCCTGCACGGATCAAAGGAGAATCCGCTAGAGGCTCGAAGGTTCCAGAGATATGGATCGTCTGCTGAAGACCCGACAATTCGAACGTGCTATAGCACTAAGGGAGTAGTTAGCTGCACGACATTTATCCTGTCATCTGTATGGTGGGGCGTCGCAATAGGCAGACCAGGGACAGAAACATCAACCGACAGGGCTGGAACGCGGATGATGCACGGTCAAGATTCGGAGTCGAGCATCACCATAATACTAATCGAACTGGTGACAGAACGGTTATGGCTCTAGCCTATACGTGACGAGATAACGTGAAACGGGAAAGCCGTTACGGCGTTGTATCAGACAAGATGTCCTTGAAATCGCGGAACGGCCTGAAGGTATCATGCCACTTGAACGGCTAAACGTCTTAAGTAAATCCTCCACGTACGGGGATCAAGCCTGTATCAGGACTCGGCGGCAGGACCAGCGCGGATCGATTTTTCATGATAAGAGCATCTAGCGTACTCTGAGAGAAGCAAAGAGGTTCCAGAAAATGTCCTATAAGGCGTGATATCTCTCACTGGCATAGAGAAGAGCTAAATCTTCCATCATCGTCTGACTTGACTATCACACCTGGGGGGAGGTGAGGACGATCTTTGCGGTCAGTTGCAGATGCAAGCTAAGGATAAAAGGCATCGTAAGGATGATGACTTTTGTGCTGGATAGCCATGGACTATATCCATTGACGAGCAATGCCTGTATTACAGGATGAGGCGTGAGGATGAGCAGGAAAGGCATTCTAACACCAATAACATGGCTAAAGTCATCATACCGCATTGCCGTCCGGTTCCGGGGGTGCACAGCAGCGGAATTTACGAAGGCAACCACGTTCTATGATTATGGACATTAGCTTAGCTGATTTGACGAGAATCATTTGTTCTGAAACCCCGGTGTTGACTCAGCTTGGTGCTCCTCGGTTCACGAAACGGGGTACTGAATTAAGATCGAACATGGATGATGCTTCGTATAGAAAACACAGCCGGGATCGAGTGCCCCGCATCCAAGGAGCTTGGGGGCCCGGTTGACAATAAACCCCACCTACCTTGACAGACAAAAGAAAACAAAGTGGCACAAACCTGAATAAGACGCAGTCTCACATGGGGCGATAACAACGCAAGATTGAAACTATCCCACGTTGCGAGAGAAATAGCTTGCGAGGCCAGAGCCGGATTTCTGCCATGGAAATCAACAGTTCTCCACGAGTAAACAAGAACGTCCGACCCAATGAGGGACAGATCGGTTCGCGTCGTGGGGAAGGAGATTATTGACGGAGAGCACCAGAACAGGAAATACGATGCGCAGCCGGAGTAGCTGGAGGAGCACGTTTTTTCCCCCCCAAGCCTGTTTTACAGCTGGGGTCTGCGGGTCATCATCCAAGCTGCATAGATAGCTGCAATCATCGACTGAACAGGCACTCCTCCACAGCCGGGCGATATCTTGCCCGATGAGGAGATGCGATGCAACAGCCTCGGGCTGAGCGTTTGGGAGGGGTTAATTCGCTGCGCTCAAGGCGGCAGGACGAGAAAGAGTGTCACGAGATGAATTAATGCAGCTTCCTTGATGCATGGCATCGCATGTAATCTCCAGGCAATGGAGACTGCGCACGTTGACAAGTGCAAGGTCATCGATGCTCGCTCGTGGGAAGATCCCAGCGACGACTGGATGCCACTGCCATCCGAGATTCAACCCCGGGCCATGGAAGACGCATCGAAGGACACGATGCGGATGGAGCGGATGCGACGCCTTGACAAGCCCAGGTACGGCGTGCGAAGGCCGCCGCATCATTACGTGGGCGTGCATCCGCATCGCACGCTGGTTAGTGAGGGATGCTGAGCGGATAACATCGGTTGGATGACTGGTAAAGAAGCCTGTGGTGAATTAATAATTGTTTTGTAGATAAGGCAACGAACAGTGTGAGCAGTAAGAATAATCGTACCTTCTGGAGTAGCAAGAATGGTGATAAGCGCAGGCGAGAAATGTGGATAGACCCATACGTTACCTCTGTTTTTCTGTCGCCTTGTCCTCCTCCCTCATCACAATCGAATACCATAGATAGATAGCAAGATCGAATCAAAGAATACCATTCCATGACGAAGGGCCCCCTGGCTAGAGGCGTCAATGTTTCCGTCTGGCTGGGAACGGGCTTTCCGCTTACCTTTCGGCCTGTCCGGCTAGCTGGCGAGCTAGTAACAAGCACCCTTGCCTGCCAAAAGCTCCGCCACTCGAGCAATAATTCAGGGATGAAGGGGGAGCTTGCAGACCTTGCACAAGAGGATATAATACGAACGAGTCCGTTGCGAGTACGAGATCTTCTCTAATTTCTTTTTCGCAAAGACTGGAGATAACTCGATCTGACTACAGAGATGGAATAGGAATGGATGATAATGATGATGAATGATGATGATGATGATGAGAATGAGAATGAGAATAATACCATGATAATTACCGTACGTCCGTAGCTCTTTCCTTCTCTTTTCTCCAGGGACAGCCCTGGAATTACCGTTCTCGGTTAAGATCCCGTACCAGCCACGCGTCGGTGGGTATGCCGTACGGTACACTAGCGCCGTGACAGCGGTATTGTTACGCGGAACGATACCATGACGGCGGACCACTGCGGTGGGCAGTCCTTTTACTTTTAGTTCCCTCTTAGATCGCAACGCCAGAAAAATACTTACTCCCCTCTGTTCTAACTTAACTAGTTACTCGAGTTAGTAATGACCTAGTAGCAGTCAGGACAGCACCAGAAGCACACTAGACGCTCTTACTCCCTCCCACCCAAGATTAAATCCCGAATCCGCCTGGGGACCGATCGCAACGGGGCGGGTTGGTCGTGCCCGCTTTCTCCTGGCGAACGATTCATCCATCGATCTTCCCCCCGTCACGTGCCGATCGAGCGGTAGTCATGATGTCATCCTCGCAGCGACCCGGAGACCGCTGTTTGCGACTGCGCCGTCCCCGTCATCTAAGTTAGTTACTCGAGGTCGCTGTTGAACAATGAAGAATCGTGGCTGGTATGGATCTTATCGCTGGGGTTACCAAGGAACGAGCAAACCCATATCAGAGGAGGAAGAATCCGAGATCCAAGGAAGGGGGAAGAACCACACGCCAGAGATAGTACCCTTTGCCCTTTCTCTCCCTGTCATGAACAAAGAAGAGTGGACCGGACTTCACTGAACTACCCCACGGGCGGAAATAGGCAGGCCAATCGACGATCTCCACAAGAAAACGGCGTCGCTCTCGGACTGTGAACAGAAAAAGCTAATAATACTCTCTACAAGCAGGAGTCCTTCCAGGGGAGCACATTGGCTCATTTAGATCGTCACCGCCAATGAGGCGAGAAATGCAAGACGGAAGATTCCTCCTGCCACTGTGTGGTAATCCGAATTATTTCCAGCCCAGGAAACAGTATCGTCATAGTGGTAGGTTGGCTCACGATGTCCTCGCATGCCATGGCCACCGGGAATGCCTGCGAGAAAATATGGCATGGGGAGCGATGGATCGTGGAGATGGGCATAAACACATCAGGATCGCTGCCATCTGCGGGGTGAGGTGAACGACCGCTGCTGTTTACGACTCAATCGATGCTCTTGTCGATGATCCCGGAACGGCGACATACTAAGGATCAGAGTGAAGAGATGGCCGCTAGTCTACGGAGTAGTTAGCCCATCAGCGCTTGAATGTAGACTACAAAATGGCTTCTGTTGGTTGCCCGCTTCCTGCCAAATAAAAATAAGTATGAGGAAACCAAACGTCTCCAAGAACTCTCCGCCTGGCTATCGAGGGAAACTAGTCACATGTGACATGATTAAGTGAGTAACATAACTAACTAGTTGACTAACTAAAGTGTAGTCATCGTAGTCTAGCAGGTGTAACGACGAAGTGCGCAACCATTGTCGTTGCAGGATTCTGGTCTGCCGGGCCCACGCACCTTAGAATGTGTACCCAAACCGCGGGGATGCCCTTGGCGGCAGCGGTATGAGGATAACAGATCGGCGATAAGATCAAGCCGATCCTCCAATATCTGACGGGTGCAGCGATAGAAAAAGATCCGGTCGTCTATGTCGCCAGTATCGCACTGTTGTCCGGTTACCTGAGCTGAGATCAGCTGAGGACGACTGCATCTGTCTTCCGCGGCGATATGCAACGTCGGCTACGCCCGAGGGTGTCACAGCAGAATTAACCCACAGAGGCAGCCTATTAACATGCGTGCCTAGAAACCATCGCATGGCGCCGGTGATGGATACCAGTCAAGACGACCGTAGAGAGCACGAGGGCCTATAACTTGATGATAAGCTGAGGGGTAAACTGCCCGTTCTCTAATCTCGCAGACAGCATTGTGCTCTTAGACATAAACACTCGCTCGGTCTTATTGAGGTGTTGCAGATTATCCTGATCAGGAAGTATAATGAGTCACTATCCAGGTTAGATGTTAGCTAATTTGTCCATGTGGGTTGTTGCGCAACCTTGACAGCGATCCTCCGCCCTTCACCGTGTCAGTAGTCACTACTAGGTGAGTACACACGAACATGACCCTTTTGGAGGAGTTGAACATCCACACGCAGTGACCCAAGACAGAAGGACCGCTATAAAAAACAAAACGAACTCCACCTCTCTAAGATCGAAATTAGTCACGGTGAGACGACGCTGCTATAGCAATAGACGTGACCATTGACCAACGCAACCAAGAGACGGTATCGGGCATGTTGCACGAATCAATATTAATGTTGACACCATCATCTCGAGAGGATGCTCGACGCACGGACATTGGGATGAGCCGCAAAACGACAGCTGGCGCGGGGGCGAAGGAGGGGAACAAGCCCGCCATTCTGGAAGACGGTCTGCAGGCGCGGTGCCGCATAGGAATATCCCACAGGGATTGCTGGAACCATTATTGGAACTGTGGCTGCGCTGCAGCAGCAGTCGCATGAAGCGGTAGGAGCTTAATATCGGCAGAAAAAGTAGTGCTTCGATGATACGAGCATTTTATGGTAAGGCAGGCAGGGATCTCAACAACAACAGCGGTAGAGCCCCTTGTAGGGCAGAAAGGGGATTGTCTTTCGAGACGGGCTGACACGAATCATCTCTTATACCATCACGAGGCACAATGCAGGTATGGTGTGCCCTGCCCTGTCTGCTGGTAATAATGTAAAGACTGATGAAATCGAGAGCGAACCAGCAAACGAAGGAGCAAATTGCCGTCATGATTGGTGTGAATCAGATCGTTATTTGGGAGCATGGGCAGCGTGCCGTTGCTCAGGGATGATAGGGCACTACAAGAATAATAGTTAATCATACGAGACACACTCTACAGATGCGATACGATACGAGGCACTGAAGATGTTCTGTGGCTCACCGCCTGCCTTGTCGCCGCAACCTGCGAACCCTTAACGGTCTCCCCCGCTGATGCACCGAACGATTGGGACTGGCAAGGCGACTTGAGGACCAGTCAAGCTTGAGCTCCACCGCCGATTTCACCTTTTGATGAGCGCACATGGATCGCTCTCCCCTTTTCTCTCCTTTCTCGAAGGTATCCCGACAGGATCATGATCATCGTGTCTCTGAGCTCGGTCTGTCTGATCTGCCGCTGGTGCTTCATCGCTGGCTGACAACTAAGTCTCAGTGGGTTCTCTGGTCAAGACTGCCTCCGTTCTTGCTATGCTGAGTCCATACGGAGAACGGAGTCGAGCATGGTGGTCTAGCACGTTTTGTGCGCAAATCACTGCGCCCTATCTCGTGCTATCACCCTGCAGCAACCATGATGAAACACGGTTGCGAGCGACAGCCGAAAAGCAGCCTTACAGTACTCCGTAGGCAGCTGTGATGTCGCGATAATCGGTGAAATGCTACTGTGGTCCTCCAATCATCATACAGTGCTAAAAGTCGCGGTGTAGACGCCTCGTACATGCGTTGAGAAGGACATGATTTGTGCTGGGAACGATCGGTGTGCTACCGATTCCAGTGGGCTTCCGGGGCTGAGTGGTGGATTCGAAACTCCGAATCTCATATCTCAATTGTTCGACGGTCCTCCTGGCCTACCAGTAGTAGCGATCGCCTTGGCAGCTTGGCAGGGAACGAACACCTTTTATCAGTCCATCTTGTTTCCGTACGGCGGTCGGGTTTGTCGGGGAACGGTGTTGGGTTCGGTCACTGTAGCACCTTTTAGCGGGCACCCTGAACATCCAAAGTGCCGGATGATGTTTGCGGGTCGCAACAGGAGCACGTCAGGACATTCAATCGTCGCCAGTAATGCCTCTGTAATAAAACAGATGGTGGGTCATCGCCGTTACCTACTTGCTGGAAAGTAGAGTAGATCGATCGGGGCAATAATGGGGCCTCCGTACCATAGAGTTAACTCATCACATTGTTCCAAATCTAAGCGTCCAAATGCCAAGTAGCAGTCCAACAAGAAAAAAATTGCTTGTTCATCGCAACTATCCCTTCAACTTGCCGCTCGGAAGCGTTGCTTTTGCAGTCTGATCTCTGTATTATTCTCATCCATCACAAGAGAAAAGGCATGGCATGATAGTTCATCGACCGCTATTCGGTACCGAGGGTTCTCTCTCCACACAATAGAGTTAATTACGTATCTGCAAGATACACAAGAGCAGATCTTCGGCAGGAGATGATGATGGTCCTCCTGAAACATCCCGTCTCTGTGAAATTGACACTGACATTCCCCAGAAAAAGATCGACCAATGACCAGAGTTATGGGATCCGCACATTCTGCCTGCTTCGACCCTGTCTATGGTAGTTTATGTCCGCCTCTTGCGCTCTTGTTGCAGCCCAAAGACCGGGCTTCACGCAGGCCAGGAGGGGGAAGCGTCACTACCATACACTAACTGGCACTGCCAGTGGAATCTTGGGCAGGTGTGCGATGGCCGTTGCTATGCGCTGCTGGATCGTAGCAGAGTACTCGAAGGAGAGTAGTATCGTTGTTCTCGTAGCTCGATACGTGCCCCTCCAGTGGTTTCCTGACAACGCAAGAGCTCCAGTGTGCCCAGGGGAGTAAGAGTAGTAGTGGTAGAATCGAGTAGGGCATCGGCAGTCATCACAGCATCCACATCCTACCCATCATTGCCCATCCCGCCGCCTGTTCAGTCGTTCTTTATTAATTCCTCCCTTGCACCCACCCGCCGTGCACCACGGACCTCGACATACATACTTTTGATGGTGGTCATTTCCGCTGCCTTTTCACCTGCGCTGCACTCTATCTACTCTACTCTACCTTTGCTCTATAACTACCAAATACGCTGTGCTATAATTCTCGATACGAGCTTCGACTGCTGGTGGCTGCACTTTGTGATTTCTCGACCAGGATCGGGTTGCAACGTCTGAGACATCGTCAGTAGTGACCATTGTCACCCCGGTGGTGCAGAGATTATTATTATTGTTGCTATTATCGCTTCATTTCAGGGCTCCCCTCGCCATCTGCCTGAGGCAGAGCAAGGCAACCACTAGGACGAATCGCGCCACAGCCGAGAGAGTCCATCTTTGACTGTTTGTCCTTTTGGCCCCCTTGAACGTGTGAAAGTTGAGCCACCATACTCCATACCAGACCGGCGGTATCGGTATCGGTACGGTCACGGTATACGAATACGATACCGATCAGCAAGCCGGTAACGAGACGGTAATCTCCACCCCGGCTTTCCAGGGCTTTGCAAATTAATTACTTCGACCTCCAAACGAGGCCCGCTTTGAAGAGTCACCATTGAAACATCGACTTAGGGCGGCTTGATCGAAGTTCCAATCGAACCTTCCAAAATTCTTCATCCCGCACGCCCATCTTTCTCTCTGTCTTGACAGCTTGCTTCTTTCAAATTTGTTCCCAATTATCTCCTCTCGCACACTCTCTCGCTCTCTCGACTACGAGTATCGCATCACCATCTTCCGGGGAAATCAATCGCCTCGACATCCATCCATCCATCCTGTACTTGTGCGCGCCTTTTCCCACTCGCGTCACTATCGCATGCGCCTACGGTTCCTTACTCGCTTCGTCAGCAGCGCGCGGACTGTCCAAATTACTACTTTACCACCCCACGCGTAACAATCGTGCAGGACGTCCAGCTTGACCGTCGAACACTACCTGCGTGTAAAACCGCCCGGTCCAATCCACCTCAAGACACGATCGCAGGCGACAATTGCCTGTCTTTCCGCTTTGGTTCGCGTGCATATCTGTGTTGGCAGTCAATCTTCGTTCTGGTGATTAAGATTGTCATAAGCTCTTGGAGACTATCCCGCCGCCCTATCCATCTCGCATGTACGGCAGGCCGACTGTGAACTAGTTGGCTGGTCCTTCTTTCGCCCAATTCCTTTTTCCAGCCAGCCGCCGACGACAAGGTCAGGTCGACTCGGGCTAGGTACGTGCGCCGGCCGTCTACCTCGTTACTTGCATCAAGCAACCTGCGAAATACCGCATTGCCCCTCTCTGCGGCTCCGGCCTCAATTGGTTGCCTGTTACCATCCCCTCCCTTCGTGCGAGGATAGCTTTCCCCTCGTTCCGGCAGATCGACACTGGGGAGGGGCATTCAATCGCCATTGGGAAACTGTCCTCCTAGGTGGGAGGGACAGAAGAACGAAATCGAACGATCTGGTGAAATTGTGCAGGGGAACGTAGCCGGAAAACGCATTGTTTGCGGCGGACAAGGAGACCAGCATCAGAAAAATAGCAGTCTCGGGGGTTGCACTGTCACGGGCTAGGGAAGCCCTCGTGGGCAAGCTCCACCGTTACTCTGATCAGCTTTCCAAGGTCTCTTTTCAATTCTTCGCGCGAGCGCTCTCCGGCAGGGCTACTTCGCATTGCATTGCAGGCAGGCCAAGATGCAGATATCAATAATCTGAGCAAACCTGCTTAGGACGTGATTACCACACTACATATCAAACACGTTTTCTCCCGGGCCTCTTGCTCGATTCATAGCTGCGCAGTCAGTCTATTATCTGCCTAAGCAGCTTGCTTGCTGCTGCCCTGCCGCTCATTCGTCCCTTGGCGGGTCCAGGTGACTCCGACTCTGGCACGGTCCGCTTGCGTATAGTCCGTTTTTCTCTTTTGCTCTGAAGCTGTGCTTCCCAGCTGATAGCTGAGATGGCCTCTACTGCTTCCTCCTCGCCCTCTGCCATAAATGGCGACGCTCACACCGGTTCCAAATTTCCCGCCTCTCTTGCTCGACTCCCTCAGTTACACCATGTCATCACATCTCTCCCCCTCAACATCACCACCCCTTCGACGTCCACCTCTGCCTCTCCGTCAGCTACTACCTCCAGCTCTGCCTTTGCAGGGCGCAGTTCCTCCAATGCTTCCAGTCCAGCTTCGACTCCGTTCCAAAGTGCCGCAGACGGTCTTCGAGGGCGGCTTCTCCCTGGTACCCTTTCATCTCCCGCACCTCTGGAGCTGGGCGAGTCCGTTATGGCTGTGCCAGGAAACGTCAACTCCGCCAATGCGAGCGACCCCGTCATCTCCAGCAATGTCAAAGGCCCAGGTTTGATGAGGAGGATTTCGCGAGGTGCAGCTAACAAGCTCACGCGCAGGAGGCAGTCGACGTCTCACCATGACAAGAGAGATCACAGCTCAGGCCCTGTTATCATGCGCAGACGCAGTGATAGCAAGTCCCGTGCGAACAGTGGTCGTGAGACGTCTCTTGACTCCAGCTACGAGGATGAGGATAATGAAGCTTTCGACGCCCTGGGTGCTTGGTGCGGTTCGGAAGCTACTAGCATGACCAGTGAGCATCGGATGCCTATAACACGGGAGGTGGGCACCGTCGCACCTAAGGTGGATTCTTCGCTTCAGCGCGGTACACTCCTCACCAAAGTTACCAAGAAGAAGACCAGGGCAGTTCGCTTCTTCCTTGAGCTTGATTCAGCAAAGGTTTTCTGGGATCCAGCCAACCCTGCAAAGAGATTCTACATCGACGATATCAAAGAGATCCGTGTTGGAGCCGATGCACGCAATTACCGGGAAGAACATCAGATCTCCCCGGATGTGGAAAGCCGCTGGTTCACGATCATCTTTGCTGATCCAGAACGTTCCAAAGGCCGTCCCGTTAAGACAATGCACCTTATCGCACCGGATGATCACACCTTCGAGCTGTGGACAACCACCTTGGAGCATATTTCCAGGTACAGGATTGGCCTCATGGCTGGTCTGGCCGGATCCGGCCAGAGTGAGGCAGTTCTGAAGGCGCATTGGCAGCGAGAACTGTCCAGATTGTCAGCCCAAGGCCTGGCCGTGGGAGAAGAGGAAGGTCTGGATCAGGTTGCTATCGAGAGTGTATGTCGCAGTCTGCATATTAACTGCTCACGAGACATGCTCCGTGCTCAGTTCTTGAAAGCCGATTCAGGGGCCAAGGGCAAGTTGAACTTCGCCGAGTTCAAAGAATTCCTGGCAGGCTTGAAAGAGCGTAAAGATCTCAGAAATATCTTCGCTGAGCTGGCCTCCAATCCCAAAGAAGGTTTATCGCTGGAAGAGTTCTTCGTCTTCCTTCGCGAGGTGCAGCGGGATGATGTGGACTCCGACAAAGAATACTGGGTGACCGTGTTCGAGAAGTTCGTCCGGAAATCCAAGTCTCGTGCACAGAGTCTCCCCGAGCCTCTGGAGAGTCACATCTTTCGTATGAATTATGACGCTTTTTCATCGTTCTTGGCATCTGCTTCGAACGGTGTCTATGCCTCGCGCCCGCCCCGGTCCCCATTTGATCGGCCTCTGAATGAATACTTCATTTCGAGTTCTCATAACACGTATCTACTTGGAAGACAAGTCGCTGGTGCGTCAAGCACAGAAGCTTATATCACCGCGTTACAACAGGGATGCCGCTGCGTGGAGATTGACTGCTGGGACGGAGCAGACGGTCGTCCGATAGTTTCTCACGGAAGGACTATGACCAGCAGTGTGCTTTTTTCTGATTGCATTGCAGTGATCAACCGCTACGCTTTTCTCAAGTCCGACTTCCCGCTTATTCTGTCCCTCGAGGTGCATTGCAATCCGGAACAGCAGTTTGCGATGGTCAAAATCATGAAGGAGACCTTTGGTGATCAGCTTGTGCTTGAACCTTTACTCACGAATTGTCCCATTCTCCCGTCTCCAGAGGAATTGAAACGCAGGATTCTCATCAAGGTAAAAACCTCAGATGAGGGTGATGATCATGACACCTTTACCGACACCAAGAGTACGACAAGCACCACAAGCACCACAGGACGTAAGCGCAGTTCTAGCTCCCCGTTCACCCAGGCCACCATCCTGGAGAGCCCCAATCTCGCATCCTGTCCGCCACTCTCTAGCCCGCCCACAATTGGTCCTGGAGAAAGCACGACCTCATACTGGACACCTGGTCGACGGTCAGTCACTACTACCAGCATGAGCAGTGCCACCGACGACAGCGACGGTGCACTCGGATCCAGCAAGAGAGACAAGAGAAGACGCCACAAGAGCAAGATCACTAAGCCTCTGTCGGACTTGGGTGTCTACACCCGTGGGTACAAGTGGCACAGCTTCACGTCCTCTGACAGCAAGCGGTTCAACCATGTGTATTCCTTTGCGGAGAGGTCCTTTGAGAGTATCTGTCGTGACTCTGAAAACAAGGCACTCCTTGAGAAACACAATCGAAAATATCTCACCCGTGTCTACCCTTCTGGATTCCGTCTTCGGTCCTCGAACTTTGATCCCAATGCTTTCTGGCGGCGCGGCGTGCAGATGGTCGCTCTCAACTGGCAAACCTACGACGTGGGAATGCAGATGAATCAAGCGATGTTCGCCGCAGGAACCGATCGGACAGGATATGTGCTGAAACCAGAGAGCCTACGCGCCCCGAATCTCGGTTTTGATACTCTTTCGCTACATGATGGACGACCAAAAATCGAAAGGAAGCTTGTCCGTTTCTCGGTAGACATGATCTCCGCCCAGCAGCTCCCGCGACCGCGTGGTCTGGGGCCGGATGAGAGCATCAACCCATATATCGAGATCGAAATGTTCAGTGCTGATGATAGGGGGCAGAGCCTCGCTTTCGGTGAAGGCGGTATGAATGCATCAGCTCGCAATGGTATGTCGGGCATTGGCCTCCCTCATCGCCGGAGGACCAAGATTGAGCAAAGCAACGGATACAGTCCATTCTTCAACGACAAGTTCAAGCTATCCCTGGAGACCAAATATCCGGATCTAGTCTTCGTACGATGGACTGTGTGGAGCTCACTCGACGGGCGAAGCGCTGGCAATAATAACAGCATTCAACTTGCGACTTTCACAGCCAAACTGAGCAGTCTTTCTCAGGGTTATCGTTACCTGCCTCTGTACGACGGAAGCGGTGACCAGTACCTTTTCTCGACACTGTTCTGCAGGATCTCCAAGGAAGAACCGGTGCCTGTCACACGACTCGATCTGGATGAGCTGAAGGCCGAGCGAGTGGGCATTTTCCGTCAGATCGGTCAAACTGTCTTCAAGCGTGCTGTGTCCAGCGAGAGATCGCGCGAAGACAAAAACCGAGACAAGAGCATGTGTCTCGAGGACGAATCTGGCCGAAGTAGAGACTGCTCACCAGCATTGACACCCACCATCTCGGCCGTCTCGAGCTCGTCGATCCCTCCTTTCAACCCTTCATCCATTTAAGCTGAGCGCAGCTGTCGCGACCAGCTTCGCAATTGATACGAGCAACTACACCTGCTCTATCATCCAAAATCTCACAATTACGAACACCAAACTATGTGCAAATAAAAGGAACGGCGTTTTTATCTTTTTTATCAATGGTCGGATTTGCATCGGGAAGATTTCGGTATCCGGTTACTAGCATGGGAGTGGGATAAATCATTCGTGTTCGGTATTGGGAATCATGTTTTACTCTTCTTCGTCTTTTACCAAGCCTGGAGACGCAAGATTCCAGGCACTTTTCCATTTTCATGCTTCGCATAATTTCCTGTGGCATCTGTCTCCGCCCTCTTTACTATTTTCCTTTGTTTGTGTCTCATACCCTCAGGCGATACCCTCTGCTCCAGAGCATTACTTTACTCGTGTTTTCTTGTATCTGTTTATAGCATGCATTATCCTGTGCAGGAGTTTGGCGACTGGGTTCATGATGGTGCAACGCATACCCGTTGTCTTGAGACGAGCATGGACGTCTGTCAGCGGCTGCTACAGAGCACCGAGGAGCATCTGAAAGCGGGCGCAACGGATAATTGGGCGTGCAACAAGGAGTTTCCTGGTGTCAGATCTGTTATCTGCATATTGCAGCTGCATTGAATCTATTGCGATTCACATTGCCATTTGAACCAAAGTGGCCATGGTGCTGCGAGCCATAACATGTAAAAACATGGGCCCAAGCGGATGGCTTGCCCTGTTATTGTCGAAATACCGGCGAGGAGGTGGAGCCTCTGGCCAAAATACCTATCGTGTACTCTTAGGAGGTTTTCTGTTCTCAAAGTGTATTTCGCTAGTTATACTTATATTTTAATCAAACAATAGGGGGCAGGAATCCTCTACCTATCAACAAGCTACTCTCCTCGAACCTACCTTTTTAGACAAGTCGACTTTTAAAGATAGCTTTATGATATCATTTGCTGGCGCAAAACTTGATCTACTACTGAGTAGGCATGGACTTGCTCATTGGGAGCTTTCGTCATTCTGTCTCACTTAATCCTCGCATTAAAATATCAGCTCGAAAAACACGGCTCGAGATCAGACGTTTAAAAACACCCTTCTCCTTGTACATACATCCATCCTCGTCTTGTATACAGTCGGACAATCACCGAAATATAGCGCAAACCCTGGCTCGGCTTAAAGTCCGCGCGGGGGGAAATCCATTCTGCGGAGACGGAAAAAACGCGGGGAGATCTGCTTTACCGCTACTTATTGTTTCTCGGAGCGGAGCAAGAGACGCAAATCCGATCAAGGTGAGAGTAGCTTGTAGCCGCAGTATATGTTAAAGCATAAATGCATTCATGGTAAGAGAGAGAGAGAGAGAGAGAGAGATTAGCGAGTTACTTCGTGCAGTCACAAGTCTTCGATTTGCTTTTTTATATTTCTTCTATATCACCTAGGAGCAGCCGAAGTGCTGACTAGTGATCAAGTTTTTATTTGCTTCAAGACTGGATTCAACAATGACTGCTGATAAGAAGGACGTCGAGAAAGGGTCGCAGAGGTCGAAAGCAAAAGATGATCCAATCACCATAGCAGAGCTGTTCAGTTTGGCGCAAAGGAAACTCCCCAAGCAGATTTGGGACTACTACGCTTCTGGGTCTGATGAAGGGTACGCTGTGAGGAGAAACAATAAAGCTTATGATAAGTATGCGTGCCTGTCTCGTTCTACTATGAGTGAGAATACGAAGTAGTAAATGAGAGGTAGTTCACCTTACTGATTTCTCACATGCATATATAGACTTATCATCCGGCCACGCGTTCTTCGAAATGTCGCTACTATCGACACGAGCACCAGTCTACTCGGATATCGCTATCCATTCCCTGTGGGGATCGCCCCGACTGCGATGCAGAAGCTAGTTGGGGGCCATGGAGAGCTGGATATGGCTCGTGCTGCGGCCAAGATCGGGACGACTATGATTCTGTCAACGCAGTCGACGACGTCTTTAGAGGATGTCATTGAGGCGCCTCCTGGTGGACGGCCGGAGAATTTCTGGTTCCAGATCTATGTCTCGGTTGATAGGGAGAAGAGTGCGAGTTTGGTGAGGAGGGCTGAAGGTTTGTTTACTTTGTTGTCTTTGTTGCTCATATCAGTGGATATTGTAGGGATAGGTTTTGAGTGAGGCTGATCCATTTCGTGTCGTGCAGCTGCTGGATACAAAGCCATCGTCCTCACAGTAGACACGCCCATTCTAGGAAACAGGATCAACGAACGGAAAACACCTCTCGCCCTCCCGGATCACCTTCATCTTGCGAATATCGAAGATCCTAATAACAAGCCGAAAGTGTCCAAACCTACCATGAACCGACTCTTCATGGACGCCCGCACTGCTGAAGAAGCGTACAGACTCTCTCAACAGGCACCATCACCGACTATGAATGACGCCAGTCTCACCTGGCCTGAAGCCATGGATTGGCTTCGTTCTCAGACTTCCCTGAAAATCATCCTCAAGGGGATCATGACTGCTGAAGATGCCCTTCTTGCCATTGAACATGGGGCAGACGGCATCGTCGTCTCGAACCATGGTGGTCGCCAGCTCGATTCGGTGTCTTCGACCATTGAAGCGTTACCCGAAGTTGTAGCTGCTGTTAGAGGTCGAGTTCCAGTTATTCTGGACGGGGGAATCCGCAGAGGCAGCGACGTGTTCAAGGCTCTTGCGCTGGGTGCAGATTTCACGCTCATTGGACGTCCGTCGCTTTGGGGATTGAGCCATTCGGGCCAGGAGGGCGTGGAGAACGTTTTGAATATTTTGGAGAGAGAGCTTTCTCGTACGATGACTTTGGCGGGGGCAAAGAAGGTTAGTGATATTCGGAGCGGAATGCTGGGAGTTGAGAAGAGGGAGGGGTTTGGTATTTCTAGGTTGTGAGTCGAGTCGAATTGAGGATGAATAGGACATGCAGTTTATAGATTTAGTTTCTTTCATTGTGAAGACAATTAGTGCCTTTATTCTTAGAACATATACCTACTTAAAGAGACTCTATTACGACTTCCAGCTACTAGCCCCTAGGGCACTTGCCCCCGTCGCTAGCCACACATCCAAAATGATATAACCTTCCCAAAAAGGAAATCACAACAACATCACCTCTCCAAAACCAGCAAAAAAGCTCACATCCCCGGCCTCCCTAGGGAGGAGGAGGATGCTACGAAAACCCCACCTTGCTTGCGGCGGGCAGGGTTTTTTCACCCCTGGAGGTATTATGATATAGGGCTTCATTTGATGTCTTGGAAAATCCGACCAGCCACCACTTCCTCAATCATCTGCCCCCTCCAGGGTTCGAACCGAGAGCCTAGCTGGTGCAAGTAGTTAGAGACTGCTGCTCCAACCACTAGACCACCTAGTCTCCCGGGGTTACTGCTATTTCTTTGTTCTGGAATATATGGGAGATGTGGTCTTGTGTTATGATCGAGGGAACTGAAAGCTGTCACGTGGCAGTGTTGTGTTATTGGGAGTTGACGAAAATCCTGACCAGAGATCCTAAATCCGTGTCACGTAATCCTTCAAAAAAGAACGAATATTAAGCGAAGATGGCACTTTTCCGCTGTTGCTTTCCTATATCGAGGTGGCCGCTGCGAGTGGAGTTTTCATCGCAACTGTTTCAGCACAGAACGATTCAGATGCTCTGGCGAGACTGATTTGATGCCTGATAGATGCAAGTTCAGATTCAAATCTCCTAGAATGCTCCTCAACACATGGCGAACTCCCTCTCTTCCACTGATAGCAAGCCCATAGACGTATGGTCGTCCAACCAGTACCATCTTCGCACCCAGTGCCAGAGCCTTGATGACGTCTGCACCACAACGTACTCCTGAATCAAATATGACTTCGATGTCCTGTCCTACCGCATCTACGATGTCTGGGAGGACGTCTAACGATCCGACGCCGCCATCTTGTTGACGTCCGCCGTGGTTCGAGACAACAATTCCCTGCATGCCATGCTGGACGGCCAACTTGGCATCCTGAACACTCTGAATCCCCTTTAGAACGATAGGGCCATCCCAATGCTTTCGCAGAAACTCGAGATCTTCCCATCCATGGCTCGTTCCTGGGAAGATCGTATGCGCCCAGTCAGAAGCAGCAGTCGCCATATCGTCCTCGATTTCCTTTCCGTGCTCCTCCTTGAATTTCCTTCGGAACACAGGGTCAGAAAAGCCTATCTCGACACCGATGTTGTCTTTTCTCAGGAAAGGGTTATATCCGTTACTGAGATCGGAGGGTCGCCAGCCCAATATGTATGTGTCCAGGGTCACTACCAGCACCTTGTAATTTGCAGCTTTGGCTCTGTTGAGAATGCTGACGGTGATGTCGTTCTGTTCGTTAGAAGGCCAGTATAACTGGAACCAGCGCGATCCATTGCCATTGGCCTTTGCAGCATCTTCAATACTGGTCGAGGATGCGCTGCTGAGGATATACGTGACGTTGTCCGCGTCCGCTGCAGATGCAACAGCTTCTTCGCCATCGCGATGGAAAATTCGCAACACCCCAACAGGGGCAATTGCAATTGGAAATTCGTATTCGTCGCCAAAAAGTTTTGTTTTCAGGCTCGGGAAATCCGATTTCACCAGACGTGATGGAACAATGCCCCATTTCTTGAACGCTGCGCGGTTGTTGTCGTCTGTTTCTCTCGTGCCAGCAGAGCCCCAGACGTATCCGAAACTATCAGCTGAAAGACGTTCCTTGGCTAATGCCTCCCAGTCGAGAGGATCGAAGCTGATTGACGGTCTCTTGTCCTTGAGTCCATCTTGGTAGACTTCGATTTCGTAAGAGTATGGTGGGTTAGGCTTCGAAGTCATCGCGATATCTTGTATGAAGGTCCACAGGAATGTATGATGCTCGACTGCAGTAACAGACACCTAGTTTTATAACCGATGATCCTGCCAGCGTTCAAGTATGCGTCAACAGACCGGAATCCGATCGAAAGCATTCGGGATGTACCGAATGCGAGATTCCGGTTTTTCTCTACATTCCCGATCCGCATGGTTGATTTACCAACTGATGATCCCGAGTGTTTATCGAGACATATCCATGGATGATGCAGTTATGCTGTTATACATATTGACGACGTCATCCATAATTACCTGATATGGTATAGAATGTGGAGAGACTGGAGAACATAAAATCAAATCAGCGTTCTCGATGTTCTCTCCGAACGTTCTCTCGGCCGAGATGTTTGAACATCAACCATTGACTTCCCACAACCTAGCAATGTCCACCAGTGGAGTATGGATTAGACTGTAGAGTAGACCGCATGTTAGAGAAATCAAGGAGTAAATCAATATGGCTTATACCGGGTCACTCATTCAACTGAGCACTTTACTTGTCATTGCCGTCAAGATGCAATAGTATGTACAGAGTACTTTGAGCAGATATCGATAATCGTACGATCCAAGCTCAATTTGTACTGATACGGGATGATGGATGGGTTAAGAGACCCATAGCAAAGTCATCCCGAAGGTACCGAAACATCCAACGCGGCCGAATAAGATGGTAGCTGTGCAAGCTGCGACTCCGTTTCAAGACGACATGATCTCCACGCCGACTATTGCATGACATCAACCCGGGGAGCCCAGGCACTTCTCCGAATCCAACAACACATACTCTTTTTGAACCCACCACGTACTCCATATTTGTATTGCATGTTCCTCATCTGTCTATCGTTTCGGCCGATCGCACACGTTAGCGCGAATCGTCTGCCCCGGACAGACTCTGTTCGGTAATGATATAGCTGTCTCGGTTCCTGCACGTAGATCCGCGCCGGCTATTCTGCAATCTAGACGAGGGGTCGGCCAGAGCGTGTCTGTCTTTTAGCGCTCGTCCGGGGAAATAAAAGACTCTGGGGTACTAATTACTGTTCCTTTTCTGCTCTTGTTAAGCTTGCTAAACTTGTGGAGGGAATAGGCTATCCCACAGAAACCATGTTACAGTCCGCGTCGCGAGCAGGACATCGTCCACTTCAAGCGCTCTTTTTAAGGAGGCCCAATGCGCGTCAGAGCCCAATTCGCAAAGAGCAAGTTCATATTCGGTACTCAAGGCAATTCACATCGTCTCACACTCTTCTTCGACCAGACGACGGTAAGTCCGCGCTGTTCAATGTCTTCTGGAACAAATCTAGCTAACAGTATATCAGAACGTCCAGCGCAAGACACTTCTTCCCAAGGACAAAACCATCAATCCACGAGAAGCAACTATGGTCTCATCGCATCCGGTATGCCTTTTTGATAGACTGTGTTCAATGCATTTCCTATGCTGACCTTGTTAAGCGTTCGGTGCGGCGCTCGCGCTTGCGTCCCTTGGTGGTTACTATGTAGGGGCCGGAAAGCAGCAACAACCGCCAGCGCTGACAACTTCTACGACACCTTTGCAAGATATGCAGCCCCCGCAGCATGATACTTCTCCAGAAAATATCAAAGCAGCTACTGCGGAGTTCGAGGAGATTGTAGGAAAAGACAACGTTTTGAGCGAGAAAGAAGCAGTAGAGACATATGCCACTTCAGACTGGTCCTCCTATACGCCCAAAAAGACTGAAGTTGCAGCTGTGGTGGTGTCACCATCCACTACAGAGGAAGTCTCTCGTATTATGAAAGTCTGCCACAGACGACGACTGCCTGTGACTGCGTACGCAGGGGGTACTAGTTTAGAAGGTCATTTCGCACCAACAAGAGGAGGGGTTTGTATCGATTTTGCAAACATGAACCAAATATTGAAGCTCCACAAAGATGATCTGGATGTCGTGGTACAGCCTGCAGTGCAATGGGAACTTCTGAACGATGAGCTTTCCAAGGATGGACTTTTTTTCCCTCCCGATCCCGGTCCAGGTGCAATGATCGGTGGTATGGTCGGTACTGGGTGTTCTGGAACGAATGCATATGCCCACGGTACCATGCGTGACTGGGTGGTCTCATTAACTATCGTGCTTGCTGACGGCACTATTATCAAGACCAGACAGAGACCTCGAAAGTCAAGCGCTGGTTATGATCTAACCAGGGCATTTATCGGAAATGAAGGCACACTTGGATTGGTAACTGAAGCAACTCTGAAATTAGCCATCAAACCGAGCAATGAAAGCGTGGCAGTGGCAGCCTTCCCTACTATTCACAGCGCTGCCGCATGCGTCTCTGATATCGTCAAGGAAGGTGTTAACGTTGCAGCAGTTGAGCTTATGGATGATGTCCAAATGAAGATCGTCAATATGAGCGGAGGATCCGCTCGAACATGGGAAGAGGCTCCTACGCTGTTCTTCAAGTTCGCAGGCACCCCTGATGCGGTAAAAGAACAGGTTAAGATTGTACAAAGGCTAGTGGAGAAGGCTAACAGCAAGTCATTTGATTTTGCTCGCAACGCTGAGGAAATAAATACACTGTGGAGCGCAAGGAAAGTAGCTCTCTGGAGTGTCTTTGAAATGCGAAAGGATCCCAGTGACCATTTTTGGACTACGGATGTTGCCGTTCCTATCAGCAGGCTGGCAGATATCATTGAGGAGACTAAAGACGATATTCGCAAAAGTGGCCTTGTAGGAGGCATTGTTGGACATGTTGGAGACGGTAATTTCCACGGTAAGTTTCCATCCTTGTAAGAAACTTTCCAGATTAAAGCGCTAACGGACCATAAAGCTTTCCTTCTCTTCAGTGAAAAAGAAAAGAAAATAGCAGAAGGTCTCGTTCACCACATGGTCAAGCGTGCTGTAGAAATGGAGGGCACGGTTACTGGGGAGCATGGTGTTGGAATGATCAAGCGCGACTATCTTGCCCATGAGCTGGGCGAGTCTACAGTTGACGCGATGCGTCGAGTATGTGATTTCCAGCTATACCCCGTGTTAACTTACAGTCACTGACATTTCGGATACGTGCTCAGATGAAACTTGCGTTTGATCCTTTGTGTCTGCTCAACTGTGACAAAGTTGTAAGAGTCCAGCAACCGAAGCCCGGTGAAGTCTCAGAGTGGTAGTTGCGGACATGATGTCAATTCTGGAGTTTGGAAAAGTAAAAAGTTTCTTGAGGACCATTTGACTACTATTGCAGAGATTACTTATTTGATTGGCATACCCACAGAGTCAGTGACTTGACAGAGACGTTAATTCAGATATGGGAGGACCATCTAGGATACATTAGCAAGAGCTTTATAATATCATCAGACAGATCTATAGTACCTCAAAACGATGAGCAATATGACATGTGTCTATATGATGCACGATTCTATTAAATAAGTCTCTATCGAACAACCTCGAGGTCATCCTTCTGCCCGCTTAATTCCCGCATCATCCAACGTCAATTCTGCGTCGTTAAACTCGTCGGACGTGGGCAGATCGATATGTATACTCGAAGAAACAGCCACACTCATGGAAACTTCTCCGTCACTGCTCAGTTCCAAAATATGCCCTCCAGCCTTGTGGTCCTCACTGATGAAATGGAGGTGCTGGCCGGCGACTGCAAATCCCTGCCATGACTTTGGCGATCTGAAGCCAATGATCGTCGCTTCAATGTTCTCGTAATCTTTGACAAATTGATTATCTTTCAATTCCGAAAGTGGTTGCCCCTTATACTCTTGCCCCCTCACTGTTCGCGCCTTGATATGCGTGAACCGCCCCGTAATGCGATATGACAAGAAAAGATTTGTTGCGTGAGGTTTAAACTTTTCCAACTCCTTCTCGATAGACGTCTTATCCGCCAATGTCACCTGTTTTGTGTTGTCAGGGACAAAGTTCGTGCATACCCCGTAGGGGATCTGCTCGTCTGGGGAGGCTACGGAGATGTCGCCTCCAGCGCGGAGTTTGTAAACTGTTCCATCAAGGAATAGGAGTTCCCCGTCCATTCGGGAAAATGTCCCTAGGCCCTGGTTGCCTTTCTGTTGGAACTTGGAGACTGAGATTCCGGTTTCACTGACGCCATCCATGAGGGCATTCAAGAGAGAATATTGATAGATGTGATTTTTCTCCATGGCAGTAGTCCAGGGCACCACGGTACTCAGATAGATACTCTTCAAGATTCGGGTTAACGGTATCGGGCTCGGAGGCCTTGTCGCGGTACTTTCTTTCTTGTTAAATAGAATTGACCAATGGCTGAAATAGACTGCAAGGAAGTTTATCGCAACTCGAGCAATAAGTTATAAGTTACTCTGGTAATATATGCAAGATGGCCGATGACGCCATGTGGATCCCAAGCGGGCTTCCGTAGAAATGGTAAGATCTGAAAAGCACATATCCTTAGGTCGGGAAAGGCGATCCGGGTCTTCCCATTGCCGTCTCAAATAGAATTACTGCGTTTATTAATATGCGTTTTGACAAAGACACTATGTATACCTGGCAGGATAAAATGTTCAATATGTTATCCCATACACTTCATTGAATATGGGAGACCGTAGTGACCTGTAATGCAACAAAGTACGTACCCCCGCTATCTACGAACCCATAGCTTCAAGATTTCTGTGCTCTATGAATTAGGACATTAATCGAAATATCGTATGGAATTGTGGTATACCCTCTTGCTGTGGTTGTGTGACCCGAGGCAATAATAGACCGTGGATATCACGACAAGAAATAGATCACAATTATATATATAACTATCACTAGTTAAGTATTGCGATTGTGGAAGACCATAATGCAAAGGGACAGATGGAAGGCACTTTTTTTTGGAGGAGTATCTGACATGCATAAACAGACCTTAGTGAAGATAGAAGTTACTCTTATGATTTGACCGTGTCTTCTAATGGCTCTTGTTCTAGAGATCTACCATCAGCTAAGTCTTGGGAGCCTAAGTGCTTACTCCCTCGGCCCTAATACTACTTGGCATCGCACGTAGGGTGACAACGGTAATGATTCATATAAAGCTCGATAAGGCACAATTCTCTCGTGATCCTGCAGGATAATAGACCCTTGTTCGAATATACATCATACACACAACTTTTTGTCCATTAATATGGAGACCATTACCAACTCAGCTATTTCCAACCTAAAGGAAGTAGGGCTGGAAGACGTCGTTTACTTACCTGGGCAGGAACTATACGACGAACGTGTTGCTTCGTATTGGTCCAAGTCTGCTCAGTTGAATAAAAACAGGCTGATTAGGCATGAGATACGAAGCTTGATGTTACATGAGAGAGGCCTTGCTTGCTGCTTCTAAGTATACCAAGTTCATCCATAGAATCAATCCCAAAGAAGACATGTCTACAAGAAAATGGTCGAGTTCTGTTTAATGCTATAAAACACCCATCTTATTTGCATTCCGTCTTCGAACAGTCTCTACTTACTGTAAAGCCAGATTCTTACAGTATCTACCCGAAAGCGGGTTCATGCCTACCGTATACCTCTGCAAATAATTTTCTTTGTTGTCTTTGTTCACAAAATTGTGGGACTTCTTCTCATAAAAGGCCCCCATTCCCAGTCTATCACACGTTCGAATTGACCTGACGAAGGTGCGAAGTTATAGAAATTGCTTCCATTTCTGCTGATTTGAAATAGCTTGGAATGGCTAAAATTGAAATCGAACGCAAGTTCATCTACAAGCCATCTCTCTTTGCATCTTTCATTCGTGGCCTTGGCGACCCTCCTTTCACAAACCTGACAATCAAAGGAGAACGCAAAATCCACGACATCTACTACGATGCTCCTGTCGCATCCACTATTGATGGAAATACAGACGCTAGAGGATCTGCGCCTGGGATCCTCGAGAGGAACGGGATATGGATCAGACGACGCAATGAGCGATGGGAAGCTAAACAACGTCTTGTCCTTCCGCAACAGAAACAACAGGAAGATGAAACAGAGAAAAAAAGAGACTACTATCTCAGAACAGCCTTCGAAGAACTCACCTGTCCGCTAGCTATTCATAATCTCGTGAGGAGATACATCCCTTCTGCGCCGGGTGCTGATGGCCACTTTGGTCTGCGGCCCATCGCCGATTTCTCAACGAACCGGGTGCTAGCTGTTGCTGATGGACGGTTCGAGATTGCGTTGGATCATGCATCTTTTGGGCACTTCGTTGGAGAAGTAGAGTTGCTAGCAGACAAAGGGAAGGAAGCGCAAGCTCAGAAGGACATCGACGAGTTTATGGAAATGCATCGCTGGTTTTTCTTCCCTGATGAGACAGAAGGTGCAGACATGAAGAGAAGGAAAAAGAAATACATGCTACAAGGAAAATTGTCTGCGTATTTTGAGAAATACCCTGTCAAGTTTTAACATGTGAAAGATCACTTCCACAGCGACCTTTACTTTTTGCAGATAAGACGCTCAGATGTTAAAGAGAGAAACTCAGACGGAGAAATATTCGATATGATATCTTATGCCGCCTTGATGCTATGAGTATCCAGAATTATGACTGGCGAAATTCCATTCCACACGCTGGAGTACATCATCTTGAATCTGACAACCATCAACTGAAAGACATAATCTCCAGACCGTCCCAGTTCATGAGTTGCTATATCAAACATTAGAATCGATACGACTTAAAGTCGAATTGGATACATACCTCAAGCTTGCTCTTGATATCATCGTAGACTTCGTCCAGAACACCGCTACAGTCGAACTAATAGCCTCTATTTAGCAACCAAAACTCAATGTCATATCCAAGTATACCCTTACCTCAATCAGTCTACCAATACCTTTCATCGACTGGATACATGGCAAAGTATCCGTCTCGAACTGAATGCACCTTTTGCAGAATGTCTCCACATTGTCATCGACGCGATTCGACTCCTGGGCTCGGTCAAGAACGCGTCGTTCCATTGTCTTGTCGTCGCAAGAGAAGTACAAAGCGTATTTTGGCGGGCAGAACTAGAAAGCCCCACAATTAGACAACTGTCATTTAATAGTCTCCAAGTATTGTATAACTTCCAGACTATAAGCACGAGATAGAGACTTACGTCGTGCTGGAACATCATCATTTGGTCCTGACTCCGAGGAAATCCATCAAGGAGGACTGGGCCAGTCGTTTTGGACAATTCTCTCCCAAGCGCATTTGCAACCACATAGTTCGGCACCAACTTCCCTTCGCGCATGGCATCTTCCATCTCGTTCAAATCTGGGTCGTCACGAAGGAGGTCGCCGACGCAGACGTGTAAGAGTCCAAGGTCGTGCGCCAGACGAGCACAGATTGTACCCTTTCCAGCCCCTGGCCCTCCTGTGTTATTGCATATCAGTAGCTATTTGTGGAAGAAAACCAGGGGATACTAACCGAAAACATAATAGAAGTCTCGTTTCGGAGGAGGCTGTTCAATCCTGCGCCTGGAGTTGAAATTCATGATAGGAAATGCCAGAGGGTATTGCTGCTGATACAACCCCATTGTTTATGCTGTCTTGCGGATCGTTGGTTGGAAAGAGAGAAAACTTGACTATCTATCCAAGAAAGGCATTCAGCACATATATGTATGAATAGCTTCCGCTTATAGTTCTTCAGGTAAATGGAAGATGCCATCCAGATACTGGGGAACTGCGGTGTCATTCATTGTGTACGTGATCATAATATGGCGGGAATTTCCAGCAATGGGGGTAATGGGGCGCGCCTTCAGGGTCCGACAGCTTAAAGAACTCATTGTAAAAAGTAACACAAATCCTCAGAAATGAACAGGAACCAAGTGAAAATGTCTGGTTTGGGTGACTATTAGATCAGGAATGTTCTTTTAACAGACGACTAGAAGTTTTGGATAGTAGGTGCCCTTTAACTCTTGCTTGTTCTTTCTTTATGAGGACTAAAAGGGTGTTGTATCATTTCTCTTTTCAGACCGAACTATATGTTGCGCAGTTCTAAACTCTTATCAGTCCATCCTTCCTGTGGTGAATACTTCTCCTAGATCTCACAGCAAACCCAGCTGCATATATCACCAGTTACACAACGGAGCAACCCCGATATTGTATATCTCTTCCTCTCCGAATCCTGCAGCTAAGTTGAAATCAGGATTAGCGGGATCGCGGGCGTTGGTTAAGGCGCTGTTTAAAATGCGTTTGGCGGTCTCTTCATCAGCGGTCAAAACTCAATCCAAACCAAACCCCGGCCGATCCCTCGACGATCGCTTAGAGTCATTCAACAATGGCGACCAATTTCAAGTCAGATTTTTACCCCAGTTGTGATTGATATCATCAATCTGATTCCCAGTTCAATCCTGTGACAGAGGAATACATATACATTTCGTTCCACGACTAGCAGTCTACTTATCTCAATTTCATCAGACAATAGTCGGGATCCCCGCAGTCGCAACGATGTCCGAGTCAAAATCCGGAGTAGACACACAGGGAATCGCCCACCGCGTCACTCTGGATAATGACGAAGGGCCTGCATGCGCATTAGAAACCAAATTTGAACATGAAAAAGACATTCCAGAGCCAACAATTGTCGTTCCATTATCAGGTCATCTACCGCCGAATGGAGGCGCTGTGGCCTGGCTTCAAGTCCTCGCTGCGCATCTCGTTGTCTTCAACACATGGGGATATGCCAATAGTTTCGGAATATTCCAAGCATACTATGCTTCGTGGCTCTCTCTTCCCGCGTCGACTATCTCCTGGATCGGGAGCATCCAGGTCTTCTTGATATTCCTTATCGGCTCAGCTTCGGGATCCGCCTTGGACAGAGGATATTACCGCTGGGTACTGTTGTCCGGAAGCACGCTGCAAGTACTTGGAATATTCATGACGAGCCTCTGCACGCGGTACTGGCAGTTATTCCTCGCACAGGGAATCTGTCAAGGGCTAGGAAATGGCCTCGTCTTCTGCCCGACGGTTGCATTGGTGTCGACCTACTTCACGACGAAACGCACCATCGCTATCTCGTCAGCTGCAAGCGGTGCCGCAACTGGAGGAATCGTCTTTCCCTTGATCGCACAGCAACTGCTGCCTCGAATTGGCTTCCCCTGGACAATTCGTGTCATGGCCTTTGTGGTACTATTTAACACAGCGGTGGTGATATCTACCATCCAAACGCGGATTCCACCGCGCAAGACCGGCAAACTTATCGAATTAGCAGCATTTAAAGAGTTACCATATCTGCTTTTTACAATTGGCATGTTCTTTATACTCTGGGCCACTTATTTTGCTTATTACTACGTGAGTCATCCTTTCACTGCAGTACTCGCTCTTGTATTTATCTGGAATTCTAGGTCCGTCCGTACGCACTCGATATTCTGCATGTATCACAAACGACGTCTTTTCATATCCTCCTCATTTTCAACGCCGTCGGAATTCCTGGTCGTGTCATTCCTGCCCTGATCGCAGATCGCTACTTTAGCGCCATCACAGTTCTTATCCCAGTCGTATTCCTCTCTTCTATATGTCTCTACGCATGGCAGTCCGTACGAGCGCTTGCATCTGACCTAGTCTGGATTGTATTCCTCGGGCTTTTCGCTGCTGGGATCCAGGGCCTCTTCCCATCAACTCTCGCCAGTCTGACGAAAGATCTGAGTAAAAGCGGCACCCGAATCGGTATGGTATTTACGATTATTAGCGTGCCATGCCTGACGGGACCGCCATTGGCAGGTAAGTTGATTCAGGCGGGCGGTGGTAATTATATTGCGGCGCAAATCTGGGGAGGGACATGCTTGCTTCTGGGCGGTGGGATTATAGTGGCAGCAAGGGGAGCGAGTTTGGGGTGGCGGTGGAAGCCCGCTGAGGAATGAGTAATGCATGTAAAAGGACCGTATAGAGTTTCTCGATAGAATAGACTGTTAATGAAATATAGCAAACATGCTTCGTCCCCCCATTATTATCCGCAGAAAATCTGGCTGTCATTTACCCTGTTACCATTGAAGAATCCCTAAGGGTTTCACAAAGAAATACCCAACCCTGAAAGTCTGAGAGGGTATATTGTATTTCCAGTTATACGAGAAAGGATTATAGGCCATCAAACTTCTTCTAATGTAAGCTTGACTGTTTCGGCGTATAAAGCCACCGTCCCCTTGCAACCATAGAATCTCTATAGAGACAATGTAAACCAGTCAATGCGAGCAAAATTGAACTATCCAACACTAGCATACATACGGCAAATTCCAATTGAATTACCAGGCGTCTTCTTGTGTCCTCAACGCCGATATAGCCGCACACACGTGCCACACATTCACTCATGATGCGGTTGATACTCTATAAAAAGAAGCCTTATTCACACCTGGGAATGTAGTCCTTTCATTGTTAAGAAATAGTTATGAATGAAAGAGCTTGTCGTCTGTTAGCCTAGGACGCTCCAGCTCCAGATACAGATACAGAGATATAAGATACTTACCTACCATCCCACTACTTCTCATATCCCTGTAATAGCCAAACACAAACTTCTACACTGTGCTAATCCACTTACCATTCAACATGGCTCTTCCACACTCTCCTCGCATCCGCAGTCCTGGGAACCATCATCCCCTTCATCCTCTGGATAATCTTCGGAAACATCAATTTCAGCACTCCCAAAGTCACCCCCTTGTCCGTCAACTTCCACTTCTCGCGCAAAGCAACTACGAATGCGGCTTCTGCTTCCACACCGAAAAGACCTCACACGTCGAATCGTTCGAAAACATGCAACGCGGCCTTTGGATGCTCAAGAAAGCGGGCATGAAGAAGATTAACTTCGCTGGAGGCGAGCCCCTTCTCTATCCGAAACTTCTGGGCAAGCTGGTTGCGTTCTGCAAGGAGGAGCTGAAGTTAGAGTCGGTGTCGATCGTGACGAATGGGAGCAAGCTGACGGAGAGGTTCATGGCGCGGTCAGCGAAGTATATCGACATTATTGCGGTTTCGTGTGACTCGTTCGATGAGAAGGTCAATGTGCAGATTGGGCGTGGGAAAGGGGCGCATTTGGAACAGGTGCAGGAGGTAGCGAGGTTGTGTCGGAAGTATGATGTCAAATTCAAGGTGAACACGGTGGTTAACCGGTACAATGTGAAGGAGGATATGAATACGCAGATGCAGTCAATTCAGCCGTTCCGGTGGAAGTGTTTCCAGGTGCTTATTGTGGAGGGAGAGAATGATTCCACGTCTACAATCCGCGATGCGCGTCGGTTCCAGATCACGGATGAGAAGTTTCAGCAGTTTTGCGATAGGCACTCGCATAACCCATTCTTCGTCCCGGAGCCGAATGATGTGATGCGCAGCTCCTATTTGATTCTGGATGAATATATGCGGTTTCTGAACAAGGGGACTGGTGCACCGACGGAGTCGATACTCGATGTGGGTGCTCGCCGCGCTCTGGAGCAGGTTTACTGGGATGAGGAGAGTTTTAACAAGCGCGGAGGTGTCTATGACTGGTCGAAAAATGTTGCTGGAGGTGGTTGTACGTCTGAGAAGAATCCTGATCTGGAATTCTGAGTGGTGGCTTTGCGTCCTGGTGCATTTCGGCGTCGGCTGTATCTAGTCACAGTGTGGAGAAAATCATCGAACGTCAAGGGCTGGTCCCTGACTCTTCCAATATCTACCATGTCGTATCTGAGTTTGGTGTTTCCAGTAACTTCTTGTTCTGTTACTAAGTTGTCAGAGAGCGGAATATTGAAAGTGATCAATAAGCCAATTCAAATCTTTATCACGCTAGTTGTTTACTCATACGGTTTGGTAGATGATATCGTCTATAAACAAGGAAATTATTACTCTATTCTATATCCCAATTATAACATTGATATGTCAGACAAGAAATGAACAACGGTCCAATATTTTTGTGGTCCTGTTGGAGTGTTGTATGCACTCGATTCACGTATACCTACATGATCTTTTTCAGTTACTCGGGTATCGTAAGTTGTTGAAGACAAACTCCATGCCGTTTACCGTCTTTTCCTTTTGTCCCGTACAGAGTCGATGTTTTGTCTCGTCCTGGAGAAATCTCCGGACTTCGATGAAATGATGAGCACTCCACGTCCTGCATGGCTTGTTTCGAGAGGAACATTGTTGAAATCCTCATCGCCGTCACGGCTCGCAATCAATAGAATGGACCCAGACAGCGTATGTACCGCATGAGTATGTACAAACGAAAGCTAAACCACAAGATGCAGATGAATGGTCGAAAGTTTAAGGGGATTGTAGGAACAGCAGGCTTAGGCTTCCTGGGCCCAGCGGCGTTCTCGCAACGGCATCTCTTCTCCCGCACGAGCACGAGAACCGTCGAGCTCGCGGCGCCAGGCCCAGTATTCGCCTAGACGGACCTCCGCATAGGAAGCATAGTCGAAGTCGATTTGAGAAATGGTCGCTTGGATAAGCGCCCACACTCCCCTATGTCCTTGATCAGTATGGTTTCTCTTCCAGGTTAGATGGGACAATTTACCAGTAGAAGCCGGGGATACCACGGAATCGGTCCACATCCTTGTAGAGCTTGTCGACGGTTTCATCCACAGCCGATTCAGGGATTCCTCCATGTTGACTGTAGGCTGCGACGTACTCCTTGAGGAATTCTTTGCGGACAGATTGAGTAGGCATCATGTTGTAATCACAATCGTAGCCGCCCCACTCTGCAAAGTGGTTGGCAATATCGAAGGCTGCTGGTGAAGGCGTGGCATACTCGTAGTCGATGAAGTTGACCGTTTCAACTCCATCTTGGGGCGTGGAGGCACCATCCTTTCGTGGGAGGATAATCACGTTCGCGCTAAGGAGATCGCAATGGCCGAAAATGAGCTGTTTCTGTCAGCAGAACTTTAGCAACAGCATACGGGTGTAATTACCCCTCCTTGCCCAATTCCAGTTCCATCATCTAGTTCAGCGACAATCTTTTCAAATTCCTTCTGCAAGTTACGTCTCCGCAGGCGTTGCTCCTCATTCTGGGTTGGCAAAGCCAATATCCATCGCTGGATAACTGTCCAGATGTTCGTACCGGGCTGTCTGGGTTTAATTGGGACTATATCGTCTGCCTTGGGTTCTTGCTCGTCTTGTGAATCGACGTCCAGCGGCCGGGAAGGGGGACCGGTTTCCGCAGAAGTAGGCGAGGCTGCCTCACTAATTGGGAGAACCGCATGCCACTGGCCCAGCCGTCTTGCAACTCCTCGCCAAACCGGGGACTTCACCAAATCTGTAGGGGCAGTAACCCGGCCGCGAAGGAATCGGTACAATAGGCCATTCTGGAAGCGCGCCAGAAGCGGAGGTGCAAGGCCACGACTGGCAAGAAGGGCGTGGGATCTGGTCTCTCCTATCCATGACGAAAATCTACTCAGCTCATTGTCGCGTTGGGCAGGAAGAGCTTAGGAGGCTGGCTTACTCTCGCGGTCTATGAGGATTTCCGTGTGGTTACCATACGCACGCATCAGTACAGCCTCATTGTCTATTTCTTCGTCGGTCAAACCGGGCTTCCGGTTCACAATTTTCAACAGCTAAGCACAGTTAGTGAAACGCTCGATTGTCCCAACCTTTCCAGAGTTCTCAAAACACACAGTGTTAGTTATGCCGTCCGTGAATCGCACGAACTCGATGTTGTTCTCGGGGCCCTCCCAGTGTGGGTTGAGGGTTAACACCAGCCTGAGTGCAGATGCTTGCGAGTCTGCATGGTTGTATGACTGCGCGATATATCTGGGCGTTCCTGGAGCAGTGTTTTCGAGGGCACCCATCTTGAAAAGTCGGTGTCTTCCTTGTGCTATGGCTAATTCAGATTTCTAAACCAGACTGTCCTAGTTAGCCAGAGGATATTCACAGCCTCTCGTTGAGAACAAGACAGGCAGATATCTGCAGAAACGCTAAGACAGATGCTTTCAATGGAAAGAAGCAGTTTGCAAATGCAAGCAATCCGACTCTCTTCGATACGGAGGACAGACTGTTGCAGAGAGAAAAAGCGAAAACTAACCTGATAGATCAGTGTTTTTCAAAGGAATACGCTGTTCATACACTCCGCTAGCAGGCTCTGATGAGATAGAAGAGAACCAAGAAGACGAAAGCACGAATTGGCCGGCAATTGATGCGATCGCGATGAGGGGGAAGATGTTGGGAAAGATGGAGGAGATGGTCTCGTGCCCCTGGACGACGATTGGGGAGAGCCCGAGGACGCTAGGCGCTCGTCCTCTGCGGCCGGGCCCATAGAATGGCCATTGTAATCGGCATCAGTCGTCACCCACGAGGCACCACGACAACGGCTGTCTCCTCGGATGAAGTCAGACAGTAAACTCTGTGCCAGACCCCACGGTCGATCACTCTATCTAGAGTCTTCTCTCCACGGCTGAATAAGAATCTCTGCCCTGCTCTGCTACATCACTGCCGCTCAGCGAACTGCCGGCCGCTTTTTTGCTTCTTCTGCTGCTCTCGAGGCGGCCCTGTCGTTTGTTGCATGTGATTCCTGCCACGCCCCACATGAGGGCCTCAGGAATAAACTTCCGGCCTGAGGCTGCCACAAGGGAGAGACACTATCACGTGTATCTGTAGCCCTAGCCCTGCACTGCATGTCTTCACCGCTCGCCGTATTGGATATCAGTACTGCCAGTCATACGAGTAACCATGACCTGAAATACCATAGGGTAGCATAGGGTACGGTGGTTAAGCGAATCGAATACACGCTAGCACGGCCCCACCGGCTCAACCTCTATAAAATGCCGCCAGCCGCGCCCGCACTCTTGGACTTTCTTTTTCTTTTTTTCTCCATCATCAGTAGAGGTTTACATTGACCATGTAAATCGTACCGGAGCTCCGCAAAATGCGGCGTGCTGAGGGTTATTCAAGTGCCCGATGGGTTTCCTTCCGTTCCCGGCTTCGGAGAGCAATGTCCTTTTGGGCGTGCGTTTCCCTTTTTCCCTTTCCACATATGGCTGGGCTAGGGCTTCTCTTCTCACGAAAAGATCCCCATGCGCTTTAGCTGTGGAGGGGGCGTGACAATCTATTGCCTATTATATCAAAAATCCTGGAGGCGGCTCATCTGAAGTAATCTGATGAGTGTGTCTTACGGCTGTAATTTGTAGGCAAGGGTCTTCGTGATCTTGTAAGAGACTTCATCAACAGACTTCCACTGTAGTCTGCTCGGGAGCTTCGTTATCAGATTGCAAAACAGACCAACGCGGTTTCCAGATCGTGCCTTGTTTTACGATATTCGTCTCGGGACGTCTAGCCTTGAAACGGAGTGGTGCTCATATCAACACCTGTGGTCATATAAATCTTGAACATCACTGAAATTACTATATATTCCCGGACAGTGAGAGTACAAGGACCACTCATGTCTGAACTGCGGACCAATCCCGCAACGGATATCAACCAACCCTGAACTCCTCTCCCATGCTCACCTTTCGGTCATGCAATAATGTCCATATAGTCCATTCGTTATAACAGCTTCGACTCATCATACTCGGCCAGCCCGACCGACCTGGATGCGCTCTCCAGTCCACCGATCGTCGCCGCGCAACACGGGCCAGCTGGTTCCATCCGCCTTGGCCAGAGTCAACTCTAGCTTCGTTCCCAAGACCTTATACTGGGATTTTTCCGGGTCAATGGGAGCAAAGAGGTTATATGCGTCTTTGTAACGCTTGTTGTCGGTGGTGGGCAAGTCGAACTCGACCTTCTGGGAAGAGAATTCGACCTTGGCCTTGTCCTTGTCGATCTTTTTGAGGAAGAGGGATGCGATCACGGAGGTAGCTGTCTGGTAGAAATCGTTCCTGCAGTAGATAAAGGGAAGGTATGAGACGTTTGTTTCATTTCCTACTCACCCACTGACTGCATGTCGCAACATGCGGGCTTCTTTGGGATAGACGGTTACTTACCTGACGCTTTCCACCTTCTCTTCGCCTGTAGGCTTTCCCTTGCCAACAAACAGATGTCTTGTCTTCTCCTTGCATCCTTGGATCTTCATGAACTCGTCGAACTCCAGTACCCTCCTCTTGCAGCACGACCATCCTTTGCTACCCTCGTGGAAGATTGGTTGGCCAGGGTGATGCACGCATTTCTCCTCATCTCTGGGCGCCGAGGCGTCATATGTCGCATTGCACCCTTTTCTTTTGCAAGTCGCATTTGCAGGAATCTCAAGCGATGGGTCATCATCCTCCGACTCTTCTTGCACGGGAGCAGGCGCTGGCGTGGGAGTCGGTGCTGTCTGGGGAATAGGAGCAGGGTTGACAGCAGGACGTTCAGGGAGTGAGAACTGTTCGGGTTCTGGTTTCTTCTCGGGCTCTGCAGGTGTGTCGTCGACAGTAGAATGCTTGCCTGTCGTGCAAGGTGGGATGGAGAGGAACTCATCAAACGTCAGAACGCGGGGCTTGCAGCATTTCCAGCCTGGTAAATTTCCGAATGGCCGTTAGCAGGCTTGCTCGACGTGGAACCTTTCGCAGTAGAAGAACCACAAAGTAGACTTCTGGACTCCAAGGTCCCTACCTTTTTGACCCTCGTGGAAAACTGGTGGTCCGGGATGATAGACACATTCCTCCTCCGGGTCGGTGAAGACCTTCCCACATCCTTTGTGCACGCACTTTGAACCCATGATGGCCTACTGTCTGGAGGTATGCGATTGATTCGAGAACGGCAAACGAGCAGACAAGAATGTTTTTTTAGACGTGGAAGGTGGAAGGCTGTAGAATTGGATTTTCTGGTTGCTCTTGGATATTGCGGCGAGCGCGCCGCAGGCCATGGGCTATATTGTCCAATCGGGTTAGCCTGGGCAGCTCGAAGATTCCATCATATTATCCTCTCCGCTCATGGCTTTTCCGCAAAGCTGGAAACATCCCCGCGTCTGCCAGGGCTGTGAGGTATTGACGCCCTTACTGTCCAATAGGTGTATGCTTACTCTACCATACAGCAGACGTCAACCGCTAGGATCGCTTCGTTTCAGGACAATGTTTGCCACGAGAGTCCTCTACAGCCAGGCTGTCCGCCTGACACTGTTTACACGTGCGGGCTGCGGCCTCTGCGACACCGCGAAGCACAATGTGAGCAAGTTCCTTGCGCGGAAGCCGTTACAGTATTCCGAGGTGGACATAATGGAAGCTGGGAATAAAGCCTGGAAAGACGTCTACGAGTTCGATGTGCCTGTTTTACACGTCCAGACGGAGACAAAGGCCAGCAGCGAGCTGTCCGATCCGAAGAAGCTATTCCACAGGTTTACGGAGCAGGAGGTCGAAGAAGCCGTCAATGAAGTGTCTAAATAGTCTCCGTCACGTCTACACCAGAGGACAGGGGTTTCATTCCTAAACCTTATCGAACTTATCGAACTGCTCAATAATCGACGCTCAGTATGTCGGCACAGCGGCGCCGCTCTTACCTCCCTGCGCAGTCTCCAGCGCATTGGAGAGATAACTTGGGAGCGCAACGGCATCTGCAACGACGGAGATCTGAAGATATTGTATTAGTAAAGGACAAATTACCATAGATTGACTATTGCTGTGGACAGCAGGCTGGAACCATACCATGTGGAAGCCCTGGTCCGCATACTTCTTTGCGGCCTCTCCGCCTACACAGTAGATTCCGGACCTCTTTCCTGCATCCGCAGCGGCCTTTCGGATACGCTCAATCGCAGCGCTCAACTCATCGTGAAAGGCGCCAAGCACCGGACGACCAATGTTGTTTCCCAGATCCCAGGGCCCGACAAAGAGCACATCAATGCCAGGGACCTTTGCAATCTCCTCCACCTGGATTTGGACGGTTAGCCTTTGTCATCAGAACACCAAATAGGACAGAAACTCATACGTTTTCCAAAGCCTCCTTTGTCTCGATTTGCACTATGGTAAGCAAGGCGTCGTTTGCCTGCTGCAGATACTCAACGCCCGTCACATTACCCGTTGATCCCATGGCAAACGGGCTTCCAAATCCTCGACGGCCAACAGGAGGGAACTTGGCGGATTCAACTAGCCTTCGGGCGTCGTCTGCTGTGTATAGAAGAGGGACAACGATGCCATGGGCGCCAGAATCCAGCGCCCCTATGACGGATCAGTCTACCATCGGTCATAGAACAGTATATCTCACTTACTCTTCACCATCCACCCCTCATTTGCAGCAATTCGCACAATCGGGCTGACTCCTGTGGCCGCAATTGCCGCAACAGCCTCGTGCATTTGCCAGTCTAGTCATCATGCATAAGTATACCTTCCGCACGGCTCTACCTTCAAGTAGCAGCTTATATCACGGTTTGCGAACATACCTGCAATGTTCCCATGCTCTGTATCAACACAAATCCAATCGTATCCACTTCTGGCCATCAATCTAGCATGATTTGCGCCAGGAAGCATCTGCCATGCTCCAAAGGACAAGCCGCGCTCCGTACGGAGAGCCGTCTGTAGACGATTCGCCTTCTGCATCGCCATTGTGTTCAATCAATCGAATAAGCTGCTTAAGTTCGTAGGTCTTAAAGTGGCTCGGTCCGCTATACTCGCAACGGCGCACAAGTCACAAGCAAGAGACAGAAGAAACACAATTGTAGCTATAAAGCCTTAAATCCAGGAAGCAAGAATTACAAGTAAAGGTAAAAAGAAAGAAGAAAAGACCTCAATTAAATCAATCAATGCTCTCGAAACCCGAAACCACCTACCTAGCTAACCAGCTAACCCCCACGTTCCTCTCTACGCCCCTCTCTCGCTCTGTTGTTCCCCCGAGACTTACTTGCGGGGTTGGTCCGGTTTCCATGACGCGGGGCGGGCTTTCTTCGGACATTCGGCCGAGGAGGGGGGGGTAACATCTGATTGATTACTCTATATTACTTACAGAATAATCTACTATCTGATTATAATTCTGTATGGGCTACGGGAAGCAAGAACTCTTTCCGATGATGAGAAGGTAATTCCATCTTGAAGGTATGTAGTGATGATGAATAACTATCTACGGCTCCAATTGATTCTGGTGGATTATTCCAGAGTCAAGAGAAAATAGAGACACAGAGAGGGGACGACGGAGAGACAAAGGAAGCAATCGAGACCTCGATAGATCAATACAATAATAAGAATAGTTCACTACGCAGTAATTAAGAGCATGAATGCCATTCTACATAAGGCAAGGCCCAAACCGAAAGCCTATCTTGAAACGTTCGGAGCGGCTCCGATACTTGGCCCCGGGCGTTGTTTTGACTATGTCAGAGCTCTTCACGAGCCCATTCCGATGGCATATATGGAGATGTATTATTCATGTTATTCAGTATCGTTTTTATGGTGATGGCTGATTTGGTTCTAAATGTACATGCAGGATATGGTTGAAAGTGATATGCATCTGTTTGAGTTGAATGTATAGATTTAATACTACAAGACAAGCTACTAACCACACTAATCCGCCATTAGAGAATGATTAAATATTATGCATTAGATATTATAATTATAGTTATAATCCATGCTTCACCATCATTTGAACAGAAATGCACCGCAAGACCCGCCCGCCCAACACTGGCGTCGCGACCCAAACAGATATTGTTGAATATTTCCATGACCTATATACCCGTCAATCCCTCGTCTCGTGGAGGTAGTAACTAGCTACATACAGAGCTTGTGCTCGTGGCTATCTAACGTACATGAACTTCGAATAAAATAAAGAACAGAAATCATATCGCTTGACAACGCTGGATATCGAAAAGAAGACGCCCGACTGCAGGGGAGTATACATGCAATCATTACAAGGTAATAATTCCGGGGATGGCGTAGATGAGTCCGCATAAAACAAATGCATGGAGCCCTCGCACACAAACTCCCGGGGTATTCGGGGTAAAAAGAGGAAGAAGAGAAAACGCCAGGTCCGGCCTTGATGCAAACGGACGAGACACAAGGCAACAGAGCACGTCTGTAGCCATGTCTTGTTCGTCGGTAGATATGCATGAGGAACAGTTTGCCAAACTTGCGCAAGCACTGGCGGTCCAACATATGTTGGCACAATAGACGAAATCATCAGTATGCGCACCACCCGATCTTCGAGATCGCATGGCCTGGACTCATCCAGTACATGCGCGCCAAATCCAGGTGCTCCAAAGGCAGAAGCTCGTTCGTTATCATGATCGTCATGGTCGAGAAATCAATGTCCAAAAATGCAATGAGGTGTTGAATATGAAAACACGCGAATAGTTCCTTTGTGCTGGGAACATCCTAAAACCACATGATCCCTACTACTAAGCCGATCACGATGGCCATGCAGCTCCCACGCATCTCCTTGGGGCTCGTCGAAGCTCCGGCGGCGACGTTTTGCTGTTCTGTGGGAGTTGTGGAAAGGGGAGGAGTGAGACTCGAAGCGTCAAGGAGATGAGTTTTGGAAGGTTTCGAGGAGTCTGCTGGCCCATCACATGTTGATGAATGCGGCCCGATTCCAGAGCCGTCTGGCTGGTGATGCACTGTGAATTGACTCTTCCCAATGCATTCGTGCTGAGCAGAGACCGTTTTGCTTGAGCCGGTCCATCTGTCAAACACAGCCGGAAGAACAGAACGGTCCCAGTTGCCCCAAGCGCCCGCCCCCAGGTGACAGACCTGCTGCCACGTCTCGCAGAGACTAAGGGGGAATATGTGGCCGGGTATGGATCCTGTCTTCCATGAATTGCTCGCTGTCGGACTACCAAGGGCACCTTGATGAGACGAGTTTGCAACCCCTGAAAAGACGCTGGACAGCATGTTCCGCCCAGGGAGCAGCTGTCCTAATCGGCTGTCCTTCGATTCGGAGGAAACCAACGTCCTCAACGAACGCAAAGTACCAGACAGGACAGTCACGCTGCCGGTAACGTCCTCCACCGGGTCTTTCCCGGTTGTCTCTGCTACCGCAAATGACCTTGGGTTGATGGACTCGCTGACTGTCACCTGAGGCAGGCGATAGTTGGAGCTTGGTGACACAAGGGGATCGCGCGAGAAGCAATTGTAGTCGTCTCCTATGCAGAATGTTTGCGAGCTAGTATCGATATCGAGAATGGATGCATCGTCCTGACTGCGGGAGTCTGGGCCTTCCAGGGTCAGCCAGCGCTGCAACGGATTCGACGTGACCAAGTCTTGTAACGCACGTGGAAGGTCATCAATGTGGTATGTCAGCCATTTTGGACGCTCCCTGGAGCTCTCCCATGCCCTCGAAGCCGTTGGTACCACGCTGAGCAGCGCAAAGACAACGAGGGCGAGCAACGGGATGACTCCAGGAGTCTGCAGCCCAGAGCGCATTGTCCCACGTCTCCGGGATCGCATCGAAGGGGGGTCGAGTCGAGCGCGATGAGCAGGATCGGCGATATCGAAGGGTGACGATATAATTATGGGCGGTTGGGATAGAGCAACTGCTTGATAGTTACAGCCATCCGGGCCAAGCTCTCAGTCTCTTGGAGAACACCACCACTACTGCGTGCTGACGACCAGTATGGTCTAAATAGCTTGCAATGGGATGTTTTTTCTTTCTTTCTTCACCCAGAACCAACACCGCAGCAACAACGCGGGCGAGCAACCCAGTCGTCACAGATGGTGGGGGTGGGGAGTTTATGGGCGGTGCGTGGCTCTGGTTGCTGCTGCGCTGCGATGCGATGCGATGCAGGTTCTTTTTTTGCAAACCGGCCTTATCCCCCAGCAAGCAGGAATCGCAGCGATCTCGTTTCTTCTCTCTCTCCTCTTTCTCCCTCTCGCCGTCTGTGTCTGGCTCCGTTTTGGTACCGTCGTATTTTTGCCGGCGCGAGTCCGTGCTGTGACGTAAAGGACCCGTAAGATCGGCGTCAGGAACATCCCGATCCAGCTCTCGTTGCCAAGGTCGACGATTGGCGATTCTATCTTATTTTTCTATTCTGGTGTTGCGATTCGTGCTGTTATTCCGGGGATTTGACCATGGGAGGGAGATGCGCTGTTGCAGGGCCAACGCGTTGACCTGTCTCGTTCTGTTTCATCCCTCCCATCTCACCTCCCTCTGCCGTCCGCGGTATGCTGCTGACGATGGAGACAGAGGTCGATCGCTGACGGCGATATGGTTCTCTAACCTTGAACCTGGTATTGGGATTACTGGTAACGGACCACTGGACCAGCTTAACCATCCCGAGTCAAGGTGATTACCCCAAGCGTGCTATAGCGCTGAAGCCGTTCAATCAGAAGTTCCACAATCAGCCCTCCCAATTATTCGAGCAGATAGTGGAATAATACGCACAGCACGTGCGCCGCCAGTCCCAATACAGCCAGTTCGAGATGGACAGTAATTTACCATAATTAACTATTACTGGGACTCAATTTAGCCGGTGGGCGCAACAAGCATCACCATCACGATCGCGATCACCACTATCGAAATCGTTATCATTGACAGATGATCAGACCATTACAACGCAGTAACATCCATACGGACCGAAAACGTCGAGGAACGGCACACACAAAGTACTGTATCACTGCCAAGATCATCCGGCGGGTCGGCCCCCAGCAACAGCCATCCGCGCTGACGGCGATGTTGTTGCAGAGAAAGTGTCAGACCAGCAAAAACTCCAGACGGTGCTTCATGGCACTTCTGTTTCCGACTCAATCGTCCTTCTCATTGGAAATCGGATAACAGTGGCCCTGGACGGAGAAGTACCTCTCGTTGCTTGCCCCCACCGATTGTCGAGCGTCAGCCTTGCAGCAACTCTGTCCTGCCACACTCTGCGATGCCCCTCTTCTCTACTAAGTAAATATCTAGCTCATCCATCGAGGCACTGCAGGCCGTCATGTCAAGGTATACCGTATGGTAGTGGCTAAACTGTTAACTAGTATCTTAACAGAAGCAGATAATACACAAGCAAAACAAGGCAGCGATCGAAACTCATCTATTTTTGGTGCCCAGTCATGCACTATGAGAACATCCCGTCCGCACGTCCAAGATGCAACTATGCTCTAGCATCGGCAAATAAACCGGATCCAGAAATTTGCCTTTCCGTCATTCTTCTATGGTATACCGACCCAGTCGATGGAGTAAATAACCCGGACCGACACGGGATCTCTCGCCTAACTCACTTTTACCAACCAGTACGGAGTTCTTTCCAACGAAAAATAAAACAAAAAGGCTTCACCGCGCCCAGAAAAGAAGGACAAAAGAACAATGACGAATGCCAACCCTCAACTTGTATGGAGTATTGCAGGCATGCTTCTGCCGCCGCGCTAACCAGAAAATACTCGACGACTCATGAAACACTCTACGATCCAACGCCACGAGTCTTGGCTGGCTTTGGAACTTCTACTCCAACATGCAACCCCGCAGAAGGGCCGCGTGTGCTCGTCGGAGGGAATACTGGTAGTTACTTCCCAGGGTGGTTTTATGTTTCGCATTCTTTGACGGTAAGAAGTGCCCCAGAGGTTTCAACGGGCTATCCAAAGCGGAGTGGGTCATGTAGAGCATAGATATCAATTCCTTCTATTATATCCAGGTCGATTATGTAGTCTGAAATACCCCGACATCTACTTATTTAAGTGAACATGTGAACTATTTTCTACTGATCCCTCCAATAACGAAGAGGATAGGCGTCTGTTCCATCGAAGGTAAGCATACACCGCACATCCTCTTACTTCCCAAATAAAGAATCCGAGAAGGATTCAAGAGAAGGATCTGTCCCTGTTTCGCGCTATTTTCCATATCTGCAAGTCCAAGAAAAAACCCCATCCACCAATGAGTATGTATAACTACAGACCGCAAGACCTCAAACACATATCAGACATCAAAGCCACCCGATCGGCATCATCAGAAGTTAGTTACATAGCCTCTTATAGTCATCATTCCTTTGAGGCTGCGTCACTTCTCTGTAAGCCATCTAGTTGGGAGACGGAAGGACATAGGTCATTGCCTTGCTATGTGGTTTCATCACAATTAGAACTTCTGAAGGTGTCTTGGCCTCAAGCCAGCGATAACTCGTTGCGGTGGTTCTTGAAGGTCTATCACTATTGGTCACTCTAGTCCGTTATATAAGTTAACCAGGTCACTAGTTACCACTTTTTATGGATACACCTTAGATGACGAGAGACTCCGTGTCTAGTTTCTATAGTACACGTATCATCTTCCCCCATGTTGGAGGAGATATTCATTCTGTCGGGGCAAAAGGGACAGAAAGGTCAGATAAAGAGAGCAGATCATAATTGGTCCAACATCCAAAAGATCCTCAGGGGCTCGGGGCTCAAGTATACTTTCTAAAGCAAGCTAGCAATATAGAATCAAGTTATCGACCAGCAGTCCTCTGCTAAGACAACCATTTCAAGTATTCAGACTATACGATATTTTCAGTAATGGAATATTCAGGACCTACTTCCCGTCTCAAGCACTTCGTGGGGATCCGTTTCTTGATGACCATATTTAACAGCTGCACAGAGAGATAGAGAGGAAGTCTCGAGGCCGACGTAGTGACATTTCCCGTATTGGCGCATGTATGAACCGTTGCCCTCAGGCGATTTGGTTAACCATTATGTATTCCGCAGACAGGACAGACACAGACACTCCTATTCTTGATTTGAGCATCTTCGTTCTTTCTACAAATCCTGCCAGTACTTGCAACTCTTTCTTGTTAGCTCATCAAGCAATCAATATCGAAGAGGAAGCCAGGAAATAAGAAATGTCATTAGACTGTACTCCACACAAGTGTCATAACCTGACTGTCTTGTAGTACATGAACCCAGCAAGATAGAAGTCGCGTGGAAATGAACTTTCGTCTGCAGACGTAAAAAAATGATGATTAGGCTTCTCACCACGTGAGTTGATATACCCTAAGTTTCATGTGACCGACGAAAAGGAGTGTATAGCTCTACTGCTCCAAAGAACCATGAAGAAGGAATTTGATCCTTTTTACTGGCTAAGACGAAGAACTCATCCGCTCTGAGCAGGAACATGATCAAGTTCTGAGCTAGTCTTGTATGGTTCAAATATCATTCGTCACGGTTCAACTAGCCACAGCACGGATATACCGGGCAAGCAACCAGAAGGAGTCGACGATGCGAAGGTGGCCAGTCCATTCAAGCCATGAAGACAGCCATTAGCAGGGCTCTGCGTGATCCGGATGGCTGTGCGTAATCTCCGCCTGTTCTGCATCTCCACTACTTTCTGGATTATTCATTGGAGTAACAAGATATCCACGCCCAAGGGACTGAACAATCGCGTAACGTTGAATCTGATTATCCTCGACCGTTTCAACTATTTCACCCTCTAGTCCGAAACGATAGCTGTGATTGAGAAAATTGTTATAGGCCATAAGACTTGTATTACCAGTCCTAACAGGTGTCGTATGTGGTGATGCATGGATGGCATCGCGCAGGATCCTGTCGATCCATTGGACTATCGTGGATTTCTCGTATTGCCAATCGTAGGGTTTTGTAATGAAGAGGTTTCTCTGCGAGTCCAAATGGGCAAAGTAGAAAGTCACGGAATCAGATAAAATCCCAAAGACCGAGTAATTCGGCTTCACGGCTTGCTTTCGACTATCTTGCACCGCAGCGAGATAAATGATGAGCTGCGGTAAGCCCGTAGGCGCGGTGCCCAACTTCTTAGCTTCCCTTAAAAAAAAATCCGTTAACAATAAAGTAAACTATACGAAGTGGTCAAAACCCCCCCCACTTACAGTACGATCAGGGTAGTATCGAGTTCTGACTTGTTATTCCCGTGCGACAGACACCAGTTGACCTTCCCGTGGATCGTTTTCTCCAGTGAAGCACTTTCCACCGAGATAGGCATCTCAGGGAACCAGTTCAGATGCCGATCTGCATCTTGGTCGTCAAGATGGTTAAGACGATCACAGAAAACAATATCAATGACTGTTCTAGATATAGATTCTGATCCGGCGTTTTCGAAGTATTTAGAGCACAATATAGCATTTACTGAGTCGTCTAAAAATTGAAAAATGTGTTATTTTAAGTCAGGTGTAATAATATTCAAAGAGTCTTACCGGCCCATTGCGACAGCTTCCCATCTGAGAGATTCTCTGTCTCGTTCAATTGCAACATGTGTCGACCATTGCAGGGATTGTACTGGACATTAACAGCATTCTTAGCAGCAATGACGTTTTCAAAAAATGTCGCCGGAAGTGTGTTGTGAGCCGACTGCGACTGACGGGATTTCACAAGAAGATCAAAAATCCACTTAAACTTTCGCAACTTCTCCAGGCCATTAGGGTCGTCCCAAATAGTGTTCATGGAGTCCAGGACTTCGAGTTCGTCTTGTGTGAGAGTAGCAGGGTCAACGTGTAGTATTGTCCGGCCATCATGGAGCCGTTTCTGGCCACGAGGTGGCATTTTTGGCAAGCGAATCTGGTGGCACAATTCAGGATATGCAACCGATACGTTCAAAAACAGCTAAGCTGAGAGGCCCGTTACAGCACTGCCAGGAACACAGTCGATGATCAAATGTAGCCGATTATTATCAGCAAGCTGAGGGAGAACAGAACAAGATAATGTGAGTGGAGAATCAACACAGCAGCGATGGAGCAACGACAAAACAGCAACAGATCAGCGACAGGGAGAGAGGAAGACTAGAGAGAAGGACAGAGAGGACGACAGAGAGAAGAGAGAAAGCGGTGTTATTAAATGTGGCCGACTGTTATCAGCAACTTTGAGAAGAGAACAAAGAAGACAAGGATGGAGAGCAGCGACACGGCAGCAACAGAGAGAGAAGAGCAGAGAGAAAAACAGAAGTGAAGAGAGAAGGACAATGACAGGAGAGAAAAAGAGGTGTTGGCATCTAATTAGGCAACAGCTCGATTAGGCAGGAGAAGGTGGGAATCTGAGAGTGACGTACAGAGCTCTGTTGATTTAAGTTAGGTTGACAAATTATAAGTCTACGCTTTATCATAAGCAATTAAGATTACGAAGACTGAAAGTAGTACAAATCTACATATTAGATAATGGCTAAAGCTTAGCCTCCAAATTACAGGTGCACTTGTAGGCAACTTATGGTGGAATTATGGTATTGTTGTCGCGACTTTTGTCAAAATCAACCAGACTCCAGGATTTGGCCAGAATCTCGCGTCGCAGGCTGCTCTCTTAAACCAGAGCCTACCAGTTTTCTTACTCTACTCAATCTTACACACTCTGTCGCTGCCTGCTTATGTTATAATGTTGATGTTAATTGTTTCGACAACCTTAGCGTATTTCAATGTGCATTACGTCCCTATTGTATTATCGTCTACAAGCTTCCTTGATTGCTCGACTCCTCTTTTTGTTATCCTTTCTCTCCGCGCTTTCAGCCCTCTAATATCTACTAGGATATGCCGTGGATCTTTTACTGCACCTAAATACATTCCTAAGGAATAGGAATTCATCCAGGCAGTTACACTGCCAACTCTTTTGCCTTCGACAGTTACTAGAGCCACATATAACATTTATAGAGAGACTTATGATACTATGGAATTTCCTTATACTCTACCTGGTGTCTACAACTTTAGCAGCCCTCAGCTAAGTACTTAGGATAAGCAAACTCACATTCTATACTCAGCGCAACAATCAATATGTCGCGGTAAGGCTTTCAGACCAACAGGAGATATGAGCTTCGCAATCCAGATGTTGCATCGCGATACCTATATCCGCCTCCAAACACAATATATCCGCAACAACCTTGCATGCATAAATACTCTGCGCAAACTAGTCCTAACAATCCTCTGGTGCCATTGCCGTCTACTAAGAGTAATAACTAGCAACCTCTTGACCTAGCTACAGACAGTATTAATATATTCTCTGCAGAAAGATTAGAAAGACTTTATGTTTAGACTTGTCTATTGATATCTTTCCTTATTGGCATCTGTCCTATGGTTAATGAATAGATAGAACAGAAATTATATAATACAGCAGGTTATAGTAACCTCCTAAATAATAATGACCTTGAGCAGACGTCTAATGTCGAGGAAAATTTCTTGCATGCAGAAGCACTGTTGCTGATACATGATACTGCAAAAGATACATATATAGAAAAGCAGGAAGAACATGAAATCTGGCAGTCTGAAGAAGTACCCGAGCTCTTTAGAAATATGCCACCTCCAACGGACTATGTGTAACCATTATTGGAGGACGATCAATCTGAGGAAATTAGACAGTTTCGCTATATTGAGAACATAGAGTCATTTCGGATGCTTCTTGCCACATGAGGGCAAGAGACTGGTATATCTCGACAACAATCCTCTTCTCTCATTGAAATCCTTCAAATATTGAATAACACAGTACCTGCTATATTAGAAACGTAAGCTTACATACAAAAGCCCATATAGCTCAGTAGCTAAAGTATCTCACTCGTAGGAGATAAATAAGAAGATCCCTTATTCGACTCAAGGTGTGGGCTTTTTTTGGAGCTTGACAGAAGTACTGCCCAAGTATTCTAAAGAAGTCAGCAACGCACTTATAGTTTATATACTACAATTTAAGTCAAGCAGACATTGAGAAAAGAGAACTCTAAAATCCAGAGCACTTGAGTCTTGAATAAGTACGATATATAAGATTACAGGATAACTAAATAAATAATGCTAGAAGTTAAGGCCCAATTACAGTATAGTAAAAATATTTGAATCTGAAGAGTATTAGATAGAGAGAGTAAGTAGTTATAATTAAACCCTGTATAATACTATTTAGTTATAAATTTGTAATAAAAGAAAGAATAATATATAGTCTGGCGGAAAATAAGTTAACTTCGATATACAAATTATAAAGATACTCAGAAAACTCTTTTGCTACAAGAGATCTTTACACGGACACTGCTCCTTTATCTAGAAAGTACTTTCCATTTACAAGATCCTAAACTATTAACCAAAATTCCCTAATTATATTAGATATATCTAACTGTGTTCAACAATCTTCTTAAACTTCGTCAAATCGCAAGGTTTGATAACGAGACTGAGTCTGAAGCAAGGCTTGTAGAGTCCTGGTCCCGCTTTCGAGAAGCGTATGCAATAGATTATTAGAAGCTCTCTGTTATTAAGCTTAGATCAATACTACTGCAATAGTATTAGAAAAAAAGTATAAGGCGCATTTTATATCGTTCCGCTACATCCTGGAAATTAAGAAGATAACATTCTTCATCTTTCTGTGCGGAGATTGGATGGCACGAGGCAGATTATTGTCGGAATACCTAGTGTGGAGGATGTAAAGCTATATATAATTCTAATTATGGTAAGAGAGACACAGCTTTAGCTAGGTAGGGATAGCATACTGCATTGCGCCTAGGAGATTGAGTTCTTTTAGCTTGCGAATTACTTATATTAGGGCATTTAAGCTATCTATATAGAAGGGCAAGAAATTATCAAGTCCAATGCCTGAAGAGATGGGGACAGAGATAAAATACTAACTCCCATAAAGAGGAAGCTCTCTTGACAGTAAGATTTAGATAAATTTCAGGTGGCGATCGAGCGCCACTTTATATCGTAGGCACAAGTCATGGCATAGTCTGACTTAGAAATTTGGCAATAACATGGCCCAGCTATACCAGGATCACTTTGAATCAACTTATGTGTTGGTTTAGTAATAATGCAGTCGCCTTGCACAAAATTATCGGAAATATCAAGATCAAAGGGGGGCCCTTTTGACTAGGACGAGGTACTTCCAAATGGATGGGAATACCACCAAACCGGAAGTACCCCAGATTTGCCGCTTTTTCTCCAGTTGCGGCTTGCCAACTTGCGCACCTTCCTTCGTCCTCCACAAAATTGCCTCAACAAACAGCTAGCTTTATGATTGTCAATGTTCTTGACTTTCTTCTTCCTTCTTATAACTATTTCGTACCTAAACTTTCCGTCTACTCTATCCGTGTTAATAACCGTTTTGCTCGCCCTATTCTTACTACCATTAAGAGGATTCTTCCAAACATCCAATTTTACCTAGCCCGCCATCCAAGTCTATCATCGCTGGTCAATACTGCTTACTTGTTAAATTCGGTACATTTAGCCACGACACTTACACATTGAGGATATTATACTGTATGCATTATTTGTTTGCTAATACAGCTCTCCTGCGTCACTATTCCAGCAAGGACTTTGTACCGTAATGTCTACGGGTTGAAAAATCCTTATAAGTACTGCATTGCCAGAAGTATCTCTCGTCCTGTATTCCCTATACTACTAATGGCTAATAAACTCGAGTGTCAAGATAAGGCATGTCCTCCAATCAAATTGCAACATAAAGTGTGAAGGTAACGAAGAAGACGCGTTGTCGGCCATAAAATTCGGAAAGCGGCGCAAATACAAGAGGTCCAGCACAGTATCCTAAGAGGAATACTGTTATCGTGAGGCCGGTGACTTCTCGAGAGACATGGAAATGCTGTGAAATGCAAGCCTGTCACCTTGCTATTAAGAAACAGCCACCTAGAAAATGCCAGTCTAAATACAGGGTATGTCTGGGAAATGTACAAGATCAAATTATCCCCAGACCATAGGTGAAAGAAGAGGATATCAGAATGACAAACAGAAAGGTATCTGTAAAAGAAAATAAAAGGAAGAAAACACTCATGAAATAAGGTATCCCTTTTGAATAAGAGAAGCAGAAGAGTAGGAAAACCCCACAAAAATACAAAGGAGAAGTGGTTCAATGGTACAATTGCCCCATGCCCCATTCCGCGTGAAACGCCGTCGCTCATAATCATAATGGCACATCCAACAGAGAATGTCAAATAGGGTTAACCATGGCCGGATCTGGGACTGCAGCAGGAGAAGTACCCATTCCTTCCTTCGCGTATGTCTTTATGGCCGTAGTGTGACTTGATGGAGAGATCGACCGTTGCTGCCGCGTAGGAGTGCCTCTGCTTCCTTCGCTCCGAGAATGTTCGCCAGCTGGCGTCCCACCGGCTGTACTGCTTCCGCCGACACTGCTTGTTTTGCCGCCTCGCTTGACCATCTTCCCTAAGATACCCACAAGTTCTGCAGCATCTTCAAAGCTTTCGTCATCCATGCCTTCTTGAGCATTGTACACATCAGCTATGGCCTGTTTCGCGAGACGTCTACATGCGTCTGAGTCGTGCAGACAATCGTAGAGGTATGCGGCGTATTCGAGCTTAACGGACAGCCGGAGTGGATGTGATCCCGGAAGCAGAGTATCCGCGAGGAGTGCTGCATTATTGAAGCAGGCGCTGGCAGTGGGCCTATAATCGAGAGCTGGCAGTAGAAAGGATGAAGCAGCTTTGGGATTCTGAAAGGGAGTAGCAAGCCCTGGAGGCCGTGACTGCAAGCCTCCACCTACAGGTCCGCCTTCCGGTGGGGGAGTCATCGAGATCGAATCGCGGTTTGGAATATCTGGTCTCGCCGCTTGGAATCCTGACCCCGTACTGCTGTTTTGAAGAGTTGTCGTGCTTCCAAGGCTGCTGATTCCGGGAGGGTGAATGGCAGGCTGATTGTGGAAGAGGACGAAGATGTGGTAGAAAGATGCCCTCAGCTTGTATGCCAACACCTTTAATTCCACATAGTCTTCGACCATTGGAAGAATGTACTGCTCAACGATCACAAGGCCTTCTCTAGACAACCATATGATGTGATGGTATAGCTGGAGAGACTTAGTATCGCGCGTTGGATCCAACCGTCGGAGTTTCCGTGCCCGCAGCAACTTTTTTGAAAGAATAACGGAAAGACCCAATATCTTATACAGCATGCTGGAAAGAAATGGGTTATTGTGACTGGCGCCGGCAGCGAAATGACCCAGGCATTTCTGGTCCACTTCTGAGGAAGCCATCCGAAAGGCAAATCTGCTGGTGGTCGGATTCTGCATAAGATGACAGTTAGCTATTTTCCTTGCATATTCATGTAATGTTTGATGTTATTCTCTGCTCCTATTATTGCCGACAGATGAGTAGTGACACTAGGGTCTGGTAATGCCTTTTATAACAACCCCACCTTTAAAGTCACATATATTCCTCGTCTGAACGCAAGTTGAGCAGTAAATGTGCCGGCTGTGATTTAGAAGATGCCGAGAGGTAGACGAACTTACCTAGTCAGAATATAATGATGATTTGATGACAATGATTTACCCTTCTCGGTGCGTCTAAGTTCCAGTGCTTGTTATTTGCGGCGCCTGTGGCAGCTGGATGCTTCACAGAGAACAGGGTGAATCGTGATTTTTGTGAGACTCTGTCGTGGATCTGCCCACAGTGAATGCTGACCACGCTCTCACGGCTCAGATTGACAGTGACTGTATTCCAGGTTGAGAAACGGGAAGACCGACGCAGGATATAGGAGCTCCACGAAGTCAAACACCCTCTCACAATGAGATATGGTTACCTCCTTGAAAACTATCCGAACAGGGGTTCACTCTGTCAGCAGTCCAAAAGACTACCATACGACTGGTGACAGATTTATCACCAAAATGATGAAGTCTCGGAAAGCAGGTGTTCTCGTTTGAGGTGAAAAGGGGGAACTGATGCTTTGTGAGCTCGATGACGGCGCGACGTCAGGTAATGTATGATGTACAGTCTGCAACGTTAGAACAAGAGTTTAGTTCGACCGTCGATGCTACTCGGAATCAGCATCTACCTGTAATTTTGAACATTGGCTGCTGATTTGAAGGAAGGCATCCAATAGCATACCTGGGCATCCAAATCGATCCACAGACAACAGAAACGCCAGCAAATGGGCGCGCACTAGAAGCTCCAACAAATTACGCAGGCAGGACTAGAAAAACAACCGTTGAAGAAGTTGAATGATGAGGAGATCGAGACTGTACAATGATATATGATCGCAATTCATCATGTGCAATTGAATCAAGCAAGGCGTCCGCCTGCGCTTCTCCAGCACCACGCTGGCAAGGATGAGGCTTGGAGACGTCAATGGCACCACGGGAAAACAATCGTTGCCAGACGCCTAGCTCAGGCGACAGACGGATGTCCTGTAGGAACTATAGGAAGACACCGACGTTCGGAGGAACTGCATCAGCTTGAAAAGACGAGAATCGCAAGAAGACCGTCCACGACTGATAGCGCGCACAACATGTAATGGGCAGGGTTAAACCCCATCTGCTTAATTTCCAACGTAACGCAGCAAGCAAGTTCCTCTTAGCGAGAAGATATTCAGGGACGATGGCAGAAATCGAATGACAGCTGTCCCTTTTTCCTACAGAGAAGACAAGTACAGCTACCGACGCACGTCACGCTCGCACACGAGGATCTAATACCTAGTCCGCGGCGGAGACATGCGGCGATTAGGACGGTGGCAACCTGAGGCCGAAGGACTCGTTGAGCTGGTCCTGCAGATGGGATGCATCAGTTACGTGTCAGAGCCAGAGCAGTCCAATTCTGCCCTGAGCGTCTAATCCCGGATGGGTCAACAAGCCTCTGCCGTGGTGGATCTCCAGCTCAGGCGCTGTCCAGGGCCCCGTTGGCGGCCCGCGCAGAGCCTGTTCCAGTCTGGAGGACGCTTAGCATGATCGTAGTCGACTTGATGGCGTCCCAGCAAGATTCGCCCATCGGATCTAATCGCAATCGAGCTCGATGGCGGCCGGCTGCCACGCTGGCAGCGGCTGTGTTCCACGGTTCACGGCGTACTGGAAGAAAGAGGAACTTCCATGATAGACTGGGGAAACAAGGCCTAGAAAGCCTGAGCCAGTGATCATCTGGGGATCTTCAGTCCTGTGCCTCTCTTCTTGACTATTTTTTTTTGATTTTTCCCTGCCTGCCTGTGGCTGATCGACTGGACGACCTAGTCGCCGTGGCTGATGAACCGAGGGGCAAGTTCGCTTTCTTCGCTAAATCGTCGATAGATTAACTAGAATAGTCCCTGTGACGCACTGGTCCCTGCGCCATGGCCGACCGGCGTCATAGTCGGATGGACGGTCTTTTCTGACCCCTCATCATTCAATATTGATGCTATTATTATTCTTGAGGCCAGACAGATTGATGATTCGATTCTCGTAGCAGTGATACGACAAACCTGGGAAGAGCAAGTGATGGAAATGCGTTCGTCCGCATTGGCCCTGCAGCCCGAGTTGCACTGATAGGGAAGCAAATCAATCGCCCACCGCCTCGGTTACCGCCCGCTGCCCCTGCGTCTCTAGTAAGTACTATGTACGGAGTAGTATTTCTCGCTATTACAGCCAACATCACACTCGATGCGTCGCGGTTATCGCGAATTTCAACTGCTCTGTCATGTTGATGATTATTATGCTCGGCTGTCTGCATGACGAAAATGTTTGTCTTTCCCTGAATTAAGTTCTCGTCTTAATGGTTAGTGGAGATCTTATCCTCTCGCCCAAAGAGCGGTAAGTTCACCGCCAGAACTCCGATCCCAGCCCCCGGTTCCATGAGCCTATTCTATGGAGAACTCTTGTTTCTTCTTCCTTGATAATCAAGGCTGTTTCAGCTGTCCTCCACGATTGTGGGTTCTTTATTTAGGTTCTTCTGAAAGCCACGCGAACCGCAATGCGGATATGCAGGATATATCACATCTCAAAATGCGGAGGTTTGCGGACCAATTGTGCAGCTTTGTCAGTGTCCACTTTCTCCTGAAGATCGGTCCTGGCAAGTAAATTCAAAGGTTTCACACTTATCAGAGTCGCAGTAGCGTAGGGACATAGACGAAGCTCCATTTCTAGTCCAGCAAAAACCGGGTCTCGTTAGAGTCCTGAAGACATGGCACATTGGTCTCCTGATGAGTCAGATCACGCAGGATCGGGTTCTAAAGATCACAGGCAGCTTTTTACATTTGGGTTAGACGTATCAACTTCAGGAAAAGACACTGGAGACATGGCTATAGCTATCGGATTGTGATCTACTAAGTCTAGACCTCCATGTTATTTATCAGAGTGGTGACTATATACTCCGCACGGAGTACACTAAATTGATTTTCTACTAGCAAGCTTCGAGTTATTTGTGCGACGAGGTCGAGCATATATCAGCACGATCGACGCTCTCATAAAGGGCATCTAACACACTGCAATACTACAACTAATACTCATACCGTCTCATCTTTGACCTACCTAGCTAAGAAAACCAAGATATTTACCTTGTTCTGATGCCTATTCCCGAAGGAGTTGGCCATGAAGAACAATACCGTCGTGGTCGAAGTTAGGAATATATACAACCGACATTCTCGCTGCAGTAGAAAGGAAAATAAAGTGTCTTTGCCGATTGCAGCGACATGCTCTTTGCTTTCATGTTTTACTGGGAAATGAATCTTGCACACTAACAAAAATCAAATGCTATCTTCATTACTGACGGTTCTATCAGAAGGCCTTCTAGTTACTTAGGCATTCATTTTGCAGCACTGGCTTCCTCCCGTTTACTTTCCAAAGACCTTGAGGCGGTCCTCAAGCGGCTGGAATGTCTTTTCCGGGAGATCTTTACTCGCCGGAACACCAAACACAAGCTGTGCGTCAAGCTTCCAAGATGCCGGAACGTTCCAATTTTCTTGAACTTTCGTGTCAATCAAAGGACTGTAGTGCTGGAGGTTCGCACCGAATCCCTCTGCCTCTAGTGCAACCCATACTGAAGCACAACAGTTAGTAACAGTCTTCCTCGGGTAAGATTCAATTCTCTTACCTAGATACTGAGACATCGCGTTCGACTCGAGGGCGAACGGGTCAAATTTATCAGCATAAAGGGCGAATTGCTTCTTGATAGGATCCAGGCTATCGTAATCGACAAAGAACAACACCTTCCCGATAGGGTCAGTAAATTTTATTCCGCCATAGTTGCAGAGCATCTTACCGTGCCGTAGCCGTTCTTAAAGCCTTCAAGTTTTGGTTTAGTGTTATTCTCAAACATTTCCTTTGGAATTGCCCCAGAAGCGACGAGACCTTCCATGATCTCTAGCGCAGCATCCCATAATTTCTCATGCTCCTTTTTCAAGAGCAAGACAACGCGGGTAGTCTGAGTGTTAAAGGAGCTAGGGACATGCAGTATGGAATCTTTCACGATACTTTCAACCACAGAATCAGGTACTGGACTTTCTGGCTTCAGCGCATAGTATGTACGTCGCGCCTTGGCAAGGTCAAGTAGCGTAGCAGTTGCTGGATTCTTGAATGAGCTCATTGTATGAAAGAAAGTAAATTAGAATAAACAGGTAAGAAGATTCCAGTCAGAGTTTGTAGATTGGTTATATCGAGTCTAGTCTTGCTATCAATGCCTTGAAGCCACCAAGGGGTATATTGTTCTATTTAAACTATTGCATCTCCAGGTAATAAGCAAATGTAGACTGTAGAACACAGCCATGTAATACACGTTTGTAATGAAAAGTGGTTCGATTAGTAAGTCCCTTAAAACAATGCGTCGGACTTCTTAACAACCGCTTCCGATTGGCTGTTCGATTGATCACTGATTACAAATGTCGGGAATTGTGCCGCCAGCACTAGCGATCTTGTCAGCCGCCATAATATAGCACAAGTTCGATGGACGTCGATTTTAATCCCTCCACGCAGCCGGAGATCCAATCTTCCGCTTCCGATAAGTCGGAGTACACCATCTAGCTAGTCTAGCCAAGTGCTAACACATGTGAGGCGTGCAGAGATAACATTGCGGATAGAAGCCCGAATGTCCCAGTAGTGTCTCTGTAAATGGTGAACCGATGTTTTACCCTCACAATTAAATAGAAAGGGAATCAAGATTACGGCCCGCAGCTTCATATACTACTAGCATGCATAATGCACATACCACGATAGAATTCTTGCCGAAGATACTTCCTCTCAATTGTTTGTCCTGCTAGTGCATATCTCCAGCGACCTCATTCGCCGGTTAGAGGATCATCGTAACTGTTTTGAATGTACGACACCGCACAACACTTTTTACTTGCGTTGGTGTAGAGAGTATGATTCTCAGTTACTACCCCACCGTAGGCAAGAAAGCGAAGAATCTGCTCGAAGAACTGAGTAGCAAAAATGGCGTGTGTGAAGTCTGAGAGCTTGATCCTGCATCTCATAGTTTCATGATAGCATTCGCAGAGCCTGCCTCAACATTGCGGTATTGACAAAAGCGAAAAGACTAGTCCAAAAAAGGTCACACTAGAGAAAGAGAGGGAATGCATGCATGGATCATAGATACTTTCATTTTCTTTATCCAAGATCTTGCTTTCTAATGTTTTACTCAATTAGGATCAGATCTTAAGCGATAAGAGGATCATACTTAAAAGGCCAAGTTCCAGTACATAAAAGTAGATACCTTGCCTAGTATACTGTGTGCAGCGCAGTCATCTGAATATCAGTGACTGCCCTGAAGATGATCCTTTTAGCCCGAACTAAACTGAAATTTTTCTACTATCATAGTTCCCTACAATATGTATCTCGTGATAACATACTACATAGGTATATTACCATAAGACTTTAAACCCTTATCTGGACCACCGTTTCTAGAACGTGGTTATTAACGGACTTGGGCGTGGGTAGAAAAATACTAAGCCCTCTGTCGGCTGAAAGGTCCTACTCACGCTCAACTTCACTAGTAACAACGTTCATCTGTACCGATATGAATTTATCAATTCGTCTTCCCTCGGTAGCAATGGGGCCTGATGATCATCACCTCCTGGGAAATCTTCGGTTAGCACCTCCTGCGAAAAGATCCATCGATGCAGATCCATTCTTCAGTTAGATAGTATGATCTGCCGTACGCGACAGTAAGTACCTATGTAGGGAGTACTCTCGGCAATCTGAGTTAAAAGCGAAACTAGAACGGAAAGGGGCCTTTCCGGTTATTATGGTATATCGTTACTTAGGCATGCCGATGGCGAGGGCATAGCATGAAAGATCGAAGTTTGCTATCAGCTTCATTGGCTCATCTGGTGTTAGTTAGCCAGGCAAGGAGAAGGGAGAATTATTTGGCGTTGAGCTTGCCGTCCTCTTCTCCCTCATTATATTACGGAATATCCATATCATAATCTCATGGACATGGAGACTGCACAGCTTGATCTTCTGGCACTGGGCCAACCCCACAGAGAGCATGACGTGCTATACCATAGTATTCATGGCTTAACTCCGGCCGGATTTGGCACTTAACTCCGAGTGTTTGGAGAGTTGCTTGGTGGCTGAACAATATATTGGTGTCGAATATATAGATATATAGATATCATCAATAAGAACAAGTTTTCTTGGCCTATTTTCTGCATACGGTATACTCCCTGTCAAAGCCGAGAGCATTGAAGCTGTCTACTCTTCTTAGTGGCATTCGACTGGAGAAATGGCAGCACTGAACAAGGGAACAATGTTACCATTGTCATTCGAAGTAAAAGCTTTCACTGGTCATATGCTAGCTCTGGAGTTAACCCTCTCAACAGACGTTCTCCAATATCATTGACAATCAATTGAGAAGCACTACACGAACTCGCTTCTCAATTAATCCCGCTACTGGGAAACCGAACCCGGAGGTTCCTGTCTCTGGAAAACAAGACTTGGATGATGCCGTCAGTGCTGCACAGAAAGCTTTCAACAAATGGTCAAAGGTTCCAACTGGACATCGGAGGACAGCATTGCAGTCATACCTCGATGACATTGATAAGAGAAAGAATGATCTTGCTAGTCTCCTAACCCAAGAGCAAGGGAAGCCACTGAGTCAAGCGAGAGCAGAACTGGAAAGAGCCGTAAGGCTGGCCAGGGGAATGATTAACATCAATATTCCCGAAACAGTCCTTGAAAATACGCCGGAGAGGAAGATAGTGCAGAGATACAGTCCTTTGGGAGTCGTCGGCGCCATTTCTCCCTGGAACTATCCGGTCGTTCTGTCGATGACAAAGCTCGTTCCGGCTATCTATACAGGGAATACAGTTATCCTGAAGCCCTCTCCATTTACACCATATACAGTGTTGAAGCTGGTGGAGCTGGCTGCGCGTTATTTCCCCCCGGGAGTAGTGCAAGTTCTCAGTGATGACGATACATTGGGACCTCTCATCACAGAACACCCAGGGATCGGCAAGATCAGTTTCACGGGATCAATAACCACAGGAAAACGCGTAATGCAAAGCTGTGTGGGGACCTTGAAAAGAGTAACTCTAGAATTAGGAGGAAACGACCCTGCTATTGTCTGCCACGACGTGGATATCGATACCGTCATCCCAAAGGTAAGCCGGCTAGCTATCCAGACGAAGATTATTTTTCGATAATACCAAACGCTTTGACTGACGCTTAATAAATTGCAAACTGCGCTTTCATCTGTTCTGATCAGCGGTGTATGGTCATTAAGCGAATTTACGTTCACGAAAAGATTTACAACCAATTCAAGGAAAAGTTTGTACACTTTGTGAGAGCGCTCAAGGTGGGGGATGGTACAGACCCAGAGGTCTTTTTGGTCCCATACAAAATGAGATGCAATTCAACAGAGCAAAAGATTTGTATGCGTCGATCTCCGCCACCGGACTGAAAGTCGCCTTAGATGGCGGGTCTGTCCAAGGCTCAGCTGGCTTTCATTTCAGGCCTGTCATTGTTGATGATCCACCTGAAGACTCTAGGATCGTGAAAGAGGAGCCATTTGCACCCATTCTGCCACTGTTAAAGTGGTCAGAATCTGACAGCATAAGCGTCGTTGACCGTGCGAACAACACAGAGACAGGTCTAGGTGCTTCCGTATGGAGCAAGAATGTCGAGCATGCGGAGGCTCTAGCAAGACAATTAGACGCCGGCAGTGTTTGGGTTAATTCTCATTTTGAACTGATGGCGCATATTCCCTTCGGTGGCCATAAATCAAGTGGCATTGGATTGGAATATGGACTTGATGGACTACTTGAGTATTGCGATTCGCAGTCTGTTTGGGTTAGAGCAAATGCTTAGGCAACCCTGACATAATCTAGTACTAGACCCTGTTAATATCCTTTTTTTTTTTTTTTTTTTTCCTAGCCTTTCAGTGCAATATCATCCTATGTAATACTCAGTCTCCCATGCTTTCTGTTAGTTTAGCGGAGGGATGGCAGATTTTACCGTTTCTCAGGGCTATAATAGACGCGGTTCTACCTCCAAAATCCGGTTCTGCCATAGGAAAGAAGGAAGCGTGTTCAGGTTCCAGCCGATCTGCAGTATCACGATACCTAAGCGACTACGTATCAGAGAAATGATATTGAGGTTGAATGGAAAGACGGGGAGAGAATTATGAAATAAGAATGTGATATATTTCATATGATCCCTTGCAGAAGCCAATCCGACAACTAAGTAACTTCCTATCCAAAGGATTACCGGCATTTTTTGAAGTCACAAAGTTTGGTGAAACTCACTGTGCGAAAAGATCTAGGCTACTTATAACTAGTTTATACAGCCATATTTACATGCGCCAGAACCATGTATATTTGTGTCGACGTCTGCTGTCCTGTTGCTATTTCGAGCTGCAAACCCGTATACAAAGGGAGTAGTTCAATGAACTCCAAGCTACCTAATTCCTTCATATACTGGTATAAAGAATATCTCCGGAATAAGGAATTAGACAACAAGGTTATAGGCATAAATAGTCGATAGATTTCACTACCCCCTAGGTAGTCAAGATGTCAAGTTAGCTATACTATTCAATCTAGTACGGTTAAATGCTCATATCTTGACAGCCTACGAACTGCAGATGGAAGGAGATGAAGAGCTTGAATTCCTATGGAGTCAAGCTCCAGCTACCTATCTATCTCATGTGCGTCGAGCTAGTCCCAAATGGGAAGGAGGTAGGCGATTGCCTACGAGCCTAGGGCTCCAAGATATCTTTTTACCTTCGTGATCCTAGAATTTGAAAAATTGGCTCTACTAACTAGAGGGGAGCTGCGGCAGTGTGTAAACTAACTTCGCTCCTCTTACCAGTCCTTCCTTATGTTTCTGGAGCCCAACCAAAACGCCCTCTAGGCCCTGGCCGTACCAATTAACTGTCTGCCGTACTGGTCTGACCTTTCCCTTCTCAAGTAAATCGCGAGCCTGCTCAAAGAACGTCTGCGCAAACTCATAATCTTCAGGCTTCGCCTCGAACACTCTTCCGAATTTCTCGAAACGTTCGCCCAGGGCCGTATAAGCCACCGTAGCCCGAGCATGGATCCGCGGGTTGATTGAGGTAAGCTCTTCACTGCCCACGTTCAGCAGCGAGCTATAGTGGCTATCTTCATTCGAAGATAGAACTTGCGCGCAGATGCGTGCCGTTTCAATTGAGGAGACACAGTCCCAAGCTAATCGTAGACGGTTCTGTGTGAAAGCGCGGATGCCTGTTACGCAATTCTCCGTATCGTGGTAGTCAAAGACAGCATCAGCTCCCAAGGACTTGATGTAGGCGAAATTATCGGGAGAACAAGTAGTCACAACGGTATATCCTGAGAGTTTTGCGAACTGCACCCCTAGCATACCAGTGGCAGTTGCGCCACCATAAATAAGGATGTACTGAGTCTCCTTTATGGGCTCTGTGGGAAATGGTAGCTGAAGAGATTGATAGAGACCCTGACCCTACATAAAATTATCAAAGTGAGTGACTGTTTATGCAGCGCCCATCGCAACAGGAGACATACAACGGTAGCCAACCCCAGACCGATAGTGGCTGCTTCCACATCGCTGAGATTCTTGGGGATTACAATTGCGAGACCTTCCTTAACAACGTTATACTCGCCGAAAGCACCGTCTTCTAGCTGACTCTGATTCCTGTTCGGTCCAATAAGTGTAAGTATATACAAAAGATAATAAAAGACATGGGACTCCCATACGCTCCATGTGCGAATCCTGCAACGCGGTCGCCTTTCTTGAAAGGCTTCACGACGTTGGGACCCACCTCTTCAATAACGCCAGCATAATCGCATCCAACTTTAGAGCCAGGAGGGCCAGTACCGAATTCGATATGCTTCCAGTCTGTAGGGTTTATCGCGACAGCAGTAGTGCGGATAAGCAGATAGTTATCGCGAAGCTTGGGTAAAGGTACAGTCTTCATTGTAGCCTTTCCCCGGGCTTCGATTTGGATAGCATTGACGTGTTTTGAAGCCATTCTGGTCAAGTGAAATTTGTATTTTGTTCCATGCGTCTATGAGCCAAAGACATATTAGTGCAGTCGGATTTATAGGACTGCAGAAACTCTCCATATGCAAATTAGGAAGGCGAGAGAAAGCCGAAAGACGGATGGAACGACATGCAGCGCCAGTGCGCTGACTCTATGAAGTCTAAATCGTCTAAATCCCGTTAAGCCCGCGATGGCTATCTGTCATAGAACCAATTCAAGAATACAAGCTAGATGGGTGAAAATGGCTAGTTAGTATAGATGGGTAATGTAGTAAACTTGGTGATGTGCAGCATTTCTTCCGAGGTTTTGCCGGTCCGCTCCAACGAGCAACGCTTCGCCACCCGGCACATGTTCGCATATGTTCTTGGCGAATAGCTAAATGCTTCTCTTAGCTAAATAATAATAACATAGAACGGGAATTAAGCATTATCACCGATATGGCACCGGTGTTAAGCTATGTCCGACTCAACAATTGGCGTTCTGAGCAGACCTACAACATATGGTCCATCAACGAGGGGCATTCCAGTCAATTCTATGATTTACTACGATATTGACAAGAAGGATCATCTGAGGTTTCCATTAATTAGACTTAGTATGACTGTTCCATGTTATTTTCCTATGATATAAATTGAAGGAGAGGTATATTGTTTGTCATATCACCATCCCAAATCTACTGTTACATAGCTCCCTTAGATCGATCCGTTACTTTCACTTCCACGGCGCTTTCATCCAAAGAATAGTATCAAAATGGCAGTCTCTGCAAAAAGTGCTCTCCCGGTCGTATTTGGCGCTATGACCTTCGGTGACCCTGGGCTAGAAGGAGTCAGGGTGACAGAGGTCTCGGGCGCAAACGCCATACTTGACGTCTTCCAATCCCACGGCCATGTCGAGATCGATACAGCCCGAATGTACGGTGGAGGATCGTCCGAAGAATACCTTGAGAAAGCAAATTGGAAAGACCGCGGGCTGATTATGGACACAAAACTATACCCAAACGCGGGAAAACATATGCCTATGAGGGCAAATATCTATTCCCATAAACCGGAGGATGTTCGGCGCGGACTGTCTGATAGCCTTGCGGCTTTGAAGACAGATAAAATTGACCTGTGGTATCTCCACGGCCCTGACCGCAATACACCCTTCGAGGACACCCTCCGTGAGGTCAATAACCTGTACCGAGAAGGTTATTTTACCAGATTCGGTATCAGTAACTACATGTCATGGGAAGTAGCCAAGATCTGTGAGATTTGTGAGAAGAATGGCTGGATTAAGCCATCTGTGTATCAAGGTATTTACAACGCCTTGCATCGGGCTATCGAACCCGAATTGATACCATGCCTCCGGCACTACGGAATCGCGCTATATGCGTTCCAGCCCCTAGCTGGTGGGTTCCTCACCTCGCGGTATCGGCGAGATATGAGCGACAATGATTTTGAATCGGGCTCACGCTTCGATCCAAAGCGTTGGCAGGGGAACTTGCATCGCGGGAGATACTGGAACGATCTATATTTCGACGCCTTGGATATTATCCGACCAACGCTCCGGAAACACGGCTTCACAGAGGCGGAATGTGCACTTAGATGGCTGACTCACCATAGTGAGATGAGCAATGAGAAGGGCGACAAGATAATTATCGGGGCCAGTAGTGCGACACAGCTCGAGCAGAACCTCGTTGATCTTGAGAAGGGCCCCTTACCTCAAGATGTCTTGGACGCTGTGGATGCAGCATGGTTGCGAGTCAAGGGCGTCGTTCCAAAGTACTTCCATTAACTAGCTCATCATGGGAGATAGTAATGTCCAAAAATGAATTTATTTTCGTTTCAATATGACACTTGAACATATGCAGCACGAGACGGCATGGTATATGCCGTATTATCATCTAGCACTAGTAAGCTTTAAATGTCCAGGATCAACTATTTCGTGGAGATTATTGGTTAGATGCAGATTTCCTAGAGGATCCAAAACTTTATCCACATAAGGTTCTCACGGTTAAAATGACCAAAAGCTACAGAAGACACTCAGTCCTTATTATCGCGTTCATTACCGCGTTCCCCGTCCACAATTGTATGAAACTTTGCGTCACAAGTAGTTCGGCATTAAGCGGATTTAAGAGCGCGACGAACTCGTCTCGATTTCTAGTTTTCTTGGGAAGAATCAACCAGACCCAAAAAGAAGAGATCAAACAAACCGCTTATCAAGTTCATACGGGTGTCCTGATCCATCTTCTAGCGACCGTTGGTCGGCCTGCCTTAAGTTATTGAAAGTTGGCGCTTTTGGTCCACTCGTCTCTAGACTATAAATGTACACCCTAGACTGATTTCCAGTTTTTCTGCAATACATCCCCTATTACATCGAACTGAGCTACAATGGAACCCTTCAAGCTACCTCTAGCCGACGGGAGCGTACTGGGTGGCATCCGCATAGTGCCTCCACGGTCCACCAGTCTGCAGTACCGTCCCCTTATTGTCGGCCTCCATGGAAGCACCTACAATAGCAGATATTTTGATCCCGACTCGAAGCATACGGCTACAATTCCCAGTGCTGCATTCGGAGTCCCCTTTGTATCGATTGATCGCCCTTTCTACGGAGACACGACTTCTATTTTGCGAATTGCCGATGGTTCAAGCTTTCCACAAGAGACTGGCTCTTGGTTACACCGATATGCTCTTCCGGCTCTATGGCTCGAGATCGGAAAAGACAATGATTGCAACTGTATTGTTATTCTGTCTCACAGTCTCGGAGCTATGGGGGCCGTCATTGCTGCGGCTATGCACGCGCGGGATGAAGGACCTTATCCACTGGGCGGCATCATCATATCAGGCCTTGGAGACCACCTGTTACCTGAAATGAAAGAAAACCCGGCACGCGAACCTAACGTACCTCCTGATCGAGTTGTCTTTCCTTTGGAGATAAAAGACGCTATGATGTTTCGACCGGGAACTGTTCACCCTGAGATGCTCAACCACAGTAAACGGCTTGATCATCCTACGCCAGTCGCAGAGATTGCAAGCCTGAGAGAATTATGGCTGCCCACATGGCGCGAAAGCTGGGCTGCTCATGTGAAAGTCCCAGTCATGTTTGGAATCTCGGAACAAGATTGTTTCTTTGTTGGCACAGAAGAACATGTGAGGCATTGTACTTCGGCGTTTGTAAAGAGTGAGAGAATGGATGGCAGTTTAATTAGAGGTGCACCACACTGTATAGAGTTGAGCTACTGGTCACAGGGATGGTATGCTCGCTGCTTTGGATTTGCAATGGAATGTTCGGTTAGTCTTTCTCAAAAGGCCTGAAAGAATGGCAGTCGAATTGTGGCAGCGCATTTCAGGAGAAGGTGGAGGTAGACTACTAGATAGGGAGACGTTGGGTTTTGTTGTCTCTCAATACGATTAATAAAGTACATACTTGCAAGTTCTTGCAGTTAGAACGTATCGAGGGCAGATTTGCAAAAGACACGCAGAGATAGAGAGAAAAGAAAGAAAGAAAAAGATGAGCGCATCCACAATCCACTAGCCAGCCGATCCCTTATAATTCTCTAGCTATTGCCTTTTACTTGTTATTTCATAAACAGGCTCTAGTGAACATCACTAATACTAAAACATCCGGCTGAAAAAGTCCATGCTTGGTGGTCTTATCATTCCATTACCGCCAATGTTTGTCTTTTCTGTCATTCTATACTCATTCTATGCTACATTGGGAACACACAGACCCCGGAAGTGCCGCTGCGGCTGAGAAACTTACTGCAAAAGTGTAAAGAGTTCTTGAGTCAACAAGAATTTTCCCGGCATTCGAAGTGACTATGCACTTCGGGGTACCTTTTCAATGCGACAATTCGCAGTATTACAAGCCATATTGCACTCACTATAGACATCTAACCAACCCGCACAAACTATTATTATATATGTCTTGGCAAAGCCTTCGCCAAATTCATGCGTATCTTGCATCATCGGATTTAGTGAGGAATTAAGGGACGAAGCCATCAGAGAGCATGAACGCTTTGATATCCTCGATCTCCGATTTGACTCCTCTGTGACCTTGCCGAACACAAGTCCATTTCAGTCAGCAGCTAAGTGATCATAATGCTACGTAAACTACTCATTCTCTGTATTTAAGAACAGGCAGAAGCTTTATCCAAGAATCCAACAAGATAGACTTTTCAATCGCTGGGTTTTATCTCTTTCTAAGTGTTTCTTTTTTATTATAAGTTGATGGCTGCTAGAGGGGGAAGGAAAGGACTGATCAAGCGCTTGTATTCTCTAGTAGTCTCTAGGATCGAGCGAGCTCTAGCTCCAGCTATCTAGCTATCTAGCTATATAGCTGTGTGCTGGGCTAGGCCTGAAAAGGAAGGAGGTAGGCGATTGCCTACTAGGTCCTAGGGCCCGAGATAAGTCTTGTTCCTTGTGCACACTTTTATGTTGTTTTCAACTTCCTATGTGCCTGGCCAACCAACTTCGGTGTGTTACTTGTAGGACGCTTCTTGACAGGGACTTTCGTCTCCGCGCCTTTGTCGAACGTACCCGGCGTCTTAGCTGACTTGTGGGATTCTATATCTCGCAGTATCGCCATGGCTGGATTCAGTGTTATGGTCTGGGCTGGTCCAGCACTAGGCCCGTTATTTAGCGGTTTCTTCCAACTGAAAGAAGATTGGCGCTGGACTTTCTATAATCTTCTATGGATGGGCACAGGGACAGCATTGCTGATGTTCACCCTGCCGGAGACCTACTCCCCAATTATCCTCAGGAACAAGGCGCGCCGGATTCGCAAAGCCAAGCTTCCTGGCTACGAGGATGTCAAGGCTCCAATGGAGTTTTCAGAAAAGTCAGTCGTCCAGATTTACAAGGTTGCATTAACTCGTCCCTGGGTCATCTTGTTTGACACCATTTCCTTTTGTTGCGCAATCTATATGACCTTTGTCTACGTGTTGCTTTACATGCTTTTTTCTATCTACCCAATCGTCTTCCAAGAGAAGAGAGGATGGAACCCTGGCGTCGGTGAGTTACCTCTCTTGGGAACAGCTGTAGGAGTTTTCCTTGGAGGGAATCATTGTCGTTTTCTTTTCTCTCCGCCAGGGTAAGAAGATGAGGGCTGGAAATACGCCAAAGCCTGAAGAACGCCTAATTTTGTCAATGATTGGAGAAGTCATCTTCGCCGTAAGCATCTTCTGGTTCGCTTGGACGGCTGAATATAAGTGAGTACTCTATAAAAAAGTATTGATAGCATCTTCCACTCTAACCAATATTTATTTGGATCAGTTCTGTCCATTGGGTTGTTCCTACTTTAGCCGATGTTTTCGTAGCATGCGGCATGATGCTTATATTCGTCTCTTTTTCTCAACTATATTGTCGACTCCTACCTGATGTATGCTGCCTCCGCCCCGTTGTTTACAAACTATATGTTCACATCCCTCGGGGTTGGAGATGGGGGCTCACTGCTAGGAGGGGTAGCGGCTCTGCTATCAGCTATTCCGTTTATCTTCTACCGATATGGTGAGCGAATCCGGGTGAATTCCAAGTTTGCGCCGACGCAACCGAAAAGTTCATGACAACGTCTTGCTACACCATTATAGAATAGCGGCACTTGGATTCGCAGACGTACTAGGGGTTTTCCTTTTACGAGAAGAGTCTATTCTGTCAAAGTGCCAGACGAAACTTCAGTTCTTCAGGAGTGAAACAGCCTCTGTTTATTCGCCTATGATTAGCTGCATTATATTGCGCAAATTGTACATACAAAAACCCGCATGTCCCTAAAAGAAACATGTGATTTGTACCATGTTATATTGTACACCTTGATATGTCATCACTAGCCAAGCTTTATAGGTTTAACACTATTCGTACTTAAGTACCTCTTAAGTGCGTAGCAAATGACTGTCGAACAGCCCTGCCCTCTATATAAATGATCACTAAGCACGTCCAAGTATTCCAGGAGAAATTCGGGAGCAATGCAAGAATGACGCGGTGCCATATCTGCCCTGGGAAGGAAACGGGAATACATTTAGGCGTTGCAGGTACTTGCTATCTTGGTGGAGGTAGGAGCTGCAGGTAACCGAACTCTTGTCATTGCTTTCGAGATAAGAGCTAATATCACTACTTCAAGAGTCAATCTAAGGAAAGTACCAGCCTTCCATCGGTAATGTGAATATTCAAACCATAGTTCCAGCCTTCTGGTGACAGAACCGAGAACGCTGACTGTTGACTAACGTCTTTTCCTAAGTGATTCACTTATGGCGCCCCCAATAGCCAGCTCAGCCGCGCGGTCACCCTCAGCAGACTGCTTCTGGGCTGCCTGCTGCTCAGCGCGCTTCGCCTCATCGACTAAGCCTTGGTCCTGACAAAGATAATTCGCGCGTTTGGCAACACCATTTGCCGAACGGTCCCTGCCAAAGAAGACACGCGCGTCTATGGCCTTGCGACCCCATACGTGCCACTGAAGAATCTCAACGTCCTCTAACGTCGTCCAGTGGTTACTGTCCTTAGCAGCGTGAAATGGGTCGGTCCAGCGAGTTGGGAGAATGCACTGAGCGCGCATGTCACTGATCTGAATCGACACTCCTACTTGGGTGCGATTTCCATTTCCCGGCATTTTGGTATGGAGGCTGCCCATCGGGGTTCCGAGTACGAGCTCAGAGGCCAGCCATGGGCCCTCATCCGCGGAGCTCCATTCTGCGCCACGGCGACGACGGACAATCTAAATGAACTCGGTTAGCAGTTGCATGTGCCAGTTCTTATAAAAAGTCGTGACCTACATTGGTATGACGGTCTGACATCTGAGAGCTCTCCAGTAGGGAAAATGTAAAGCTATTATTCGAGTATGGAATTCAAGTAATATTGTCAGCAAAAGAAAGAGTATCAAAGAACTATATTGTGGCTATTTTGGAATGGAGGACTTGAAGCAACAGTCAAGGCATACACGGCAGCTTTCTAAAGTTCTTTACAGAAAGAAGAAAACAATGAAAGGAACGTACTTATACTTTGTTAAATTAGATAGAGTCATAGAATGTGTCAAAAAACGTGATGAAAATGTGACTGTATAACCCGTCGGAGTCTTTCTCACTACATACTACCTATAAGACTTGTACTTCATACTGCACGGTAGCCCCCTTCGTCCAAGCCGGTAGATACCTTCACATAGATATACAATCACATACTTACACACAAAGCACATTATTAAGATTACTAATCTGAGGGACTTGAGTATGGCATAAACGGAAGGACAGCTCTACTGAATAGCCTTGAAATTCTCGTCATTTTATGCGTCTTCCTATCTTACGAGAAGTATTCGCATCATAAAGCTTTGACATAGTATCATCAGCTATTCCCGCTAACTATTCTCAGGAAAAGTCCTATCTATGAGTTTAGCTCTACTCTGCTCGTTATCTAATTACCCTAGCTGTTTGTTAGACCAAACCTATCTATTTGCAGAAGCTATGCTCTCTTACATCATGAATCGTGGTACGAACGTCTCTGGCATTCACTGACTATAAAAAGCAGTCTTACACTTTCCGCAGCGTAAATATCGTGGAAAATACACGAACCACTTTTGCATATGTTGTCATCCTTCCGAGCTTTTTCTAGTCCCTATCTAGCCCGCCAGCAGAATAGTCGATCTCTTGAATCTTCCACCGTCGTAGAGCGAGTAAGCATAGCGCTCCCCCCAATAATAGGGTGATTCTGAGGCTGGGAACGCGGCAAGTTGAAAGCCTAGGTCCAGTACCTGGTGGGGAAGATCAGGGAAATCTTCCAAGGTGCCGTCCCGGGTGTCGTCTGGCATGTCAGCTCCCTAGTTTAACACTCGTACCTCGGACGGTTCAACCCAGGCGTGGACGATAAAGATCGATAAAATGTATGATGAAATTGATGTACTACTCGTAGCTCAAACGCAGTCACACGACGGTCCGTGGGGAGATGGGGTGATGCCACTAGGTGGCGTAGTGATTGACTTGTGGGAACCCCACGGACGGTCCTGTACCAACAGGGAGTGGAAACGACATAAAACGACGAATAACCTAAGAAATGATAACTGAAGGTCCTGATATTACTCGGACATGCTGCCATTTCAACTGAGTTTCCGCGTCGATAGCCATTGGTGTCGACACCGCTGGGCCGCATTCTTCGATAGATCTGTCCATGATGATGGAAGTCCTTCTCACGGCAGATACAATCAAGAATATGCTATTGAATCCTCAGGTTGTAAGACAGGGATACTGGAGGAACTAATTCTGGAGTTCCAATGACACAGATTAGAATACAGGTGGAGCAAGACAAAAAAAGTATTGATTCTCCCCGCGGCCTACAACGACCAGATAGCTTTCAGAGAGCTACCTCACCCGGAGCACCGGCCCATTGTCTTATCAATCGCATCCACAAGTTCCAGCAGTATCTCGCACAGTCTAGGGGTTATACTATTGAACAATATTCCACAAATAGACCAAATTTAATTTTGGGTTCCTGTCTCACGGCCTATTTTCCCTAGGGTTCGAAATCCTCAAAGAGCCTCTAGCATGAGGTATTGCTTGTGTTGAGAATTGGATACAAACGCGAATCTGTGTCCAGATACAGACAAGATAGAATCAAGTCTGGCAATTAGTTCATCTCGTAACTCGTTTTCTGCCATGGCTAAGACGGACAGGGGACCAGAGCAGTCGTCAAGAAAGTGAGAGCAGCGCGACAGCAGCGAGGCGTTGAAAATGGCCGGGACTACCAGCACTTGCTAAGTTGCCTTTTGCTCTCCACACATCATCTGGTAAAACTTGGCCCTCCGGGGCGATATTGATAGAGGTTATCTTGCTGTAAACAATTATGGAGTTGTCCACTGAGTTATGATTCTCTCTTCAAGCCAGATTTTTCTTGTGGGAATAGTATCTGAGGATGTTCAGCCAGGTCTTCTAACCCTCTTGATCATTCTCAATATCATGATCTCTGTCACGCAAATGTAGAATAACAGGGAGGGGAGTTGTCTGTCTTCTTTGACATCTTGGTATGTCTGATGGGAAGGGGTGGTGCTAGAAGAGTAGTAAAGTTGGTGCTCGAAGTGGATGGTATTGCTCCAATGAAGAACCATGAGTCCGGTTAATACACTATACCACAGACTTCTCATTGTAGGTCAATAATTGGTGGCAATAAAACAATCTTAACCTAGTATGCATATCGATAAAATAGGAGCAAACTCACAAATCAGCCAGGGGAATAGACCCTATTCTATCCGTGCCATTCATAATCATAGCACTCATCGCCTTCCAATCCTTTAAGGCACAGGTCTGACTGGCGTTTATGACACGAACTTGTACCGTCGGAATCTTATAAGAAGACAAACCATCTGCAGTCATAACAGGCACGTCAGGTATTTGTTGCAGTATATGTATTGCTCCAGCCCAAGCCAAGTTTGTCTGGTCATCTATCAGTTGACGCCGATGGAGATTTCACATAAGACGACCAATCATTCTAGTACGGAATAAGGCGAAGTTTTGCGAAGGATTCAAGACTATCTCTCAAGAGATCGCCGAAGGAAAGGGTATAAATTGAAGATAAATATGCATCCTCTTCTGAGATCCAGGCATAATCGATCAGACATATTTCATTCGCAAAAAGGCTCCTATGCCAGGTGATTCCTTCCGCTCGTATCTGAACAGTGTATTCCCTTTTGGCCGTAAGTGTCGTATTAAGAAGCTTATACGAGTGATCTCGACACAACCGCTCCGTAAATAAAAGGGATACGGGTCGATAAACGTCTACGAATAAGGCGTTATTTCCATATTCGGGCAATATGCTGACCCACTGCACTTCCAACAGAGAGTCTTACTGGCACACTGTGATAGCTTCCCATCTGAGAGGTTGGCATGTTCGTTCAATTGCCAATTGTATTGACCAGTACGTGGGTGATACTGAACCAAGTGTTATACCTCAGCAGAAGTTATGCAGGGCGTTTTCTTGGCTCTGGTTCTTCTTCGACACAATCCTATCGAACTGGTTAGCTGACTCGGTGCATTATGTTGTAAGATGATCCCTGGCCTTACCTACTGAACCCCGTATCTCATAGTTTCATCTGCAACAAATACGTGTTCACGGAGTATATGGACATCGCGAGCTCATACTAAGGAGGAACCGGCACCGTTATTGCCGTTATTGCTGCTACCAAGACTCCTTTTATAGGGACAATTAAGGCCCAATCAAGGATCTGAAGACCCTAAGTATCCATGCGAGAGATAAGTATAAAGATAGTCCGAAAGTATAAAGGGGTAATAACTGAAGCCGGCGAAAGGATCTCGCCACAGTTATACATCGAAGAGACAATCCATGTGGAAAACGTGCATTTAGTTTATAACCCACTCCCAGAAGTAGCTACCTACTAGATAAACCCCATCGTACAAAGGTAATCAAGGTATATATTTTCCCAGGGAATCCCGCACGAAGCCACCTATGGACGATATATAAGAGATAAAGACTGGTATCCGGGAAGAAGAATCGAGGAAGGCAGGATGGCGTTTATATACCTCTTTCTCAGGCCCTATTATTGATTGCCGCTACTCTTCACTCCTATCAAGAAGAGGGAATTTATCGTGGATTTTAGGAATGGAGCATCATACTTCATGGGATGAATTAAGTTATCTTCCCGACGATACGTATATTCACTCGAGACTACGATGAAGTGCTGGCGAAACTTTGCGCTTGCGTCCGTTGCATTTCATGATATAGAATTGCATTCCGATGTAGAATACACTAGCATAGACTCGATGTCCTATCGTACACTGGATGGTAAATTGCAGATAAAGAAAAATTCTCCCTTATTACAGCAGGAAGCTCGACCAAATGCATGTACAGTCGTCACAGATATGCTCAACGATCCACAACAGAAACAGAAATGAACGGCCCGCCAGGAACCAGGCAGGTCTTATGCAAAATTCATGTTCAATGTAAAGAGCAGTGTAAGAACAAGGTCTCATAATGCCGGCGAAAAATGCCATGAAGAAAGAATCCATATCCCTAGAGGTCTCTGCCAGGAGTATTGCCAGTCATTTTCCTCTCCGCACCATATGGATGATATGCATAACTCATAAGGTGAGATAATAATCCAAAACGGGGTATACAATGAGAAAAGAAGAGAAATTCCAGCCTTCCCTCGATGAAGTTCGGTAGATCAACCGATCCAAAGGTAGTTTTAGTACAACTCTTCTTGCATATTCGCCATGTCGTCATAAGAAAAGAGACCCACAAACGCCCGCTCAAAGAATGTCACCCATACTCTGTTCTTATGATGGTTCCTGTGTTTCTTTTTTCCCTTTGCTTTCTTTGTTTCTTCGACAGGACGGTCTTCCACTTGAGTGAGACCGTGTGTCGCTGTTATATCGTTCTGTGATTCAGGCATGTATTCGCCCTGAGATGTGCTTGAGGAAATTTGGTCTTTGCCCGTAGGTTCATCGTTTGCAATCCGGGTCGCAAGCTTGAAGAAGCTGCGGACAGTGAGATCTTTCATGTGATATACCTTGTCCGTCTTCGTCTCATATTCCACTTCATACTCGAATGGTACCTTCGAGTAGTCGGGCCGAGATTTTGCAAGCTTGTACTCCCTCCACGTCCTTGATTGTTGCTCAGACTCTTTCAGCTTCTTCGCTTGTTCGTTGATCATGGTGAGATTGGCAAAGTATTGCGTGTAATTTAGCCACGACAGCGGCTGATTAGAATAAGCGGGACCAGGAGGCGCGCGAGCAGATGGCGGGTCAGGAACTTTGAAGTTTGGCTTCTTATTCTTACGGCCCTTTTTGCCCTTCTTGTTGTCCCTGGCATCGTTATCGACTTCATTATCAGAAACATCGGAGTGTAGCGACACTTCATCTTCAATGTCCTGGTCGATTGTCACAGGTGAGGCGGTAGCTTCTGCCCATGTCATGGCGGATTCCAGTCCCGTGACGTTATACTCGATCACTCTGAGACTGGGGAAATAGTTCGGTACCACACTAGGGGCTACCAAAGATACACTGTATCGCTCAGCCCAGCGTCCACCGATCTTCTTGAGGAACTTCCGTTTCTTTTTGCCCTTTTTCTTCAGCAATAAGTCCAGATCGTTATCATCCTCCAGGTCCCAGTTCTCGAGGAACTCGCCGTCTAAGGGTGGAGATGGCATTCTCGCCCACTCATCTCGTAAGCTGGCGAGGTACGATGACCGCGATTGGGTCGTGAACTCCTGCTCAGTCTTGCTGCCAGTATCTGCCTCCTTGACGATGTCAACATCGTGACTGTCCTGGATGATGAAATGATCGATGTTCATGTGCCCGTAAACGCTTCCCACGATAACATCGCGGAAGCGGTGCAGCCAAAGGGCGTATTTCTGCCAACACGTCTCATCCCAGTTTTGTTTATCCTTGGTTCTAGCAGGAGGCACATGGCCAATGAGGATGGCCTTCACGTTGCGTTCCCGAAAGAGCTCAAACTGGACGCGAAGCCAGTCCATCTGTTCGTAACCAGGTTCAGACTTGCGCTTGCAGCCATCTACCGCACTGTTGGATTCGTAGAAATACTGAGTGTTGAGACTGACGACTGCGAGCCGGTTCGGGATCACCTCAGTCCAGTACCAGCCCCCTTCCACGAAGGTATGGCGCTGTTCTTCTGGGATAAAAGGTCTCCATATCGTCAGGAACTTCTTTGTCCATTTGTTAGGACCTGGTCGGAGAATATTATGAGGCAGGATATCATTGTTGCCAATGGTCGGTACAATAGGGATAGTCAGGTCGTTGGTCGGGTCTGTATCGTTGATATTGTCCTCCTTGCCAAAGACGTCCACGAACTTATCGACCAAGTATTGGTTCAAGGAAGCGACTTCGTCCTCCGTCCGCGGAATGCGCTCATCGTTGTCATGGCGTGCAGAATCTCCGGTCCAGAGAACAAAGTCGATCTCATCTTTAAGATTCTCATCGATCCATTTGAACGTCGCATTTATCAGCGAAAAAGGGGAGTCACATTCTGTTCCCTCCGCACCAAAGTACCCCGCATCTCCTTTGCCTCGATGACATGATACGTCCTCATCTGTGCGCGATTTCGATCTGTAATGCGAGTCGGGATGGAAGTCTATCGCGGTCAGCACGCAGGCGCTTTTGCAATTATTTCACCTCCAAGACAGTACCTGTGATATGTAGAAAACGGCCCTTGAGACCGCTCGAGGGTCGTCTCTGGATTTCTGGGGGATTGAGGGCGTCCGATCTCGATGCAGCCAGCTGTTCCTGCAGCGGAATTTGGTCCCTTGCGCCAACGCAAGCAGCGCTGGCGGTCAGGAGGGACAGGGCCAGCAGAAAAGCGACCATGATTGCTGCTGTTGGTGAAGAAACAACAAAGGTATTGTAGCCAGCCCGACTGCGCGGGAGAGCTGTCTATAATATCAGAACAAGACAATCAGCCATTGCACACCCAAAAAAGAATAATAATGATAATACTTGGCACTCACGAACATTCGACGTCACCGACAAATCCTCGAACTGATCCGATTCGGCCTGGCGTCTCAGGCACCGGCTTTCCAGCCAATCAGTGACACTGCTGCGTCGATCGTGCTCCAAAGGTCCCCGGAAGTCGGTTTTGTTCTCCGACCATGGTTTGTTTCTGGTTGTATCTTGTTCTGCTGATGTTGATGTTGATGTTGATGCTGCAGTGTGTGCCCTAGATATATTTCGACTTCCCCCAGTCTCCAGCACAAACTTCTCTCCACGAAGATCACGCGGGATCAGCGAGGCACACGACACTCCGTCAGCCAGCCCAGGACAGCCTGCGACATGCTCCTTGCTCCGCACGTGCCGCCCTGAGCGTTGCTGGTTCGTCAGACTGGGGGACCTTGGGGAACGCCTCGGTGCTTATCCCTCACAGAAGAATACTTCCCACACAATCCACCACGGTTTGATCTACGTGAAACGCATTACAGTGTGATTCGAACTGCGTCTAGCTGCTCTTGTCTCACTGTGGAGCAGCTGAAATACAGAAACAGTTTCGGACAAACGGACACTGGGATAATATACATGATACATGATGGAGTCGAAGCTGATTCGCCAGTGGGCAGTGGTGTATTAGTAGTGGATGCTGGAGGCCTCAAGGACGTTAATAATTATCTGATCAGAAGACTAGATTTGCGGCATATGATCAATAAATCATCACTGATTTCTGACTTTTCTATGCAGACAAGCTATGAGAATAGAACCCCATTATTAAACCGCAATAATGTTCGATGACATGGTGCCCATTACTCTAATCTAATTGCTTAAAGTCAGCCTCTAATGAGGAGCCTACTTCATCAACAAAATTGTCTTCGTCTCCGGAGATTCCCAACGCTCCTGCCTGCCAGGTCACAGTATAGACCAGACCACCTCCTTTGACGCTTGCGAAATTGAATGCCAATGGCGGCCCGATGACATGTCCAGGCTGCGTGAAGACGAGTTTGGTGATTCGAGGTGGTGACCCGCTGTCAGGGTTGCTGTCGAAAACGCCAATATTACTGATCTCAATGGAACAGTCACGACGCTGTCCAATCTTCCCACGCGTCCATTTGCGGATGCTGGGTAGGTACCTCAGGAGTCCAATGGCCTGATCTTGCAATGTCGCGGCGCACTCAGCCAGCTGCCGTGTCGCCTGGCGGGCTGCCTCCCAAGATCCTTCATTGAGCGGCCCGAGAGATGCATCTCGGGGGTGGACTACGTAGCACCCAGATGCAAATTCTCCCATCTCGTCTCGTGGGGTGCCGACAGAATTCCGCATGTTGACGGCTGTCTGTGTGACGAAGTTGGTGATGGTTGGGTCTGGGAGCGCTCTAGATAAAGCACGAGCGATGAGCTGCTGGAGGGTGCCAGTCAACTTTGCATCGCGTTTCCTCGCCACCTGGATGGCATTATCCAAAAGGGGCGCCTCGATCTCTCGCAGCCTGATTTTGTTCCGCAACGTCTTCGCGTCGAAGAAGATCCTCGAGCCTAGCCACGTCCCCTCGTCAGTGGTAGACGCTTGCGGTTTCAGACCAAGGAGATTGGTCAAGAACCGCGGAAGGAAGGCCGCAATCAACGGTGCGAGAAGAAATGACCAAGAGATGGGCAACCGACTGGGCGTATCAAATGGTTCCGGCAGTGGCCGCTCTATCGTGTTGACAATGGGTTCCACAGATGCTGTGGTTCCTGAAGCGCTGCGCAGCCCTTCTAGAAATGTGCGATGAAAGGATTGTCCTGAGGGTCCATCACAAATCATGTGAGAGTAAGCGAACGCTATGAAACACTGATCTGGTCGGAGAGGAAGCACTGCGATTCTCCAAGGCGGGATACCAGCAGGGAAGGGTTGGTCCAGGATCTGTCTTAGAAGCTCCTCAATGGCAGCAGAATCATTCTCTCCGACCCTGTCATCTCGAACGATGTCGATATGCGAAGCAAGATTAACGCTGGGGACTCGTTCATAGAAGGACTTGTCCGTATGTTGGTCACCAACCGTGACGTTCAACCAGGCATGCTTTTCGAGACAGTATTTCAAAGGATAGAAAAATGACTCTGGAGCATCACTTGCAATTCCATCGCTAAGCTCGTAGACAGCGCCAACAATAACCGCGAAATAGTACCCGGCATCTTCACGGCTGATTGTACGTTGCTCATTGGGACCTTTTGCCGTTAGCAACTTTGATCTGACTATTATGTTTCAGGGACTACTAACTTGCGTATCTCAGAAATTGCTTCGTTGGGGCCATTATTGCTTTTCTCAGCTCACAAAACTTGGCTAGTTTTCGTTATGAGGCGACCGGGTTCAGCATAAAATCCTTCAATGGCACATGAAATAAACCCAACTCATCCTCCAGGCTTAGTTCGACTCCCAGACAACGCAATTGAATGAAACAGTGACAGGTCTGGGCAGCTGAGACGGCACGTTCCTAATCGAGACTACCGCTGACAATATATACTCGCATCAATATACGGTGGCCCACAGTAACGTGACATGCAATGTTGCTGCCTGCGGCTAGCTTAGGGTCCATAACATCGGCATTAAACGGTCATAACTATTTATTTCTTTTCCTTAGGACGTGGCAAGTATAAGAAGACCATATATAGAAAATCGACATGGAGTAAATCAAGACTACTCAGGCGGGTCTGGTTGGCTAGAAATTTTACACTATACTTAAAAGAGGTAGTTTCGCTATGTTCTGGAAGATGGATTACTTAGCGTTGTTAAATAAGGTATATGCCATAGAGGATTTTGCAACATCATCATGACAGTGGCATAAGTGGGGTGGCATATACCTATTTCAGTAATTGATCAAGTTACAAAATCCGTCGGGAACAGAACACCCCCTTTTTTCCGTCGCATTTCTTTCTGGAATAAACACTACGTGTCTTTCATCAGTTGGCGATGCCACCAAAACAAGTTTATATTGCCAAATATAAATTGCTACCTGAATGAGCAAAATGCCATCCTCTACTTCCTCTACTCACAATGCTCGTGCCGCGATGCTTGCCACTTGTGCCGCCGCAGCGGCCACAGCCGCAGTTACTGTAATACTCGCCGCTGTTGTGCAGCAGAATCAAGATATTGAAGAAGTTCGAGAAAGACGACGCGATCAATATCGACGTCGGCGCCAACGCAAGCTCGCTAGAAGGACCTCTGATAAGAACACCAGCGACAACCACGCAGATGAGAGTACGGACTCGCGGGAGGAAGGTGACGGGGACCGTGATACCTCTGCAGCATCATAGCACTGAGCCTCGAGCATCGAAAGGCTCTAAATATGGAACTGTAGTTTCAGAGATTGTGGTCATATTCATGTTGTGGGTTAGTTTCCCTTCTGCTGTATTCCTCTCCGCAACATGAGCTAAGTTAGTATTCGGTTTAGGAACAAGTACTCTTGAAGGAACACTTTCCAGTTCTACAATGTATTCTATCAATATTGAAGTTGCCAGAAAGACCGAAACATGGCTGGCGAACAAGTGGATCACAGAATGATGAATCTTTATTCTTTAAAGCTCGGAGTATACAGAGCGCAACTGGAGCACATGTGGGCTATTATTTTCCACGTACATGTGCCATAGGAAGCATTATTCCCAGTACTCAGCTCATCCCAGACTAGTCGTACACCAAAGGAATAATATCACGGTAAGCACAATGTCAGTTATACAGAAATTAATCGCCTAAAAATCCTTCGGCAGCATGTCCGTAACAAAACACCAATTCGACTAAAACGATCCTCATAAATGCTCCACTAGGGTGTTTCCCTTATAACTCAGCCTCTGCAGTTTAAGGTCCCATCGGTGATGGGATGATTCCATCAGTCTTCCATGGCTCGCGAGGCGATTCCTGGATGAAGTACTCCCAGCCGACACCTTTTGATTGGAGCTGCGGCGTAAGGACCCAGTCGATTCTGTTAAGGAGCTTATTCCTCTCCGTTAAATTTTTGAACGATTCAGCGTCATTATAGATGGATATAGTCGTAAATTTAGCAGGTCTTGGTCCGCCACGATAGATGTGGGTGGGGTTTAATTCGGAGAATTGAACATTGACATAGAACCCGGGAAGCCCGGTTCTGCGATAAACAGTGGTAATCCGATCGGCTATCTCCCGCTTATCTTCAGGAGAGAATGCGTTGGGAGTATGCGTGAACACCCAGAGTGGCATGCTGGATAGAGACTCTGTCGGACAGTGCCTGAGTGGTGTGTAGTGAGGCAGTGGTGGCTCGCATGCCACTGTTCAAGAGATGGTTATCTTCTTTGTCGGCGTACTTCTATCCATGTGGGTTTCTGAATCAAATAGTAATGAGAATAAGGTTTATGTCTTTTCGATAATCGCGAAGTCAGATATCGCATGATGAAATGTCTTCGAATAAGTCAGGCTGCTGGTTCTGGGCCTTGCTGCTTACTTACTGTAAGTACTGCTAGTACGTAGCCTCGGCCCGCGGCCGGGATCTCCAACGGCTTGGTTTAGTAAACCACTGGATCGGTAAACCACAATACAATGCCTTTTGATCCAAATAGTTGCAGGGACGAACGAGGAGATACGTTATTTCAAATGAATTAAATGCTATAAAAGTCACACGCGGGAATTCGTGTGCTGACTACCGCTGCCAGATATGTGTGCCTTTTCTTCTCGATGTGAGGTAAATACAATATGGGATGAGTCATGGCTTCGCATCTACCAGCAGTGGATAATACAACTTGTAGATATACCTTGGGAAAGACATTTCGAAATGGATGAGTAGTATCTGCTTGAGAACATAGAGCGTGATGTTCGTCCACGTCTACACGTTCACAGCTTTTGCAGTTGAAATTAAGCATGGAAATCTATACTTTAGAGGTCACCTACGTTGTATCTCATAAATAGGGAAATCTGGTTTGTCTCCAGCAACGGTACATCTCAGATTTCGTACATAAGTAACGGCACATAAGGCTTGAGATGTCTTCAAGTAGGCCAGGCTCATCTGTTGGCGGTGAAGCACTCTTCGAAACCTTGTGAACGATATCCTAGAACACAAATTATACGGATTGAAAACTGCAGAATTATCAGGCGTTCAATTTGATGGAGCCATTTCTTCCTATTGGCGGTCGTTATATTCAGGGGTCCTAGCACCAGAGTCTCTATCCTTGTCCCCTGCCATCTTGCTTCTCCTCTCATAGTCACTTGTCGAATCAAATCTAGCCAGAATCTACTCCTCGAAATTCCCTTGCATACGGATCGCGGATCATGAGAAACGATAGTTCCAGAACCAAATAAACCAAGGGCAGTGCGTCGTACCATTGGAATCATCTAGTTCGGTCTATAAATACATCCATTTACGCAAATTTATGGGGTTAAGGTCCACATTATCACTTCCCTGTTAGATGTAACTGCCAAATACCAGTGTATGTGAACACGTATGTCTCTCAGTTTCTCGGTCCTGGGAAATATTGGCAGTACATCGCTGGCACCCGCAATTATACTTTCTAGCTAGTAGTATACAGATCGTCTCCAGTTTTCACAACAAGACCTCCGAAAATATTTATTCTTTTGCCTATAATGCGCTGCTCGAAATTGGCGTTTGACATTGAAGATCCAACGCATCGCGGGGTCCAAGACAACGACCCCACCTGAACAGTGGGATGTATATGATGCAGCGAAGCTCGCGATCATCTCATTAAGGGATATGAAAAACCACCCAATGATATGAAATTATCTCTGGTTTCTCTCCCGTCTTTGCAAGTGTTGTCTCCCCTGGATGTGCTTTGACGCACCCCTCACATCAAGTGGGGCAGCGCCTTTCGGCCGCTCGGAGGCGGATTGTTGAAAATGAAAATGATGTATAAAACCTCGTTGTCCTCGTTTCCAAAGCTTTGAACAACAAGAAGAAACAACACATATCTTTCCTATTTCAAATCGATAAATCAGAATCATTGATACCTATTCGCAGATATGGCTGAATTCCCGACTCTGAAGCCTGCCTTCACCATTCAGGTAAATCAAGATTATCTCTACCCCGCTTGGCGATTCTTGTCTCCCCGCAATACATCGAAGGACTGACTTTTTTTCTATTTCATCAGGTCCAAATTGACACTCCGTTGACCGTTGGTATGGTTGATCCTCGATAAAAAGCTTTCGCAATTAAAAGTGAAGGTACTTGACTGATCATCTACCAATGTAGGCAGTCTAAATGTCGTGGTAAGTTCCCAGTTACGGACAGGCCATATATCATTCTAGTCCGGAGATAGTATTATTTCGCGTGTGTATATATGGAAACTGACGGATAGTTTCTGCTATGACAAAAGCCCATGAGCGGCGGCACCCTTAAGAGTGAGCCTGGCTTCTCTCCTGCTCTCGACTCCAGTTTCGTCGGGACTGGCAACGACTACATCCGCGCCAGTGCTGATGGAAAGCACCTCCGTCTGGATGCCCATGGAGTTATTAAGTGAGTTTCTTCTAACATCTGAGCCATTATGCCTTGGGAAATCTGTAAATCTAACCAGTAAATTCTAATCTAGAACCAAGGAAGACGCCGTAAGTATAATCACTAAAAGGACGTCTCCGACCTACAAGTTCTCAGTCTAACATGGCTTTTTACCACAGCTGCTCTACCTGCACTACACAGGAAACATCAACGTGACCGAGGCTGAGGCTGCCGTCTTTGGCGGAAAGGCTCCTGACGGTCCTACCCCATGGGGTAACCTCTGTATGTTTGACCATCCCTAGGCCCGACAGATATTGTATGACTAGAATACTGACTTCGGTCTTCTTTTCGCAGTCACCAACATCAAATTTGAGGTAAGTGTTCCTTATGGGATCTAGTATCCCAGTTAAATTGCAGTCTCGCACTTCCAATTGCGTAGTTACCTCGAAAGGTCTTTATCAGACGTGCTAACAAAATATTCAGACCGGAGACGAGCGGTACAAGGACCTCGAGAAACGCGTTTTCGTCGCTCAGGGCCGCTTTATCATCCAGAAGGACAAGCCAGGTGTGGTGGAGTACAAGGTTAGTCAGGTTGTGCAGGGCTAGATTATGGGCTTATACATTACGCGAGCTGTGACTACCAACGGGTTCTACTAGCTGTTAGGCCTGTTTATTGTATATTCGTCCACAGAGAATGAGAAACATCAATAAATGTAAAGCCATTGTTGCTATCACCAGAAATACACTAGTTTCTTCCCTGTCCATGCCAGCAGGAATATCAAGCCCACAACGCCAAGTGTGGAAATCACAGTCACGAGTAGTAGGAGTATCCCTTGGATCCCATAGATAAAACCCTTGATCTCGCACAATTTTTTTTATGTCTCCGCTGCCCAAATCTCCCTGTACCCCCTCCACCTTCATTCGTTCGATTCGCTACAATCGATCCCCATGCATTACAGCAACGATCAAGCTAACATTCCAGCTGAAAGATATCCTGAATTCCCGACTATTCTTTGGAACCATCGACAAGCTATAGGGACGTGAAAAGGGAATCCGCATACATTGCAAGCACCGGAGCGGGAAGCGAGACATCGTTCTGAGTCACCCAAGGAGGGATGGACTCGAAGAGAGCATCGAGTGGAAGCACAAGCGGTGCGCCAGTTATAGTTGGTGGTCCGTTGTCTTGCTTCATGATCGTCATCATCTGCATTTTGACAGGAATTCTAGGTCAAGCTGCAGAGCTAGTTCGGCGAGGTCGTGGATTGTTCATGGTCTGCCATACCTCCATAGTGAGGACGAGAGGTCTGGTTCCTTCTGTCGTGAGTTCTGTCCGTCAACGCGACCGGCACCTTGAGGCATGTAGTCCTGCATGGTGATCCCCATGTTTCCAAATTCTATGATCACGGCGATCATCAAACTTCCATGCAGGGCTTCATGATAACTTGAGACCTATTTAACGATGAGCTTCTTCAATACCTCATCATGGAGTACCCGCATTGGAGGAAGCGTACGCTGATAATTATCCATCCAAGCGAGGAGATCCTTGTCGATTCCTCTTGCCACAAGATATCGTGAACGAGCATTGTTGTCGAATCTCTGGTGACTGCTCTATATATCGAGCGAACTTTTGCTTTGTCTCGAAATTGTAATCAGATAGGATCCCATAGCTTGGGTCGTAAAGTTCATTTGGCAAATTCTAGTCTAAGATGAGTTAGGCAGAAGGTAATTATAGCAATCTGTCACTGATTAAAAAATTTGAGGTCGGATGTAATTTCTCATCCTTTATATAGATAAGGGCCGCTTCAGTATTAATAGAATCTATTTAGAAATAGTAGCATTATAGCAACCCAGATCATTAAATATAACAGTTAGCTACTGTTTAAGTTTCAAATATTATTAGAAACAGATGATGATTAGAAAGAGATGCAGGAACGTCTGCTCCGCATTATAAAAGTTGTCTAGGAGGTGAATGGAATACATCTGCTTGCTTCGCGTTAATGGCCCTGTATTGAAGACTCACTTTCCTTGGGGGTCCTGCGGAGTTCTCCCGCGCCTTTTGTGCCATTTCTCGAATCCCATCTATCAGTAAAGGCAATTCACTTTCTGCCTTTGCGCCACCTGCCGACAGAAACTCTCTATACAAAAGTACACCAGGTACAATATTATGGTTGCTTCGGTACTGTGCTAGCTCTAAACAGATTCACGGTACTATTAGTCTGTCCGCCAAATATGGAATAGGGCGTCATTTGTATTTATTGCATTGGGAATTGTCTGGTTCGAGCTATACTCATCTGCAAGGACAAGCGCAGTTGCATGTGCTGCTATTGTCGAGAATCATAGTGGGGAAGGGGCAGCACCTGCCAAGAGCAGGACAGGGTCCTAATGACCCTAGTAGAAGATCATTACAAAATAGACTACACCAGAATAAAGCATGCGGAAATCCTCAGGGCATACAGTAATTGACGATTTTCAAGGTGTCAATCGGATACCTTACGCTGGATTCGGTGTTGTACTGTTCTGAACTGTTTCATGGTACCGTTCTCTGTTCATAACCGTTTATTTCATTGAAGTTCAAAAATTAATCTTGCTAAAACTACATCCAAAATATCTTTGGGCTTCCCAATTGGGATATACTCTGCTGAGACAAGCAGATGCCGCAATCCGCCAGGCTGGCCCATCTCTAGAAAGAGGTTGGATTCTGCAGCATGGCCAATAAATCCATTTTGAGAAGGACGAATGGGTTCGGGGGCGATAGTTGATTATACGACGCGCTTGACCTGCATGATGTTAGATAATGACGCCTGCGTAAACGACTAATAGGACAACCAACCTCGAAGAATCTCTTGAGCCACCAGACCTGGAAAACACCCTCGCCGATAACGACAGCCAGCTGGAAGATACTCCACCACTTCACTCTGGCATTGGTGCTCTCCGCCGTGTTTCTGTGTGTCCTCTCTCTAACCACAATGTATGATTGCTCGTCCTTGACCTGAGTCAACAATTCTGAAAGACGTCGGACTAGAAGCCTGTTAGCTGCTCCGGCCAATTCAACAGATCAGTGTCGGAGTAAGATCTCATACCCTCAGTCTCCAACGGGTCTTGCGACTCAGATTCCGGGACGTAGACAATTCCGTGGACGTTGAACGACACCTCCTTCGTATTCGAGGTCCAACCGAGATTGCTAAAGCAGTAGACGTATTTGCCGTCCATATGAGCTGTGAATGAGTAATCTTCTGAGGAGACGCCGGTCTTCTGGTACTGGCGATTCTGGACGGGGTCCTCGACCTGTAATTGGAACCACAACTGTCAGCGAGATTTCTCGAAGAGAATCACAGCAATCGGACAACGGAGGGCAACGGCTTGTTTTGTCCGCGTTGAGCAACACGCCCACGTACCCAGAAGTCGATCTCCAAGTTTCCACTGCCACCAAACTCCCTGTCTCCCACTTGGAACGTAACGGTCATCTTATCATCCCTGTGCAGCTGTTCGTGAAAGCATTCCACCGAGTGTGCCTTGAGCTGGATGTTGTGCGCCGTCGCGGCTCCGATCCATCCCAGCGCGGTGGCCAGAATGGCTGTCGTGGAGAATCGCATGGTATCGGGATTCTCACTTCAGCTGCTGATTGAAATAGGCAGGACACACGATCCTCGACAGGCGGATCTCAACTTGGTGGCGTGGGGGATTGTGTGTGAAGGGGAGCTTGGAGTTCCACGCGGCCGAATCTCAAGCTGAAGCAATGTGTCCGCCCGACGCTCCTTCGAAATCCCAGACGCTCGGACCACATCCTAAACAAATGGACTACTGGCGGACAGACTGCCAACTCACTCTGCGATGCACGCTCACTGTCCTTGCTAACCATTGCTGCTTCCTTATAATGATGACTGCTCTTTCGGGCATATATGATGTGTCGGTCGCTGTACGGAGAACTCGACAATACTCTTCCTACAGCCTGACATACCCATGGTTTTCCTTGAAATGCAGTTGTTTCTAGTTATATTTTTGTCCCATCTACCCTCGCAACCATAGACCTAGAGTATAAAGTCACATATTGTAGATAAACACAGCCATCCGAACATATCTTCGAGTTCGTTTCGAATTACGAACCAGCCAGGGCAATCGCAGGTGTTGACTCTCATCACGTAGATTTTCATGCATGCGCGCTGGGAGTTCCCAAAGTGATACCTGCCTTGTTGCGCGACAGCCTTTGAAAGCAGTTATCCCACACCACACAACATCAACATCCACACAAAAGCAGCCCTTTCTTTTGCATAATCCATGTAACACCCTACATCTGAGAGGATCATCGCCATGCCAGTCGTACGCTACGGAGACGACAAATACAAACTGCATTTCTCAGATATCTTCAAGAGCAACAGAACACTCCTCGCGGAGGAAATTGCTTTTCAAGCTTTGAAGGTCAGTTACCGAAGATATTTCCCTCTCTTTAATCTCTACAATTTATCCATCATAAAGCTTCTGTCCGAACTGATTATCTATCCGAACAGCGCGAAAGAGCCCGCGAAAAGGAAGCGGCGGAGAAAAAGGCGGCAGAGAACGGAGGAGCTGCAAAGAATGGGTCTGATAAGAAGGGTGGAGAGTCGTCACCAAAACCAAAGTCAGACAAGGGGTCTACGAATCCGTCAGGTTGTTTCCCTGGGCTGTCTACCTATAAGCTCTAACTGTACGGAATGACTGATTAGGAACTAGGTAAACCAACCGGCCCAGCATGGAATGCAGACCATGATGCGCTTCTGGCTGCCATGAAGAGTCTGAACAAGTCCTGGAAGGAGATATCAGTAGTGATGGACAACCGACCGATTGCAGAGTTGAAGAAGCGATGGGCTCAGCAGCAGTCTGCAGAGAAGAAAGAATCAGTCGAAGCAGAGTTCAAAGCTGCACTCGAAGCAGGGATTAAAGCGGCTCTTGAAGCAGAAAAGAAGGCAGCAGCTGAGGCACAGAAAAAAGCCGAACCTGGTGAAGCAGATATAAAGGCCATAATTGAAGCACGGGTTCAGGCCGCTATCGAGGCAGAGAAGAAGGCACAAGCGGAGAAAGTTGAAGCAGACAAGAAGTCGGCCGTCATATCTAGAGAGGCCTCCATCGAAGCAGAGATTAAAGCTATTGTTGAAGAGCGTGTCAGGGCAGTCCTTGCAGGGCAGGGAATGGATACAGTAAAGAAAAAGGAGGACAAGAAAGAGGACAACGGTAAGCAACAGGACAGGAAGACACGCCGCGTTTCATTTTCCGACCCACTAATTATTCCAGGAAAGGTAAGATGTTTTTCATTTGATGTCTATTCTTTAGACATGCCTTCTGTATCACTACGAAGCAGACTAAGAGCAATGATAGACCGACAGCACCGCTTCATCTTCGCGACGCAGAGCATCACAGGATCCCAAGGCACGACCGTACATTGAGACCAAATTGAGCCTCGATGAGATCCTCCTACTGCATAAGCTGGAAGCACGATACGAAAGGGAGAAATGGTTGTATGTTGCATCTCGGTTCTTCGATAAGACGGGGAAGAGGATCACACCGGAAGAGGCCAAAGCGCGTTTCCAAAATAAGGCTTCTTATGAGGACTCCTGAAACTAGAATTAGATCTTGCGGGTCAGGGTGTTCATATGATGGGATTCTAGAACGAAGACGATGTTTTCGAGAACAATGAGGCAGTCATTATTGCACAGACACAAGGGAGGACCTGTCACGACATAGTGTGAATGTATGTATTTGTATCACCGTTTGATAATGTTTAGATCCATTGAGTCTCCCGCCTGTCATTACCGTCACCATAAACTGTCGAGAAAGGCCTTCATTAGCGATGTCCTCTGTACCCCGTAGATGCCGTCGGAATCGTGCACACTGGACAATCGTCATTTCCCAAGCGACTTGGGACGAGTTGAGGCCTCATAAGCGTCGTCATCTTCGCAGTTGATCAATTATCATCCATCATGTTACTACGGGAGCACTCCGTACTCCGTAGTACTATCGTAGGAAGGCGGCATTGAGCGCTGTACTGATGGTTTCGGATCTCCACAAACAAGCGAAATCACTTGCATCGTGAGCGCGATCTTGCAAAGAACAAGCCTCGAATGTTTCCATATTTATTCTCTCGGCAGCGAAACCCTCGCTATGGTCAGCTAAGAGTAAATAATTGAGTCGATCGAAAGCTGTCTGTATCCAGGAATAGCCCGCGTTGTGCTGCTGGAGGCATGGATCGACGGTCGATCTCCGGGACCCTGACAGGCCAGCGCTTTTAGAGCTCGACCCCTGAAATAACCTGGCGCTGGTGGAGCGCAACGCCCCTGGAAAACGGCATCCCCGCGGCTCTATCGCAGACCCGCGTGGGGAGTTTAGAGCGTTTAGAGGAGACTAGCAGATTAAGTAGAGTAACGCTTCTCCTGACAGCCACAGTGCCACAGCCGCTGAAGAAACAACCATCGTGGAATTGGCGCCTTGGGCGTTCTGGGCGCTCGGAAAGACGAGACATCGTCACACCCTAGCCTCGATCACAGACGACTCCACCCTTTCCTGTCTTTCTCCCTTTTCCAGAACAACGTCTGTGTTGTTGATTCTTCCACCTATCTAACTTCCTAATCTCCCGTCGCTCTTTTTTGACGTTATAAACTGGGGTAGCATTCGCTCTTTTCTCTCCCCGTTCTTCGCGTCCAAGTGCTTTTTTTGCGCGTCCTCTCTTTACTTGCTCGTCTGCTGAACCGCTCCCTTCGTTCCTGAGTGCTGTCGTCATATTTCAAGATGCGCATTTCTAACATCATCCCCTTTGCCCTCGCGGCTGCTCCAGTGGCCGTCTCGGCCGCTGGTACCCTTGGTCTCTCGCTGGGAGACAAGAACCCCGACGGATCGTGCAAGAAGACCAGCGACTACGAGGCCGACTTTGACCACCTGAAGTCCCACACCACGCTGGTCCGCACATACTCTGCCAGTGACTGCGACACGGCGAAGAACATCATTCCCGCCGCCAAGGCCAAGGGCTTCAAGGTCGTCCTGGGTGTCTGGTGAGTGATATAAACTCCTGCGCTTGTCTATGCGTACGGTGCTTGAAGAATATGACTGACCGCGTCTGAGCAGGCCCGACTACGACCAGTCGTTCAAGCAGGATACCGATGCCCTTCAGGCTTCCGTTCCTGGAAACGAGGATGTCGTTGAGGCCATCACTGTCGGCTCTGAGACCATGTACCGTGGCACCTTCACTGGCCAGCAGCTTCTCGACCGAATCAACACGGTCAAGAAGATGTTCCCCAAGGTCAAGATCGGAACCGCCGACAGCTGGAACAAGTTCGTTGACGGCACCGGTGATGCCCTGATCACTGGAGGTGTTGACTACATGTAAGCGCCGTCGGTAGTTGCTGTTATGGAGGTTGCTTGCTAATGCATATCGATAGCCTTGCCAACGCATTTGCCTACTGGCAAAACACCCCCGCTGCGGATGCGCACAAGACCTACTTCGACGACATGTCGCAGACCATCAACCACATCCAGAAGCTTGCCGGTGAAAACGCCAACAAGATCCAGATCCTGACTGGTGAGACTGGCTGGCCGACTAGTAAGCAACCCCCAGGAGATAGATGACCACACGACGAAAGTATGAAGCTAACGACTTGTTCAGCTGGCGGCTCGAACTACGGCAAGTCCATTGCCGGTACCGAGAACGCGGAGACTTTCTTCCAGAAGGGCGTCTGCGGCATGCTTGCCTGGGGAGTGGATGTTTTCTACTTTGAGGCCTACGACGAGCCCTGGAAGCCCAAGAGCACCGGCGACGACGGCACCTCTGCTGACGAGACCCACTGGGGTATGTTCACGGCGGATCGCCAGACCAAGTTCAACACTACCTGCTAGATGTGAGCTGGACCTGTTGGATCGACCTTTGTATTTTTTTGCCAATTTCGTCCGTAGCAGATGGTAGGATAGATCTGCAAGATATCCCTATGAACATATATAGAACATCATAATATCTTGTGGGGATTCCGTCTGCATATCTCTCTAGCGTGTATTCCAGCCAGTAGCGTAACGCGTTGAGCTTGCTGATAGCGTCTCCAGCCCAGTGATATCATCTGATATCCAGATAGAAAATCAGAGAATTGACTGGCGAGAGATCACTGATCGGTGAGATGACGAGAAAGTGAGGCGTCTACTTGCAGATATACCGAGGAAAAGTGTAATTTGGCGCCCCAAGTGAGTTCAGTAGTGACTCAGCCCCCGGATTCAATAGTCGCGAACAAGGTAGATCCCTTCTGTCTCTTGCGGCAGTTTCATCTTTTATCGATTACAGCTGTGGGGCTGAGGGAGCTTGGACGAAGGCTTTGAATATTCTTCTTTCTTCGTATTTTATCTCTTCAGACACGATATGTTATAATGATGGCTTTTGATTGATAATATTTCTCATTTCGCATAATCTATAGTCAGTATCCGTCCACAGACGACGGGCAGAGATACGATGCGATGCCACGTATGTAGGCCTGATTGACGGCTGAGCCTGCCACCGCATGGGACTTTGGCCGCGACAGGCTGGTTGATTCATTTTGTTTCTGTTCTTTCTGAGGCCCGATTTTGCAGGGAATCAACTTCCTTTTATTGATTGTTGTTTAATTGTTTAATTATTAATTTTTAGCTGGAACGAAACACGGCGCGGAGCGAACCCAACGGGAAGCGGGTAATTAAATTAACTCAACGTGCTGGTTAAGTTATTAGTTGGTTCGCAGCAAGTTAAGTTAGCAACGGTAAACGAGGCTCGAGAACCGTGGTTCCAGTCTGGATAGCTCGGTTTACCCCTGAAAAGAAAACAACAGAAGAACACGACCCCGGATGGAGAGAAGCGCGTTGACTGGAGAGTAACATGCTTTATTATTGCATCCCAGCAGCCATCAATAATGATAATAATAATAATAATAATGTATCTGCTCAACTGCCTGGTGAACAACTAACATTCTACACCGTAGAACTGGAACTAGCATCCGTAGTGAGAGCAACTCGCCCAGCGCGTGGGCAACCGACGCGTCGATCGCACACCGACGGAGCAGAGAGAGCAAGAGAGAGCCCGGGGTGAACCGGCTTAACTTAACCTGTCCTAACTAATTCGCTGGCCATCAAGCATCCATGATCCATCCATCCTCACGGGCCTCTTTCTCTCTCTCGTCCTCGCTCGACAACGCCAACTAGCGCTCATCGCTCCCTGATCGCCTCTTCGGGTCGTGACGTGCCAAAAAACATCTTCTTTCTCTCGTCGTCCTTCCCATTCCTCGCCCTCCCTCTCTCGTCCTTGTCCTCGTTCTCTCCCTCTTCCTTCTCCCGTCTCTCCCCTCCCATCCTGGTTTTCGCATCTGGATCCAGCTGTCCTTTGTGTGTGCGCCATGGTCCAAATTCTCGCATACTCAAGGTTGTTCCTGTGATCTAGTTGTTGAACTCATCGCCCTGCAATTCCGTCTGACGGAAAAACCAACGCCCCTTCCCGGTCTCCTTGCTTGATTCGGGCGCGGATCGTTTCCCGTCAGCGAACTACCGTCGCGGCAGTATTTACATACCAACTTACGTAGCCAGCTTCGGTTTTTCTGTCGCCCTAAGATCGCTGCGATCTTAGGTTCCCGCAAGGTTTCTTCGAACTTCGTCCCGGCTTGATTTCCATGCTCCAATATTCCGGGCGATAAGGGGCGCGGCAAGCAGGTGCTTGCTGCAGCAGACGACACGGAAGGTATGTTGTATCTAGCGTATACTTTCTTCTAGACCGCGGCTGAACGGCTTCTCCTTTTTCTTTTCTCTTCTTTTTTTATCGATAACAACCGTTTTTCACGTCTCCACTGGCGCGTCTCCATGAACGGCGAGATGGGAAAAAAGTTGAATGATTCAATGAAGACTGACATCAATGCGCGCGAATTCTAGGTCCAACTCCTTCCGTCACCGCCATACCGGCGTCTTCGCCTTCTCAACCCCTCGAGCCTTATATTCGTGACGAAGCATACTTGGCTGCGCCATTGGTGTCGCTTTCACGCTCTACTTCCCCTGCCAACTCGAGCGTCCGGGGCTCCGGTTCGCCTAGTCGCCAGCGTCGCCAGCTGAGCTCGACTCCCGTTCCCCAGGTGCTTCCAGCCCTTCCCAAGTTTCGAGGAGCGGCGTGGGACTCGCTGTCGTCGTCCCCCGAGTATCGACGGGCCGAAAGTAGTACCTACTACACGACTGCGTGGGGCTCGCCATACGCGACTCCCAGTCCGCGTAGGCCTTCTTGGACACAGAGTCAATTTGCAGGACGAGGTCGCGAATCGGGAGACACGTCGCCAGTGTCGACACGAAGCGGCTTGCACCAGGTATCCAACGTGAATACTCCGGATTTACGACAGCCATCGGCGTCGAGCCTCGCTAGGCGGGTGTATCCTTCAGTGGGCCGCGCAGCCGCGCGAGATCTACCGGGTAGACAAGGAGGGAAATCTATCAGGGATTTTACGGAAGATTGGATCAATCAGTACCTCTCGGGCCAGCCGAGGACTGAACGGACCAATTGGTTAAGTGACGATTCGGGTAGTGAGACGCCCTCGTTTTTTACCGCACAGAATCAACTTGCGGACGAGGACGGTTGGCTTGGTCTAGACGACGATACTCGCGAGGAAGACCCTCTGAAGACGCCCACGGTAGCGGACTACGTTGGTCGTAGAGCGCGGGCGAATAAAGCAGAGGTCGGCCTTGTTCCACCTAGAGCCAAGCATATCTCTCACAAGAGCACGGATACGTTAAAACAGGAGGATTTCTGGGGCTTCGCATACGACAAAGATCCCGTACCGTCCAAAATGTCTGATCAACAGGACAGACAGCCCTCCGTCGAGGCAAATGCGGCCAAGCCGCTCTCGCCGGTCGAGAAGCCCCTGCCACCGCCGCCTCCAGCTGAGACTCCTGTTGGAGACCTATCAACGCCTAAGATTTCGTCCGGAGATGTGAGTCCGGTAAAGGCGACGACCAAGGGCTCCTCGACAGCCAGGCCAAAGAAGAGAGTCGTGTGGCGTGGGAAAGCATGCATCATTGCAGTGCCGTTGGAGGACAAGAGGGGTTCTGAAGAGTCGGGGTACCGTCTTCTGACTCGTGCTGATATTGAGGCACGTCTGAAGAAGTTCCAGGACGAAGGGTATGATACGCGCGGTTTCAGCGTTTGCACGCCAGAAGAGTCGTTTGCGCCATCAGAAGAAGGTGCACTGAGTCGACCGCTTCACCCTGACCCTGCTGAGTTGAAACAAGAATGGGATGCCCATAACTTCCCTGTCAGCTTTCCAGATCAGTCTGTATGGGATGCCTACGTGAACTTCCTCAAAGAAGAGAAGCTCAGGGCTCTGGGTGTGTCGCTAGGTGACGATGAACCGCCGCAGACGGTCTCTCCAGCCTCCGGTTCTATGAGCCAGCTTCCTGGTCAATTACCGGGGTTGATCGCTTCTCCCCCTGTCCCGACTGGGTCGGCGAACAGCAACCAGTTCTTGGGTGGCCATCCTTTCTCCCCGCATTTCAACCAGTCTGCGAACACGGGCGCCAGCCTTGGTTCTATCGCCTCACCAGCCTTTTTCGGTGGTGACCAGAACATCTCGTCGGGCTTCCCGTTCCAGTTTACTCCGCCAATTCAGGGCACTTACACCCCTCAAAGCTTCCTCAACACACGTCAAACGGGTGTTTCTCCAACTGTTCCTAGCAATCTACCAAATCTGAACTCCATCTTGTCACCTGTTTCACCTCTGAACGCGGATGACTCGAATGCATTCCATCCTGGTCTGCATGACATTGTTTCCCCTCACAATGATAACATTCTCGATCAGTTTGGACAAAATGGACACGGTGACTTGCATGGTCAAACACCCCGACAACTCCAGACACCTTCAGAGAAAAATGAACCGGAATCCTTCCAGTCGCACGTTGAGATCGCACATCCGACACCTCGTGGTCATGGCCACAACGTCAGCGAGACTCTGCAGAAGGGGCTAGATCGATATGCGCAGGCTGATTATCACTTAGAGGAATCGATACAGAGACAGTTAGAAGAAGACGACAGGGAATCTAGTCAGCAGCACCAATTTGGTGGAAATGATCTATTGAGCTCTCGATGGGCAATGCCGGACAAGATTCCTCAGTCTTCCCAGTTCCCGAAGCAGGGGTCGCTTTCTCAGCAGCAGCATCTTTTTGGCGAACAGTACCAAGAATCCGGTCGTGACGCCTCAGATATTGACACTAATCCTAGCGTGTCTGGTACACCCCATATCCAAAACCACACCGCAAACCAGTCTTCCTGGCATAAGTCCGGGCACAGCAACAGTTCGTTCGCTCCCGGCCACAAGTCGAGGACTTCGCTGTCGAATTTCAATGTCGAGGCTAAAGAATTCGATCCCTCTGGTTCATTCTCGTCCAGCAACTTCCACTTCCAGGGCAACAGCTTCCAACCGGCAGGTTTCGACAGCACAGGAATATTTTCACCAAGTTCAATCTTCAAGCCTGGAAGTTCAACAGGTTCTTTCAATGTTGAGGCTCCTTCTTTCACCCCGTTCACCGGGCAGAACTCCTTCTCTGGATTCCAATTTTCGCCAGCGGCCTTCAATGTCGAGGCGCCTGTTTTCAACCCTGGAAATGCTGTTAATCCCGCTGTGCCTAGCTCAGGACCACCAGCCGGCGGAAAGAACAAAATCTTTGGTGACATCGATTTCACCCAGATTTCGAAGCCGGCTAAGAAATCGAAGGCTATCCCTATTGTGCGCCCCGACGAGCATGGAAGTGACACGAAGGAGAGCGGAAATGATAACGAGAGGAAGGCTCCGGAAGAGACTGGTCGCCAGAAGCGTGCTCGCCGTGTCGATGACGGCGGTGACAAGGAAGTTGAACTTGCTGCTCCTCTATCGGAGGCCGCCCAACGACAGTCTCCCCAGGTGCCCAGTACATCTCATGTTCCGGCAGAGGGTAAGGAAAATGCCGTTCCTGGCGCAGAGGAGAAGGTCACTCTTGACACCAAGATCGACGCAGCGCCAGCGGATGAGAAGCCAGCGGATTCGAAGGAGACTCCCATCAGTGAAGCAGAGACTTGGGCACCTTTCGAATTCAAGAATGAGACCGAAGCAGCCTCATTCAATGCTGCAGGACCAGACCTCCCCGGCAAAGTTGGCGTCGAAAAACAGAATTCCAATGGCGTCCTTGAACAGCAGGACAGTCAGCCTACGGCACGGAATAGCGACTCTGCCGCTCCAAAGGAAGCGGCTCCACCAAGCCAGGAATCTTCCTACAACAGCGCAAAGCGGCCATTCAAGTCGAAGTTTGAATTCAGACCTTCTATTGCTGAGTTCGTACCGTCGAAGTTTGCAGCTCCAAAACCAGATGCAGAGCCCGCACCAAAGAAACCTGCTGGCCTCATGGCTTCCCGATATGCTGTGATAAGCCCTCCAGCATCGCCCAAGGTTGAAGCCAAGGTGCCTGAACCTGCGGAACCAGATACAACCGCTGTCGCTGAGCCAGTGACCAAAGAATCTCCAAAACCGACGGAGAAGACGGTGGAAGCTCGCGAAAAACACGACTCGCCTGACGAGGACGAGCTTAATGCTGTTATGAAACAACTGAATCGCGATGACTTTGATGTTGGTGTGGAGAGCCCTGACGAAGACGAGCTTAATGCTGTCATGGAACAACTGAATGGCGATGACTCTGATGTTGGTGTGGAGAGACTGACTAGCCCTCATCTCGCAGCCAAATCTCCTGCGGAGCCGACGACAGAGCCGTCGCTGCCCCCAGTCAGCATCATCCGAAGCGAAGCTCCAAGTCCAAGCCCGAAGGCCCCTCGACAAATACGGAACATTCCCAAGCGGGGGTCAGATCCCGATGTCAAGTCGCCAGTTGCTCGTTCCGCCAGCGGTTTCGCATCTCATGCCACTTCTCCAGTCCGCCAGGTGCTCAGTGTTAATGAAGAGCTCAGCGACTGGAATGATGTCCTCTCTTCTGGCGAAGATGAGAAGCTGGCAAACAGAAGCAGGTTCTTCGATTCTCGTGTAGACGATATTGTTGGAACCGCGTTAGACGAACGCCTGAGCCCGCTGGAGCAGACATTGAGTGTTATCCAGCAATCGGTGGAGTCGCTTGCTTCTCGATCTGGTAGCAGAAGGCCACCACGTAGTACATCTGCTGAGATCGAGCACAGTGACGCAGACGACGAGGATGATGAAGAGGTTGAGACGAGATCAAGATCGCCCCTGAACATCCGAGATCGCAAAATGGACAAGCTCAAGAATGCCGTTTTGGATGCTCTCCTCGCACACCAGTCCACCCGTCCCGAACCCGCAGCTCCTTCTGTGGATTTCGCCCTCCTGCAGGAAAGCATTGCTGAGCTTAAGAGTCTTGCGGCTTCGAGACAATCTGAAGCTGAGATCACAAACCTGAAAGAAACGGTCCAGGCGGTTATTGCGGAGCAGCTTAGCATCAGAGACGCTCGGAGGTCTGATTCTGATGAATACGATTCAGAAAGCCTGAGGCTCCAGGTTGATTCACTTAAGGGCATGCTCAAAATCGCCGAGGAGCGAGGCGATCAGCAATACAAAGCCTACAGAGAATCCCAGGACTCCCTCGCAGAGGTTCAGAGGTTGCTCAAGTTTGCGGAAGAAGATGCAGCTCGTCACCGTGATGCAGCGCTTGCCGCTGAGGACAATCTCCGTGTGTTCAAGGAAGAGAGGATACCGCATTTCGAGTGGATACAGAAGCGATCCGATGCTCTGCAAGAGCAGCAGGAATCTCTCCAGCTTACCCTGTCGGAGCTGTCAGCGAAGAACATCGCCCTGGAAGGCACTCTTGATGAATACAGGCTGTCAAGCGACCAGTGGAGACACCAGATCGAGGACGTCAAGGCAGAGAACAAAGATCTCGTTGCTACTATCAACCACCTGAAGTCTCGCATCGAAGACAGCTTGCGTGCCAGGCAGAGCCTTCGAACCAAGTTTGACCGTCTGCAGGATGATATGACTACTGCAACACGCGACATTGCTCGTGACCAGGCTGCCTGGCGCAAGAGAGAAGAGGACCAAATTGCCAAATACAATGCTCTCCGCGCTTCCTATGACAGAGAAGTCAAACTCCGGGAGAAGCTGGAGATCGATATCAGCGAGCTGGAACAGCAAGAGAGGGAAGCCGCTAAGCTCAAGTTCATTTTCGCACAGTCTCAGCATGAGAATGCTAGATTGGAAGAGCTTATTTCCGCTCTGAGACTGGAGAACAATGAACTCCAGAGCAAAGCCGTGCGCTTCGAGCGCGAATTCAACGAAGCCCGCGAGAGTAGCCGTGCTGAGGTACAGCGAACCAGGACCTCTATGGAGGCTGACATCGAGGCTGCCAACAACCAAGTCAATTATGTCCGCGCGGAACTCGAAGCGCAGATCTCCCGTGTGCAGAATGAGCTGGAGAACGTTCGAATGGACGCCGATACTACGAAGGAGCGCTACGAGTTGCTGCTGGAGGAAGCTAAGGATGCGAAAGAAGCTTCGTTATCGGCTGCCCTGGAATCCAAGGAGGTTGCGCTTGAGGAGCAGCGCAAGCTGCATGAACGAGTCCTCAATGATCTCCGAGAACGCCACGCTCGCGCTCTGCACAACGCTTCCGAAGACAAACAACGAAACGAGTCGCACCTGCTGGAGAAACTTGCTCTTTCGGACGAGAAGGTCGAGCATCTCAAGGACCGCGTGGCCCATCTCGAGGAGAAGCTGGAGATTGCCAAATCTGCAGCTCGCGCTGCAGCTCAAGCAGCTCAGGCCAAGGGAGCCCCGATCAACTCTCCTCCCCAGCCGACTTCCCCGTCCATATCTTACAGACGCGACTCTGTGCCGGAGAAGATCTCACCACAGGCCCTTCGAGAATCCATTCTGGTGCTCCAAGACCAGTTGCAGCAGCGTGAAGGCCGGATCGAGGACCTCGAACAGGAACTGTCGAGTGTCGACAAGGAGGCGCCCAACAAACTCAAGGAGAAAGACACGGAGATCAACTGGCTACGGGAGCTCCTAGGCGTCCGTATTGATGATCTGCAAGATATTATCAATACCTTGTCTCAGCCTTCTTTCGACCAGAACGCTGTCCGTGATGCGGCAATCCGTCTCAAGGCCAACCTCCAGATGGAGCAACAAGAAAAGGAACGGGCCATGGCGGGTGGGCAGACGTTCCCATCGCTGTCATCCATCTCCAACTTGGCTGCGTCTCCTCGCGCTCTCCCGCTTGCTGCTGCCGCAGCGTGGGGAAGCTGGCGCAAGACTAGAGATACCAATTTATCAGAGCAGACACCCTCGAAGTCGAGCAATGCAGGTGGCTTCTTATCGGGTCTCCTAACTCCTCCAAGTTCGAACGTGCGACAGTCCCCCATCAACGCAACCGCACCACCGATGATGCAAGGGGCACGACGCTCGTACTCGGAGAGTCGCCCACTGAGGTCTTATAATAATAAGACCACGAGATCTGCTTCGGCCCTCCACAGCGAAAGTCCTTCGCGCTTGGAACCGCCAACTACTCCTCCGCTCCTGCGAAGATCAAGCTATGACCACGACGCAGAGCCGAACAACTACGAAAACGGTACCTTTGGAGACGATCTTGAAAGTACCATGGGCGGCCTGGTATCTCAATCGCCGCGCTCTGTTGAAGGTCCATTTGGACCACAAATTGTTTCATGAAATTGATCAATGCCCATTTCCTTTGTGATCTAGTTCTTTTGTTTTGCATAATTGCCCCGAAGAGAAAACTCTGAAGGTAGATGTCAGATCAGATTGCTCGATAGTTTTGACTAGTCATCTATTTATTCCTCCCCCAGCGAATGATGCGTTCTGACCCTTTGTTGTTTTCATCCGATTTCTCTTCCCCTCCCCACTTCTCATTGTTCATTGTACAATCATCATATTTTCACGGCGTACCGATCACGATCTTTCTATTTGATACCGCGTGGGCATCATTTGCTTACATTATACCACTTTGCGTTCTCACGTTGCCCACCTACTATTCTTGTGAAATAATTAGGCCGACCTCCTGTCCCTCATTTTGATTCCTCATACCCCACGTTTTTCCTTTCCCCTTGATGCCTGTACAGTAAGTTGTTCATACACAACGACAATTTTTAATACCCAGCAGAACGAATTTGAACAGATTGTCAGTGTTGTCTTCAGTGTTTAATCTTGATATAGTTGCAGTCTGGGCCCGGGTTTTATATGGCGGCAGGGGCAGAGTATAGCCATCGAGATTTACCTCCGCATTCTTTTGCTTTATCAAGCATTATTATCCCTGGTGAAACAGCGTTGCTGGACCAGACCACGTGGGCCCTTCTTTTTTTGAACTTATAGTTAGCGTCGATCATAGTACCGAGCACGAGCTTTGGTGGGACTCATCCACCATTCTCTATCCCGTAAAGAGCCTGCATGCGCGCTATTGACACGCCATGCTGTCCCGAATGTCTCCTGCGATCCAGGAGTTTATGTCGATGAAGAAGGGTGATGCGACAAGGAAAGGTCGATCTCCCGACGGTGCAAAGATCATTAATGCTCTAGAACCTCAGGGGGCCAGTCTCCATCATGGAAGCTCTCTTTTTCTTCATATCTGATCCTTTCTGCGTCCTTGACAACATGCAGATCACAGCTACTCTATGCAATGCCACGACCAACGGATGCTCCGGGAGGAATTGACAACGCTGCAGGTCCTGTAACTATAACGTAATAGATTGGACTAGAAATTCGGGCTTCTGTTGTTCTTTTCACATGCTATATCGCTATAATGCTATACTCATCCTAGCTTATACACTTTTTTTGGGAGTCAGCCCAGATTCACAGCGGTACGTACCCACGTCTGTGTGAACGAGACGACAGCATGTCACAAACAACCCGAATCGCGTCACAGAGGTCATGAGATGAAGTGGTCGAAGTGGATCAAATAGTCGATGAATATCACACTTTGGTCCTACACAAGGCTGAGCGGTCAAGCCAGGAGTTGGCGGTTGCCTGAGTACCTCGAGGCCAGACCTCGACAGGCTGCATAAGCGTTGGACTTCGTCGACCGCACCGTTGACAATTCAATCCTGTTCGGTGCGTAACCCACGATCCTCTTGCTCTGTCGTTGCGAAAAGTAAAAGAAATAGTATTTATACTCCATTCCCGTGTCTCTGATCGTGAAGATCTTTGTCTCTCGTCCATTCTAACCTTCTTTTCCTGCAGATACAGAGGGTCTAATATCTATCATCCACGATGATTGACGACACTGAGAGCAACGAATTATCCGACCGGGGGACTGATTGCAGTCTTCCAGAATCCGAGGAGCCTCTCGGCCAGTCTCTTCCGCCCGTAGACGGTGGAAAGGATGCTTGGCTCGTCCTGGTGGGAACTTTCGTTATTGAGGGACTCGTCTGGGGATTCCCTTTCACTTCTGGGGTCTTCCAGGAGTACTACTCCAACAATGGACAGTTCGATGACAACCCTGCTGGGGTGACGATGATAGGCACCGTGACTCTTGGGGTGCTCTATCTCAGTTCTCCAGTATGTCTGTTTGGCCTTCGACAGTGGCCCCGATATCGTCGCAGATCCATCATCTTGGGCTGTTTGATATCCTCTCTGGCCCTGGTGGCTGCTTCCTTTGCTACGCGCGTCTGGCAACTCGTCCTCACCCAAGGCTTTCTCTACGCCATTGGCGCGTGTATGATGTCTTACCCGACTATGCTGTTCGTCAACGAATGGTTCGTCCATCGCAAGGGTCTGGCGTTTGGGATTGCCTGGGCGAGCACAGGATGCTCTGGCGTCACTGCTCCACTGTTCATCTCCTGGTCATTGTCACATTTCTCTTTTCGCACTACGCTTCGAATCTGGGCAATTGCAAGTAGCATTCTTCTGTGTCCTGTGCTGCCGTTCATGAAACCTCGCGTTCCCCCTTCGACCGTCTCTCGTTCGAAGGTCCCAAATATGAAATTCGTCGTCTGTCGACCGTTCTTGCCGTTGCAGCTATGCAGTATCATGGAGAGCTTGGGCTATTTCCTTCCCAGTCTCTATCTGCCTCTCTACGCACGCTCGTTGGGATTCAGCAATGAAATCGCCACTGCCAGCGTGGTGCTCCTGAACGGCGGTGCATTCTTTGGATCGGTCGTCATCGGCTTCTTGATTGATCAATGGGACGTGACAACCGTCATGTTATTCTCTACCATCGGCGCGACATCCTCTGTGGTCTTTCTCTGGGGCTTCTCCGGCCTCGCAGCCATCCTGTGCACTTTCTCCTGTATGTACGGATTCTTCGCAGGGAGCTTCAGCTCCATCTGGCCGGGAATCATGCGCGAAACGACTGCAAAGGATTACTCTGCGGAGCCTGGCCTGGTCTATGCTCTGCTAGTGGCAGGTCGCGGAGTAGGGGGCGTGCTCTCTGGGCCCTTGAGTGAGGCTCTGCTGACCGCGCCGCCGTTGACTCATGCTATTTCCTATGGTTATGGCAGCAAATATGGGATATTGATTGTTTTCACTGGTGTTACGGCTCTGTTGGGTGGGTTTGGGTTTTTCGGAAGACGCCTTGGATGGGTGTGAACCGAACTGTTGATGGTGTTGCGTTTGAGTGGGGTTTACTTTTGCGTGCAATGGTGAATACTTTCTCGAAAAGATTTCGAGGGATGGATGCGGTTTTTTCAAAAATGGTGGTAATGGCAGAAAGGCGTCGGTTCGATTCAAAAGTGCGATGGTTTCAGTTCATTCATGCGGCATAGATATATGGGGTTTATATAGATATTAGATACTAGATAGCTTTGCTGTTTTTCTTTTCCCTTTAGTCAGTTTACGGATTTTTTTTTTTTACTTTATCAGTTTAGACTTTTCAGCATTAGAAATAAAAGTTCAGTCCTCCCTTTACTAAAAAAGAATACATGCAATCCAAATAAGCAGTAGATATGCGTATATACCGCATAGACTACGAGAACTCTGTCTATTATTACCTCGAAGTAGATCCTTATGTCGCTTGTTGAAGCGATGTTGGGGATTGATCGCTCGGCTAGTTACGGCCCGGCGGGAAGTGGAGAGAACCGAGAAAAGGTCTTGACGATCTTTACATTTCTTGGACTAAATTTAGATGGGGATTTTCCGTGGAGATCGGATGATATACAAACTGGATGGTTATTTCGAGGGGCAAGGAGAGGAGAGAATATTGAGAAATCTATCTCAGATTTTTGATTCAATCCCGTGAAGGTTGGTTCTCTTCTGTGGTTAAGTAATTCTCCTGGGCCAACCTTACCGGTACTTGATATTTATTTTATCGGTCTTGCTAATGGGGCTGATTATTTATGGTATGGCTACAAAATCAAGAAATTATCTCAGATGAAATCCTCATCTTTCCAATCCACGATGATCCTGGGACTTAGTCACATAGATATCTTCGACCTTGTTGGGTTAATTCACCAGTGATAGGTGGTGTTGAGACTGTCACGCCATGAAGCCCAGGGCACTTCCGGACGGATGACGGCTACTCCCGTCAGGCATCGTCTCATCTCATTGAGTGTTCAGTCAGCCATGAAGGAAAGTGAGAAGCGGTCTTAAAATTCTCGATGATGCAGGTCATGTGGAAGAGGGAAAGGAAGGTTATTCTCGGGAAGTCAGATAATAAATACATTGCACAGTCATCCTTCCGTCTGGACTTCATACGATGAGCCGCATCGGCTTATACCCCCTGCTCGCCTTCTCCATCCTTGTTCCTCTTCTACCAAATATTTTCTCGCACTTCTTCACAAACATGACCGCCACCGTGCCGGCGATACGAGAGCAGTGCGTGATAGTAGTCGGATCGGGCCTCGCAGGTCTCGCAGCCGCGAGTCAGCTCGTTGCAAACAATGTCCCCGTCCACATGCTAGAAAGGATGGCGAAACCAGGAGGAAATGCCATCAAGGCATCTTCAGGAATTAATGGCGCCCCGACGCGATTCCAACCGGGGCCTGATAATCGATTCTATGACGATACGATCAAGTCTGCAGGCGCAGCTATCAGCCAGGAGGATCCGGACCGTCTCCTTCGAGAAAGTCTCATCTCGGTTCTGACCAAGTCGTCTGCAGACGCGGTGTACTGGCTGGCAGACGAGAAGAAAGTCGATCTGAGCAAAGTCGCTCAATTGGGAGGTCATAGTCGACCGCGAACTCATCGTGGTGCTGGTACGAACCCACCGGGTCGATCGATCATCGGCGCTCTTCTGAGCTCGTTGGAAACTAATTCACAATTTCATCTTCATACAAACTGTAAGGTGACAAATATCCTAAGGGAGGCAAATGAGATCAAGGGTGTGGGATACACATGCGAAGATGGCAAGACCAACACGCTCCTGGGACCCGTCGTAGTAACGACCGGTGGATTTGCAGGCGATGCGAATGGCATGCTTGCGAAATATCGACCAGATCTAGCCGGGTTCCCGTCTACAAATGAACCACGGGAGGGATCTCAACCTCTGTTGACGGCCGTCGGGGCAAGGTTGCTCGATATGGACCGTGTGCAGGTCCATCCTACAGGTTTCGTGGACGCGAGCTCTCCTTCGTTTCCAGTGAAGTTCCTTGCGGCTGAAGCTCTTCGAGGCGAGGGTGGGATCCTTGTCTTGCCAAACGGTAGTCGTTTCGTCAACGAAACCGGAACGAGAGAATACATAACGAACATCATCAGAAGCGTAGCATCTCCAACTGATACTACGCTACGCCAATGGGACCTCAATATTGTTCTTGATGAAGGCTCTGCCGCAGCTGTCGGTTCCTCTATTGACTTTTACACCTGGAAAAACTTCCTTCGAAAAGAGACCGTCAAAAATCTCGGCCCAGAGGCCATATCATCGCTCCAGACCTACTCTGACGCCGCTTCGGGGAAGACCAGGGACCCATTTGGCCGCGAGCACTTCGGCCACTGGACGCTAAAAGACGTGACTCCAGACTCGGTCGTCTACGTAGGAAAAGTCACACCCGTCGTACATTTCACCATGGGCGGCGTCGCCATCAATGAAAGAAGCGAGGTTCTAGACAAGGAAACTGACCAGCCGATCCGCGGTCTCTGGGCAGCGGGTGAAGTCACAGGCGGGATTCATGGTGATAATAGACTTGGTGGTTCTTCGCTGTTGGAATGTGTCGTGTTTGGAAGAATTGCAGGAGAGGGTGCAGCAGAGTTTTATAAGGAGAATTATGAATCAGAGGGGAATAAGCGGGAGCATCAGGTAGACGATAAAATAATATGATGTGGGTGGGTGAGATTGCATGTAATATATGATAATTTGTTTCGTTTTCTCTTACTTTCACTTTGCTCTGAGGGATCTCGACTTTGGGAGTGGACTTCATTTGAAATAACATACTTGGAGACGAATGATAATTGGAAATAATAAAGTTACTATGGGTCTTACATTAGCAATCTCTATCAGGCTGGCATGATACAATTAGAAATATGGGAGACAGCGCGGTTATGATATATCCGGTATCGGTAAATAAGGTATCTGTATCACTGCTGGACCAGGTTGCTGACAACTCTTAAGAAAAATAGGGCTGTTTGGTGTAGAGCTCATATTGGGAGAAGTTGAGGAAGGATGTATACCAGAAAGAAACTATGTCAAATTTATGTCTACGATATAAGAATAGGCTGTTATGGGCGACATAGAGGTATCATTTCATTATCCTTCTGCACGCATATTGACATGTATTCCCATCCACCAATTCCGTTGGCATATGGCTCTCATCGATCTCGAAAAGTTCTTCCTTGCACCAGTGAGTGTCAACCGCAAGTGAAATGTTGACAGGTTGACTCGTATGATCACTATCGTCTTTAATGTGATGATTCATGGTTGTCGATCGATGAAGTTGGTAGTAGACATGAAGTCAACTTAAGCGGCGAGTGGAGTGGGAAAGGTAGAAGGAGCGCCGTAGGCAGATTTAGTGCTGTGAACAACATACGTTAGACCAGGTTCTCTATTGAATATCTAGGAGGGGCCCCGGCAGGCTGGTAGTCACCAGGTTGAGGCAATGTCTATGAAGGTATACTTACGCTGCAAGAGGTGCAGCTGCAGGAGTTGCAGCTACCGGAGCAGCAGTTGCACGAGCAGGGGTTCATCTTGATTGGTAGTGGGTGGTATAAGTCGAGAGACTTTTGATGGTTTGAGCAGATAGATGTTTGAAGGCTTCAGAATTGTTCGAGCGTGGTTGAGGAAGAGAAAGAAAGAGGTCTTCGATGGGAATCGAGGGCCTATTTATACCTTTGTTCCAGTGACCTTCGCGATGATAATCACACCTCGGCTTGTGACCCCCTCCTTCGAGTGCTCGAGTGAAGTAGCATGACGTGGAAACAGGGCCATAGCGTGGAGGTTCTCATCCTAGCTCGAAACTCCACATCTCTGCTGCAGGGAGAGGCGTCGTGACTCGCATGGGTCCGATAACGACTAGATTAGTGTCCTTCGGCCCGCACCAGATAGAACCTCGTGGCTATCCAGACTCCAGCGAGCCCGCGAGCATAGGCCGCTATCTCAGCGAACAGCTTCAACGCGCAAGATATCAGACTGCCTGTTTCATAGGATAGTTAACGATCAGCGATATTGATTTTGCGGATAGGCAGAGGGTGATACATTATCAACACAGCGGCATTGGTGCTGCTCCATGTGTTGGCCGAATAGGGTGTCACACGTAGGCGGCACGGCCAGTAAGACTTCGACAGTAAGCATGTTCATCTGCCACAACCCTGGCGGCCTGGTCAGATCTTGAAACTGACGAGAACGCCCGGGTGAAAAATCGGCATAGCCCCACGCTAACACGAGAGTTTGGCGAAGTGGATCGTGAACGTCCAGCGGAAGTATCAAAAAGGCTTGTGGGGATTCGTCGGAAGAGTGGGATACGTGAACCTCATACATCCGAGTACGCCTTCATGGAACCCAAGACAGCCCGCATAGAGCAATAGAGACAGGATTCATATATATGAGGCCAAATTTGCGTAGAAAGAAAGCTTCGTCCCTGATGTCGAAGACAACTGTTTCGGTGGTAAGAGGCCTAAGCACACAAGTCTCCATCAAAACAAACCATTTTCCGTTTGAAGACCTCAGCCCAGGGACAAATATTAACGCAAAGCGCGGCTCCAGCCGCTCGATGTGACCTAGGGCCGGTCCTTGGCCTTGTTAGGCGGGTAATGGTCCACACCAACATCGCCGTCTCCGTATAGCGCCACGAGAGACTTGGACATAGTGCCATAGAACACTCTAGGACTTGTCTCCTATCACGTAGAGTAGGAATTATCCCAAATCGGCCTTTCGGACACAATTTCCATCTCGTAAAATATTTTCTTTTTGCCGTTTTGCTTTTTTCTCGGTCGTAAGCAAGTCGTGAAGTCTCCGAGAGATCGTCCAATCCACGAGAGGCTATTCCTCACGACATCCCGAAACTATTCTGTTGATAATTGTGTGTTGTCAGCAATGTGAAATTCATTCCCTTATTCAGCTGCTCCTTATGTCCTTCACAGGATAGATATCCAGACATCGCGGTACTCCCCACTGCGCCTTTCTGTCGATTATCTGGACGCATGAGCCCTGGGACGCAATGGGGAACACTGATATTATCATAGGAAATATGCATACATACCTTTGTCTCGTGCATAGTCCCATCGTAGAGTCTCTTTTGAGAGCATTAAACAAAGAACTAAATAGTCTCACTCCATCCGTATTCCACTCACATCACGAGGTCATCCTTTCTCTCATCTATCAGAGGAAGAGACGAAGACAGAAAGATAGTCAGCGGAACCCATGTTGTGTAGAGTGTCATTTTCAAGAGGGCTATTCTGACCCGATTCTTCCAACGTCAGCGTAACAGGGAAAGGGATACAGCATGCCTTTCCGTCGTAAGTTATTTGCCGTAAGGACTTCTTCGTAGAAAGTAGGGGCAGCTCAAGGATAAATTTCTCTGTAATCATCGAAGCTCTCGCTCTCGCTCTCGTCAAGGCTCGAAGACGCTAAAGTCGGGACAGCGATGGGTTGAGTTTCTTTCAAACGAAAGATCCTCGACTTCTGCAGTTTCCACCAGGGAACCATCATCAAATGCCTGTTCTATTCTCAAGGATATCTGATAAAGAACATTCTTTGGCCATATAATGGCTCTTTCGTTGATAGTGCCCATAGATCATCACAGTATTGGCACCGCCAGGCCTTCCCCTGATCCAAGACCTTGAGGTGAAGCGACGCATGGAAGAGAAGAGCTTTCTTGGAATATGAAAGATGTGTCTTCAACTTCGAAGAAACGAGATAGACACAGAGATAACATTGTCCATGTGCACAAACTCGAGGACCCGGGTGGTTGACAACACAGTGTTGCTGCATTGTCCCTCCTGGGGACCTTGTGAGCAAATTGCGACCGTGAACTTCAGCAACACAACGAGAATCGTTTGAACATCACTTTGCCTCCAGTCGGTCGATCAGAACTGGCAGAAATATTATCCAGGCAACCTTCATGATCTGAATAGTAAGACTGTCCTTCAGCATAGCGCGAAAACCTCCTTCTCTGGAGTGTTCAATGTCCGTCTTCGAGCCCTCAAGGTGTGCAGGGCCTAGTCCTCAACAGAATATAATCATGCTGTCGTTGCTGGTTGGCCAAAATACATCAAACATTGCGGTGCCACTGTACTTTCGCCTTGCGTTGGCCCTTTTGGATGGTTATTTTCACCTTTGGATAATAGAGCAATAGGTCACACAAATCACACAAGAAACCTGAGAGCAGAGCTAAGGGCAATCTTCTACATCTTCCCACACCCATTAAATAGCAAAAGCTAATAAAATACCACCAGTGTGCAGTTGATTTAGCGTCCTAGATATGGTGCTGGCATCGTGATGAAACCGACGAGCTGCTCTGCTCGATACAGAGTAGAAATGAGATGTCAGGATTTAGAGCTTTGCACATGGCGACATTGTGCCCAATACGGGCGAATCTTTCACTTGAAATGTGTTGAGGATTTGAGACATTTGAGTCAACTGTGAGATCAGCCATGATAAACAGCAAGACAGTCCAACGGTGAATCATGCCCATCGTGTGGTTAGAACCTGCTGCTGGCAACTGGATAACCTCATCAATCTTTCACACGTGCATCTCAAATGCACCACATTACCTGGCATCTTATTTCGGACGGTCCAGACACTATGACATCGAAGACAGGGCTTTCGGAGTCATTGCTCCTCACCCACCGCCTAGGAGAGCAAAGCACTCTCAGGCTTCAAGTGCAAAAGCAGCATCGCAACACTGCAGGCCCCTAGGTAAAAACTTCGAACTAGGACTTGTAGTTCTTTCAAGGCGATACCACTGGGAAAAGAGTGGCCTGATACTCCAATTACCCAGCTTCGAACCACCACCGATGTCTGAGATAACTGGGTCTCGGAGTAGTTTGTCGTTTCCTGCTACACTCCGGGGAAACATCTGTGCCATTCATATACTGTATGAATACGATATCGCATCCTTCGCCTCTCAGCGACTTTGCATGATCTTGTCTGACATGGAATCGAGCTGCTGTCGGTTGTTCGAAGCAGCTAGCCTGTTTCCGTCCGTCCGAGCTGTTCCTCTCTATCGTCACGCCCAAACCATTATTCGCCATCAAGAACGTCTGGCCTTAGACGGATTTGGTATCTGAGCGATATGTGTGTCGAGCTGGAGGGACATGGCCACGTGTTGTGCTTCCGGATCCGATCCTTGGTTGATATTAGAGGATGGTCTATGGACGATCCATCAGGATAAGTTGCAGCCCAGGCTGTGTCGCAGGACCGTCACTTAAGTACCATTGGTTAATCTTTCCTATCAGGATTGTGAAAACAACCGGTTAGGTTGCAATGGCATGAATTCTGCGGTCTTCAAGGCTCATTTTCGAAATACCCATTGACTGTTTGCTGCAGATCACCCCAACTCAAACGAAAGCATCATACAGGGTGCGAACGACAAAAGACATCATGGATGTGCATCTGCTTGTCTGATGAATAACTAGTTGACTACTCCGTATAGGAGACACAGCTCAAGGTTGCGTTAAGCTCAGATAGGACCCGTTGCTGATGGTGTCCACTCCGGCCACTATCGCGTCAGTGGTGCGTCTAGCGGTTCAAACCAACAACCACGGGTCCGCGCGTGTGGCCCAATCTGCCACAGCACGCAAGTCTGGTTCGTTGTCGGCAGGGCTTGGTTCCTCGCATCTCGATATTCGGATCTACTCCGTACTTCCCCTGATGGCTTCGGCAAGGACACCGTGCAGAAGACAAAGCAGAGGTCCGCCCAGGCCATAACTCGGGGACGATGCTGAAGAATTCATTACCTGGAGACGACCCAAAGCTTCCGGAAGCCGGAGTTGCCGTTAGGTAATCCCCACATGTGTTTTGATACATGATCGAATCCCAGCATTGCTGGAGAATTAACTCGTCAGACAGGTCACATCTTCCACCGCCATTCTCGGCTCACTATTTCTATGTCTGAGATGCCTGTGATATCGTGTATCAGGGCGAATAACTTGTTCCATAAGGTCTCGACAGCTGAACACGAGCAGACTTGAAGACTAGCTTCTTGGTCACCGCATACAGATGCCAATTCACAGCTTGCTATGTCACTTAGAGAAAGGATAAGCTCAGCGTACCCTAAGAACCAAGAGCTGCTGCTACATTAGATTAGATACACGACAATTCCGTTGCACAGGATCCCTATCCTGAGCTCACGTGATACGTAGCTCAGGACTCTCTCGCGTCATTTCGCTTCAGTCTTAACTATTTGCTGTTAACTAATCTAAACTAAATGCTCATGTTCTTATAAGAGTGTATCAAAACAATTTTCGTACCAAAAGACTTGTAGTATGGTCTGGAATTATTATATCGAATGGTAGTGCTACCACCAAGCAAACGGAGCACCATGCAGATGCGCCACATCCATATAACTGCCGCTAGTTAGTCAGGATCCTTGTTTCGGTCAGTACAAAATGTGGATGCCTGAGAACGACATCTGCCAAAGATAAGTAGGATCGAGTGACTGGCCTTGTTGGTTTTCTAGCATAGCCATTTTCTATTCAGTCTGATCAATATGCACTGGTCTTCCGTATTCATATCTGCTGAGCTGCTTAAGTTTAGCATAGCATCACTTCAACAACCCCTCACAGCAGAAACGAACCAATTGCAGACACCATTCGATGATGTTTTTGATAATAAAGTCGAATGGGCACTCGACCATTTTCACATCCCTGGTGTGGGAATCGCAGTTGTTCGAGATAATGAGGTCTTTACTAAAGTAAGCTATGATATTACCAAATACCATAGACCCGCTGCATCTGTACAATTCGAGACTAATGGATCAAAGGGCTATGGTCTATCAGACATCGAGGCCTCCAAACCAGTAACCGGGCACACTCTCTTCTTCGCTGGGAGTACCTCTAAAGCTCACACAGCTGCCGCCATTTCACTACTCATTGATGATGATGTGAATTATCCAGACGTCCAATGGAACACACCCGTCCATTCTCTCCTGCCTAGGGATTTTAGTCTCAGCGATACCTGGTCCACGGCCCATACGACTATTATCGACATGCTATCACATCGTTCCGGCCTCCCTCGCCATGACTGGGTATGGAAAGCAAACCTCACTCTGCAGGAAATTGTCCAGTCGATGAGACATCTCCCTCTTACAGCTGCCCCGCGCACACAGTGGCAATACTGTAACCTTATGTACAGTACGGCAGCACATCTCATAGAGACCAAGACCAACCAGTCATTATATTCGTTTCTATCTCAAAACCTATGGGGGCCATTGAATATATCGGAGACGTACCTCTCACTTTCTCACGCCCAGGATGCGGAGAAAGATATAGCTCAAGGATACTCCTTGGATTTCAATGGCGAGTTGATTCCCACCAACAAAGTCTACTTGGAGGCAATCCGTGGAGCAGGAAACGTCCTCACGTCCGCAGCAGACTATTCAAAATGGATGTCCGCTATTTTGCATCAGAGGTTACCTATCTCAAATGAGAGTTATGCTATGCTTCTAGGCGCACAGTCAATCATACGTTCCAATACGGTTGAACCATTTCAATCTCCTGAATTGTATGGTCTAGGATGGATATTGCAGACTTACGGCGGCCAGTCTCTGGTCTCTCATAATGGAGCACAATATGGGTATGGTGCGTCGGTGGTTCTCGTGCCCTCACGCAAGTTCGGAGTTGCTATACTCGGGAATAATATGATTGGAACGAACGCTGCATCGGACTTCCTCACTTACCATCTTATTGATAAGAAATTGGGGATACCTGCGAAAAAGCGCTTTGATTGGGTTTCGAGGTATACACCCATTTCACTCCTAATAGTTCGTCTATAACAAGGATGCTTTCCTGCATTGATTTTATTTTTATTATCTTGTTCATATGGGAATTATGTGCTAACATAAACTCTAGAGCCGATGCCATGATCAATCAAACTAACCTACCGGACAACATCGTATCAATACTCTACCCAGCAATTCCTGACCCTCCGCTACCAAGCCCTCGCGACTTCTCGGCTTATGAGGGCATATATCATCACCCAGCTTACCCCGACCTTAATATTTCCAGTGATTGTCCTAAACGGAGTTCACCCGTCCCTCCAAGCCTGAACAAGACTCTTCCAGGTCTCTGCGGTTCAGTTGTTAACGGCAATGAATACAGCAATGATGAGGTCTTCGATTTCTATCATATCACAAGTACATTTTGGGTCAAGATGGCGAATTTCTGGGATTTCAGTACTGCTTCCCGCGTTGAGTTTCATCTGAGCTCGGATGGGTCAGTAGATTTGATGGGAATAGAAGTCGACGATGCGATGACTGCAAAAGGAGAGAAAATATGGTGGAAGCGTGCTACTTGATCTCCAGCCTAGATGCGATCCATGTCAGGATGATTTGATGAGTTATGGGTATCCATCACCGCTTATATTCAAGATGATTAACGACATACAATGTTTTTTATAACCATATTCGTGTTCTTCGGTATGTGTACGTAGCTATAGTTGCCAAGTATCAATTTGGAAACTCGTACTATATGCACAGTGACGCTCGAGGATACCTACTGCAGTAATATATCCCATAAAGAGGTGTTAGATCATCTCCATATAGTATCCAGGCTTGTAAATGGTTTCTTAGCTCTCTAGACTGATTTATTGTGTCTTCAATGTGGTAAATATCCGTATATGCATCTCGCCGTCCACCATTACAGGACACTTGATCCGTTTGTTTCAAGCCCGTGAATGGCTATTTGGTTCTCTCCCAATAGGTTGCGGGAAATACCCACTGATGATACACTCAAAGCAAGTATTATGTTTCTAGAATAGGTTGAGTGAGTGCAGGTGAAGGCATATGGAGAGCTGCCCGTGTTGGTCTGTCGCGTTATCCTGGCAACTACTCTGACTGCCTTCTTTGTTGAATCAACCACGCGTCTCAATACTATCATTGACCTCCTACGCGTCCTCTCTCTCTCAGGTTTCCCTCGTTACCTTGTCCTATCTCTCCCAAGAATTTCATCATTGGGCTTGATCTTGTCCCTGACCCCGTCCAAGCTACCCAAGATGTCGAACGACGAAGGGCCCACGAACCATGCACAGATGGCTACCATCAATGACATGCCTATGGAAATCCTAGGAATGATCTGCGAGTATCTTGGCCCAGTGTACCTGAAGCAGTTCCGGCTCACGAACAAAAAGCACGCACAAGCAGCAGCGAGATACCTCTTCCAGAAGCTCTACATCACCTTCTGCTCCGAATCCTACAATAGCGCCATCAATATCTCGAAGAACGAGAATCTGAGCAGATACGTGCACGAAATCGTCTGGGATCTTCGAGAGATCCAGGGCTCCTTGACGAACGAGTTCGAGTTCATGTTGCATTTCGACCTCGCTCTTGACGGAATGGATTACACTCAATGCAAAGCCTTTCAGAATGTGCATGACAAGCTCTACGCGTTGCAATGTTCGCTGAAGGCAAGCTTGAAGGTTAATATGGATGCATATGTCAGACCTCTCCGGGAGGCTTTGCAGAAGTTCGCTATCAGCGGGATCTACATGATGCAAACTGGATTTCCTAAGAATAGTATACTGCTCCCACTGAGATTAGAGTCTGGGGTGCTCAACCGCCACGGAACATGGTCGTTGCCTTTCTATCTACACGCCAGAAGGTCACAGCAGGCTGTTGGAAACTGGCCGATCAGAGTCGCCTTGCAATGCTTGGTTCCCTGCACGCAGTTAATGATCCTAACTTATTCAGGCAACTTCAACACGATCAACACACTTCTGTCGGTTGGCTCTCACCTGCGCAGCTCCTTACCATACATCCAGCGCCTTGAGGTCACATTGTTCAGCCACCATACTGGCCCCTATAATTGGTCTGATAGGGGCGAGCTCCAGATGAGACCAAGGGCCAGCGATTTGAACGAATACTGCATGCATTTGGAGTCGCTTAACCTCAGATTCAGAGATTGTTCCGAGCCAGACCCAACCAGTACTGTCGCCCATTTCAAAGTTGCCCGTTTCGGAACCACAATGATCCCCGTCAACAAAAACGCGCACTTCCCCAATTTGCGCATCCTGGTCATGGAGGGCTTTTGGATGCCGGTGCCTGATTTCGTGATATTCCTGCGACGACACGCATCCACGCTTCGGAAGGTTTCTGTGCGGAGAACATTTTTCATGTTTGGATACCTGGGCGAGATACTGGAAGTCATGCGAGACACAAAGATGCGGATTGAAAGCGGCTCTTTCGAGGAGGTGATGGATAATTCCTGGTTGCAAGTTGTCTTCAATAAGATCACGGTCCAGGAAGATCAGTTGCTGGACTATGTTGTTGGAAATGGCCCCAATCCCTGCCCAATTCCAACAAGGCATTGATTGTGGACCCTTGTACGCCGATACAGAGGGGATCTAGTTGATTAATGGGTGTCAACCTGAAATTACTTAACAAGAATAAAAGCATTGAAATAAGACAAGAATAGTGGGTATATTCGGAGTAGAGATCAGATTGCGACATACAGAGTGAAAACGTATTCGTAACATAGATGGCAGACCAAAAGGAAGGGAAAGGAACGCCTAAGCCTATTCTTACAATGCAGATACTATTCGCGATATGCAGGGACCAGCCAGTAAAATGCTCCAGAGCATTGAGATAGAATATCCAGAGGACATCATGCAGAATAATAGCACACGATCGTCCCTTGGGTCGTCCGGCACATTGAACGCACCGAAATCGATTTGGGTTCGTATGCTTTTGAAAGAGTATGCTGACCTCGTGGAATGAAACACACAGGCGGCTTCCGGCGGCAGAAGATGGAATAATCACTCAGCGACAAGACCATCTATTGCCACATTGACAGCGCCAAGTTGCACATGATATCTAGGTGTATGTCCGTCCCGGAGGAGCAGAATCCAGATCATGGCAACTATGGATAGCCAACCCAGGGCCAGCGGATGGGTCCATTGAACCTCGTGCTTTTCCAAGCAACCAGTCCGTCAATGTCACAAATTTGGCAGTACGGTCCCATCCATCCGCATCATCCGCATGCTCGATAGTATGACTCGAGATGCGACCCTCTTCATCGAAAGAAAAGATGAAGAGTCCGGTGAATTGCTCTTCATTGGACAGCTTGAATATGGGCGCTTCGCCTCCTAAGAGGACACTCAGACCCTTATTTGTCCCATCTGTGGAAGCCGCCTGACGACTATCCCGGTGCACAGGTTTCGCCGAGTCAGTATTTTCATTCCTCGCCTCCGTTCTCCAGCGCACAACAAGTCGCTCATCGCCACAGTCGTTTTCGTTGCTTGGTCGAGAATCTATCACTGTTCCCGCCCGGACCATGCGCTCGCTTAGAATCTGCAACTTGACATTTCCAACCAGTGGCACGGTACTCCAGGCAACCGGTACTGTCCACAGGGCTGCGCGATACAGTACTCGACCCTTAACTGTTGGCAGATGCGGGTGCGTTGATGGGAAAAGATGGAGGGTGACATGCGGAGAGAGGATTTCTGGCGGAAGAGGATTCACAAGCATTGTCGGCAGCAATGGTGAGAGAACCCGCAGAGCTAGCAATTGGGTGAAGTTAGCATCGTATAAACTGGCGTTATTGCCTTTACGAATTGATGGGTCTAATTAATTCATTACTTACTCTTTCCAAGCTTGATTATCCGCTCATCTGGGGGCCGGTGGTCGCCATTCGCATGTCCGTTTGGGCCATCAAAAGCATGGCTGCCAGTTGGCGAGAAGAGGTGTGATGAAGACGGAGTGAACCATAGCTCTTCAGCAGGTCCTATGCGCAACTGTGCCAGATTCCAAGATGCCTTGGACACATAGGTTCGAGGACGGAGACGATACGAGTACCGCGTTGGCCATGTTGACCGCGGGGAAAGGCGAAGGACGCAGTGAATGGGCGTAGCAGAACGACCAACTCGTAGTTTCGGCATCACGAGAAAGGCCTACGATGCTTACAGACCAACGCAGAGCCGCAGGATACGGTGATGCAGCGCGATAGATGCATAGATGAAGGCTTTCGTCGTCGCGGTTTTCTAGAAGCTTGCGGAGAAAAATGTAGAATCTGGAGATGTCGCGGTAGAAGTTCTCATGACGTCTGCTCCCCGAGCCAAGCCGCCCTGTCGGAACACCGATTCATTCCGACTTCACCAGCCAGTATCAACTCGGATTATTCCTTTGATTGTCGTCTAGCGTCTCCAGATCGCGAAAATATGCTGTTTCCCAGCTCTAATCATCACTACCGACTGGTGTGGATGTCTGAGGCGGAAACATTCTCCATATCGCCTTAATGGCCTCTTCAGCTTCAGGAACAGCCACTTCACACAATATCTCAACTCCTGAAGTAGATGCAGCAAGATGAACAGTTTTTATATGGTTTTTGTTTCCCATGCTTTCAATTATGGCACTCAGTAGCAGGTTAATAGCCAATGACAGTAAAGAGTTCAACATGACTGAATTTTGGGCGCACTTGATTATTCAAGAGTAGATCTGCATTCTATAACAGCAACAAGCCCCTTCTTGTCTAGAGTAGAGTCTCAATAGAATGACGAAAGTAAATGATTGCTCGATCTTTCACCTTATTTACAATGTCATGTCGCACATGACAGGATATAATAACAAACCTTTACCAGAGCATATGCAACAATGAAATTAAGCACGATCTCTGGCTATTCTTACCTACAGCCATCCCATGCTAGCCAATTCTCGCCAATACTACTTAATCAAGCAAAATCATAGTCCTACTACAATCAACGAAAATATGACATTCAGCTGAACCAAGAAATCTCCCTTTTTATTTTCTTTTTCTCAACCAATGCAACATTACCATTGCCCACCGCTCAATATAGCTAATGACAACACTGTAGATAACATCCTAGTGGTACCCAATCGGATCTGGCCCTATTACTCTTGCTTTTTTTCTTTTTTTCTTTTTTTCTTTTTTTCTTTTTTTCTTTTTCTTTCTATTTATATTTCCCAAGATCTACGTGCCGTTCTTCCACATATCACGGAGCACACCGTGCATATACGAAGCAGAAATGGCTGGCTGATCTGATATGCATACATGCATACGCCACCCTTGCCCTCCATATACCAGCAGGCATATACTCGAACTGCATGTAAAAGTCTATTTCTATTGCTTATATTTTACTATTATGACCTAGGGTTCATTGAGGATTCTGCATTGACATGGCGAATTCGTTGCACATTCGCCATCTTGGTGAACGCGTAATGCAGAGAAAAGCAAAATAGTAAGAGTCCTCGTCGGGATACGTCCGCTCATTTACGGAGTTACGTGTAATATGTACTCCGTGTGCGGTGCCTATGGCTGATCCATGCCATATGCGTGCGTAGAGTGGTAAGGTTTTGAGATGAAACGGCCAGGGTGTAGAATTGCTGATTTATTGTGATCAAGGGGGTGTTCTCGAACAAAGCTTAACAAGCGGATCTCGCTTTAAAATCTGACACTCGATAGTACTCCGTAGAAGTAAAAGATGGATCAGATAATGCATTATGTCCATTGGTGTCGATCCTAAACGTTCCAGAAGGCGCCAGTTCCAGAAATGATGAAGTCCCCGTAAAATACATATGATCGTCAGGCAAGTAAAGTTACGCATATCAAGCAAGTTCATCATCCTCCTCCTCTCCCATGATTCGTCGCTCAGCGATCTCGCGGATTTTGTCCTCCAGTACGGTGCGTCCGTATCTCTGAGCCACCTTACTAGCTGCCTCGAGCATTTTACCGCTACGGTCTCTCATGAGACTGACAAGCTCGAGAGCCTTCATGCCGCGTTCTTCGCCCTCACGACATTCAACTGCCAGCATCTGTAGAAGGACCTTGTCGACCTCGAGTTCCTTTCGCGCCATTTCGGTCCGCTGGCTAGGAGTGGCATTCGTAGATGAGAGAAGATCTTGGAAGAGGGTGAGGAACAGTGTCTGTCTGACAAAGGCCTCTTCGAAGCGAGCGCCATCGTTGCGATTCGCTGCCTCCTCTTCGTTCTCGTCATCCTTGCGCGGAGCCGTAGAGATGGGGATTTGGAAGTCGAATTCACTGAGCAAGGGTCGCGGGAAGTACGGATACTTCTCTCCGCCCTTCAAGATGATACAGTGGAACTTATCCTGAGCCACCGCAACAGGCCAGTATGTCTCTTCCTTGCGCCCACCAGCCAGACGTTCTAGTTGCTTGGTGTCGAGAAGCGGGACCCAACGGGCTTGACCTTGAATGCGCCAGTGCTGAAGAATAAGCAGAACGCCATCTGAGTCGTATATACAGGGGTCCTAAAACGAATTAGCATATATCGAAAAAGCCTCCAGACTGATAGCAACTGACCCCATTGTCAGAAAAGAAAACACTCTTGAGCTCCGATCCTTCCGGCAAGGCAACCACATCCTCATTTTGGTGGATCTCATCTCGTTTCACATTCTCAATCGAGTATTTCAATGTCGCATGGCCGTTGGCCCCTACGGGCCCGTTTCCCACAGTCATCACATAGTCCCGCCAGGCGGCACATGTCACAGCAGGGCTCTTTTGCCTGTAGAGCCTGTAGGGCGTACCAAACAGGGTATATACGCGGACATAGTCTTTTGTAGTCACTGCCACAATATAGTTGTCACTCAAGGCAAGTGCTGTCATTTGTCAACAATTACTCTATATGATACGGTCACATATACTCACCTCTAACCTCCTCCCCTTCTGGTAACTGAGTACGCCAATCTCTCCGGGTTGTCCACGTCTCGTGAGGGCGGTAAAAGATCGTAGCCGGATTGTCATCCGTGGCGGGACTGGAAAAGAGCGTGCCATTTTCATCTAAGATATTGTCAGCAGGACGCGTACGCAACCCAGATAAGGAACCATACTCAAGCAAGCCTTATCATATAAGTAAGGATCGGTGAAATGAAAATTGCGGTGCAGTTCACGGTCATAGAACTCAACAGTGACTGTGTTGTGAGTCTCCTGATCGACCGTCCATACAAACCCAGTGAGGTTCAAACCTAAATAAGTCAGCTGATATTTCCTAGTTGCAGTTGTTGAGGTCCCTTACATAGATATCGCCTGTTTCCGCGCCAAGGAGTGCTCCCTGGCTGAAGCGGTGAGTGTGTCTTGGGCTTCCAGAATCCCGTAAACTGTTTCTTGTCATCGTGGCCCTCAAGGTCATCCAGATGGCCATTTGTCCGCTTGCCATAGGCATTAATGCCCTCAGCGTATCCGGCTCCGTCGTCATCTACAATAAAATCATCATCCTCGTCCATAGGACCAAGAATATCATCTAAAGAATCCGGTGTACCCGCCCTCTGTCTATTCTCGAACCCTTCCTTCGGCCTGCTGGGCACTGGTCGTCTGACATTGCCTGATGTCTCGGCAAGGGGCGCAGAGATGAGAGGGGCGAACTGAAGAGGCTTCTCCAAGAGAGGCAAGTATTCACGAGGCACAAAGTCGTCGTGGATGAAGAGTTCGCCGTCAGACGTAGTGAAGGAAAGGGAATTATCTGTAGGGTGCCAGGCCAGGTTGATGACATTGGCGAAATCATAACGTCGTAGGATGTTCTGCGTCTTTGCCTCCCAAAGCAGGATCTGGCCATCTGCACCTGCAGTCGCGAGCAGAGCTCCATTGGGAGACCAGCCCAGGGCGGTCACTTCGCCATTGTGACCTGAAGAGAATGCCTTCTGCTTTTCCCACTCTATCGTCGAAAAAACCAAGATATCTCTCGTCGTTTGGGCCGTCGCGAAAGCCGTTCCATCGGGATGCCAGACAGCGCTCGAGGTGGCCTCTTCTTCCGCTTCAAGCCTTCGAATCACACCATCCAGCTTTTGCACTAACTCTGGCTCGTCTGAAGCCAGTGAATATACGTATAGCAATCCGTCTGTGCAGGAGACTGCGATATAGCGCCCACTAGGGTCGAAGGAAACATGTTTCGAGCCCTTGCTCTGATCCCGTAGATATTTGACCTTTGTCATATCTTCCACATTGACAATTTTAACCGTCAATTCGCTAGATACCGAATCATTAGCTTCTCATATCTCAGAACCGGGAAAACTGTCAATTGACATACTCGCTCGCAACAGCAACCCATTCGCCGTCTCTTGAGATATCAAGATCTCTAATCGGAAGCGCGCATCGAACAAGGAGCTTCTGCATTTTTCCTGACTGCAGCTCATATTGCCATACCGTTCCATCTTCTGCGCCCATGACGAACGAGTCATTCTAATCGGAAGTACGAGAATAAGCATCATGTCTCAAATGGTTTGCTCCTAAGTCGAAAAAAAGGAATGCATGCATACAGTAGCCGCGATTCCAAAATGTCCTTCCACACCTTCGTCCACTGTTGTCGGCTCTCCATCTTGACCAACGGTATAGATTCGAATCGCAGAATTCGACCCAGCGGTTATCACCCGTTTCCCATCCGGCGTGTACGTGAGTATCGTCGTTCCAGGCGTATCTGCAATTAGAAATCAAAGATTAGCACATGACAAAAAAAAAAAAAAAAAAAAAAAAAAATGGTTCTGTTTAGAGTCTCTTCTGCAAAACAATAATGCCATGGAAGGAAACTCACGAGCTGGTCTGCCCCTAGGCCGAACCGCTTCTGAACTCATGGCGACAGAAGCAGTTGAAAGGGCAGAAAAGAGCAATAACGAGTCGATCCCGTACTCTCGAAAAAATGAACAGTAGATGAGACAAGAATCGACTCCAGGACACAAACGTCGTAAGTGGAGTCTTTCAATTCATTCAATGATGTCTGGAAACAGACAGTCCCTGTAACCAGATCAACCTCTCTCTCCCTCTCTCATCTCCGCAGCGGTGGGACGCGTCTCTTTACTTAGTTAGTGCCCGCAAACGCGTCGCGCGCGAAGACCCAAAACGCACGGGCCATTTAGTTATAACATCCAAAACAGGAACGGCCTCAGGGCTTAGGGCTTAGGTTCAGGGCTGCCACTTATGTTCTTCTATTGCTTATTATTATGGGGATAGATGAAGTGTTACGGCTCTCTAATCATCCAGATCCTTGTCTTGTCTCGCGGTACTTTCCCAAATTCTCTTTAGCGCCATTTCATCAACATCTGATTGCTCGTGGACGCCTCGTGGCCTTGGCTGCGCTTTACCGTCTCCGTCAATATGTAGTATGACCTTGGGCATCAAAGAGCCAACAAGCACGAAGAGACCGCCTTCATACCTTTCATGGTCAGTACTTGCTTAGCCTCACTCTGGTATAACTAGTGGTATACGGTAAATTGTGCAGGAAGAAGTTCTATTATTGTTTATCTAACGCGCCTTCGTGCAGTGCTTTTGGGGAAACAGACAGACCCCTGAGTATCACGAACAGTTCTGTGCAGAAGATGAACGCCCGGAAAGATGATTAATCAAACGTGACCCGAAAATAGCAATAGGTAGTAAACTCCAGTCCCACCATTGCAGGCTCCATGCCATGCAGCGTCGAAGCAAAAGTCGAAAAATATAAAACCCGAAAACCGAGAACCGGAACCCCGAAAATCTGATCCAACCTAGTAAACACGTCGACTCGCTCAACGCTGAGACTGAAATAGTAACGCCGAAATAAAAGAACACATGAATGTAACGGCTCCATGGCAGTACGCCCACATAAACGCCCCCCACTTCTGGTGAACAGACAATAATTGCCTAGAGGTCACAACAATGGCAAACCAAGACAATAACTACTATCATAAAACGCTGAAGGTAAGACAGCAGGTGCCACTCAATAGAAACGCTCAAGCAGCAAGAGGGGTAACTTTTCCTGTTCTAGAAGCCAGTGACCGATGAAAAGAGCTGTCCTCATCACCGCGCAACCGCATTAAATGACGCCAAGGTACAGAGAGTGGTACACAGGCCTTATTCAATTGTAACGGCAAGACATCAGGTGCCGACAATCGGCAGTTCTGATGCATCCCAACAATGGCATGGCGGCGAGATTCAATGAGGCGCCATATGGAAGGGAAAGCGGGTAGACGGATGGGAGTCGAGAACGTCTTTCATGCAGTACAACTGTCAGGGTGAATGACAATGAAAGCAATCATTGGTGGAAAACGAATATAAGGCGAGCATGGTCGTATCATGTGCTGTGCAACCCAGGTAATCTGGTGGACCTCGAGAATGCACGTCTATCAAAAAAAAAAAAAAATTCATCAAAGAAGTTCTTTGGAAACATCAGACTGCCAGTCGCCCGGCAAGTCGGTTCGGTTGTCGCAGGAATCAAGAAGAGATGGTGCGTGGCAAAAAGAAGTCTATGGGTGCGTGTCGATAAGATATCAAGAATGGCGTAGCGCATGATCTGCTGCAGGTACACGCCGATACCTTGCAGCAAAAAGACACATCGCTCGGCGGGCAGCCAATCCAGACGATGCGCCAGAACAATCTATTTTGAAACCATTGCTTAGCCATCATCACGTCACCATACCTCGTGGTACTCATCTTGTGGTTGGTATATCATGCGCGACACTCCATCAAGCCATGCTGCGGGGATTCGCACAGGCCAAGAAAGGCAGGATTGCACTTACAGCAAAGGCTACACTCCACCAAGCTAAGCTTTAGCGGTGTAGCATGCATTGCAGCGGTTATGGCCGCAGAGCTTGCAACGCCATATTGCCACGAAGGGGCCGGAGTTGCAGTCAGAGCATCGCCAGGTCAGGATGTTCCCGTTTGTTGCCTGCACGATGGCAAAGATGTGTCCGGAGCAATGGTTTGCCATGATGGGTGATTGATCTCTCTTTTCCTATCTTAGAGTTGAATCGGTCGGTCCAATGAATCCACTCTCTGTGGACAACTATTGGCGCGCGTTTGAGATTCTATGTCAGAACTCTGTCGATCAATCTAGGGGCTTGGGCTAGCGCAGTATATTGGTGAGCAGGCGGAGGTCTCCAGGAGGATGGAACCACTGCTGCTAATGCCGGTCTAGCTGTTGCCTGCAGACTCAAGCAGGAGAAGAGATCTGAGGAACTTGGGGGTTTGGAGAGAGAGAGAGAGAGAGAGAGAGAGAGAAGAGTCTGAGGGGAGCAGATATAGCAGATTAATGTATCGAATCCGCAAACAATGAAAGAAATTGCTGCCAAAAAAAGAGGTTAGACACAACCAACACGCAAGTTGAATGAACGAGATTCTTTATAACAGTAAATTACCTTGTCAATAATGATAATGATCTATCCTCGACGAGTCGAAACGGCACTCGAATCAATTCGCTGAAAACAACAAGTGAAGAGCTGGTCAATCACAAAGAACTTCTCAAGATCGTCTGGAGAACTGATGGACCACACGATATTGAGTATTAAGCTTGGTAGTGCTAGAGTAGAGCAGGTGTTCTTCCATGTGGACAGACAGTTCCTCTTAAAAGATTCACCACAGATGAAGTCAGACGCAAGTAACCGGGTCGAAAAATGGTTACTCACCGCACATCGACAGGATTGCACAAGAGGTTGAACCGTGGCTCAGTGGAGGCGGTCCCTTCCCGTGTGGATCACAGCCGACTTGTGTATTCGGATGGAACAGATAGTGATGTCTGGTGTAGCAAGGGACAAGGCGGATCTGGGTCAGGAGAGAGGATGATTGGGGGCATTCCTCATCTTTTGCACAAACACTCTGGACAGCCGCATGGTGTGCGCCCCAGCTTTGCGCCTTTCTGGGGCAGATGCAAGCGACTCCGATCTGGAGGCTGGTTTCCGTCCGTCTGGAACGAACATTGAAGGAGGATCCAGCTGTGCGGCGCTCTGGGCGGTTCTAAACTTCAAAGGTTCACCTTTTTTTCGGGCCGCGGAAAGTATGAGGGCCTCCGAAAGGGGGGTGGAATCGTTTGGATCATGGTTGACAGGAAGACCGAGCAAAAGCGAAAGCGCCCATTTCACAGGTCCAGACGTCACCAAACGCCCACCCAGGAACTCAAGGTTTCTTTTCGCGGATGCCGTCCCGAAGATGTGATGTACGGACTAGAGCTGTTTGGTCTCTTTCCAGGAGGTTTCGCGGCTGGCGTCTCCGGGGCGAGGATGTCCATCAACTATGCTGCGGTGCGCTGCCGATTGGATCAGGCTACAATTCACTAGACTTTTCTAACTCAAGCTTCGACCGCAGAGTTTGGATTGAGAAGTCTAGCCTGGGTTCCGCTGACTCGGTTCCGAGAGCGTCACTAGTCGTCGACCTAGAGTCCTAGACTAGATAACACCAGGAACGTTCTACGGAGTATGTAAGTCAAGAGAACACCTTGGGTGAAACTATCTACAGCTAACCAGTCCAGTATTCATTCATTATTGCTTCCTGGTTTCACAGCGTTGGCAAACGAGGCTGCCCGAATTTGAGGAAGCAATCACTAGTGCACATTGGCCCAAGTTGAACGAGTCCACAACTTGAGACAGCACCGTGGAGAGAGAGTATCTAGACCACCGCACGAGACCGAAGATGTCACCGCACGGAGATGTCGCCGTGGCCAAAGGACTATCAGCAGCCCTAGTGTCGTCGATTGTGACACTCTCCCGGGGGTGCCCTGCAGCGCTCGAGGTAAGACAGGGGCGCGCTCTAGTGGTACTGCAAGCTATCGAGGATCACTGGCCCGCGGAAGACCTCTTCTCTATAAGCCACAGGTAGATCCTATGCCGGACGGGATTTTTCCCACGGAGCCCCCCGCCGTCCCGACAACCAGGTTAGTTGGTGAACCAAGGGGCTTTCGATATACACACAATTGGGACGGGCGCCGTTCATTTCTTTTCCCTTCCACGCTGCTAGGCTTTAAGCCCCGACACTCCGGCTCTTGGAGCTGCCCTAAGCAGGGACAAGGGTCCTAGTCACCCGTTCCATCTTAGGGATCTATTCGAGCACATCAGCAGGGTTGGCAGAGCTTAATGGGCCTTCTTAACAATTCGAAGACCTCCACGTTCCGGGTCGCTCCCGAAAAAGCCGCCAGAGTTTGATGTTCAACCGGGTATCATCACTCTTGTCCGACCAGTAAATATGTCTATACGGGGAATATCCCGCCCGTCACTCTGGCGCCATCACCTGTCATTTTCACGCTTGGGCCTCTGATTCCCGCATTTTAGAAGATCGTCCTTGGGTTGGTGGAGGCTGAACTTCGAGATCTCAGCCTGGGTCCAATCATGTCCTCGAGGGAGACTTCATAGTGGCCCGTGTACGACTGAATGTGCCTGCACCCAAGCAGCTAAAATTTCTTATTGTGATATTCTTATTCCGAGCTGAAGATTTTAAAAAGGACTCGCTCCCTGGGCGGATGTCTGCAGGTTATTCAGACGAGGCGAGCACAACGAACGTCAGGCCGGTGGGAATCACAACGGCGTCTGGATAGCGGCGCTGATGGCAAATAGTGATTATGGTGGTAGATAGTCGTATTTTAGTCACTGAGTCCTATTGCTGGGTCATCACGGACGTCATGAATCAGTCGTGCTCGAAATCGAGGACTCCCGTCTCGGTTTAGGCCGAGTAAACAGAACGAACAATCGGCTTTTCGACTATTCCCGAGCGTCGTGGCACCGAAACGTCGATCGGTGTTCCGTGCAGGGGAAACGGAGTAACACGGTGATATCACGGAACGAGAAACGAGATCACGTAGAATAAAAAGAAGGAAAACGTGGACGGGAGATTACATAGCTAAAGGGTACCTGAAATTAGGGGCGATCCGCGACTGCAGCTATCCTGGGATCTCCCGAGGCGATTGTGGCACAAAAGCATGTCCAGTCCATGTGGCGGTCGTGCCAAAAACCTGAAAGGGCTTCAGATTTGATTGCAGACTTTTTTTTTTGGGCTGCATCTCAAGAGACATGCGACTGGTTTCGCGGCATCATTAGACTTCAATTGGAGGAGAACAAGAACAGATCGCCCATGCAAACGTGCTGGTCCAGCTTTCAGGGTCCCCCTAGCGACTCTTAAGTCCCCGATTGTCCGTTTACAGACCGTCCAAGGTCGACCGCATCAGTCGAGTTGCAATGGAGATCGAAATTTACTGGAAAAGAAACGCTATCAGGAGACTAGGCCGATTGATCCTCTAAAGATAAGTTAATCAGGGGAAATATCATGCGCATCCTTTCGGGTCGCCTGGTGATAGTTCCCAGTTGGACCAGGCGCCGCACTAATCCGCGATAGTTTGCAAGGAATAAGCGACGCCGAGGTCATACTATCGAGGAACAGATCTGACGCCGGTCCTCCGCATCGCCAAGGGGCCCAGGTCAGTCTTTTTTTTTTGGGTTCGTTCTCTCCAATGTGAATCATAGCTTCGTCGATCCATTTGGCGTTTGGCCCACCAGCTGAAAAGAGTATGAATTTCGGTTTTCCAACCATAATAATGTCTACAATCTGACTGCAGATGATCAACTGCGATTCTTCTTTTGGTTTCCGGAACTGCATGCATGTACTACTCTACGTAAGATGTGATCGATTTCCTGCAGCTTGCTTCTATGGAATGCGCAATGATCAGTCTTCGAATGGTTCCAGTCCGTCCTGCGGGCAAGGCCTGAAGGATCTAGAAATCAGTTACATTATATTATAGTTAGCGCTACGAAATGCAGTCAGCATTATTGATCATTGAGCCCCGTCATTGAGCGCCGCCATTTCTCCGAAACGCCAATCCATCCCTTGCGGCTCAACAAACAGAGAAAAATTCTTCAAACAGTCAACGCCAGGACATGAAAGATCTCGTTGCAGAAAAGTCTAATTGCGGATGCCTCCTTTAGGCAAAAGGTCCTTCCGACAATCGAATCCAGTCTGATTCGAGTGATCGAGCAATGACAAATTTCAAGCGTGCATAAAAAAAAAAACCATGCGGAAATGGCTACCAATTGGTATACGAAATATAACGCCTCACGTATTGTCGCTCACCGCTTTCAGGCCAGCCGCCATTCCATCACTTCGTGTGCCGTTTCAGCTCTGACAAGATACACCTTTCCTGCCCCTTCTCTCGGTTCCCTTTCCTCAATGTGGAGCCGGTCGATGTCGACATTGATGATGTCCAACAGGAAAGACCATGGTTGGATACTTGGAGAGACTCCATCTGCGGAGAAGGGCTGTTGTTGAGGTGATGATCGCTTGTCTCCAGCGGTGCATTGTCGCGGCCTGAACTCGGGGTCACACCACTGAATGCTATAGACATAAAGCGCACCGCCATTTGAGAAGCTGTACGAGTGCCCGGCCCCAGGCTCGAAGACAACTAAGATCTTCCCGTCGTCCGATACTGCTGCCATTGGATGCGTCGACGTGACGTATGGCATGTTAACTGGATGCCAGCGATCCTTGGCCACTTGGCGATTTCGTGCAACCACCATAGCGTCGCTGATCGCGAGGCTCAATGTCTTCTCTTGAGGAATCGAGTCGAACAGGCTGGCCCAGCGATCTGATATCCGGTCGGTCCGCGATGGTAGCTGCCTCCATATCGTGACTTTGTTGTCGGCGTTAGACACAAACGCAATGCAGTAGCCATTGATACCGGTATTCTGCAGCGCTGCGATAAAGAACCGTCCGGGCTGGTCTGTCCAGCCTTCACATACTGACTCGGGTACTAGCTGCACCGCTTGGAAAGCGGTCTTGTTATCATCACGGAATGAAACGGCGAGTGCTACAGAGTCCAGATAGATGTGGCTAATGTTTTCCTTCCAGTAGTCAAGAGTTTCTGTGTCGGTCGAACAGTTGTGACTGGAACCCCATGTTGGAGGGGGCTTGCCCAGGTAACGCACACGCGTCTGTCGATTCGCATTTGGCTCTTTTCCGATCACAACGCGAAGTAGAGTGTCGTTTTCGACAAACTCTAGTGATTCGACAACCCCCTTTGCTTCCTCATATCCAGTAACCCCGTCCGCGAGAGAAACCGTCTCATTGTCCCCAATCGCTCCTTCTGCGGGAGAATCTAGGCTGGCCGGATTTTGGAGATCGTATACGTGGATAGACTTGCCCAGAGCCACTGCGATGAGATTGCCATGGGTGGAAAGGGCGATATGATATTTGGCATAATGCTGGCCCGCAGTCATCCAGTTCCTCATACCGTCAGCCATTGCACGGCTCATAGTTGTCCATAAAGGATAGAGCGATCGAGCAAGGCCGAATTCGAGTTCGTGAGTTTCTTCGTTGATGTTGTATATGACCACCCTAGATCCATGCATCGCCGCGAGCTTCGTGCGGTCGCCAGATACGGCAACGACCGTGGAAAATGTACATTTTGGTGGACGCTTCTGCTCTACGACAGTCTTCTCGATGTGGTCGCGCCTGTCGAATAGATTGAGCTGTGCAATGCGATTGAATAGAGTATTCCACTCATCCTCTGTCATGTCCTCCGCTGGAGGAAGAGGTGTTGGCGTCCTCTTGATCGCCTCTCGAAGCATGAAAGAGCTGGATGCAGCACGTCTCCATGAGCTGCATGCGAAACGTGCGGAATGGTAAGCTTCAGGTTCCGCGGACAGAAGTATTGATTGGATGAGCTCAACAGGCAGAGTTGCAGCTGCCATGTTCATGCGCAGTCTCTTCCTTTTCACCTAAAGAAAAATATTAAGTCGTGTATCAATCGCAGAAATATATAGTAGTAACAATAATAATTATAAGAGGATTATATAAATTTTTTGACAAGTAGAAGATCAAGTGATCGGGTAGTGGTTGTAGTAGTCTATTGCGCGTATATGATTTGCAACAATTGACTCCACAATCAATTGGCGAGAATATAAGGCGTATGAGAGTAATATGTCAAGACTGAGGGAGAAATAAAATTGTTAACACCAAGAGTGGCGCTCTCCACGTCATATATACCTAGGTGAGAGCGTTATCAAAAGCAGCCCGTCCTTTCCCGAGCAGGGTTTCAGGGGAACAGCAGGCCGCTGATGGTCCCATGTCACTGTGGCATGTCGGGCCCAGTGTCAGGACTAATCGACGGTCCCATCGCTCTAAAATGCCGGAAGTTAATTGACTACTTCTCCAGAACCGAATTGTGTTGTGATACTATGCGCCTGACCGGCCGTGTCTTTGCTCAGCATCTGCTAGCTGCATCCAGGCCTCCCATCCATACAGCTTCGATCACTACAGACTCTACACCACCATGCCTTGGGTATGACCAAGAGAAGCATTAGTTTCTTTCTCCATTGGGCAGTAAGCATTTTTGACTGGATGTCGCGCGACACTGGAATTATTCTCTGACTTCTGACCTTGAGTTTAAAAAAAAAGAAGCACTAGTCGCCACCGGGATCTGGACGATTTGCGTGGGGACCTGGCCGTTTAGATACATTTAGATCGGCTCAAAGGGAGTCTTCGCCGGAATAGGAAGTATCCTCAAAGGCTAAAACATGACCTTCACACATCAAAGGAACTGACTGTCGGAGAATTATTACTGATCTGGATGACTGACCGGCGAGTTGATTGATCCGAATTGATGACTGTATGGAGCACTACGTTTGACGACCTTTACAATTGATGTAAGCCCTAGTTAACTAATCGACGCTGACTCAGAACCGGACACTTTCATGACGAGGTACGCATGTATTCACAATTTCGCAGTCGTGGATAAACTTTGAACATTGTCGGTGTTGCGGACCGAACGGCACTTGGGTAACTGCTTAATTCAGACCGCTGCTTTACGGTGGTACTAAGCGTCGTGGATAATAACCCCAATGCATGGAGATCACGGCATAAGCTCGAAATAAGGTTGGGAGGAGAGCTTCCACACTGTCGAATTGTCGGTGGACACGCAGATGGCCTTGAATTGTTTCATTGTCGGTTGCTCTTATGAAAGATTTGTCTGTCATCAGCCGCAAGAAATAATGTGTTCTCTCGCCTGATCAGCGCTCGAGGCGGGCGTTCTAACTACTTAGTTGGGTAGTTGTATTCGGCCCGTGGTGAGTCTAGATCGGAAGCCGTGCATCACGGATTCAACTCGGAGAAACGGTCACCCAATATTCTTGTCCTACCACGTCCGCGTCCGATTGGTGTCTTGTCTCCTGTCCACCATTGCCCAAAATAATAATAATAATCATAATATCTTGGCCTACGGGACGTGATACTAATAATGGTGGATATTCCTTGTTATGGTCCTATTCCGCGCCCTACAGGGTACTCACATTGCCTCGAAGATAATTGGTCGATTGTCTAATGATGATTTGTTAACTGACAACGGGTCAGACCACAATCCACCCCATGTGGAATTGAGCCCTCAGGAGCATCGATCATCATTATCGTTCCATATGAAGCTATTGTTTCATAAATGCTAGCTGATTCTGACATGGATAAATACTTGCATTTTGCGCTGTATGTTGCACAGCGTACGCTTGCATATCACCGTCCGTCTACGAAGCATTCCCGACCTTGGCCTAACTGATGCCCCAGCCTCGGGCAATGATTGTGGGGACCTTGGAGATAGGCGTCCTACTCTATATTTACAACGGAGTAGTTCGTACTCCATGATACATACTACTGGGTCAATTTTGTCTGGCATGAATCTGTTACTGGACAGAATGACATGACAGCTAACACGGCGATAGACGCGTGCTGTTAACGACAAAAGACGATGAACTGCTCTCCCTACTTGGTCTGGGATAATACTCTGTGTGCTCTAGAGTAAATTCTAGAGGGTCACCAGTCGGTGAAACCACCGAGTAACTGTGGCCTATCGTCTTCCCTGCTCGTCATATTTGCAGTTCTATGGTAATCTACCGTGAATATTCCAGAAGCCTGATTGCTGATTGCTGCAATATCCACCTTTTCTGTCGATCTTTAAAAGCTACTAATTGGAATCTCTCATGCCAAAGACCCGGTCAATTTACGAATGCAACACTTTCGCGAAACATCTTTTAACTGAGTCAATCGGCGACTACCGACCACGTACGGTAAACCGCGATAGCAGTGTGAGTCTAGACTCCGATACCCGACCGAAATGCATCGAACTTACGAGTTTGAATGGACCGAACCCGATCCGATCTGTTACCCGTAAAGCCACCAGCATTGTGGCCGTTTTTACAATCATGCCGACTGGGTTCAGCAGCCCACTAGGTGCATTGTCTAGTGGAGCAGTTTATTCTAGTCCTGCTCGCAATGGAGTAGACACTTGTTGCTCACTGGTAGACTATCACGGTTGAACTTCGCCTTCTGTTTGTGCCTCTTGCGCAATAATGGCTGTCATACTTACAACACCCTACGCACATATCGTCTCCTATCATGTCAATGAAGGTCTAGACTCAGACCTTCAACATATTCATTCCTATGTACTCCTTACCATCAAATCCACACGTCATCCATCCTGGTAAGTGACTCCTTGATGGTAAAGAAACACCGCATAGCAACAGACAGAACCTTCTCCTGCATGGAGTCCCATGTCCCATGTGCGGTACCGCATGTTTCTATGCTATGTACGGCCCCTGAACATCATCAGGTTAGATGGTAGTGTGGCCGCGGGTCGTGTTCCGACTTGCCGCCCGCTGCCCATGACAGCGGAGTATACTCGGCGTATCCTTGACCGGGTGAAACCGGGATGAACTCTCCATCCAGGAGACGACAACAAAGCGAATATTCGAGATTATTGACCATCTACAAATATGTACGTGTGCCTGTGAGAGAAGAAAGGATAGCTTGAGAAAGAAAATCAGTCTACAGAGTATTATTGTACATGATTATGCTCAAACGACTATTTCAAAACGTCAGCGATATACGGACTGTATGTATGGTACACAACCTACCACCGATAAGCAATGCATGATAAGAGATGGCACTATATTTGACAGAATGCGGTTCCGATGCACATCGATCTGTTTCATAGACCTGTCTCCTTTTTGATCCCTGCACCTGGCCATATGCGCGAAGTCGAAACGGTCGGTTTCATATTTTAAATTCACCTTTTCTTCCCTGATCAAAACCTCACCCCCCCTGCTGACAGTGCAACTAGTTATATATTGTCGAAAGCGTCCGGAATTTCAATGATTCATTTCCTGCGCCAGTCACTCGAGTGAGTGACTACACTGCTTGTTATATCTACTTCCGGTCTGTCAGTTTGCTCCTATTTTATTCTTGTTGTTATCTGGGAACTCTGAGAAGTATCATCATCTATATAATAGTAAGTGACACGATGGTTGACTACCATAGATAAGGTTGTGACGCAATTTCTCCTTACTTCCTTTTCTAGACTCATCGTTTATACGATCTGAAATATCGTTATATTTTCTTTGACAGGAAGGACATCGAGGAGATAGCTAGCGCATTTGGAACCCTCGCAGGTGCTAGGGAATATTAGGCGGGATACTCCTAGGTGTTGGGGCATACGGTAAGGATACTTAATCATATAAGTGCATTCCACAGAGTAGTTTGATGAATGATTGTGCTTATTGTTATTTTTTATTATTAAGACGTTTATTTGTTTTCTTATTTATTCGTCCAAGATCCCATAGTAGACTCGACTCTGTCTGGTCTATCTGAATAGCGAAGAGGGCGAAAAGAAAAGGTCTCTAACTACACAGAACGCAGCTGTGATAAAAACTTCCCATCCATAAAGACATGACATGACATAACATAACAATCCCTAATCATATCGTTTTGATTTTCCTGAACACGGAGGCCTTTCCTTATCTTGTATTTCGCACCCTGTTGCGACGACAATGATTTCCAACTCCTTCGATATGCAACATACGTAGTGTAGAAACCACTAAGGAGGAAAGAAAATGAAAAAAAAAAAAAAAAAAAAAAAAAAAAAAAAAAAAAAAAAAAAAAAAAAAAAAAAAAAAAAAAAAAAAAAAAAANAAAAAAAAAACCAAAAACAAAAAAAAAAAAAAAAAAAAAAAAAAAAAAAAAAAAAAAAAAAAAAAAAAAAAAAAAAAAAGATCAACGTGCTCCCTGTGACACCGAAAAGTTCGGAGTTCCTGATGAGGATGTGTCTCAGATGAGAATGTGCCTCTCCCGCTTGTAGAGTTCCCGTAGAAGCTTCAGTCCATTGAGTGCCATTGACTGCTTGGAGACTTTGTTGGGAAGGTCGACGATGGCGGTTCGCAGGAGGGCAAGACCCACGTGACCGAAGAACCCGACGATTCTATCTGCTGATGACCGCAGCATCGCAGTCAGGAGAAGCAGATGTGTTTCTTGGATCTCCTCTGGTGGAATAGTGAGGATCTTGTGCATTGTGTACCAAAATATGGTGTTGGGGAAGGGATTTTTGCGAGGTGTTTTCCCGAAATTTCGCAGAGTCAAAGCAGCAAAGCCAGCACCCAAGCCAGTCATGCGGTCTGCATGTGCTTGCTCGTCAACGAAAGGACCTCCAGCCTCCTGGCGCCACCATCCGATCGCAATCTTTCCAGGAACAGTCTTCTCGTCGCCGTAGAATCCCCATAAAGCGGGGCAGACAACGCGATATTTCGCCCACAGAATATCGACCATCGCGCATCCCTTGTAAAGAAAGGGTTCCATGGAGAAGATTTGAGCAGCCACGATACCGATAGGCTCGGCATATTTGGGACTGATACCTGCTTCGTTGACGAGGGACGAGATCAAGGCTTTGGAGAGTATGTTGAACATGTAAATGAGTAACGCAGGCACCTTGTTGTCTTCGGAATTGGCAACGTGTTCCGGTGGGAATGCGAAGAATTGACGAACATCGACGGCAGGCTCTGTTATGGAAGCTGCTTTTTCGAATGTGGTTCGAATCTCTTGAATCTGAAGAGTCCGTCAGCAACTATTTTACAAGCAGCGGATATTGAAACATACCTGTGTACGATTGGCGCCCTTGCCCTCTCGAAGCTGGCCGACACACTTTTTGATTGTGCGGCGCATGTCGCCCATGTTCTGCTTGATGGTGGGATTGTTCTTTGCCTCATCTCGGAGCCACTTGCGGAATTTCTTGAGATGTTGATGCAATTCCAGGTACCGTATGTGAACGTTGACCTCTTCCTGGCTCTGACGTGTGGCACCCAACTTTTTCAGCCGTTCGAGTTGGCTCTGTTGTTCAGCTTCAGCCCGCTGCCGGGAAGCCTCCTCCTCTGCCTTGCGCCGTGCTGCATCCTGCTTTTTCTTTTCTTCTTCTAACCGTTCACGATCCTTGCGCTGCTTCTCTTCCTCAGCTGCTTTCCTCGCCTTTTCGGCCTCTTCAGCTTTCCTCCTCTCTTCCTCTTCGCGCGCTCGTCTCTCTGCTTCCAGGCGAGCAGCTTCCTCCTGTTCGCGGCGGAGCTTCTCCGCCTTCTCGCGTTCGATCCGTTCTTTTTCCTTGCGAGCCTCTTCCTCCTGCCGCAGGCGTTCTTCCTCCACCTGTCTGAAATAGTCCTGCAGGGTATCCTCGGCCTCGTGCCGTACCTGATCGTGAAATGCGGCTACCGCATCTAGGGCTTCATCATCCTTCTTCTTGCGTTCTTGATCGATGAGGTCGAGGTTCTCGTAAAACGACTTCCGCTCGTAGGCTTTGACTTTCTTCATCTCAACGCTGGTGATCCGGATCTGCTCGATGTCCCTGACAAGCTCAAACATGAGCTGTCTCGAAGGGCTGTCCGGCACCCGAGACGGGGAGGAGTAGGACTCGACTTTGTTTCTGGCCATCTTGAAGCTTGCGAGCGTGCCTGCCGCTCAAGCAATCTAAGATAGCTGGTAGACTGAAAGAAACGTGTGCTTCGGCTCAATGCTGGGAGGAAGATGCAGTGGAAGTGGGAGAAAGAAGACGATGAACTCCCGGTCACTGGATTGTAGAGAAAAAGGATGGCTGGATCGGAACAAAGGCGTTGGTGCTGAATAGTCGCTATTATGCAGTGAATGGCCGACCCCTTTGATTGTTCCGACAATAACACAAGACCCTGTCAATGACAATCAAAGCCAGGGGATCCGTCTAAACGAGACAGACAATGGGGACAATAGCAGTGCAATTCCCCCTCTAGCTTAGAATCGATGTAGTGAGTAACTCCGTCGAGTCCTCTGCGGAGCGGAAACTGTCGCCCGCTGGGTCCGTAGAAAACGTCTAGAAAAAAGAGAGAATGGAGGCTAACGGGCTCCTCGGGGCTCCGCAAGGGATTTCGAGACAGTACGGCCAGACAGACCAAGGGAAACCGGCGGTGATATTCTTCCTGTGGTGAGCGGAAATATTAATTAGCACGTTGATCCATTGTTGCAAGCCACATCCTTTCCCCAGATGGAGCCACGCATTGCGGCACGACCGTGGATAGCCAGGGCAGTGAGGGAGAACAGAAACAGGGACTCGAGCACGTACCACCGTGCGACTCAATGCCCTCGAAGAAACAGGAATGACAGAGCGTGAGAACGACTCAATTGAGAGCTCATCCAGACCGAGTTGGAAGATCTTTGGCGCGACCCAAGCTTGGGAGGCGTGCTCCACGTTGGAGGAAGCTAAGCCGTGATCGCGGACGCCGATCGCCGATGGTGCCAGTTCTGCGGTCTCGCGTCCAGCTGGAGAGCTGGTAACTCACCTCTAGTCTCGTATGGTCGACGGTTTGGATTTTGGTCCTTCTGGAGCTTGCATCATGGAGCGTCACGGCGTCTGTCGTGTCTCTTTTCTCTCTGTCTTCACACGCACACGCACACAGGCATACACACACTCTGCGCTGATAGTTTCACGATCACTCTTGGCGGAGTGTTTCGACGCGGAGACAGTTTCGAGGGATTCTGGGACGGGAGCAGCACGCACAGTTCTCTCCTGAATAGAGCAGAAAACGCTCAACCAGAAGAAGAAGAATAATTACTGGAAGCAAGCAACGGCCACGAGAGCGATCATCGAACGAACCGTTGGCCTACAGGAGGCACTGCCGGACGCTCAGGGCGGGTCACGGTCAAGCAAGTCGCCCCCCGGAGAGAGAGTTGGCCTGAGCCCGCGACGTCCGCCCGCTCCGTCGCACCACGAAAGCAGCGCCTAACGCCTTTAGACGACGTTAGACTGGCGCTGTGCCCGCCCGCCAAAACAGCTCATGGGCAAGGGAATAGGAGAGTGTTGATTGTTGTTTTTGTGGTGGATGGTTGAAGAGCAGGGAGAAAAGACAGGAGTCGTGGTAATATGGCATAGAATAGTATCCAGAATATGATAGTCATGATGATAATTGTAAATCAGATATATGATAGTTATCCCCAGTGAATCCAGCACAAACAATCGAGGCGACAATTAGATCTGGCGGTGTTTGTCCCACCTGTCGTCTGCTCGACGTATTATCGCGACTGCTACCTGGCCTGGCCTCTCGTCTCCCCCACACCCTGTCTCTCTCTGTCTGTCTGCTCTCTCTCTCTCTCTCTTGTCTGCATCATCTCCAACTATCCCATCCCATCCACATCTTTTTTTCCTCTTTCTCTCCTCTCTCTCCTCTCTTCTCTCTCTTCCTCCCACCTCCTTTCCGCCTTTCCTCCTCCCTCCCTCCATCGTTCCTTCACCAGCTGATCCTCTTTCTTTGTCGTTCTCTCTGCCGGGACAACGCAACCCACCACTTTCCCACCACCCCTTATTAGCTCCCGCTTCCTCGCTCATCCCCCCAGACGGGCTCTCCCCGTCTAGGAAAGAAAAGGCCACTCAACCAGACAGCTCCCTTCACTGTGCCTGTGGGCAGACAATATCATCCAAATAAGGATTTCCTCTTCCTGTCGGTGGAGACCCGCGCTCTCTGTGCAATTGTGAATCCCATCGGCTCCAAAAAAAAACAGGGTCTCCCCTTTGCTGAAGCTCGTGGTTTTGCGGTTGCTGCTCCGTTCTGTCGCGACGGCTCCATCCGCTTACTCGGTCCTTCCCATCGATCAAGCTTCATCCCCTCTTTCCGCCAAAAACTCGACCTCCCCATTCTCTGGTGGCAGGCGAGTCCGGTCGAACAGAATCGACAATCTCTCCCCACCGCTTCGACAAGCGTCTTGAGCTTTGTTGTTCTTCCGTCAACATCTCAAACCCCAGCAGCGTTTTCTTGATCGTCTGCTCACCTCGTTTGCGTTCCGGCCCTACCTTTGTTTAAAGACGTCATCCCGAGATTCTTTCGAAAGAGTTCGGTCCATCCTTTGAAAATTGTAAGCACAAACATCCCTCTCCGTTCACCCCGCCCCCTTCGTGCCCCCCTGATCCGGAGCTTTTCTTCATCAGCTTCATCCACCAATGGTGTCGATGGCGGGGGAGCTCTGATCGTCGTGTAACGAGTTCGCTGACCGTTGCGAGATCTCCAGATCAGCCATCGTCATCGTTCCACAAGCTATACAGCAGGGTAGTTCTCGGTCGGTTTCCGGCTGGAGAATCCCGTTGCGGGGTGTGATCGGTCCTTTTGTCAATCAGTCCGTTTGACAGAGCGTCGTTCTGCATCGCGCAGACCATATATCGGTTAAGGAAAAACAAAAAAAGGAAAGCCAGATCCATCTTGATCGGACATCATGGAACAGCAAGGTCAATCCGGGGTCCCCGGCCCCGCTGGCCGTCGCCTCCATATAGCTCACAGGAGAAGTCCATCTGAGCTTACTCCACTTATGAGTACGTACAAGATGAATTCGATAGGAAAGCTCTACGGACTGACTCTGTGCCAGTGGAACAACTAGCTATACAGCAACAGATTGAGCTGCTTCAGCAGCAACAGCAGCAGATTGCAGCTACACATCAACAATATGTTAACATGGGGCTCTTGCAGCCCCAGCAGCCACTGGGCCAGCTTCCGGCCTACTCTGCCCCCATGCAGGGTGGAGCGTCGATGCCAGGGGTTGCCCCTCATGTCAACGCTTTCCAGTTTCCCCAGATGGGCCAGCAACAGATGGGGGTGCCGATGAATCCCCCCAGCCAACCTTCTTCGCACAGACGAAACCAATCCGCACTGCCCGGTCTCGGAATGGGCCCCCCTCCGGCTCCTTCCTCGGGTGCTTCGGGATACGGAGACTTCAACCAGGGCAATCAGAACCGTGAGAATGGACATGGCCGCGGTCGTGGTGGGCCTCCTGGCGGTGGTCACCAGCGTCGTCATTCCCTTGCACTGCCAGAAGCCAAGAAGGCAGCGGAACTGGCTCAACAGAAAAGAACTACATCCGGATTCCAATTCCCCATTCCTGGTGCTGGCGGAAGCACCGGTACAACCGAGGGCTCTTCGGGTTCGGATGACAAGTCCACTTCCAGTACGAACCAGCCATCCCAGGGCCTGGGTATCCAACGGGCTGGTAACATTCGTGTAGGTTCGCACGGCCGAAGCCAGTCGATGGCCGTTGGTGGACGCGGTGCCGGCCGTGGTGCTGGTGGTTTCCAGTTCCCAGCACCCAGCGATGGAGGTTCCGGCGCCCAGCCAGATACTCAGCGACGAGGCAGCCAGGCCGGTCATGCACGCACATCCTCTCGCAACTTTGACAGCAACTGGCGCCAGCCCAACAATCAGAACCAGGGACAGGATCAGCAGAAGAACCAGACGGGTGGTTTCAACCAGCAGCAGGGCGGCAACAATGGCTTCCAGCCCGGTCACCGTGTTCGAGGATCAATGAACCAGTCCATCGGCTCCATCGGCTCCTTCCAGTTCCCTGGCCAGCCCCAGCTGATCCAGTTGCCTCAGGGTCAGGTAGTCATGGCTCCGCCTCAGATGTTTGCTGGTCAGCAGCTCAATCCTCTGCAGATCGCTCAGCTGCAGGCCATGCAGCAGAATGGACAACTGAACGGTCAAGGTCTTGGTCTTCAGGCTAGCCAGCATGCTCCGCAGCAGCTGTCTGCTCAGCAACAGCAGCAGCAGCGCAAGACTCTCTTCACTCCTTATCTGCCTCAAGCAAACCTGCCTGCTCTGCTGAGCAACGGTCAGCTCGTGGCCGGTATCCTCCGCGTTAACAAGAAGAACCGCTCTGACGCCTACGTGACTACTACTGATCTCGATGCGGATATCTTCATTTGCGGAAGCAAGGACAGAAACCGTGCTCTTGAGGGTGACTACGTGGCCGTCGAGCTTCTCGACGTGGACGAGGTCTGGAGCCAGAAGCGCGAGAAAGAAGAGAAGAAGAAACGCAAGGACATCACGGATACCCGTGTTGGCAGTGTCGGAAACGATAAGCTATCTCGGTCCGATTCGAACGGGGATGGCCAGCAGGTGGGTCCTGACGGCAGTATCCGGCGCCGCGGCAGCCTTCGCCAGCGCCCGACCCAGAAGAAGAACGACGATGTCGAGGTTGAGGGCCAGAGTCTGCTGCTTGTGGAGGAAGATGAGATCAGTGATGAGCAGAAGCCCTTGTACGCCGGTCACGTCGTTGCGGTCATTGAACGTGTTGCTGGTCAGATGTTCTCTGGAACCCTTGGTCTGCTCCGTCCCAGCAGCCAAGCTACCAAGGAGAAGCAGGAGGCTGAACGTGCTGCACGCGATGGCGGTAACGGTCGCCATAACGACCGCCAGCAGGACAAGCCCAAGATCGTCTGGTTCAAGCCGACGGACAAGCGTGTGCCCCTGATCGCTATCCCCACGGAACAAGCCCCGCGGGACTTTGTCGAGAAGCACCAGGACTATGCCAACCGCATCTTTGTGGCGTGCATCAAGAGATGGCCCATTACCTCCCTCCATCCCTTCGGTACTCTGGTTGAGCAGCTTGGAGAAATGGGTGATCTGAAGGTCGAGACCGATGCTCTCCTTAGAGACAACAACTTCGGAGCCGATGAGTTCTCCGAGGCTGTCTTGAAGAATGTCGGCTTCGAGGATTGGTCCGTGGCAAGCGAAGGAGACGCTCTCCTTTCCTCCCGCCGCGATTTCCGTGATGAGACCACCTTCACCATCGATCCTAATGGTACCAAGGAGCTCGATGATGCTATCCATGTCAAGAAGCTCGCAGATGGGAAGCTGGAAGTCGGTATTCACGTCGCTGACATTGCTCACTTTGTCAAGGCCAACTCTCTCGTTGATAGAGAGGCCAAGAAGAGAGGAACCGGCGTGTACTTGATGAACCGGGTTGTTAACATGCTGCCCCCGCGGGTTTCCAGCGAGCTCTGCTCCCTCGTTCCAGGCGAGGAGCGCCTAACGGTTAGTGTCGTTTTCCGTGTTAACCCCAACACTGGAATTGTGGAGGAAGACGCCTGGATCGGTAAGAGTGTGATTAAGAGCGCCGGAAAGTTGAGCTACGACGACGTGGATGCCGTTATCTCTGGGAAGTCGGATATCCCTGTCAATGGCGTAAGCGCTGAAGATATTCGAACCTTGAACGTAAGTTTTCACTACAAAGATTATTGAAAAGAGCCTCTCCTGCTAACACGGTACCAGGCGATCGCAACGAAATTCCGGGAAGCTAGATTCGGCAATCGCGTCACTAGCCCACCCTCGCTTCGTCTGGTATACCAGCTCGACGATGAGAATGTGCCGGTGGAGCACAATATCTTCGATTCTTCAGCTGCTCACGAAGTCATCGAAGAGCTTAGCCACAAGGCGAACTCTTTCGTTGCACACAAGCTGCTGGCGGCCCTGCCTGAAAAGGCATTCCTCCGCCGCCACATCTCGCCAAACGCTCGCCGTCTTCAGACTTTCGTGGACAGAATGAACAGACTTGGCTACAACATCGACCCCACGAGCAGTGGAAGTGTGCAGGCCAGCCTGTTCAAGGTGGAAGATCCGGAGCTGCGCAAGGTAAGGGATAATGATTTTGCTTTTTGGTTATCAGTGCGCCCGAGTCTAACATGAATGTAGGGCATGGAAACCCTCCTTATAAAATCCATGCAACGTGCCAAGTACTACGTTGCAGCCAACGTTCCCGAGGATCAGCGCCAGCACTACTCTCTCAACCTACCCCTGTACACCCACTTCACTAACCCGTCTCGACGCTACGCCGATATCATTGTTCACCGCCAGCTGGAAGCAGCCCTGTCGGACGGCGCAATCGAGTTTACTGACGACGTTGAGACCTTGGCCAAGACCGCTGAGCAATGCAACAACAAGAAAGACTCGGCACACAACGCCCAAGAACAGAGTGTCCACATCGAGTCTTGCCGTGCCATGGACAGGAAGAGACAGGAAATTGGTGGCGATCTCATTAGCGAAGGTGTCGTCCTGAGCGTGTATGAATCTGCGTTTGACGTTCTCATCCCCGAGTACGGATTTGAGAAGCGTGTCCACTGCGATCAACTGCCATTGAAGAAGGCTGAGTTCCGCAAGGACGAGCGTGTTCTCGAACTCTACTGGGAGAAGGGTGTCCCATCTTCTGCGTATATTCCTGAAGATGAGCGCCCCAAGGCAACTAACTCTCGTGCCGCTCACGCCGCTGCCGCTGCACGCGAAGCGGAGGCTGCCCGCGAACGTGCCAGAGAGAGAGAGGAGGCTCAGCGGAAGCAGACCGAGACTGGAACAATGTCCACTGACGATGTTGATGCCCTCTTCGATGATGACGATGACGTCGATGAGATTACTGAGATGGCGGCTGGTGTCTCTTTGAGCTCTCCCGCCGATCGTTCTACCCAGAGCATGCCTCCATCGCCTACCCGTAACGGCCATCTGGAGCAAGCTCCTCACCGCACTCGCTCCGACCCTAAGATTGCCACCAGCACGGCTGACGCTCCGGAAAACAAGTTGACGAACAAGGAAAAGTATCTCCAGCTGTTCAAGCTGAGAGAGGAGAATGGAGAGTACATCCAGGATGTCACCGAGATGACCAGGGTCCCGATCATTCTCAAGACCGACCTGAGCAAGAGCCCTCCGTATGTAACCTCCTCCACAAGACTCATTAATCGAGATGCTAACTATGGTTAATCTTCTAGATGCTTGACCATCCGATCTCTCAACCCTTATGCTCTGTGAAATTAGGGCATTTGAGGAATATCGTTGTGGGTGACGTAATATCTCGAGTCCCTTAGCCGACTTGCATGCTGGACCGCTGTTGGTCTACTCTCAGTACAATTGAGGTTTGACTGGATTGGGCACACTACTATCCGATACTGTAATCCATGTGATTGCCCGGGGTCATAACTCTCTTTTCTCTGTGACTACATTGCTTTTTAAATAGTTTAGCCCTTTTGCTTTAGCCACTCAATTATTTCCCGTGATATTGGTTGTTTATCCTTACATACTTCTGGTCTCGACGGATCGGTTACATGATCCGGAGGGCCGGCTATTTGTTAATCCCCCATCTGACCACAATTTCGTACTTGATGACAAAAGTACTTGGAAGCATTGAACTGCTGCTTCGCGCGGAAAGGGAAATAGGCCGGGCGTGAGAGAAAGATACGCGGAGCACTCAAAAAGAGGGTTAAACAAGTGAGATGGACGGAGAGCGACGTCACTGGTGGCGTGCGATGGACACTGGTCGGTGAAAGATTGTTTTTTATTCCAATGGATGACAACCCCATTGCAGTTTAGATATCTGCATATGTTATAACGGTTTTGGCGTACGACCAGGAGACGAGTCATTAATTTCATCCCCGTCCTAGCCACTCCAATAGGCGCTGTTTCTCAGTATGGTATATTATGCCCTATGCTGTTCGACCGATCAAGTGACAAAGCTGAGACCATTATTACTTCTACCATCACTCGATTTCTAGCAACAAGAAGGTCCAGTCTAGCGTCGCCGCTACCCTACCGGGTGTTTAGAGCGTTTAGTAAACAGAACATAATAATCTATAACGTATTTCCCTATCGACCCGATCACCCGCTCGACCCGATCAGAGCCGTATCGCATACGAAATATCTATTCTCTATGCCTAAATATCTCAACAACCACATGCCTAATGCATATAAGATTTGATACATAGCTTTTTATAAGAGCATATTTATATATGGTAAAGTCTCGGATTCTAAAAATTATTAATTACTTAGGTAAAATAAATTACCATTGTAATTTTGATACATATATTACCTTTGAAATATCTCTGGAAGACCTAGATCTAAATAAATAAAATTAAGCATACACATTCTAAATAGTATATATTTTATATACATTCTTTCTTATAATCTCTAGATAGTTGGTTGTTGAGATATTCAGGTCTAAAAAGAGACTCTTTTGTATGTGATACAGCACTGATCGGGTCGAGCGGGTGATCGGGTCGATAGGGAAATACGTTAAGGCCTCTATTGGAGACTTTATTGCGTAATATATGTAGATGAATCCAGTATTACAAACTATCAAAAATTGTAAGGTTTGAGCAAGCGAATCTACTATATCTCAGATCGAGAAAATAAGGATACTCAGTGAAAATAATAGTATTTCATAACGTCATGCCAGTCATTGATCTAATGATGAGTGTTCCTCTGTTCAAGAAGGAAAGAGAAAAAGGAAAAAGAATAAGACCGTCGTGGTGTATGCAATGAGGTATCTGTGCTGGGTCCATTACCTCTCAAGTCCCATCCCTTATCCATCCTTGACCAATCCGTGACCTGACCTGACCTGCCATTCCGTTCCGCCAATCCAAATATTAGAGCATGAAAAGTCCAAACCCGAACGCCGTGATGATAGTGCAATGTTGTGGTGGAGGAATGCTCCAATTCACTGTTGTAATGCGTCCAACCCAGATGCAGAAGAATTATGATGCGCCTAAGAAATAGGCGACAAGAGACCAAAATACAAGCCAGGAACAAGCATGAGGACGCAATTCCAAACGCTCATAGCCTGCGAAGACCCACTCTGGGTTTAGGCTTTCCAGCAGCAGCAGACACTTTGCGAGTGCCCGCAGCAGGTTTGGAGACTTTTGAAGGATGAAGCAATGTGGGAGTCGTGGATGTCGAGGCAGGACTGATAGGTCCCGTGACCGCCCTCTTCGTCGAGGTGCTTTTCTCTTTTGGTCCTGCAGTCGAACCACAATTCTCCTTCCCTTCACCACTGCTGCGGCGTGGAATGCGAAGTGAGTCGTTGAGGTCGTTGTAGATCTGCTGTCTGTCCGAAACGACAAAGTCTATTACTTCCTGTGCATTTGCTCCTCTGCTTAGCTCCGCTAATTTGGGCGCTTTCCTCGACAATAGGTAGTGTTGGTCATCCTCAGGAGGCACGTTGGCAGCAATATTTCGCTCCGAAGCAGTCATCCCATCAAACTCATGGTCCCCTGCATCGACCATGACCATGTCCGGGTCAGTTGATGTGGCTAGAACTGAAAGGGGTCTCTTTCCCTGAGAGTTCTTTCTAGGACTTGGTGGAACAATGGCCACTTGCGATGGTGATAGAGACGGGTCGTTCTCTTTCGAAGCGCTTGCCGGATCGTTATCCTCATCCTCAGAGACGTCCATGTTTACGTCCTGTTCGTTGATTTCGGCTCTCGTCCGATCCGCTGGTCTTTTTTTCATGACAACTTTGTGCGTAGTATGCGCTTTTTGTGTCCCGGTTGGGCGGCGTTCCTCATCCTCGCGGATTGTTGTGCCTGCATCTTCTCCCCTTCGTTTCGCCTCAATAACATCATCTTTCATCTCAGCCGGCACAGGGGCATGGATCGAGGTCATAAGCCTCGCCTGGCGGGCGAAGGTCTCATAGTCTTCCTGCAACAGAGCGCCAGCCGCTGAGTTCAGCGCAGAATCAGGATTTGGGTAGATAAGGAGACACGAGATCGTCTATACACATAAAGCCAAGAGGTATTAGCACTCCACTTTATTACGCCTTATTGCAAATGCGGTAGGTGCAAAGGCGCCACTTACAACTAACACATCTCTCAGTGTCAAGGTGGGCTTCCAGTCTCTTTTGAGAGTATCAACACAAACAGATCCTGTCGCTTCATCGACATTTGGATGCCATATGCGCGTCTTGAAAGATGCCTTTGGTGGACTTTTCGGATAGTCTTCCGGCACCTTCAAGTGAAGCCGCCATAGACCTTGAGAGTATGGTGTGCCTTGGGGTCCGGCCAACAGAATTGTGAGCTGGGTCAAATCATCAGGCGAGGATTGCAGCGCATCTGCCGGTAGAAAGAGGTAATTCGGGGGCAACTCCTGGTTGTGAAGCGCAGCGTGATCGGCGGCGAGCCGTCGAAAGCCAGAGACCTGGAAAAGGAAAGGTCAGCCATGCGCTTGGAAAGGTCCCTGGGAAATTCCAAGGGAATCTGGAAGTGATATTAAGTGCGCCTCAAGCAAGCTTAAGTGCGCATATTCAGAGAGTGCTTCCTACCATCGCGGTGAGGCCTGCTGTATGCGCAGTTGCTTCAGATACAAACCAAGCACGGAGTATATGTATGAACAGTAATGACGCAAGATCAGATCGCCCTGATCACCCTTTTCTGGTCAAAACACCCCCTCCAAACAGCAAGAAAACAGAAAGAAAGGAAATAAAGAGAAAGTAAGTCAAAATAACAAATTTTGACACTGCTGTGGGATGTTGAAGAGGAATGCGGCCTGTATAAATCGCAAATGCTTCCTGCGGCGGCGGAGGGTTGCCGGGGCTGGTGTTGTTTTGGTGGTTGACGTGACTGCCTCAGGCTGGGATGTCGCTAGTCCTAAAAAGGTTATATCAACAACGCGTTCCGCAGACTGATCAGGTGATATCCGCGTCGTGAACGCGTTGCTTCCCCGCTATCACAGACATCGGATACATCTTCTGATGTGACAGGTTCCTTGTAAACGGACTTGGATGGGATGAGCACAGAAGTAGTATATACTCAATAAAGAGGAGATTGGATCTTACTGGCCACTCTCCTGCCAAATGGAAGACCAGCGCAGAAAGCTTACTTCCTGCCCAACGCCTAAAGATTTTCTCGATCCACTCACTTGTAGCCACATAGGAGGCTATGACATGGCAACTCTCCCTTCAATATACGCGTCAATTTCCTCACGTACCAAATTTGGATCAATAAGTATAAAAAATTGGGAAGCGCTCCTCTATGATATCCTTCATATATTTCAGATAATTGCGCTATTCATTTCATTCTAGAATATTCGGTAGAGATCTAATGGTTGTGTCTTCTAAATGTCCAAGGAAATACGGGCTGTAGCATAGAGATATCATCACAAACCGTAAAAGGCGTTGAGGGGTGCCAGACTATATATCTACATTTCCTTTTCTACACAGTTGCAAAATCCCACTTGATAATGATCAAATTATGAAATACTGGCTGCGATGTTGCTGGACAAGAAACCATGCTAGCATAATCATTCAATCACAATTAAGTGAATGACGCATATACTCATTTCGTCGCTCAGCTCAAAACAGCGTGATATGGAAACGTCCACCTTAGCTCATCGAACGCCATATGCAGTGTTGCCTATCTCAAGAAAGATGTCCGACTTTTCCCAGACTTCGAATATATCAAGCTAAAACAGCTGTTCCAAAGCACTCTGACCACCATCTAATTGGTCCGCCTCCTTGCGGAGCACATCGGCCCTGAACTTGCGGAACGCATTCTCGATCCGAGCCTTCGACTCCGGATCCTTTGACAGGGTCCGACTGGCAGAGTACGTACCCGTCAAGAATCCAGTCTCTCCACCGATGAACAGACCTCCCGCGCCGAAGAGGAAATAAGTAGCAAAGTCACCTGCGGGCGATGGCTGGAAAAAGGGTGTGATGTCAGGGAGAGTTTCTATCCGATCGCAATTAAGTCAGTACAGAACAGTATATACACGCTTTCAAGCATAGGATCTATAAGATGCAGACGCTCAATCAGCGAACACCGAACGTACCAGTTCTACCGTCAGCAAACTGCACTGCAGTTGGCTTCTCCTTGGCCTTGAACGCCTCGAACAACTGCAATCGGCCCCTCCTGAGACGGAACGCAAAGTAGGCACCGAGGCCAATACCAATCAACGAACCCAGCGTCGTGTGGATTGCAATCTTCTGAGCGGACGATTGAAGCTTGTCCCTATCAGCGGGCTGGAGGTCATGTTGCATGTGCTCCTCTGCCAGAGCATTGAGCTCATCCCGCGCACGGCGGCGGTTGAACGCGAAGGTCTCCGATGACATTTTTGGTTTGGTTCGTGGGGTTCTGCGATTGTGCTAGTCGCTGTATTAAGGTATAGGAATTGAGTGTTAGAATTGAAAAATACCTTGATCAATTGAAGAAGGCAGAGAATCGGGTTGAAATTCAAAGGTCATTCTTCGGGGTAGTATGATGGATGCGGTCGGAAGAACCGGATGACGTCACCTTGAAGTCCGGTTTCATCGATGGAAATCGTACGGGCCTGGGGGTTCTCGAAAATTGCTATTCTTGGTATGGCTCTTTATTTTGGCAATCTTGAAGTCACTCAATGGATAGCTTGTGGTCTACGTCCAGCGGTGGAAAGGGAGATCCGACAGATTTGCCAACTCACATACACCTTAACATTCAGTAGGTAGCCTTATTGAGATCACAATCTGGTATGTAACGCAAAATTCAGAGAAGATATCCATGTTATTTATTATACATTAAAATAGTTCCGATATGTGCAGCAATGTTTGCTTGTTTTTCGTTGACGGCCAACTCAGCGATCAGTCTCGTCTTGCAAGGACCATTTACGCTCGCGGGTTATGTAGTCAATTGTCTGACCAGCAGGCCTACCTTCGCCAATACAAGTACACCCTTTTAGATAAGACGATACCTTCAATCAACTTCAGCTTCCTGCTCCCGTTTTCTCTTCTTGTCATCCGACTTTCCAGAAGCCTTACTCGTTCCAGCCTTCGCGAATAGAGAGTCCAATTTCTGTTGGCCTTTCTCCTCTTTTGCGACCTTTACTTTCTCCCCAGCCAGGACTGGTGGCATACCCTGAACCCGTCGTTGCGCGTCCTGAAGAAGCTCTATTTCTCGCTCACGCTGCCCTTTGACCGTTGGTATAGACCACGAATTGGAAGATGCGTTCTTATGTGCAAGCTTATACTTCGAGCCAGTGAGATGCGTCTCGTAAGTATTGGCGTCGACCTTTTCCACATACTACTAGGGGGTTAGAGCCAGAGTCCATTTTCATACAAGGTAGAGACAGATAGAGATAACCTCACCTGATGTGCAATAATATACCAATGATATGCAGTTCCTACCGGTGCACCACTGCCTTTGGGGGCATTCCTGGCTCTTCTCTTCGTAGTCTTGTAGTCAATCTTCCACAGGTCTGGTTCTTCTTTGGTTTCCTTCCAGACGCCCTGATCATAGTTCCAGGTATGGGACCCGCCAATAGCCATTCCCGAGTATACTTGGCCGTTGAAAGTCTTCAGTGCATTGTAACCACCTCCATAAGTACTTCGTTGTTTATCCGGCACCGCCTTGGTCGATCGAACATGCTCATTTTCATCTGCTTCTGGAACCTCTTCCTCATCAATCAGAGCCGGATCAATAGGCTCTATACTGTCAAACGTCGGTGCGCTGCTTGCATTACTGATTGTTTCTTCCTTGGTTTCGTCATGGTCTTTGGGAGAGGCAGATACGGGCGCTACGGGAGGCGGAGGTGTATGAGTCGACGCAGCGGCCTTAGACCGCTTAGCACGTTTAGCAGGAGGCATAATGGTCAAATCGACAGTATGGTTCAAAGACTTGAGTTGAACTGATAAGCCGGCTTATTCGAGAGATAAAGCTCACGAGCTTCATTTGAAGTGCATGTGACGTCACCGATAAAGCTCACCCATCGTTATCAAGATTTGGATCAGGAACCGGATAACGACCTATTATCATTATTCTGTTAACTGATACAGCTATTCTATGGTCATTGGCATTAAACTGGTTTAAGAAGTGCAATAAATAACTCTATCTAGGTGTTCGCACCTTACAGTAACTGAACACCAGTGAACACCAGTGAACACCAGGTAGGCACCGAGATGGTTTCTAAACATCGGAATGAGCTCCCTCGATCGAGGTATTTCACGTCACATGAATTCTTAGATGACTTGTGTGTGTTCAGTTACTGCAAAAGCCTCCTTTGCTCCGTAGTTTCTACTCCGTAGGGAAGTAGGTTGACTAGCAATCAACACGCATTATGCTCGAGCTTTGAAGTTGCATGTGCATCGGTAGTACTTAGTCCCTCAACGGCGCAATGCCTGCATGCTGATCACCCAACAACATCCTCAATTTTGGAGTCTAACCTTGCATCATTCCCCCGCGCACTAGACCTCATACAGACCGGTTGATCAGCAGCAGTACGCAACTACTGCTAATTATTTGCTCCTAAAGCAAGTGCAGTGACAGAACCAATTCTCTGTCGATCGAGCTCTTGCGCTTCTACGGAGTAATACTCCGGCGGTGAATCTGAAATAATTGAAAAGTCTACATTCCACGTAATGGATATCGGAAGATAATATATGAAGAGATAGCCGGTTATCATTACCTGAGAAAGCTAGCTAGCTCAAGATATGAAAAGAGAGGCATTCATTAAAAATTGTGTGCAGTCGTATTTTGTACGCCGAAGATTATGCACTTTATAATAAACGAAAATGGAGATAATGCTTGGAAGGGCCAAGAAACTCCTGCCGGTGGTATCTCCATTATAAACGAATCGAAGTCCGAATTATACCAGGTATTTCCCTTCATTAATTCATTTGAAAACCAAACCGAAGGCGAGAGAGCCGCGCGTTGTATGAATCATTAGAGGTCCTCGGGTATGGGGAACCGCCGTTACAAAAATATCCATGAAAGAGGTCGTTGGTCTCTTTGCCAGTCACTGTTTACAGGAAGGCAGCAAAGACGGCACCAGCGAGACCCAGACCCAGGCCAGCGGGGGCAGCAGTGGCCATGATGGCAGCATTGGCCGAAGCGGAAGAGCTGCTAGAGCCAGAGCTGGAGGAGCCAGAGCTAGAGCCGGAGCTGGAGCCGGTGCTGGAACTACCTGATCCAGTGGCGGTGCGAGTCACGCCAGCAGAGTTGCTCAGAGCGGTGCTGGTGGAGTTGCCCTTGCTACCAGAGCTACCAGTACCGATGGGCTTGGAGACAGTGACGATGCCAGAAGAACCGACGCTGGGGACGACAGGAACACTCGACAGACCAGCTGGGATCGAAGCAGCAGGAGTCTGGGAGCGGATAGGAGTGGGCTGTCCTGTAACGACACCCAGAGAGTTGGTCTGGGTCAGGTAAGGTACGGCAGGGTTGCTCTGTAACTGTTTGTTAGTATATGATACAGTCCACTTGAGGTACATGAAAACATACCACACTAGCCTGCGACGCCGCGCTGGAAGTGGTATCCCAGGCGAAGGCAACGGAAGAGAGGGCAGCAGTGAGAATAGCGGCGCGCATCTTAACGGATATTGATATGGACTGTGATAACAGCTTATAGATTGCTCAAAAGATTATGGACTGGGCTTCGTAGAACAGCCGGTAGCGACAGGAGTATCAATCCAAATAGACGATTCCGACAGAAACGAGCGTTTTAAGAGTCAACGAGCTCTTGCTTAAATATGTAAATCACGCAATGGTTGTCTGGGGAAACGAAGCAGACGTGGCCTGGGAGGAGAGATTAAATAGGCTGCGCCAGCTCTTCACCCTCCATGTGCCAGAAAGCTCCATCCGCAGCAAGTTGGGCCACTCTAGGCGGCCCGTGTCTCTGGCTATTTTCAGTTTCCTGTCTCTGCTTGGATGTCTAGATTCGCTCATCTTCTCGATCAACCCATGCCGCCAAGATCGATGGACTAAACAGTCCCAACTGGGTCTCCCCACGATTCGTTTACCGTCCCTCTCCACCTCGAGTGGCGGCTTGCTAACTGCGTAAGCGCACAAGCCTCGCTTTGCAGAACGCTAAAGCAACGGCCTTCAACCTCGCTCTACCCGGGATTTCTCGCCATTAGCCTGTGCTTTTACCGAGAGCTCAAAGCTCTGCCGCGCGTTCAGCTAAGAACCTGTCTTGCATCGACTCAGCAGATACCTCTTTTCTTTTTTTTGCCAGTATTGCTCTTCGTGGGAAAGACCCTGTCACAAGGCGCGGCCCGTCCTGCTGACGCTAGAATATAACCGAATTGCATACTCGGTCACCTCAGAACCCGAGGACAATAACCAGCTGAGTTGGGATCCACAAGGTACATGGCGACGACGGGCAACAACATTGTACGAGAATAGTAGCGGTACCGTGGATCACCACGCCACGTCAGGAAGATCGTACCATGTTCGGACTCTTACGGGCATATCAAAGGCAATAGCAGGGAAATTCACCAGAGACATCCATTATTGTGGTTGCCAGGAACATGAGTATGGTTGAATACGAATGTCTTAAACAACACTTAAGACTATACCATACCCCCCTGCGAGATCTCCAAATAGCGTTGCAGGGTATATGGTACGCCATGCCATCTGGCTCCTATGAGCTGACTACCGGAGGCACCATTTCTGTCTTCCTACTTGGAGATCTACTTCTGGTATACAGGTGCTTTTCACTCACAGTCTCGACTGACTATCCATCTGAGAAAATCACTCGAGCTCAGTACTCATCTACTGGTCGTTTGTCGGCTTAGTCGTTCCCACTACGGAACACGCTTCCCACTGCTTGAGGTTACGACGCGGGAGCGACCCGATCAAACTAACCCAAAAAGCAGAACCAGAGCCGGAGAACTCAAGAGCAGCATCTTATCCGAGGTGAGTAAAGTGCTGTTCTGACTTCCAAGGCAAAGCACCAGAGTCATTTTTGTTGTGCCATAGAGGCATAGCTATCAAGCAGAGGTGGAGCTAGGCCCGGCAGAGAGACAAAAATAGAAAGCTTAGAATGGAACATCAATCTTCCATCCAACGAAACACCTAGACACGGCCAGACTCGACTGTCCTGTGGCGAGCCACATTGTTTCAAGCGGCCACTGGGTATTGCCCTGTTCCTGGACTCTGGGTCAGGAACTGCTGACCACGTCCTTCAGGAGATTACCATGACACGGTAGTATCTATTCTGCGCCCAGGAGAAAGAAAAGCAGTGACATGGCAAATTTCCGGCAGGAACTTTCCAACCCGCCTGATTACCTATAGAATAATGACTAACAACAACGATACCTGCGAACTAGTTCTCAACTAACTAATGTATCCTTGCTGCGCAGTGCGTACGTATGTTGATGCGACTACTCGTTACGCAGGGAAAGCAGGCAACTGGATTAGTTGTTGTTCGCGGAACTATTATCCAATTAGCATCCCTCATGACCTAATATAATGCCACAGGTTGGAGCATTCCGCCGTCACTCCTCACGAGACATATGAATTGCGCCATACATGACAGGTTATTTTCTACTCGGGAAGGTAGTTGGAAGGCCGACATCCTATGGTACATATTCTCCCTCCCTCAACGAAGTCTTCGCAGCAAATTCGAGAATAGGCCGCATGAGAGACTTAACAATAATAGTAAAAAAACAATACCTTTTTCCCCGCTTCTTCGACCCACTTCTGGGCCATGAATCTGATCTAGACCTATCATTTCCATCCCGCCTGGGTCTGCATAAGGAAGAATAGATTATAGTACACATGGGGGATCGAAACGCGGTTTCATCCTCGGCCGACGGCGTAGAGATCCAGACTCCCAACGTTGTTCATATGAGACGCAGTTGACTCCCGAGGAATATCACTTCTCATCCCCGCTTTTAAGAACTTGGATCATACTAATATCTCTTTAGGACAGTATACTCTACCATACTCGTTCGTTTATGTATGGAACCCAGATGGACGCGTCAGCTCCATCAACGGTTTAAGCGCAAATCATCCAAAAAACTTCACGCATTCTCATCTCACCATCTACTGTTCAATAAGGTATTCGCTAAAGCCATGTGCAGTAGAATTCATAGGAAAACCCTGTTACACATTTCGGAGCCCAATCCCTATCCTTCACCTAAACGATATCAACAAAAGAAGATAGAAGCGCCAGATAAGGTTCCATCACATTGATGAAGCAAGCCACGATCGGGCCTTAGATCCGCAACATAACATTTAATTTCAATCCTGTTCCTTTCTTTGGGGGTGTACTCCATACCATAGAGGCTCGAAATTTGAATCTCATCTAAACTGTGGAGACTCGTAGTAATTCCTGGCAGATTAAGCTGGATCTAGACTATCGAATGACAAGCGCGGTCTAGGCTCTTTCCACGGAACAGCCTGCGGGAGATCGAAGATGCTAATAATATTCTAGCTGGGAATGGATGTACTTCTTAGATATATGGACTCTAATTTCCGGAAAGGGTGTTAAATTAAAGAGACCATACTCCAGTGGAAGAGGTTCAGTGTCGCGTCTTCAAAGACAATTATTAAGGTTCAGGCCATGAAACCTATACTTACCAGGGACGGAAATGGATCTATGTCAAGCTCCTGCTTTACATACTTGAAGGAATCTGTACATATAACTGAAATAACTATAAAATTAAATCAGACAAGGGATTTTACTCCTTCCTTGATTGGTGTGTCGGTAAAGTTGGGCAAGAGAATCAGGTGCCAGAGACCGTTTTGGAGTGCAGTAGCTAACTACAATAGTAGATATTTGGATATTCGATATTCTCTTTCTACCAGCGTTCTTGTTGCTATTTTGTAATAGTTTCATTCATCCTTTTTCTTATGTATCTAACAAAAATAACTAAATAGTTAATGCCGCGCTTGTATAATCGATGCTTGCCTCTTCTATGAGATGTTAGCTCCCCTGAAAATGAATGTATATAACTCGAGGTATTATCTTCATACGCTGCGATTCTCCAAACAAGGGTCATGGACGGAATAATTGGGACTGGTTCGACTTATTTATTTCAAAGGCAGCCAATATTGTTTCTTTTTGGTTGGACGATATCCATTCAAGCTTGATGCCGTCACACAAACCCTCTTTTATATCCGCTTCCGTCGCCCATAAGTACGCCTGATGTTCCAGCGGATCAAGCTTGATTTCAACATCACCGACGCCGTCATCAATCGTGATAAGGAACACGAATATCTTCCAATCCCTCCATCCGTAGCCGTTTCTTGCTGGTTTCTTTTCACTCCACTCAAATTCTCCAATCATGCTGATTACATCCAATGCAGCAAGGCCAGCCTCCTCTTGCAATTCACGAACAGCACATTGAACAATTGTTTCGTCTCTGTTTGCTGTACCACCTGGTACTTCCCAGAAGTTTGGACAATCGTCATTGGAGGCGCGCTGGACAAGCAAAACTCGATGGTTGCGGATAACGATAGCAGCACTGACAACTCCATAAATTTCGGGATGTTGAGTAAGGTAGGTGTTTGTGGAGATTTCGAATGGGTCGACCGATTGTTGGCCATTGTAGGTTCGATGTGATGGAGAATTGACCATGTTGATATCGTAGGACATGCTGGCCTCCCTTCGAGTTTCTTCGAACTGTTATTGTCTCAGTCGAGTCATAGTCGCCGGGAGAGCCTGCTCCGATGTACTTATTATCAAAGATACGCTAAAATACGTCGAGTCACTGGTCGATCGCCTACCACAAACACAGAACCAGTAGCAGGAGATCTCCAGAATAAATTTACATAAATTTCTTGGAGCCTCTTAGAATAGAGTTTCCAGATAATCCAAGAGTGAAAGGCGATGCAGCGCTTTTGCGAGCAGCGCTACTAGAATGTTGTTTGACAATCTAGTAGGACCACGCTTACCTCTAGATATAATATGGAGATTACTTTATATTTATACCCCAACCGAACAAAGAATCTCTATCTTAAGGACACGGCAGATTCTATAGCTATCCAAGAGAACATATGCAAATGGAGTCAACAGATTGCCGTGCACATGTTCTCGATACTTTGACATTTTATATACAGGACATCCTTCTAACAACTACTTAGGACTGCTTGAAGTAATTGTTTGATTGGATTGTAGTAGTTGGATTCTTAGGATTGATAATTGTCCCCTATACTACATTCACAATATCGCACTCAGAGTCTAGTAGTTTGGCATGGAATCTCGTTTAGAAAATAGATCAAAACGTATATATAATGAAATTAATTAATGTTCCCACTTAACATTTCCCTTGCTTGCTCTGAAAGATCAGCAAGGTATCTAAAGCATTATAAAAATGGGAGTTGATCTCCGCTATCCGAGTGAATCCGGCATTCAAAGTACATGCATTCATGCCAGATGCAAAGAAGATTGCGGTTTTTGGAGGAGAGAATATGGGGTTGGTCATAGCCGATTATGGATCGGGACTATCCAATTTCACTCTCGGGTGCTCAGGTTGGTATGAGTGAGCTGATAGAACTACTTGGATCACCGAGGAACCTTGAAGTATCCTTGATATTGTCATATTGTACATTAGTTGTTCAAGAGGATTCTATCACAGACGAGCCTCTGGCGTTCTATTCTTTCGTCGTAACATCCTGATGGCGGATCCAGTCCGCGAACTCCTTTCGCTTGGTCTAAGACTCGATGTGTTAGCTGTTATTCCATACACGCATATGCATAAAGACTGAAGGAAACCAGAACGGTCAGACTGTTATGGATAATAGTGACTCACCCTAATATCCCAGAATCCATACCTCTCCTCCAAGTTACGGTACGGATTTCTACCTCCTCCCTCCCTCTCTATCTCCCCCGCCCACTCGCTCCAGCTGATGGGCTTGAGCTTCTCAGCACCAAGCACGAGTCCAATTGAGACAAACACGACGGCAACCAGGGTCTCGATCGTGATATCTAGTGGAAGAGCAGATGAGGGTGAGGTAGAGGATCGGGCATTGCTGTAGAGAGTAGAATGCTCATGGGCCGAGTAGCCGCTGTAAACAGAAATTGTCAATTAGCAACGCTTCCGCGGTACGGGTCTTGCCTGGCATGAGAGAAGAGAACGCACGCGTGAGCCAGCAGAATGAGCCCGAAGAAAGTGACAAGGCGTGAGAGGAAGCCCATGGCTGCGAGAGCAGTCGAGAAAACTTGTCACTTATCCTGGTCACAACTCGTGGCTCCGTTCCAACCTTCAGGAACAAGCTCAAGGAGAGCTCAAAAGAAAGGAAACAGAAGGATGAGAGAAATTTGAGAAAAAGTAGTGGTCGTCGTGTGGATTGAGCTCCACTGGTGGCCTTTTCTCTTTCCGAGCTCACGACTGGTGCGATGGTACGGCCGCGCAAAAGAGCCGAGTGCGCACTATCGACGTGCCTCTGCGCTCACATCCCGCCAGCCGAATCAGCGCCTCTGGAAACAATAATTACGAACCATGAGCTTGACTACGACGGATGGGATGTTCTTTACAAGTGGCATTCTTCCTAGAATTTACGTGAAATTGAACACAAATATGAGATCTTTCTATCATGACAGACCGGCTGTTCGCCTTGTCAGTTTGTATTTTTTCGTTAAAAGGACGACCGGCATGTACGCCTAGGTCGAGGCTAGCTAGATAGGATTTCATGACACTAAAAGGCTAGCATGAGACATCAAGATGAAGTCATTCGCATGATTCTTTAAATTATTCGTGACCAAATGAGGCGTTTAAAGCTTCTGCATAGCAGCAATATCGGTGGACTGGACGTGGTCCTCGTCCTCCTCGATCTCCTGCTGGAGCTCATCGAGGGAGATCTTCTCGTCCTCGACGACCAGGTTGATCTGGAGCTTCTTGATACCGAAACCAACGGCAACGAACTTGGAAGCACCCCAAACGAGACCATCCTTCTCGATGGCACGGACGTTGGCCTCCAACTCCTCGAGGTTGGTCTCGTCGTCTATAGAAAGATGTTAGCCACTTGCGTGAACCTTGAGTTTTCGGCTAATGGATGTCACATACCCCAGGGCTTCACCTCCAAGGTGACAATGGACTTGGCAGCAGGCTTGGGCTTGCCCTCCTTCTTCTTCTTGTACTCAGCAAGACGAGCTTCACGCTCCTTGACGACCTCGGGGTCCTCCTCCTCGGAGTCACTGCCGAAGAGGTCCTCATCGTCAGAACCCTCAGGCTTGTCCTTGGGGTTGACGGGAAGCTCAGTCGTCTCCGGGCCGTAAGCAGTGTAGGCCTTGGAGGGGTCACCGGGCAGAGTGGAGAACTCGGGCTCGTACGAAGCGATGTGCTTGTACCAGCGGGCGAGATGAGGGTACTTCTCGGCGTCAGGGGCGCTCGAGATGGCCTTGAAGGTCACGACATCGGCCTGAGAAGGGGCATGGCTAACATCATGTTAGTCGCGACTTCATGAATAATGCATGTAGGCTTTGAACAGCAGCAGAAAGTAGCAAAACAGTATCAGAGGCGCGATTGCTCGCATTGGGTGTAGTCATGCAGCGGTGTCTTAAGCCGCCTCCTAAACACGGACCAATTTGTTCTCATCATGAAAGAGCAGCAAAGAAAGACAAGTGACTGTGAGAAAAAAAAAGCCAGAAGATTAGAACTTACCCAACGATGTAGGTTCTGTTGGCCAGGAACTTGTCGGCAACTGTAGATGAGGGGTCAGTCTCCCACGTCGCAAGATGCTGCGAAACTCAAGGCTTACCGGTAAGACCGGCGTCGGAGACAAGGTCGGTGAAACCCATGATGAATGAGAAATGAAGTGGTTGGGAAGGAGAAGATAAATAAAAGAAGTAGGAGGAGCGGTGTGGGAGACAGGGGGCTGAGGTTTTTCAAGGATCCGAAAAAATTGGGTTGTGAGTTTTTTTCTCTTCAGGAGCGGAGGCCCCGTTGAGGGGCAGTCACGTGAGACATGTGGTCTGGGCTGCACTAGCTCCATTATGTAAGCCAAGCACAACAGAGCTCAGCTGCCAATCCGCCACTCGGGATCCTGGAAGCATGGGGAGCTTTCCAGAACGGTCCGGATCTACGGGAGCTCGACAGTGCGCCTCTTACCATGACTATGGTATATAATCTTAATCTTAGCTTCCTATCGTACAATCCCACTGAAAATTGAGTATCTCACACATTGCGATCACGGACGCGAACTGCGACCATGGCTTCAAGATTACAGCTTGGTCGAGGCCGTCTCATCCGGCCATCGACTCTAGCATCACCAAATCGACTATCCGTCGCGCAGAGACCTCGTTTTCCAGCAGTCCTTGCCTCTCGGCTTCTTCCGTATCAGAGAACGGTTCTCCCATCGATATCATCTGTTCGCCACTATGCAAATGGCAGACCGCATCCGCCTGGAGGTACCCATCGGATGAACATGTCAGGAGAGCAGGAGAAACCGGCGTTGGAACAATATGGTGTGGATCTCACAGCGAAGGCTAAAGCTGGAAAACTCGATCCTGTTATTGGAAGAGATGCAGAGATCCATCGAACAATCCAGGTTCTATCGCGACGGACAAAGAATAATCCAGTGCTGATCGGTGCTGCCGGTACCGGTAAGACCGCTATTCTGGAAGGATTGGCGCAGAGAATTGTGCAAGGAGATGTACCAGAGAGTATCAAGAACAAGCGTGTTATTGCATTGGACTTGGGTTCGCTCATCGCTGGCGCCAAATTCAGAGGTGACTTCGAGGAGCGTTTGAAGTCTGTTTTGAAGGAGGTCGAAGATGCTCAAGGCGGCGTTATTCTCTTCATAGATGAACTTCACACTCTTCTTGGGCTGGGCAAGGCAGAAGGCAGCATCGATGCTAGTAACCTGCTGAAGCCAGCTCTCTCGAGAGGAGAGCTTCAATGCTGTGGTGCAACGACCTTGAATGAATATCGGATGATCGAAAAGGACGTTGCTCTAGCCCGACGATTCCAACCCATCCAAGTCGGTGAACCATCTGTGGCGGCAACAATTTCCATCCTGCGAGGTATCAAGAACAAGTATGAAGTCCATCACGGAGTGAGAATTACAGACGCAGCGCTTGTAGCTGCGGCGACGTATAGTAACCGTTACATCACCGATCGTTTCTTGCCAGACAAAGCCATTGACCTGGTCGATGAAGCCGCCTCAGCTCTTCGCTTGCAACAAGAGTCGAAGCCAGATGCAATCCAGGAATTGGATCGTGAGATCACGACTATCCAGATCGAACTGGAATCCCTCCGCAAAGAAACAGACGTTACCAGCAGGGAGCGCAGAGAGAAGCTGCAGGAGACATTGAAGCAGAAGCAAGAAGAAGTCGGGAAATTGATGGAAATTTGGAACAAGGAGAAGGCAGAAATCGAGGAAATCAAACGAACGAAGGAGGAACTCGAGCGAGCTAGATTCGAACTAGAGCAAGCTCAGAGAGAAGGCAACTTCGCCAAGGCAGGAGAACTGCGGTACTCCACGATCCCAAGTCTGGAGAAGAAGCTGCCGCAGGAGGGCTCTGAAGTACAAACCACCACCGAAGGACGCCAAACACTCATCCATGATTCAGTCACCCCGGACGATATCGCCGCTGTCGTATCTAGGACCACCGGCATCCCCGTCAACAAGTTGATGGCTGGTGAAGTTGAGAAATTGATCCGCATGGAAGACACCTTGAGACAGTCTGTTAAGGGCCAGGACGAGGCACTTGCTGCTGTCGCTAATGCTGTGCGTATGCAGCGGGCTGGTCTCAGCGGAGAGAACAAGCCTCTCGCGTCGTTCATGTTCCTTGGCCCGACTGGAGTCGGAAAAACAGAGCTTAGCAAGAAGATGGCTGGTTTCCTCTTTTCGACTGAGTCAGCGGTTCTGAGATTCGATATGAGCGAGTTCCAGGAGAAACATACTGTCAGCCGTCTGATCGGATCGCCAGCTGGTTATGTGGGATACGACGACGCCGGTCAACTTACGGAAGCCGTGCGGCGCAAGCCTTATGCTGTGCTCCTTTTTGATGAATTCGAGAAAGCTCACCGTGACATTTCTGCGCTCCTCCTGCAGGTGCTTGACGAGGGCTTCCTTACCGATGCCCAAGGCCACAAGGTTGATTTCCGGAATACCATCATTGTTTTGACTTCTAATCTTGGTGCCGATATTCTCGTCGGTGCTGATCCATTGCACTCTTACAAGGACTTGGACTCTGGTGAGGTCTCACCCGAGGTCAAGAAGGCTGTGATGGATGTAGTGCAGGCATCATATCCTCCAGAATTCCTCAATCGTATCGACGAATTCATCATTTTCAAGAGACTCTCTAAGGAGGCGTTGAGGGATATCGTCGATATCAGGCTTAGAGAGCTCCAGTCTCGCCTTGAGGACCGACGAATGACTCTAAAGGTCGATGACGAAATTAAGGACTGGCTCTGCGAGAGAGGGTACGACCCTAGATATGGTGCTCGTCCGCTTAACCGCCTTATTGCAAAGGAGATCGGAAACAGGCTGGCCGACAAGATCATCCGGGGAGAGGTGGTCTCTGGACAGACTGCCCGTGTTACTTTCAATGCTGACAAGTCAGGACTGGAGGTCACGTCAGAAGCATAAGGGTTTGATGTCTTTTTTATCGTCCATGTGTGCATCATATTTTCTTTGTCTATTTAGCAGGCTGGGCGCATGTGTCTAGGTCATAGGCTTTCTGGTTGCATCGTACTGTTGGAATACGCGGCATTGTGTAATGTAAAATAATGATCTCATGAAATAATGTACCATATAGTTTCTCCTCTCAATATGAGTCTGTTCACGTACGATCTACATATCCATTCCAATCATTGGTAGTCATCTATACTTGCGGCTATGTCTTGTAATGTTGTGTGCTATTACTCGGTGGCAGTCTCGTGACAGCCATTTGAGATTAACACCATCGACTGGGGAATCCCACAGAATGATCTATTTCTAATACCATCACGCCCCAAGGTCCATGAAGGATTAACCACCAATTGCCCGTCATGGTGTTTCCCAGGTCCAAGAGGAAACGTTACTCTGAATTTACCTCTTCCCATGCTGGCCCCAGTCCAAGGGTCTCGCGTCCGAGGTCGAACACAGAAGGGGGTTCCCAGGCCCAATTGATGGGACCACGTTCGGGAACTACCAATGATTTCGATGCTGGTGAACAAAATCGAGAAGATGAGCAGGACTTTGATGAAGATCTCGACACAGTGGTAATGGCTGTCGACATCAAGGATAGAGGAACGGTGGGCTGCTGCTACTATGTCGCGAGAGAAGAGAAGATCTATCTCTTATCGGATGCACGCATCGCAGATCCAACAATCATTGACTCTAGTTTGTATTGAATCCCCTTCCTGTTTGCATACCTGCTGACTTCTTTTCTTACAGTAAAACTAGAAGTGAAACCAACCGTTTTACTAGCTAGCACTCGTGCCGATCACCTTGTCAATGACACACAGAGGGCAAACTCTGATGGAGAAGGTGGTAACACCCTACTAGTATTATTACCCCAGTGGGATATTTCTAACAATGATACCAGCCCAGTTTGACTTTCCCTGGCAAGTTGATGTTCGCCCTTCATCGGAATTCAATTACACGAATGCCAGGACAAAGCTAGCTACGCTAGAAACCTCACTTGAAGGAGATGAAAGAGTGCAGTTTTTAGTACCTGGAGATGGTCTGTCCTATGATGACCAAGTCGATGCAGATGAACTGGGATTTACAGCTCAGGAAGGGAGACTCCTCCGTCTGACTGGTTGCATCGATATGGAGAACACAATCTCCGTAGGCTGTGCCGGTGCTGTCCTCACTTATCTCCAGCGAAGGAAAGCTACCACATACTTGCCTAATGATCCAGAAATCAATCGACTATATGTGCGATCCATTGAGATGTTTACATTGAAGGGTACAATGTAAGTGTCGTTTTTGACTGGCCATAAAGTGGGGTGTAGAAATTCTGAACTGGGCAGGTTTATCAATATAGATACGCTTTCGTCTCTTCAGATTCTTCAATCTGAATCTCATCCGAATGCGTTCAACCACGGACCAGGAAATACATCATCTGGCTCTAAAGAAAGTCTTTCCGTCTATGGGTTGTTCCATCATCTAGCTCGCAGTCCCCAGGGGAAGGCTCGGCTTAGACAACTTTTCCTACGTCCTAGCGTCGACTTGGAGACTATCAATTCAAGGCATAGGTTTATTACAGTATTGGTGCGACCAGATAATTCACCTGCGTTGGATAAGATGGTGTCCGCATTGAAGAAAATCAAGAACCTTCACCCTGTGATGGTCAATCTTCGCAAAGGTGTCAGTGTGGGAAGTGGAAAAGTTACTGGCTTTAAAACGACGGTCTGGGCTACACTACTAGCAGTAAGTCAACGGGAACATAGTATGATCAAGTTAACTAACAAATCAGTTTGCCTTCTACGGCATTGATATTCAAGAGGCACTTCATGAGGTTGCCGGAGGGGAGTCGCTCACCTTAAGGACGAAGGCAAGACTACACGCGGATTAATCTACTTGCTCGTTGTTAATGGTATATAGGCTTTAGAAATTCTCAGTGCAGCCGAGCTCCGCAAAGTCGGACGGATCATACATGAAATTGTCTGTCACTTAATGAATCGATCCATACCCGATACTGACAATGTTAGGTTGATATTGATAGTTCCGAGGAACAACACCGCACCGTTGTGAAACCGGGAATCGATAGGGAATTAGATACACTAAAAGACGGATATAACGGACTAGACAGCCTATTAAAACAAGTCGCTATAGACATTGCCATGACCATACCGAAGGAACTCGACATTGACGTGAATGTGATCTATTTTCCCCAACTCGGCTTCAATATCGCTATACCTCTCACAGGGAGTGGAATAGCAGCTTATACCGGAGATGAAGAAGAGTGGGAACAGATGTTTCTTACTGAAAATAGGGCATACTTCAAAGACCTTCGGATGAGAGAAATGGACAACAAATTAGGGGATATATATGGTCTTATATGTGGTAAGAACTTCCGATGTTAAATATCTTACTACAAATACTTAAGCTTTCTACAGAGAAGGAGATCGAGATCGTATATGAACTCGCCCAGAAGGTCTTGCATTTCGAACAAGCTCTTTTGAAAGCGTCAGATATCTGTGGTGAGCTGGATAGGTAAGTGAACATCTCGAAATGACCGGTTCATGGTATTGAACCATCTTCAGTCTTCTTGCAATGGCACAGGGAGCTATCATCTACAAGCTGGTTCATCCACGTATGAGAAATGAAAATGTTATAAGGATCAAAGGAGGACGGTAAATCCCCCACTGTGATTCGATAGATCAACTAAATACTCACAACTGCAAGCCATCTCCTTCAAGAGCTTACTGTGCCGTCATACGTCCCAAATGATACGTCCATTTTGGGTGGACATGGAACACATGGATCACCTGAAATTAATGAGCGATTGTCAGGGGTTATCGGCTCCCATGAAGTCTATGAAGGCCCAAGCATGCTGTTGTTGACAGGTCCGAATTACTCGGGCAAGAGTGTCTACATGAAGCAGGTATTATTAGCAGAACATAATCTAAATCATGGCTGCTAACTACTACAAAGGTGGCTTTGATTGTATTCCTAGCACACATAGGCAGGTAGGTAGACTTGAATCCTCATCTGCTGTCCAACTCAGTGTGCCACACCACTAAGAATACAGTTTCGTTCCCGCTGAGAGCGCAGAGATTGGTATCACGGATAAGATATTGACAAGAGTTACTACTCGAGAAACAGTTTCTAAGGTCAGCACTCTGTTTTGTGAGTCTTAGAGGCAGCACGTTTTCTTACTATTTATAGGGCCAGAGTACATTCATGATCGACCTGCAGCAGATATCTCTAGCTCTGAAGATGGCAACGAATAGAAGTCTATTGATCATAGATGAGTTCGGCAAAGGAACGGATTGGAGTGGTGCGTACATTGGAAAAAATCCTTCATCTGGAACATTGGCTTTCTAATATCACTTCTCTAGACGGCGCAGGACTTGTTTGTGGCGTTCTAGACTATCTTCTGAACATGAACGATAACCGGCCAAAAGTCTTGGCCGCAACGCATTTCCATGAAATCTTAGAGAATGGACTTCTTGAATCTCGACCTGAGCTACAGTTCGGTCATATGGAGGTCCAAGTTGATGAAAGGAGTAAACGATCAGGAAACCAGATCACGTACCTTTATAAGTTCGACTCTCTCTCAATTCTCTGATTTATACACAACAATGATCACGATGACTAACATGCATCAAGCTTCGTCCTAGGAAGAAGTAACCAGAGCTTCGGTACAATGTAAATGCTATATTTTTCCATTGCGAAAACCCCCGTTACGGAAGTAACCAGTAGTTTAGCTGCGCCGCAATGAACGGAATCCCTTCAACAATCGTCCAGAGAGCCAACGAAATCGCCACTCTTTCCGCTCGAGGAGAGAATTTAGTAGCGGCATGCGCGAAAATGTCAGCTGAAGAGACAGACGCTCTTGAAGAAGCGGTATGTATAAACACGTCCAGTGGAGTGAAGAATGACCAGCCTATACAAAAGTTGGTTATGGATGATGCTAATATCAGTCTTTATATTTATATACAGGAAACAATTGCCAGAAACTTTATACAGCTATCCTTTGAAAAGGAGGGCGGACGGTTTACTGGAGATGCGAGTGCCAGAGACCTCCTTAACACCCTATTGGAGGGAGCCACTGCCAATTGCAGAACTAGAAGCGAAGCGTGAATGTTGACGAAGGTGGTCGTCTATTTATGGACATGGGATGTAGACGCAATTATTGAGGAATTTACACAGTATTGATTACTGGCATAGATGTACTTAGGCTGAGGCTCAATAATGAGAACAAAAACTCGAGGTTTAATTATAAGTAATGCAGGTAATATTGATCAATTCGATCGGTATCTTGAAACTATGTACGAGATTATGTACAGTTGAAAAGACAACTCCTACTTTTTTTATGACCCCACAGAAGAACGCCCAGAATGAATAATGCCACAAGTAGAAAAAAAAAACTAGTCAAGGAGAGTCTCCTAAAGCTTGACACTCTTGACCAGATTCTTCTTGATACCCGTGAGTTCACCGGCGTATCCACCACGTCCTTCACCACCCTTGTACACCTGGCGAACACTACCCAGCTTCTTCTGCTTCTGTTCGTACTTCTTCCTCTTCTTGACACGCGGGTTGCGGACATCTTTGTTTCGCTTAGGCGCCAGACCCTTGTTCTTCTCGATCTGGTAGGTAATGGCACGTTTGCCGTCAGGGCCGATCTCTTCTTGGATCTCAACATGGCCTCCCTCGCGGGCTGCCTGAGCGTAGGCTTCTGCACGAGCCCTCTTGTCTGCCTTGCGCTGTTTAGACTTGGAGGCAACCATGTCATAATACTCGTCCTCATCGCTGCCGCCACCTTCACGTCTGAGCTCACCAGCCACACGGTGGTCTTCGTCGTCGCTGTCAACACCCAGCTCGTCCGCCTGCTGGCGACCACGCTTCTCGGCCTGTGCATTCAGTCGGGCCTGACGGTCCTTCAGACGTTCACGGTAAGGTAGATCCGCATCTCCACCAGCGTCACGACCAGCAGCACCACGCTTGTTGGCCTTCTGTGCCAGTTGAGAAGTATAGAAACGAAGCGACCGTCGTTGCTTCGCCTTCTCTTCTGCTTCTCGTGTGGTAAGAGCATCTTCGTCACCGAAATCGGAATCTTGGTCTCGGAAAACAACCTTGGATTTCTTAGTCTTGGGTTGCTTGCCCTTCTGAGCCAGCAAGTCGGAAAGGTCAGCCAGTCCAGCTTCAGTCTCGCGCAGTCTCTCTGCCCGGCGTGCTTCGGCCTCAGCCTTTGCCGCCTCAGCAGCACGCTGAGCTTTGCTCAGCTTCTTCGACTTGGAAGACTGTGCTCCCTTTGCATTCTTCTCCGCAGTCTTGGGGGTAGCTTCCTCCATTTCAACGTCTGATTCATCCTCGTCGACGCTAACATCGTCGACAAGGGTTGGTTCGCGCAAATCCTTCACGGATTCCCACAGCTTGCGGAACTGGATTAATGAACCCATCACAGAATGGTCTCTCAACTGCGCAGCTGGTAAGGCCGCAGGCTTTTTCTCTCCGTTCTGTGCGGGCGACGTAAGGAGCACAAAGTATAGACTGATCGTCCCAAGGTAAGCGGACAATGCACGGAGCTTAGTGACTGATACGGGAGTTGGTTTCGTAGGATCTAGAGTCTTGCCTCCTTCTGCTTCCTTGGCAGCTTGCTGAAGCTCCTTGTGTGTCGCTTGTAGGTCGGCAAAATCTTTCGCCAACGGCTCAAATTCCGGATACCTCGACTTTAGAATCTTCAGCTGCTCCTCCGGACTCATGTCGTCTGTGACCTCGAGCTGAGGCAAAACTTCCATGACCTCCCCAGCATCCTCATCACCTTCGTCTTCCTTGCCTGCATCGAGCCATTCTGTCTCATCGAAGCCGAAGTCTTCCTCCTTCATAGACTTCAAATGTTTCTGCTGTAGTTTCTTGGCCTCTTCCTCCTCTTCCAGTGCGTCTGCCTCAGTTTCGATATTGTCGGCATTATAGAGGTCTTTTCTTGATGTTCCCCAAGCAGCGATGCCTTCCTCTTCCTCTTCGTCATCACCAGCTCTGGAGACTGGACTAGACGAGTCTCGCGAATGTCGGGACTTCTTGGAGTTTCGGCCACCATCCTGTTCAAAGCCGTCTTCGCTACCAATATCATCCTCATCGTCGAAATCGTCTTCGTCATCAAGTTCATCCTCGTCAACGGATTCGTAACCAAGAACTTCTTCATCAGAGGGCTCTAGGTGGTCATCTGCGATACAATCAGTAAATTAAGCAGCGGAAACGTATAAAACTTTTACACACCCTTCTCCTGCAGTTTTCTCCGCCTTTTGGCCTCTGGTCCTTCTTCCAGCAGAATCTGGTCCCGGCCGGTTTCAAAATCATCCTCCGAGTCGTCGAATCGCTCTTCGAAGGCGAATTTCGAACGGTTTAGCGCCGCATCCTGTTTCGCAGAGGACTTGCCTGAACCGCGGCCACTGGCCTTTCTCTTCTTAGCCATGGTCGTCTGAAAAGAAGGATAAAGGCGGTTATGGAGTCTTAGGTTCAACAGCGTTCTTTTCCCGCTTTGAATATTTCGATAAATGCGACGATAAAATTTTGGGACGAATCTCACCGCCTTCCAGACGCTACTTCATAAGTAGTATAGCTCTCCATCGGAACGCCGCCTCCCGTTCCTTCCAATAAGACGACGAATATAGAATCTTTATCGGAGCACGCAGCTTTGGGATAAGCCTGTCTTGATGTCCATGTCCTGGAGATCACCGGTCTGTTTATAGGTTCACCTGCTGAGATTCCCGTCGCTCGATGCGCGCGAATCTGCGTCCGTTCGTTGCCCATGTCTTATTCCGCCGTCAGCATCGCAGCCACTGTCCTTTTATGCGGCGTTATCACTTATTCCTTAGCAACAATGTTCGGGTTTGGTACGAAGAACCAATTCGTCGTTGAGGGCAGGGTATGTCCCTTATTTCTCATTAGATTGGACAATGTCTAACAATTCTCTTGTACGAATAGACTGCCGTCGTTACTGGAGGTTCCGATGGGATGGGAAGAGCGGTCGCTATTCAACTTGCGCAGAAAGGAGCAAACGTTGTTATTGTCTCCCGAACCGTCAAGAAACTCGAAAATGCTCTCAATAGTATAAAGGCACGTCATTACCCCCATAAACGCTCCCAGAATACCGCTGACATCCTGTTCAGGCCGCTGCGTCGAATTCCGACAAACAAAGATTTCACTTCATCAGCGCTGATCTCACGGACCCCGCCGAGGCTGAACGTATCATTAGCGAAGTGACTGAATGGAATGGTGGAGAGCCTCCGGATATTGTTTGGTGCTGCGCGGGCTACTGTCATCCAGGATTCTTCATCGAGACCCCAGTTCAGACCCTGAAGGACCAGATGGATACTATCTATTGGACCGCCGCGTATACAGCACACGCAACGTTAAGGAAATGGCTCGTTCCGATCCCCCCTGGTAGCAAGGGAAATACTTCTGATGCGTCATCCCCGCGGAGACATCTCATTTTCACTTCGTCCGTTCTTGCCTTCGTTCCAGTCACTGGTTACGCTCCGTACTCGCCAGCAAAAGCAGCAATGCGTTGTTTATCGGATACTCTATGCCAGGAAATTGAGATGTACAATGGAGCCCGTCGGAACTCGAATATTGCCGCACCCGCCGTGGATGTAAAAGTCCATACCATCTTCCCTATGGGAATTTCGAGTCCTGGATTTGAGAATGAGGAGAAACTCAAGCCGGAGCTCACCAAGAAACTAGAAGAAGCAGATAAGCCACAAACTCCGGAGGAAGTCGCCTCGATCGCAATAAAAGCATTGGAGCGAGGCGATTACTTGATCACCACTATGCTTGTTGGCCATCTGATGAAGGGAATCAGCCTTGGTTCCAGCCCGAGAAATAACATTTTGCTCGACACCCTCACCAGCTGGGCTAGCAACCTTATTTTCCTGGGTGTTATCCCAGACCTCGCCAGGAAGACATGGAATTGGGGCAAGAAAAATGGATTGCCGCCACCTAGTTCGTGAGATCTCTACTTGGGCCTCGCTGTAGTACACCAAGATTTGTATATAAGGATACCCTATTGAGCCTTCCAGGAGTTCTTCTGGTAGCAGCGGCCAGAGCTCGTATCAAATTGCGGCGCACGTGACAAATGAGAATGGCCTGTACAATAGTTATGTTTAGCCGCAAGTCTAGTTTTATGAGCAAGTTATTTTCTAAGGAAACGCATGTCACAGACTTCTCGATAACACTAGAGCCTTCGGTAACGTGCAACTTTCCTGCAACCCTGGAGAGTAGGATACAGCATATCAAAAGGCAACAAACCAGCGTAGCGACTTCCTCGATTGGACGTCACTCTATTGGCATACCAATTCTTGTATTCTTTCCCTGAATAAAACGTACCAGTAGGAAGTATTGAGCTCCTTCCAGAAGAAAACTTTCTGTTCCCGGAAAGGCTACTGTTATCCTATTTGTGTCAAACTACCAGTCCTTGATAACAACACAAACTTGCTTCGTCTTTCTCTATAGCAGCCTCTCTACGTATCTTGGGTTCGAGTCGACAATCCGCAGTTATCTGGTAACCATGGCACCTGTGAACATCTTCGGTCTAAAACCAACCCTGATCATCTTGGTCCTTATACCTTTCATATCGGCCTCTTGTCTCTACCCAAACATTGACAGAGAAGTTTCGTCTCAGCTAATCATCGATGATGTGCAGACCATCAGCTCATGTTGGGATCTCCTCAACTGCACTTTTGAGGAAATCAGAGACTGGCAGCCAGTCACACGTCTCCACTTTCTGCAGTATATGCAAGCTACGCATTTCCAGAGACTTGGTTCCTCGGATCAGTTTCGAGATATGGAAGGCATAACAGAGTTCACAATGCGTAAGGGGATCGCTGGAGCAAGGACGTGGGTCTCTCATGTGGAAGCAGCAGCTATAGAAGCTGTCGAGCGTGCAGCGGCGATAGTATTAGAGTATTCACACGATACCGGTTCTAACCCAGGCGTGGTCAAATGGGTCGCTTTCTTCCGTGAGCAGTGTCGTGGAGGCCTTGGAGATCGCAGAGTAAGTCAGTCCTTGGCTATTTCACAAACACTATTGTGTTCTAACAATTCCAAGGAACACGACCAGGCATGGTCTGCTGCGTCTCTGGTTGCTATTGAGCATGGCATCAACAGGGCGAAAAGTGCAAATGCGTCAGATCCTGCTGCAAGAGAATTGTTCTGGGTTCACGGGTTGAGAGTACACCGCGAATTGATGCAAAACCGATCAATTATCGTATTCTTTGTCCGTGCGTAAGTATTTCTTCAAGGCGTACCTCAGATTAGGAGTTAGTAGACTTGTGCTGATATTGCTGTTTACTATAGTGCTCTTATTTTCACCAATAAATCGCTAGCAGTCACTATTGAGCGTGCCCTCGAGTTCTTCACACGTGTGAATACGCCAGTACCAATGAAGCTGTGGTCAGAGGTCGTATGGCAGGTTGGTGGCGTCCTATTTGGATATCACGTTGAAGGAAACTCGAGAAATTGGGAGTTATTACGACTCATTGCTGCTCAGTTTTGGCAGGAGTATCAGAAGGCTGCGAAGGACTAGAGGACGATCTATATATTACGCATATTTTATTGATCGACACCATGGAAAGCTCAGGGAAGAGCTAGGCGCAATATATGCGCAATGGGGATATGTTGCGGGGCAACCATTAAACTACAATAGAATAAACTACAATAGAAAATAGCTAATTCCTACCATAGAAAACAGCATATGCCTGCCCTTCAAGATAACCATCGTCATGCCGATAAACAAAGACTTAATTAAGAGTGGGCTCGGGATCTCATTCCTAGTGTGATCGCGAATTCTCCGGATCCGGACTTTTGCTATCACCGAATTTCCGGTTGGTTGGCCGAGTGACGTAGGAAACCGTTGAAGATCGAGTTACGCGATCAAGTTTCGAAAGTTGGAAAGACTTGTATATATCGCACACAAAACCCTTGGATGGCGACGAATGCGAGATTTTTGGCACAAGAGGAGCAAATATCCACCCGCTCCATCCTGCGCGACAGCAATCCGAATCTTTGATTGAGCGCGCAAGTACCCATGCATCTAAATTTCGATATACAATCAACAAAGTCCGTTCGCGACGGAAATCCTAGGGCGCTGAAGTGGAACAATTCACGACTTCACGACCGTTCTTCGACAGAGCAGAGAATATCGCGGTTTTGGAAATAAGGGAGCACCATGGATGCCCTATTCTCCATTCCAGTACTCTCTTTCCTGCTTATCCCAGCTTTCTCCTCGTACAGCACGAGTCTGAATATCCTGTTTTTCTACATGACATGGACGACCCTCGTGTTGTCGCATCCACCTCTACGAGTCGAGATCTTCGGTACATTAGCAGTACGGTTATTATTCTACCTCGTTCCGTCACTGCTCTTCTTTCTCTTTGATATCCTGACACCTTCTGCGGCGGTGGTGATCAAGGCACATGGGGAGACAGGCTTGCCCGCGGGGAGCAAGAGGAGGAAGACGAGCGTGAAAGAGGCAAAGGTTGCGGGGTGGTCTGTGCTGAATCTTGCATTGGGTATTGCGGCGCAGGCTGGTATTGAATATGTCTTGACGAAAGTGCTTGGGGTTCGTAGCGCATTGAAGATTTCGGTGAAACTGCCCATGCCGTGGGGGATTGTGAAGGATTTAGTTCGGGGATTGTTGGTGAGAGAGGTATGTATTTTATAACTCTCTTATGATCTATTATCCGTCGCTGGAAGTGCGAGAGGAAATCGGAGGGTAGTTGCCAACAATTTATCTTACAATAGGTCCTATCATATCTCATCCATCGCTACATTCTTCACTCGCGCAACTCGCGAGTATCGCGAAAGCATCGATCTTGGTATCATTCCTTGCGCGCGCCTTATCCTCTCACAGCGCACTATGACCATCCTCTATCATACTTGATCTCGACCTTTGTACCAACGTACGGTTCGGCCACGCTCTTCCGATTCCACTTCGTCACGTACATCATCTACCTCTCCATTATCTCGATGGAGGAGACATTCGCCTACTCCGGCTACACTATCATGCCGACAAACTTCTTTCTAGGCGGGATCGCACGGAGAGTTGACATGCATCTTCTCAGTGATGGCGAAGGCAACTTTGGTCCGTGGGGCATCCTTGACTGGATCTGCGGGACCACGGTAGGAGAGAGCATCGAGGATGATATCAGAGACGAGATGGAAGAACATGAGATCGAGGAGAAGGTGAGAAAGGCGATACAGGCGTCAAGGAAGAAAATAAAGGAAAGAAATGGGACATCCAGCAGTAAAGTGACTCCGAATAAAGGGAGGAGCAGAAGGAGGAGGGATTCATAAGTATATTGGATTGTTCAGTGTGTACTGCACTATATAATGAGTGATGTCTTCGAAATTATAATGTCTATATGGAATCGCGGAGAAATGCGAGAGAGAACTATTAACTATTAATTATATGGAAGGTCAGCAGATCTTTGGATTGGTTCATACAGTATGAGTTTTAGGGACTATTGTATAAATCTATACGCACTGTGATCATAGCATTCCATTCGGAAGACATTCTCTTATTAATCATCCGAGTTCGCCAGACGATCATTTCCATCCGAACTAGAGACGTTAGTCAATATTAGTATCCTACTAGGGTGCCATAAGTGACCTCGTCTGCGAGTTTCCGTTCAATAAAAAATCCGGGGAAATTATGGGCTCCGTCATGGAAATGGAAAACCCTAGGGCTAGTCCGCTTCCGGTAATATGGAACTGGGCCCGAGTTTGGTTCCGAAAACCGATGTGCGACGGGCTGATATCCTTTGTTATTGAGATAGGACCAGGTAATGAGATAATGAAATGGAGGATTAATAGGTCATGAAGGGGTTTCTACGGGGCATTTGGTTTGGCAGGATCCGAACGGTAGATGAGAAAAGTGGGTTATAGGTTCGATCGAGTTTCGTTCTATGCGGAGATCGGAAATCGCATTGGAGATTGAAATTGGAGAAAATTTGTACCATATATTGCAACGTTTAGAAAGACATTCCAGCCTCTCATGTGTGGGCACATGTTGACTGGGTGGAAAAAAGGTATTTCATATTTTTTGGTCTTTTCGCAAAGCGGCCGCGCTGGGAGGGCTGTAGGTTGAAATTATAACATCCCGGTGTCTTTCCCGTCTGACATATTTTTCCTAGAGAAAAGAAAAAGGTATCCGCATCAAGTTACATATTTCGTAAGCTCTCCTCCCGCGTTTTGCCATTTGCGTTCCCACAAGACGAATGTTCCACGACTGGTTGCCCAACCTCGTTCACTGAAAAACTCAGTAGCCGCCTTTCGTGAAAAACATTCCCCCTTTCCAACACACCTAACCCGTGGTCCCGTGATTACCATCTACCACTTCATCTCGTGGGGCTTGTCGCCGTTTCGGAGGCTGAAGCTGGTGGAGAGGTAGCTGCCGAGGAACTGCTCCTTCTTGATGTTGGCCAGGAGAACCGAATCGATGGCCTTCTGGTCACTGGCGCGGGCGCTGGTGACCTTCTTCTTCTGTTGGTAGGAAATCCATGTATTAGCCCGGAATCCCCGATTCTCGACTGGTCACACTTATCAGTGTGCGTTTGTATAGACATACCTCAGGCTTCTCTCCCTGCTTGAAGAAAGCCTCCTCGGTCTTCTTCTCAGCCTTCTTCTCCTTGGTGAAGTAGTCGGCTTCGGAAACCTTCTCGAGGACCTTCTCGTCAATGCCCTTCAGGTCGACCTTGGTGCTGGTGGCGATGACATAACGGTGGTTCACCCGGCGAAGGGGAACACCGTTGATCTTGAAGGGACCGGTCACGAGGAGGACACCCTCGGACAGGTGCTTCAAGAGAACAACACGCTTGCCACGGAAACGACCGGCCAGAAGGATCAGGACAGCACCAGGCTGGAGGGTTTCCCGGAGCTTCGTGGGCTGGATGCTCTTGCGAACCTATTTATTTGCAGAGAGATGTTAGAATCCATATTCTTTTATTCCAATTGTGCGAAATGACTCAGATATGTGGTCCTCGATATACAACTTGGCATATCAACCGTGCCGATACCGACACCGGCATTTCACGCAACCGCGCAATTGCCAGACCGGTGGTAATTGCACGACTAATAGCCGTCGCATCTCGATTTCCTTTTCGCATTGTTTGTCTCGACTAGGACTGTACTGACTTTCTTTGGCTGGGGTTCGTCATCCACGGGGTACCATTTCTGGGCCTTCTGGGTGTGGTGCGGAACGGTCCTCTGGCCCTTTCCAAACTGCTTCGTCGTAGCGTCCGACATGTTGGCGGCTTAGGACGAAGTCTCGCTTGAAAAGAATAGGAAGGGGTGGTGGTTTGTCGACGGCGGTGGTTGTTGGATTGAAGTGACTGACTTGGTGTGGCCCAGCGCGGGAAATCCTGAGGTTTGTGGGAACTCGAGCCCTATCAATTAACCGAAATGCGCTAGTGCCGATTTGGAGCTCCAGCCAAAGTTGACCGCCCGATAGCTACGGCCGGCAGTGCAGACCAACTACGCAGCGTCCGGAGCTCTTGTGGCAGCCTCAGCAAAACACCAACACTACTGACGTACCCTTGGTTGACTATCGAGCACAGAGGATTCCTACCGGCTCCACGCGCCACGGTTCAGTGCTCACTACTTTTCCTTCCTTACCTTCGCTCCTCTTGCACAATCATCATCTCTCACGGCCGTCCATCATGTCTATAGAACCCATCATCACCTTCAAAGCAGGTATCTGCGACCTGGACGTGAGTGCTGTCCCGCCGGTTCGCTGCTGCGATGCTTGGCTGCTGCGGTCTGTTCCCTCAGCCCTCACTAATGCTCCCTCCAGACCTCTGCCAACCCTCCTAGAGTGAAGCCAAAGACAACTCCTGGCTACATCTATCTATACTCCGAAGATGAATTGATCCACTTCTGCTGGCGCCCTCGATCGGCTCCACTCACAGAGCCGGAGCTCGACCTGGTGATGGTCCCCTCCGATGGCAGCTTCACCCCGTACAAGCAATCGACCACGAATGGCCGCATTTTCGTGCTGAAGTTCTCGTCGAGTTCGCAGCGGTATCTCTTCTGGCTCCAGTCCAAGAGCCAGCATGAGAGAGGAAACCCCAGCTATTTCAGCCCCAGAGATCTCAAGCTCGGAGAGATCGTCCACACGCTGCTACAGGGAGAGGAGGTGGATGTTTCGCAGGAGATCGCCAATCTCCCCAGTGGCCCTGGCGGTGGTGACGATGACGAGACAATGGAGGATGTAGAAGGCGTTGACCATGATCCTAGCCATAACCACGGCGGCAGCAGTGGAGGGGCTGGTATGGATGCTACTGGAGGAGATATCCGGGAAGAGGGCCAGGAGTCGCGGGAAGGCGGCGCGGATGGTGGACGAGCGTAGGTACAACTCTCTGAGTCAGTTCTAGCATGTGCATCACATCGTTATGCTGCAGCGCTTGCGGTTACACTTGTGCTTTATTGCAATTCATCAATTGGTCCGTGGAATCGAGTTTCTTCATTTCTGTTTTTTGCCTTACCTTTGCGTCAAGTGAACGTGATGTCATGTCCCTATCTGCATCCCATTCACCAGCCAAGTTTGCCGTCCAGAATGATATCTTCAATGTTCACGAATCCCCCACTTACTCGGATTACATAGGGCTACTGCATCGTCAGATCCGTCACAGGTCGTACAGGAATTTCTTCGGTCTCTACAAGGGGGCCAGGGATCTCGAGCAGAAGATCCTGAAAGACCCTTCACTACTCTCCCTGATCTTCTTCCTCCTTCCACCACCATCCCTCTGATCGAATCTGCGGATCAGAAGTTGGCCGACCATCTCTTGAGCTTTTTACCACCCGCACTTCTCCTACTTGCACAAGACATTGATGATGTGTCCGCCGTGGACACTAACCCGGAGACTGCACAAGCAGCGCTGCAGTCCCTTGATCTGTCTCAGAAAAAAGATATTCTTAGGAGAGTTCTGCGTTCACCACAATTTACCCAGAGCCTTGGAAGCTTGACTGTCGCCCTGAGAGATGGTGGCTTACCAAGCATCAGCGAGGCCCTCAAGATCCCAGTAGAAAATGGAGGATTCATGCGCAGAGGCGGAGTACCCCTCGGCGGCGGTGATGCTGTCGAGGCCTTTTTAGAGGGAATCCGAAGACAGGTGAAGGAAAAAGATAGCATGGAAACGGATTGATGATCATGGTTATGGTGTTCTGTATGGCCACAGCACTTTTACCTGTACTCTAACTGCCACTAGGCTTCTAGGGCTGGGGGTGTGTCGCGAATTGTGTCAAATAATTTACGTCGAGAAGTTTATTTATGGAAAGCCACGCACTACTATGTAAGGACGATTCTAGGCCGGGGCTTGACCCGTTGCGCTGCCTATACCCACTTGCGCGTATGGTAGACCGTGCTGCGCCCAGCTGGAATGGAGGCTGGTGCTGTGGTATCACCACCACGAGGTGACGTGCGAAACCTGGTAGAACTGGTAGATGGGAATCACACGGAGTATCAGTTATCGATTGACACCACATTTCAATGCCTCTCACGTCTATTCGAATCGACTTGAAGTTGCGACTGCTCATGTGTCAAACGGGCCGCAGCATAAAGTTGTCGGTACCTTTTTAGCTCCGCCAGGCAAAGCGGGCCGCCATCAGAAGCAAAGCCACAGCTTATGAGACAAGGTGTGCCACGGACGACCAACCCTGGCCAAACGAACGAAGAGCCAAAACGGCCGTCTGGGGGGAAGACAGGTACTCGACTTTGATTATTATCTCGACGCTCGCTGGGACTCGAGAGTCCGATTGTGTACTTATCGCCTACGAGGACCACCCGCTCGCCTTATCCTTTTCATCTTCTCCCCTGAAACAACCTCCGCATCCCCCGCCGAACATTTCAGGAGCCCTCAGTTCGCCAAGTCTCTCGCTCGTGCTTGTCCGATCTTCAAGTCATCGTCGAAACGACCCATTTTTTCAACAAAAGGCCATTCTCTTTTTGTACCATACCAGATATCGCAGTGCGGTACCCTTTTGCTCCCGTGGCTGGATCTTTCGGATTGTTGGCGCTGGCAATGTCTACGACTAAGTAACCGCCGCCAGAGACAATGGCGTCGCATCACCACGAAAGCGACCGGGACATCCGGCCTGGGAACCAGTCGATACCATTACAGGATCTGTCGAAACCTCCCGAGGCCGTAGCTCCCGATGAGCGTGGGCGCAGAAGACGAACGAATAGCGTTGGCAGTCCCCTCAGCACACATGGATCCAGAAGGTCGTTGATCGGGCGAGGATCGTTGAGGAGATATGAGCGCATTGCAGAAGACTCTCCCAGTCCTATCGATAGGACTAGCCCTCATATGAATCTGCCAACACGTGCAGGCGCCCGACCCGTACCGTCTCCTTATGTCTCTGATCCAGATAACGCCTCGCCCATCGAAGATCCAGCGGGCTTCGCGGAAGCGATGACATCTGTTGGACTCAGTATCGACGGTCGACAGCCACAGACACCGCCTTCGCATCCCATGAGGCTGGCTTCTCGAGGGAACAGTTACATGGAGGATAATATGGGGCGCAACAGCATGAACGAAGTGGACGACTATCTGGGTCCTACGGATACGAATGAAGACACAACGCCTTTGACGAATCGGCAGTATCTGCAACCCATGGATGGAGCATCTGATTCTAGACGATCCCACGATGACGGAAGCAGCATACATACAGTTCATTTTACGGACTCAGCTCGGCCAGGCTCGCGACTGGGAGACGATCTACCAAATCTTGAAAGTGGAAGAAAACGTGCGGACCGCTCCCGGTCTCTGTCTCCTTCAGCATCTGGTTCTGCGTTATCAAGAGCCAGTTCGATGATGCGGATGATGTCTCAGCGTGTGGTCAATCTGAGTAACGAACCGGAGGTGGTAGAGCAACAATCATTAAGACGTAGGGATTCGTTGAAGAGTGCACGTCTGGAAGCACCGCCCCCGCTTCCTGCGATGACTGAGTATGCACACGATACGTCCTCCACTACGTCGCTGAAGCTAGAGCCTCCGGTCGAGAAGCCCCGTCCACGGACCACGGATTGGCGATATCGTTCGAATCCGCTCCGAGGCAGGTCGCTCGGCATACTCGCGCCGGACAATCCTATACGTACGCGACTATGTGATATTCTCGTCCATCCTTTTACAGAGCCCTTCATTTTGATGGTCATTGTCGTTCAGACTGTCTTGCTTGCTGTGGAGTCAGCGCACCCGGTCTTTAACCATCCCAGGTCAAAACATTGGGGATCGTCCAACTTAGACTATGCTTTTTTTGTCATTTTTCTCATCTACACTCTGGAGTTGATTGCACGGATTTTGGTATCAGGGTTTATCAAGAATCCTGAAGAGTACAGCACCCTGAATCGGTCATTAGGGGTGAGAAAAGCATTGGCTGAGAAAACGAAGAATCTCTTCACGCCACAGCGCCAATTATCTACGAGGAAACCTACCCCAGAGCCGGTCGGCCTGCAGCCTTCTGTTATACGAACATTCACGGGAATGCATCCTCATGAAGATCTAGATGATCCCTTACAGAGACAGCGGGTCCGACTTGCGCATCGTGCTTTTCTTCGCCATTCTTTCAATCGACTCGATTTTGTTGCTGTCATATCATTTTGGATTTCATTCTGTCTTGACCTGGTAGGCTACGAGTATAACCATCATATGTATGTCTTTCAGATGATGAGCTGCCTCCGGATCCTTCGTCTCCTAGGGCTCACCAATGGAACTTCTGTAAGTTATATCGAAGTATGAGTGGATGCGGTACTGTGACTGATATAAAACAAGGTGATCCTCCGAAGTCTCAAAAAGGCAGCTCCTTTACTGGTCCATGTCGCGTTCCTGATTGGTTTCTTCTGGCTTCTTTTCGCTATTGTCGGGATCCAAAGCTTCAAGTCAAGCTTGAGACGGACCTGCACCTGGATCGGACAGGATGGCCAAGATAACTTCACAGCGAATGATGCATATGGCACCCTCCAGTTTTGTGGCGGTTATCTTGATGCAGTTGACGGGTCTCAAAAGCCGTGGGTCACCGCCGACGGCGTGCCATCCGGTTTTACGGCCAAGGGATACTTGTGTCCTCAGGGTTCCATTTGCGTTGAGGGTTCTAATCCTTATAACGGCACCGTCAGCTTTGACAACATTCTCCAGTCTCTTGAGCTCGTGTTTGTAGTCATGAGCTCAAACACATTCTCGGATCTCATGTATTATACTACCGACAGCGACTATCTCACATCCGCTCTGTTCTTCGCTTTCGGCATCGTGATCCTTAGTCTGTGGCTAGTCAACTTGCTCGTCGCTGTGATCACTTCGTCATTCCAAGTTATCCGAGAAGAGAGTAAGCGGAGTGCCTTTGCTGGCGACAAAATCGATGAGCATGGCCAAACGGAGACAGCGCCTCAGAAGGTCTCTCAACTTAAACGCCTATATGACAGTACATATTGGCTTTGGATTTCCCTCATCGCTTTCGACCTGGTTGTTCAATGTATGAGGAGTTCCACTATGGGTGAGGACCGTGCAGCCTTCATAGACAATACAGAGGTTGGCGTCACAATCGTACTCCTAGGGGAGATCATCTTTCGTTTCGCCTCTGACTGGCGACGATTCCACAAGAGCCGTCGCAATTGGGTTGATCTCGGGCTCGCGGTGATTACGTGCGTCATACTCTTCCCGCCGATCAGAAGTAATGAGCGGGCATATTCGGCTCTCACCCTCTTCCAAGTCCTGCGGATCTATCGAATTGTCCTTGCTTTCGCCGTGACACGAGACCTTATCATGATCGTGTTCCGTAACACGGTCGGTCTCCTTAACCTCATATTATTCGTGTTTTTGATCACGTTCCTTGCCGCAATATTTGCAGCGCAGCTGTTCCGTGGACAGATCCCGCCACAGGACGACGATGGCAACACTGTCCAAATGAATTTCTTCACTATATACAACTCGTTCCTCGGGATGTATCAGATATTATCAAGCGAGAATTGGACCACGATACTGTACGATGCGACAAACTTTACTTCCGGTTTCCATACATCTTGGATATCTGCCTCCTTCTTCATCATGTGGTTCATCCTGTCCTGCTTCATCATTCTTAACATGTTCATTGCTGTTATCCAAGAGAGTTTTGACGTGTCCGAAGATGAAAAACGACTACAACAAGTCAAACAATTCTTACGGGAGAAACAAGTCGCTGGTCCCTCTCAAGGAAACCTGCCCCTTCTGTCAATATTCAAGCTTGGTCGCAGCAGCGACAAGTATAAGGACCCCCTGGACCATGGTCCGGCGGCCCTCGAGATGTTGCTAAAGGATGCAGTAGTGCATGAATTCCTTGACGAGCAAGATACGCCAATTGAACCCCGTCGGGCAGATAGCATACCGCTGGCGGTAGCCCCAGAGGAGCCAGCTCGGCCGGGAATCGTGGCAAGGATTCGGGGCAAGATAACTTCGCTAGTGACGAATAAGGAGCCAAACCCGTTCTATTCGAAACTTCAGGTCTCTCGAGAATATGACCACCTGGATCCTAGAAGTATGGCGAGGGAGGTTGTCTCTGCTGCAGAACAACGAAAGCGAGCACAAAGAGAATACTTGCGAAAACATCCGAGTTACAACAAGTCTCTCTTCATGTTTGCCCCTGACAACCCCGTTCGAAGGTTCTGCCAACGCATTGTCGGGCCAGGGCGTGGTAACCAGCGTTTCGAAGGGGTAGATCCATATAAACCTGTCTGGTATACCTTCTCTGCATTCATTTACGCAGCCATTGTTGCCATGGTCTTGATTGCTTGCATTACAACGCCAATATACCAGCGGAACTATTCGATGCAGCATCGGGAATTGGTGCTTGATCAAAAAGGGAAAATTATTAGCAGCACATATAGTACCCGCAACTGGTATGTGTGGTCCGATATGGGTTTTGCGGCGGTATTCACCCTTGAGGCTATCATAAAAGTTATCGCCGATGGGTTCTTTTGGACACCCAACGCGTATTTCCGCAGCTCCTGGGGCTTTATAGACGGTGTTGTCTTGATAACCCTCTGGATCAATGTCATAACGTCACTTTTCCAGAATGGAACCGCCTCCAGAGCTGTTGGGGCTTTCAAAGCCTTGAGAGCTCTAAGACTGCTTAACGTGAGTGACAGTGCAAGGGACACGTTCCATTCAGTAATTATTCTTGGGGGATGGAAGGTCATTTCCGTAAGTATACTGCACTTGTGTCCTTCTCCGGGACCCTTAACTCACGCATAATATAGGCAGCATTCGTTTCTATGAGTTTCCTCATCCCTTTCGCCATTTATGGACTTACCCTTTTCAACGGACAAATGATATCATGCAACGATGGTAATATACCAAACGGGAACCTCTCGTATTGCGTGGACGAATACACCAGCACGCCGTACAACTGGGATGTGCTCGCCCCGAGAGTCGCCGCAAATAGCTACTACAGCTTCGATAACTTCGGTGACGCTCTTTTCATTCTGTTCCAGATTGTCTCCCAGGAGGGCTGGATAGATGTGCAATGGAGCGCCATGAGTATGACGGGAAAAGGTCGCCAACCCCAAGATTACGCCTCACAGGCCAACGGGCTTTACTTCATAGTTTTCAACTTGCTCGGAGCGGTCTTTGTCTTGACCCTGTTTGTGTCTGTCTTCATGCGGAACTACACGGAGCAGACAGGTGTTGCATTTTTGACTGCAGAACAGCGCTCCTGGCTCGAATTACGCAAGCTTCTTCGACAGATCTCGCCTTCTAAAAGATCGATTAATGCAAGAAGTAAACAATGGAGAATCTGGTGTTATCGTATCGCTGTCAAGAAGCATGGCAGGTGGGCAAGATGTGTCACGACGATACTTCTCCTTCATTTGTCATTGCTTATTCTCGAGTTCTATCCTTCGGTCACTTGGTGGGATACCACGAGAGGTGAGTTTCTATGCCATCGGTGTACTATAGTCGATTGACTGACCCCGTCATACAGAGGCCTTATTCTTTATCTTCACATGGTTCTATATCGCGAACGTGGTGATCCGCATTATCGGGTTGGGCTGGCAACGTTTTAGCAAAAGCTCATGGGACCTTTATTCCGTCTTATCTGTGTCTGGCACCTTTGTCACGACTCTACTTGTCTTTGGCTCTCACAGCCAAGTCATCGTTGAGCTGAACAAACTGTTCCTCGTTTCTATTACCCTCCTTATTATTCCACGGAATAACCAGCTCGATCAACTATTTAAGACTGCTGCCGCTAGTCTTACAGCCATTGGCAACCTCTTGGCTACGTGGTTTGTCCTGTTCCTCGTTTATGCCATCGCTATGACGCAGACCTTCGGCCTTACCAAGTTTGGTAGCAATGAGACCAACAATATCAATTTCAGAGATGTTCCCAGAGCCCTGATCTTCCTTTTTCGCACCAGCTGCGGAGAAGGTTGGAATCAGCTGATGGAAGATTTCGCTACCATGCAACCGCCTCAATGTACAGTCTCTGATGATTTCTTTGAGAGTGACTGCGGCAGCGCGACCTGGGCTCGAGGGCTATTCATTACGTGGAACATCATCAGCATGTACATCTTTGTCTCGTTGTTCGTGTCTCTCATTTTCGAGAGTTTCTCCTATGTGTACCAGCGGAGCAGTGGTCTTTATGCTATCAACAGAGAGGAACTCCGCCGCTTCAAGCAGGCATGGTCGACCTTCGACCCCGATGGAACTGGATACATCTCGAAGGAACAGTTCCCTCGATTGCTTGGAGTAAGTGTCTTCGAGAACACATTGCTTGCAACATCGCTAATTCTCTACTAGGAATTATCTGGCATCTTCGAAATGCGCATATACGACGGTGAATTTACGGTCGGCAGCATCTTGGAGAGATGCCGGACGCACAGTGGCGCTTTTTCAAACAAGGATCCTGCTGAAGGCGTCGATCTGGATGAGCTTAGAAGGATCGTCAATCGTATTCCCGTCCGTACCATAAGAGCCAGACGAGCCAAGTTGAACGTCTTCTATGAAGAAGTTCTAGTGTCTGCTGACCCCGACTTTGGTATCTCTTTCACTTCATGCTTAATGATTCTTGCACACTACAATGTGATTAGTGACAGCAAGAGCTTGAGGTTAGTATTCCGCTCTTTTATACTTAAGTCCTTGCGACTAATTTTCGATCCAGACTGGAGGAATTCTTGCGACGACGTGCAAGATTGCAACGTGTTGAAGAGACGGTTCGTCGGAAGATTGTTATCGGTTTCTTTGATACGTTGTACTGGTCTCGTCAATTCCGCCGCAAGATCCAGGCCAAGAGCCTAGGCCGCATGACAGCTGTGCCGCAGTTCGCTGTGCCAGAAATCTTTGTCGACAATGAGGACGGAGAGAGGCCTGAATGGGACAACGATAATACTGCCATTACTCCCAGTTATGCTTCCAGTGAACCCTCCTCGCCCATGCTGTCACCGTCGCAGAATCGGGGATCGTCCACCGCCTCGAGAGGCGCTGGCCTTCCTCGAATCGACACATCACTCACCGGGTACGCATCAGGAGCAAGCACGCCAACTGAGTGGGCTACTATTAGTCCGTCTTTGTCTCCTCGTCGTCCCGTGGAAGGAGAGTCTTCGTATTTCGGCGCTTCAGCACCTGACGAATCCGTTAGTCCCAGGAGTTCGCGGGATAACAGCGGCATGAACGTGAACGATGTCATGGAGTCACTTGATAATTCGGCCTGGGGAGAAAGTATCAGGCGGAGTTTCACCCAACGTCGGTCAAGAGATTAAGCTGCGCCCCTATTCCTTTTTCTTCGAGAGCATGCCGATTAAACATCGGATACAGCCGCTGTACATTCTTCATACCCAGATTATTATATGAGAGATGGCATCACGACACCCGAACCACGGGAGACGACATATTGGTTCGAAGTTTCCTTCCGAATTCGCTTCTCTGAGGTCAGGCACCGAATTCCTTAACAACATTCCTTTTATTACATCGCAGCCGGGAAGAAGGAAATATCTCAACTTGCTTCCACGTCTGTAGCGATATCACTCTACACATGCAATCTAGAAAGCAGTGGTGCATGCACAATCTTTAGCTTGCGCAATTTTTTGTTGTCTCAAAGATCGCGTGTGTTCGTCTTTGTCTTGTTTTTCTTTGTTATTAACCTACGACATTTGCATAGCAAGAGGCGTTCTTTCTTTTGTGTCCGTGTTGGGTATCGAAGAGCTTGGACCACCATGTCTGATTACTTTGTCTTTGTTATCTGTTGCATATCATGCCTCATCCGTTTGCGACGCAACGTATCATAGATGGTATTTGGTACAGATAGTTCTGCGAGTCGATGGGTCTGATTTTTCTGTACAGTACACAGCCATATAGGATGGGAGTTTGTATAGTAGAATCCATCAATCACCATCAATAAACTTAATCGTGTTCTTTGAATCAAGGCAAATCTGAGAAATTCTACAGTTGCTATCGCTACGTCTTTTCGAGGCTTGAAGGGAAACTCTATGCTCCCTCCTGACATTGGGTTTGTCAATACAAGCACTGACCCTACACCAGCTTTGTGCTTATCTCAAGGACCTGAACCTCCATGCGTGCTATCGCCATTGGAATGTACGCGATTGAAATAGTAGTTGCCGCATTCAACCTTCTTTTTTCCCTGGCGTCTTCTTTTCCAGGCCAGCGTGGACAGGTTTCGGAATGTGAGTGACGGTTCAGGCATGGTTAGACCAACATTCCAACCTCCCTAACTCCGTATACGATTACATGCACTTGATTATTACTCCCCGCAACTGTCGCAGGAGTCCCTGGATGTCCCTGTCGCCTCGAATCCCTTAACGCAGCCGCGGGCCGGTGGAAAGTGTCCAGAACATGGTGCGCAGGACGCCCAGGCGGCGATTGAGCAAAGGTGCGACGCGTCTAAGCGACACGAGTGTCGCAGATGGTCCACTGTCAATGGCTCAGCCTCCCCGCGAGGAGTGTCCTCAATAAACTGAAATTATCAAATTCGACCTTAGTGCTCTCTGCGCTCAGACGGAACAGGCATCCTGATTTCCAGGATGGGCAGATTGACAGAAGAAAATGAGGGCAATTGTCGCGAGGATGATCAGGACCATGAGAGACTAACGATACTGTCCGTTCGCAGACTGTCATACATAACCTAGACAGTCTACGGTTTAGTCTGCCTACGATTTTTGGACGTGCATCTGCCATCGAGGCTGATCCTAACTCCACTGGGTCTCCATCGAGAGACCCATTGTCGCATTTACTTATCGATAGATGCTGGGATGGGATGTGGCTGTCACCAGGTCTTTCGATCTACCTTATCATGGCTAGTATTTGCTGACATCGGGCTGAAAATATCACCAGGTAACCATCGTTTACGGCCAAGATCCTCTCTATGTTATTGTCATGAATAAACTAGCGACCTCCACAGCGTCCATCGGGACCATGGACGGAATCAGTTACCTATTCCCACCGTGGATCATTTGATATTTTCATATCGGATCTGAGCAGCTGAGACGAAAGCGTCGCCCGCCCTGCACTTCCACTCCGTTTCCGTTACAAGATAGCAGAGCACGTCCTGTTCCTGGCGTCAACATCCTGCGCACGGAACAGCCCCAGGGTCTGTCTCAGGCCGGCGTCGATGGTTAAATAATTCGCCCCGACTCCCTGGCGCCCCGCGGCGCTGGTCCTTGCAGCCATTGCCCCTGGTCCGCTCTTAGTGTTGCTTAGTCTCCTAGCAGGATCTCATCTCCCCGTTCACCACCCTGTTCTGTGACGGAAGAGCCCTGGATAGCTCATAGAGGGTCCATATTATTACTCCCGGGGGCCCTTCAATTATCATCTACATAACTCCCCACTCCTTCCCGGTTGGCACCGGCGACAACCTCCGTCCTTCCACTCTCCTCCCTCTCTTTTCAATAGTCGCGCGACGTCGGGTCGGCTTATTAGTACCGCCCTTCTCTTTTAACTACTTTTTATATCCTTTCTCTAGCCCCGTAGGGTCTGTTTGTTTGGATCTCTCACTTCGCCGTTAAACGGGAGCCATTGCAGCTGAGCAAGTGCTAGTTCGTTCGCTGGACACAAGCAGTCTCCGATCACTCGTTCCTATCTCCATATAACTTTCATTTCGGATACCGGGCAGGACCTTGGGAATCACATCTTCTTATTTTTGCGCTTTCGAGATCCATAACAACCGGACCGGCGCATTCATACTTGCTACTGTGTCGTTTACCAGGACGGCAATCATACAACACTCGCTTCTCAATATACAACTAAACGCCTTTCAAAACGGCCGTCCAGCAGCTAATAAGCCTCTTTGAGGCTCTTGATTCAGACGCATCTTACGCCATCAAGATGCATAACAACAACCGGAGCTTTCGTGCGCTTTCGCCGTCTCCGATGACAGACATGGATATGTCTCTCCGCTCGTTCACATTTGCTTCCCATGCGCGCACGACCAGCGATTGTTCCTCCGTGAGCCCATCAAGTTCCCCGATCTCAAGCCCTACAGCGTCGCCTACTACGAGATTCCGAAGCTTCACCCGGAGGATGCGCTCTCCTAGCTCCACGACTACGGACTCTCGCAGCCGCAGTGGTAGTCCATTCACCCTGCGCTCTGCCATGTCCCGCCGCCCCTCTGCCTTCTTCCTGCGCCGTCGCCCTTCCGCTGTGGATCTTGCATTGAGTGAGGAACGCTCCCGATGCGATGAGGATACAGTCGAACGATCAGGTCTGGCTTTGATGGAACCCCGGCCCGTTGACCCTGTTCCGGCTCCGGTGGGTTTCGCGGCGGATATCTTCGGTGATCTGGACAGCATGGTGAAGTCAACTCCTGATCAAACAATACGCCCTCCGCAGCCACGCTTTGTCCTGGGCGGTATCTTCGAGGTGATGGAAGGACGCGCATGAAGAACCATATAATAAAACCACGACTTTTCGCACAGCGAAGGTATAATGTCTGATGGATATATACATATATATAACGTGACCAAGCGTGTGTTGGTGAGGAGTTGTATTTCTGATGTCGTTATTCACATAGAAATTGCTCCATTATTTCAGCAGTTTTCTCTTTCTTTGTTGACGGCTGACTTGTTCTATTCTTGAGTTTGACTTTACACTACGATTGTCGTGTTTCGAGCGAGCGCTGTTCTTTTCGAGTTCTTCATACCTCTTTCGAAGAGATGTATTTACGTTCCTCCGCTCATGGGCTATTTCCACCGTGGACAAACTACGGGTACTAGATGGAATGAACCAATTTTTCAACAGCAACATAAAGGTCATTGTCACCTAGTTTACTCGATCCGTGTACGGAGTTACACTTGACAGTCGACATCAAACTTGATCCCTCTGGAACAATTCTTCGCCCTAAGACGGACTCATCTAGAAACTGCCATATTATGGTTACACCGTTACATGTCCATCAAAAAAGTGCGCCACAAAATCCAATTCGTTTCGACCTGAAACGTAGTACCCAAATCGGCCGATCACAATAACCTTGGTACGGTTTCAGGGGTTTGTCATGTGACTTATGGAATGGTCTCATTTGCCACTCACAATCGATATAGGATTGAAAGTTAAGATTGTTTTCCTGGTCGTGTTCTAGATTAATCTATTTCGAAAAGGAGGACTTGGTTTAATAATTAATATTTGAAAACTTGGAATACCATAAGGCTTGGAATAAGTTAGTTGTTCAAATGTGGCTCGTTATTATTGATTGGTTGACTAAACCAATCCTGGATTAAACTAGAATACAGTAGAAATAGAACAGAAAAAAGAGAAAACTCAAACCAGATAATCCTATATGCTCTCAAGCTTCTGGGAAACAGAAAAAGTAAAACAGTACTTTCTTATAGAAGACTTGCCTATTCTTCCCTCCCTTTTTTGAAAGCATGGCGGTATTCACTTTCATAGATACAATTCACTCAATGAGTTGTGAATGCTCTCCTGCAAAGACTTCCCAGTGAATGAACTTGCACAGTGATACCTTTTTGAACAAGTATAACTCTGGGTATTCTTTTGAATCTCGACTTTTGCTATTTTGACAAACCGGACTAATGCATATCTTGAGATGAAAGTGAATGCGTGCAACATCCGGAAAACTGGATGGAAATAGGATAAAACAACGCAAGGCAACGCTAATCCATGTCGTTCGGACTCCGATTCCGAAATGATAAATGGCTAAAGCCTAAGCCTAAGCCTAAGCCTAAGCACGCTTTGGTAATGGTTCAGAAAAATGCTCCGATTGTTAAGAGGGGTATTGACGATGATCGCTAATAGAAACTTGCGAGATAATGAGGTTCCGTATGGCGTAGAGAGATGACGATCATCGGGATCCAGGAGGTTGTATAGAGCTCAAGGTAAGAGTACTCCGTAGAGTGAACTGAAGGATCTGCAACCGTTCTAGTTTTACCTGGCTCTCTTCCGCTGTGTAGGCCACAGCTGGCCGCGACAGTTCGGCTCTCCGCACAGGCACTTGACGGCGTTAGGGTCAATCTGGTTTCTATTCTTCTTCTTCTTCCCATCCCAGCCCGGGTTGTAGTCGAAGGTTAACTCCGTCATGGGAGGGATATCTCTCAAAGCGAAGAAGGCAAGTTCATAGAGACGCTGGTCCCCGTGGTGACGAGACACAGGAATCATCCTACAGTTTGGATTGCATGAGTGGTTCATGAATCGAGTTGGTGAGCCGAATTTCTGACCATCCACAACATAAATTGGACGATCGCTAGGCAGGAAGTCGAGAGAGAAGAGGTATGATGGCCTCTTCTGAGCCTCTGCAATAGCCTCACGTCTATCAGCGGAAGCTTTGGTGATAACTTCACCAAGGTATAGGTCAATGAATTGGCCAGCTTTGATGTAATTCGGCGAACGTAGCCCTAACACTTGTTAGTATGTGATTTTGAGACAATAGGTAAAACATACCGAATCCTCTAATACCTGTATCGAAGATATTCAAAGCAATTGTCCTTCCTCGCTCCACAACACGGTTCCAACAGTGTCTGCTACAAGCACAGAGAGCCGTACACTCGAAAATCATGGCAGTACGTTTCAAGAAATCATTGCTCAAGACATACGTCCTATCGCTCCGGATCTCATACGGGATGATCGGGTCATCCGAGCCCTCCTCAAGGGAAAGGCAAGTGCAAGATTTCATATCGCAAACAATTCCGCAATCACACCCTGCATCAAATGAGGCGTCGGCTTTCTCCACGCCTCGCCGGAGGACGTATGCGTTGATAAAATCGAAATTATCCGGGAAGCTAGTAGCATTTTCCTCAGAGCTTAGAGTCAGAGTAACCTGTGGCCCTTTAATCTTGAGAAGCTTTCCCTGAAGTCTCTCCGGTACTTCATCCTTGGGACGATGCGACTGGCTTTTCTTGCAAAATAGCCCATCTGGCATACTTGTCAAGCTAAGAGGAAGAAGGTCAGAGCTCACATGTTTGCGACTTGGATACGTAGCAACGGCTCTAGTATCAGCGTTATCCACTGGGTAGTAGACATCAGACAGGCCTAAGAGCTGAGGATTTTCTTGGGTCGGAGAGTGGGAGTAAGTAGGCTTGGGTTCTTGCCGTGTCCTGTTCCATGACAGGAGACTTGCGCGCTTCTTCCGAGGCAGGGAGCTGTCTGAGTCGATGGAGAAAACATCATCGACGAGCTGAGGTAGAACGACGTCGAATTTGGGAGCTTCAGTCTTGATAGCTAGGTCCGTGTTGTTGTGTTTTGAGGGTAGAGACTCAGAGTTAATGTCAATATGTCGGCTGTTATTGAGGACTGATTTGGGGCTTGAGGTTTCAGAAGTGAGTTCTGATTTCCTTTTCTTGCTTTTCTGCTTCGTGAAGAGTGAGAGAAGCTGTTCGGGGTTTTCATCCTGGATATAAGAGATATATTAGTTTCACTTGTAGCATTATTTGTCAGAGCAATGTAACTAGAATCTCAGGCCAAACAAGATAATAAATGAATAATATCAGCAGAAAACACCTCAGAGCAATCAAAAGAATTAAAGATTATAAGTTATAACAAATATTTAATATTATCTTGTTTTTTAATACAAAATAATATCAAAATATTTGTTACCATAAATTCAATAAATAAATCGAGATTTGATTTATTTTTGTTTGAAATTATTGTATTTTGATAATATTTTGATGAATATAAAGCTGCCACGCGTGAAATAAGAGAAATGCAAGCTTACCTGAAGCTCCTCATCCGAGTCCAAGGTTAAGTCAATAAACATGTTGACGCGTCTAGAGGCCAGGGCTCATCGCGACGGACTGAGAGGTCTATTGAAACCGCCGGATCGGTTTATGTACTGGCGATATTCCGTCTTCTTCTCCTTTCGCACACTATAAACGTTGTTTCCTGGGACCTCGTAAAGCCCATAGCCCGCAGGTCACGCCGCCTAGTCTAACACTGCAATAGCTTCAGAATTAAAGCTTAGCAACAGGTTAACTAGTAAGCAGTAGCAGAATATTAAGGTGAGATTAGAGAAAGGGAGAAAGCTAGCTGTTAGCGGAGATTGCCAAAGTGTAGTAATAAGAAAGTTAGGAGATTTTAGTGCCTAACATGTTTTATTTGAATTCCTTTGTTTTAGTGATTAATTCTTGGCACGTGATTTTACAACTTGTTTTCTTGTTTTTTCTTATAATTCTTTAACTTTCTAATTTTTGTTAACAATTTTATTAAAAATTAATTAAAAAATATTTATCTATTTTTTTAATCTTATTATTTAAATTATTTCTTGTTTTTGAAGTTGACATTCGCAAAGCGCCTAGAGATACAAGCCTAGGGCAGCTTCTTTAGCCAAAAGAACTGCCTAAGGTAATAGCCTATAGGCTATTATGGGCTATGCTCCTCCTTATAAGCTTTAACTAGAACTCCTGAGTCCCAGGGATTGAGCGAAGAGGCTTGTTATAGCTACGAAGCAAGTTAACGAGATTGCGACTTCGTTCTATATCTATAAATTATAATTTCCACTCTCTATTATTTCTAGGAATTTCCCTTGCTCGATAGCACAGTTTCGGAATTGAGTTACTTATGCGTAAGCATAGTTAGTTATTGGCTTGTTTAATGCGTCAGCTCCTAGCTAGTTAGTGTATAGTCAGATTTGTCGAGTATCTAAGAATTCACTTCAGAGGAAAAAGCAGCTCGCTCTTAGCTATAGTCTCTCTATTCTTTATTCACTATCTTTTAGCGCAGAAACAAACCAGAAGAGGTTATTAGTAAAGAATCTACACAGGCTCAAGTTTTTGCTATACAAGAGGCGCCTGGCGCCAGCGCAACGTCAAGAGTTTAACCTCTCAGATAACAGAAAGTAAGCTTCTACTTCTAGACTTTGCGAGGGTTCGTTCCTAGTTTATATAGACGCTTGCAATCGAGTCGTTGCTGGTTAGCTTTCGTATCTAAGTCTAGTATTTGCCGATAAACTCTCTCTGGGACAAGATAAAGCATTAGTTAGAGAATTCTTAACGATTATGCTAAACTAGACTTCGGAATATAAGCTAAGATGCTCTATTTGTATTTTCTATAGCAAGTTGCAACTTGCAACCTTGTCGAGTTAGGGTAACATATCGAAATTCGGCGTTCGGCTAAGGATCACGAAAGATGGGCCATGGCTAAGTAGGTTAACGGCGCTACAGTTTTTTGGGATATTGGATAATTTTCTACGGCTTTTAAATAGTTATCCAATTTGGAAGATTTTATCCACAGGACGCCGCAGATAACTGCAATCCTCGTGGTGTATGCTGGCTATATATAATATAGGGCTCGGGGTAGACTAGATTCTAGATTCCACCAGACTAAACAAGCTTGCAGATAATAGCGCCACTTATTACCTGCATGTGCAGCGTGCTAGTTAGCTTTTGAATACCTGGTGCTAGTTATTGTAAGATTCGCATAAAGCCGTATTCTCGAAAGTAGCAGTAACGCAGTATATTTGCATTTTTAGCAGTATCGGCTGATACCTGCTTAACGCTGACTCTCAGCAGAAGATAATCCTGCGTTTAGATATTGTTAATCTATTTTCTAACTATACAAGATTGGGCTCTATAAATATAACTCGCCTATCTATAATTATAGCAATTAGTTGGATAAAGGACATAACACAGATAGGTTATAAGACCTTAAGATTAGATATCTTACCTACACAAAGCCCTATACACTAATACCTTAAGGCATATATTCTCGAGATATAGGCTGTAAGATCGTCTCGTGTCTGTAAATAACTCCTCCTAAACTTCAACGGCGTAAGGTACTGTCACGCCGTGAGCCAGAACTCCAAATAAGCCTTACTGGATTCTCGAGTATGCTTTTGCAGTCCAATAAGACTAAAAGGTTAGGGAAGTCAAATAGTATACAAAACTGAAGATGCCCGGTGCTAATGATTCGAAACAAGAACACTAAACGTGTTCATCTCGAAGAGATAAGTACGCGCAATGCATTTAATAGAATAAACCTACAGAAGTAACAAACATTCAGTGGAAACAAGAAGTCGATACCAACCCACTAACCCTCTAGTAATCATCATCTTCGTTACCATCATGATAATGATAGTTATCATTATCATGATCGTGATCTCCACGAGAACCATCATCTCCCCCTGGAGCCTTCGCCGGCGGCGGGATAACGCAGCAGAGACTCTTCTTACCCATCCAACAGCAGTGGCCATCTCCGCACTCATCCTGTTTCACTTTCTTATATCCATAGCCGCACTTGGGCATACAGAACGGCCAGTGCCCGGCCCAATAACAGTCTTCCAAACCGGGCGGATTCGCGGGGGGCGCAGCTGGCTTCTTGGGCCAGGACTGGTCGCTAGCATCATCTGCTCGTACTGGGAGAAGCGTTAGCATTGGGCATGTCGATGGTAGAAAGCTAGATCGTAGGAATTTGTAGATGGGATGCAGTCTCCGATATTCACTCTACTTACTGGTGAAGTTGTTCGTTGGGTGTGCGACGGTGGTGGATACTCCAGTCAAACTGGCAGTGAACAATAGTAAGTTAATGAAATGCATTTTCTTTTTATTTTTCGGTCTTTGGTTCCCTCCTAAATGAGAGATAAGTTAGTTCCCATCAAGGATAACCGCAGGTGTTAACCATCATACTTATAGCTTGGCTTGGGCGTTCCTTTCTGCAGCCTGCTTGAAATAGGAAGGAGCAACGAGCAACTTCCGAGGTAGAAATATAGGAGGATACAGTATTTAAGCCCTTCCAGGCAATATTCAAAGAAAGAAAAGAGCCTGTCTTTTCAAGAGATAGTAGTCGTAGCAGCAGAATAGATCGAAACTGGTATATATCCGGTGTTGTGGAGAGAAGAAATGAATCGAGCATTAACGGCGGCTATGATGCTCTTTTATATCTGCATTTCGCCATTAATATTTACTCTCTATCGCCTAGTATAGTATTATGTATGGAGATTCTATATTTCATTACCATGGATCCTGGTAGTCAGTTCGGTGGCTGCCTAAGGAATATTTCGTGGCGGGTATAGTATCTTCCTTTTACTTTTTCCCCTTGGGTCCTTGTATCTTAGTTACCTAAGGCTTTATATAACTAGAGAATCTTATCAAGTTATAGGAAGACTGCTAAGGTATAATATAGGATGTCCAAAAGTAACGTTGGGTCTGGTAACTTAAGACGGTTCTATAGGGCCGGAACGAAACTAGGCCTAGAATTAGTCGCTTAACCAGATCTGGCAGATGCGCAGTTATTATTGTTTGGATTGTCAGCGTTGGACAGCTCCTTTTGTAGGTATCGTAGTACCAAGATAGCCTATCTTCCGTGGAGAATGAGAAAACACAAGAATACTGAATCTGCTTGAATGGCCTTTCATATCCAGGCTGAATTAGGCAGAAGTTGTGGGACTACGAACATTGAGAAAATTATATAGGACGGAGTCAGATATATAGACTACCTTTTCTCCCAGACTAACCTCTTTTGAATAGATTGGGTATCTAGATTCTTATGTCTTCTAGAGACAATAAGTTTAGTCGATTTCCAATAAAATGTTCTGGATATTATTTCCAATATGTTTTGCCTGTAGGAGCTATGTGCTGAGTACCTCAGGTTCGTATTGCTACAAGAATTTGCCGAAGCTGCACATGAAACTATTGCGAATGTGGATTCTTCGATATGTGTCTAGGAGGTCAATAAAAATAGCTATGAGACATGAAGCGTGTAGCTAGTATGCATACGAAGTGCTTTCTGGGAAGGAGGAGCAAAAATCGCTAGTTACTCGCTCAATTGTGAGAACAGAAAGAACAGGGAAAATCCGAAAAATGGTCATGAAGCAACACAACGATTTCGGCTAGCATAGAGCAAAGGGCTTGAGTGAGAATTTTCAGAAGCGGGTTGCACTTCGAAAGCATTAAGATAGTATGTATGTATGTATGTATGCTTTGTCCGCAAGGAAGCGACTGCAGGGGCTTCGCAGGTGATAAGAGACAAGGCTATCGTAAAATAAAGGAAATGCAGATCGTAAACATCGGGGCTAGTCAATACTGACAGGAATGTAGACATGACCAATATCCGCAAGGCTTGCTCGGTCGGTTTAATGTACACGACATGAGACCATAAAAGAAAATTTGCAGGATGAGAGCTGCGTGGGTTGAAGATTCAATGGAAATCTCAGGACAAAGGAGGCGTGTGGATGTATGCTTCACGGCATATCAGGTCTCATAACAGCGCTTTTCCCATAAATACCCTATACGCAAACAAGGGTACCTTAGAGTTTGAGTCCATCCAGAATCCGCTTGGCCATTTCTCTGTACTGCCACATGCCACCTGACACCTTCTTGAACTGGATGCCATGCAGTGAGAACAGAGGGACCTTGACGATAAGGATCTCGAATCGAAGAATCAGGTTCTCGCCGGTATCGCTCGTAACTCGTGTCGTAGTCTCGCCAACAACGCGCTCACCTACGACCACGTTGTGGTCTCGAGGTGCGACATAGTCATCAGACCCATCAGAGTTGCTCACAAAGCTCTCGTCTGGTGCTCCATGCGATCTGCGTGGGGCCCTGATAGATCGTCGTGGCTCTTCTTCATGACTGCGCAGTCCACCAAAACTTATACGACGGCGGTTGCTGGAAACCTGGCCCTGTCGATCAGGGCTGGGAGGGCCGGTGTCCACGACACGTTCCAGGTCAATGCTGGGCGCGTGACGGCAACTGAACCCTCCTTTGATCTCGACGTACTCCACCCCAAGCTGCTTGAGCACTCGGATAATATCCGCACGGATGAACGATAACGGCTTGCTGCTGGTCGTAGACACGCTGAACAGACCCTTCAGGTACACGGGTTTGGACAAGTCCTCTCCGTCATTCGCGCTCTCTAGAGCATTGCCGGTGCCAGAGAGTTCAGCATCGGTCTCCTCAGGGACATTGGCTTCCCGAGCTTCTTCCCTCCTGGCTCGCCTGGCCTGTATACTTTCACGTCTGGCATGACCGAGAGACTTCGTTCTGCCGGTGTGTGTACGGGTCCTCGGCTCTTGAGAGGCAGGCTGGTCGCTGGTCTTAGGTTTCTGACCATTCACACTGGAATGGTCAGAACCACTGGTAAGAGGGGGTTCGTTCGCAGAGGTGTTAATAGGGTCCGGGGGCGCTTTCCGTGTACCCCGGCGGGGTCGATAGTCTGCCGAGTTAACACTAGCAGACCTCTCCAGAAACTTGCTGGAGCGGGACCCTCCAGAGACTGCCGTCCTAAGGAGATCCTGATGCTGCGGTTGGCTACCGCCGGTGTGTATGGTGGTCGGAGATGGTTCTGCTCGCCTAGTTCTTCTAACACTGAAACCTCTGTTAGGCGGGGAGGCCAGATCCGCTGGAGCTTGAACGTTCAGCGTTGCTCCATGCGGGGAGCTGATCTTCTCCTTGTCAAGATCACGGCTGACCTTCACACGTCTTGTGCTGAGACGTCTCAAGATGCCCGCTGCCGTGCTCTCCTTCTTAACTGGGGTTTCTGGCTGCGGCGTCACAATGGCAGGAGATGGCGGCACACCATTGTCGATGCGCATCTTGTTGATACCTTCTTCGAGTTCGTTATCCCCATGCGTCCTAGCACGAGGGCGAGCACGTCTACCCGTGTCCTTCTCTCCAGGAATTTCATATTGGTTCGTGTGCGCGGCTTCTGGCGCCGGTAGGTCAGGCATTTTCAAGACGGTTTCACCAGTCCCGTGAGTGAGACTAGACGCGCCAGGGTTGTTTTCCACCCGTTCCTTTTCCAACTTTTCTTTGGCCAGATAGTACACCGATATCAATGGGCTGTAAGCATTCAAGGGATCGTTGCCAAGCTGTACAGCTTCGGCAGAAGGGGTAGAGAGAGTATCCCTACTGGCAGAGTTCCGACGCTTGTAAAAGTCAAACATGCCTCTCTTCTTCTCATTCGTAGGGTTCGCTGTCGCTTGCTCTCTGAGATTGGTCTTGACGGCGTGTTGGTATTCCTCGGACTCAATGACCTTGGTTAGCTGAGCGGTGATGTACTCTGGCGGACCGAATTCGAAGCCGGTCATCTTCTCGATGACCTCGGGATCCAACGGCAGCGACAGCGGCTCGCGGTGCGGCAGGTAGTTCTCTGGAGGACCGCTGTAGCCCTTGGTCATCCAGGGATGGTTCATAATCTCGGCCAAACTGGCTCGTTGCTTGGGATCGGTAACTAGCATCCGGGAAATAATGTGACGGCATTCTACACAGTGTTAGCAATGACTGATGTACATTCAGAAGTGAAAAAGAATGGCGAACCTGTTGTGAGCCCCTGAGGGTATTCCACCACTCCCTTCTTGATCTTCGCGTGTAGCTGGGGCATACTCTGGTCGTCGAACGGGACCTTGCCGCAGACCAAGACATACAGAACGATACCGAAACTCCAAACGTCGACCTCTGGTCCAGTATATTGCCTAGCCTGGAGCAGTTCCGGAGCTGCGAAATACAGACTGCCGCAAAACGTCTTCAGATGACTCCTTGGCGAGAACAAGTTGCTGAGGCCGAAGTCGATGATCTTGATGTCTCCCGTCTTGCTGATCAGGATATTCTCGATCTTGAGATCACGATGCACGATGCTGTTTCGGTGGCAATAATCCAGCGCGCTCGCAATCTGGCGGGCGAACTTTCGCGCTTGCTTCTCTTTTAGCTTGCCGTGGGAGATGATATAGTCCAACATCTGACCGCCGTTGACATATTCGAACAGCATATACCAGTGATACGTCGTCCGCACCACGTCGCGCATTCCGCAGATGTATGGGTGGTTGACCAGGCTCACAATGGCCGCTTCTCTGGCCGTGCGGATTTCCTTGGAGCGATCCGACCTTTCTGAATCACGACCGCTGCGATGCTCGTCTGCCGCCTGTCTGGGGACAATCTTAATGGCCACCTGTGGTTTTCCGCGGGGAATGGTTAGTTCTGAGATCGATAGGGATAGCGTCATCAGCCCGGACAGGATATGAAGCAATTCAACTCACCTGCTCGCCCGTCTCCATGTTCTTTGCGATCTTGACCTTCCCCATGCTTCCAGCTCCGATGGTCTTCCCCAGAGCCCAGTGGCCCGTGGGGGTGGTAATCGTCGTCCGACGTCTAGGCTGGGCGGCATTCGCGGGGACTGGGGGCGCTGATGGCGGAGCAGCCTCCATTGCTACGGGGCCTGCCGCGGCCATATCGACGCTGTTGCGTGGATAGCTCTGTCGAGAGGAGTTTCTGTGATGAGAACCGTTGCGGTAGGCCGTGGAGGAGCGGTCTTGGGATCGGTCCCTGGAAGGATCACGGCGGGACGACGGAGGACGGGCAACGTTGGAGGTCTCGAAGTCCCGACGAGCTACGTTGTCGAGAGCCGCAGGGTTCGCGACGGAGCGACGGTCATAGGAGCCCGACCGGGAGTTCGAGCGATGATGTGAATTGGAGTAGGACGGCGGCGGCCTGGCGGCCACGCTGCGAGTGCGGTGGGGAAGATCTGAGGAGGGTCCTGGATGATGATGCGAGTGGGAGCGGGAAGAGGTCGAGTGGCTGCGAACAACCGCCGGCGTGAGAGAGGAGGCAGCCGTGGACATCACGACGGACTTGAAGCACGGCGTTGTTGTCCCAGCGGAGACGTTGAGCTGGGGATCACGCCGTTGGTTGAGCTATGGGCGCTTGGGGATCGATCGGGGGGCACGAGAAGTAAGTAGTAGGTAAGTAGTGATTGTTAGTGAGCCAGGACGGACGAGGGATAACGGCCGGTCGGGCGCGACGGCGGGGAAGAAGAGGGAGATTGAGCGTTTGCTGGCAGAGGGAGGGGGATAGTTGGTTCGTTAGTTGGTGGTTTAACTAGTTGGTATGGCAGGCTGCTGCAACAGCTGCTGGAGAATGAACACGGTGAATAGAGAATTAATTGGGCCAGCAATGAGAGTCCCTGTAGAGGAGAGACAGGCACAGAAATGGTGACAAGTGGTTCATATGGCGGGAGAACCTGAAGAAAGGCCGGAATCTGGGGCTGGGGAGCAACGAGATGAAGATGGCTGGTGCTTCTGCCCTCACAGTCAATAAAACCGACGAATGGATGCGGCGTTGGCCGCAAACAGGGCCCTCAGTGCTTCTTTACCCACCGCAGAACAACGGAACTCCTCACAAGTTGCTGGCTTCGATGGAGTCTCTGGGGCGGGTTCCTGGAGGCGCTAGGGACGAAATTACGAATGGAGATCGAAGTGAGCGAGTTCCTTGGGAGCGTCTGAGGCTGGGGAAGATAGCTAGGCGAGAAATGGACAGCCAGGGGGATATTAACTAGCAAGTATTCATGGAGGAGGCAGTGGATGCTCCTTGGAACCTGGAGATGAACCAGGGTTGTCTTTGCACAAGAAGACAGGATGGTATTAGATCCATCCAGCAACCAAGTATTATTAAATCCTGTCCAGAGAGATAGATAGTTAATAATAGACTGCTTACAAGGGAGCAAGGCACCTTTTATCTTTTCTGGACGGATCAGGCCGACAGAGAGTAACTATCTATCTATCTAGTAATAATCGATCTCTACCAGGAAATAGATTCCAGTCACATCTGCTGGGTCTCATTGGATCCTCATGTGAGCTCCTCTTAAGAGAGATTCCTCTCTATCATTCTCTTTTTTAGTTAAATTCTGTTTCACTCCGCGAAACATCCATCCTCCATCGCCACATGAGCCGTTCCCGTGGCGGTGCATTTCTCTTTCCGGCCGTTCTCTTAGTCCGCCCAGAATGTCAGCGTCTCAGATCGCGCATCACGAGCAGTCTCTCTCCCCTGACGGTGCCTCTTGACCACATCCGGGCCCTGGATGCACTGCTATCCCGCACTGATTCGACCACTGCCCCAGATCCCTCCTGATTAACTATTTCTACCGACAGCCAAGCTTCTCTCTCCGGATCGACGCCGCCTGACCCCGACGGAGCGGGCCTTCTCCGGCACATTCGACCTTTCTCGTTCTCAATAATCAGTCCCCAACACAGTCCACCTCCACCGGCTGTCAGTCGCTGGTTCAAAGCAGCAGAAACAGAAAGATCATTGTGACTGTCGATCCTCTTCTTCTTCTTCCCAGAGGACACAGCAGAGAAAAGACATTCTGGATTGAACCCGCGACTGCGTCGGTCATGTGCAACTATGGCGACCAAAAGATCTCGCGCGGCCTTTGAGGCAGATCTCCAGGCAAAGCAGTCTCCCTACGCATTCTACGGCACCCCGCTTCCGCCGCTCGACCCCGACGTGCGCGACGATGGATCATACGTGCCCGTGTGGAAGCAGGAAGTGACGGATGACCGGGGAAGGAAACGTCTCCATGGCGCCTTCACCGGTGGTTTCAGCGCCGGGTGAGCTCACGATTCACCCAGAGCTCGGGACAGCAGACTAAACGTGGACCGTCTAGGTATTTCAACACCGTAGGCTCGAAGGAGGGATGGACGCCTGCCACCTTCGTCTCCTCGCGGCAGAACCGCGCCAGGGATTCCAAACAGCATGTCCAGCAGCGGCCTGAGGATTTCATGGACGAGGAGGATCTCCGGGAAGCTGAAGAAGCAAGACAACTGCAGACCGCAGAGGGTTTTGCTGGTTTTGGCTCGACAGAACTGGACCCCGCTCGCTGGGGTGGTCTCATGGACATTCTCAAGACGACGGGAGAAACGATGGGCGTGAAGTTGCTGAAGAAGATGGGTTGGAGACAAGGCCAGGGGATCGGACCAAAAGTGCGCCGCAAGGCCAACCTGGGAGACGAGGACGTCGAGCCAGAGACAGAACAGGAATTCCACTACTTTGCGCCGGACAATCCGCCCATGATAGCTTTTGTCCGGAAGACAGACCGCAAAGGCCTGGGGTTTGAGGGAGAGTCCCGCTTGGATTCTGGGTTACTGAAATCCCGCGATGCTGCGGAGGGATCCGACGAGGATGATTCATTCCACTCTCGACGCCTAGCGCTCAACGGGAAGTCAAAGGAGAAGAAGAAAGAGCCCAAACGGGGCGGGTTTGGCGTGGGAGTCTTGAACGACACGGGCTCTGATGAAGATGATCCTTATTCAATGGGCCCTCAAATCTCCTACAACAGGACTATTGGAGGGGATAAGAAAAAGAAGAAAGGCCTCAAGGCCGACGGCAAACCTGCTATCACGTCCGCAAACCCCCTGGTCAGCACGAAACCCGTCTTCATATCCAAAAAGGTGACTACTGCGAAGAAAGCGTCCGGTTTTCGAAAGTGCCATGACGGCCGCCTCCCTCTTGAGGGTTTCCTCCTGGCCCAGGGGATGTCTAGTCTGTCTCTGTCGCAGGAGAAGAAATACGCTCCTCCTGAAATTCCTAAAGATTGGAAATCTTCAAAGATACCCTCTACGGAAACAGGCACACCAGACTACGTCTCGACAGCAGAAGCTGCCAAAGCGTCAACGTTGGATCCCGCTTCCAGAGCCGCAATCCTGGGTGAATCTCAGCTCCCTGGCAAGTCCATCTTCGACTGGATGACGCCGGAGGCTCGAGCGAGAATTATGAAATTGACGGGGAAAACCGACCTACCTCCGGCTCTTGGGGAGAAGGCGCCCAAGGGTTTTGAGCCCTCTGAAGCGCAGAGGCGGAAGGACCTCTGGGATCTGGTTCCACGGTTGGACAAGGAGGTTGCCGTGCAGGCTCTCAACCGGGCTGTAGGCGGTTGGATGCCCTACTCTGAAGACGAGTCAAAGAGATCGCGATATCGAGCGTTCCTGGAGCTGCGCGCAGGTCTGCGCGACAGTCTGCCGGACCGGGCACCAGGTGCAACGACCGACGACTGGGCCACGGAACTTCGAGAGTTTGCACGAGCAGCCGAAGTATTCAAGCCCGTGTCAGGGTTGATGGCATCGAGATTCACGTCGGCCCGCTCCGATCCTAGGGGCACGTCCGATGCTGCTGGAGCATCCGATGCAGATTCGCTACTCAGCAGGCCAGCACCTAAACCCGAAGACCCCGCGGAAGCAGCCGCAAAGATTGGGATGTTTGGACCAATGACGCGAAGTACACTCTTGTTCTATCCATCTCGCCTGCTCTGTAAGAGATTCAACGTGCGGCCTCCAGAACATGTACAGGTCGATCCGGGCGACTTTCCAGGAGAACGAGACGTCTCCGCCAGCGGACGCTTCCAGTCAGCTGGATACCAAGCACCTTCGGGCACGAAAGAACTCGTCTCCAGAGACGTGATGAATCAGCTCCTCATGGAAGCCGGTGGTGGCAACCGCGTCGCGGCTGCGGGCGAGGCTCAGCCGTCCACGCAAGCGCCGCCGCGCCAGCCGGTCGTCATTGAGCCCGAGCGCAACGACGCTCTGGAAGCCGAACGACCTGGCGAAGCTGTTTTCAAGGCGATCTTTGGCAGCGACGACGAAGATGAAGAATGAGTTGATGTCAGCATGTCAGATAAATGTATAGTTAGATAAGCCAAGTATTTACCCGTCTTGTACGAAGTAGACCATTTACCGAATCAAGCTACTGTCAATCTCTATATTATTCAGCACACAACTCATCAGCCACAATGTCTTCTTTCGGCTTAGACTGCACAAAAAGTACCAATGACAATGATCCGGGGGGTCAGAACTATGGTAAACATGACATTTTGGGGGAGGGTTATTATGGCTGGCTTTCTTCTGCTGGGGCTATTCTGCTGCTTTTGACAATATCACCAGATACTTTCAGCAATAGAGTAAATTCCCCTGTTCTCCTAGTCTACTTTGAGGTGAAGCGACGTTAAATATGAGAAAGCTGCTAGACGGAACCAGTTGATTAATTCAACCATGGACTGACTCATTGAACCAATCCCGTCGTTGATAGTATCCTTTTTCTCCACGAAATGACTATCGCAGCCGAAGACTTAAACTTAATTACCTGCAATGCACTTCGGTCTTATTGAGTTAGATACTTCCACTAGATATACCAAAAGTACTAATTAGATCTAGAGAGAACATACTGCAGTATCGAAAAGCTTATAGCATGCATTCTGCTATTATTCAGGTTACTGTAGGTTAGCCTGTAGCAGAATTACCTACGATAAAATGTGTAAAACTTTAGAGGTTCTTAGCAGAGTACGGAGGCACATTTACTGCAGCCGATGAAGCAGATATTATCAATATACTGTACAGAGAAGTTCAAAGCCAGCTTTACTAATTTTCACTCTTCCATTCTTCCTACTCCCTACTGCTAAGGCACTAACGCACTAACTTTGGTGATTGGTAGATCTAAAGACAGAAGAGATATGTATTTGGATTTAACCAAAAACATTTCGCCTTCTACCAAGGAGTTCTTACCTGCCATCACGCCGCCTTACTTCCCTTCCGCAGCCGCGGCGGCCTTTGCCTTATCATCAATGGTCTTCGCAATAGCCGGACGAGCCTTGATACGATTCAACCAGGAATTAACACGCGGAAAGCTCTTCTCGAGATCCATTTCATTTAACCAGAAGAGCGCAGCCACCTCGAACCACGGCACAAAAGCCGTATCGACATAGCTATACTTGCCGCCAACGAGGTACTCCTTGTTCTCGAGCGCTCGGTTAAGGACGTCTGAAACACGACGTATCTCGTTAACATAGCGCTCGATCGCACTGGGCACCTTCTCGGGGTGATAGATCGTAAACCACGCGGCCTGCCCGAAGTACGGACCTTGCCCGGACACTTGGTAGTATAGCCACTGCTTGCTTTCGTAGTACTCCTTCGAGCCGGCGCTGAAGCTGATGGTGTGTTGCTTGTCGTATGTGTCCACCAGGTACTCGAGGATGGCGCCGGATTCCCAGATGGTGATGCCGGTGTTCGGGTCCTCGAGGGCGGGGACACGGCCATTAGGATTGATAGACTGGTAGGGTTCTTTCTTGAGGTCGTCGAGATCGACCGGCTTAAGCTCGTAGGGAACCTGGAGCTCTTCCAGGACCATAAGTACCTTCCAGGGGTTAGGTGAGCCGGCGTGGCCCTGGAGGGTCCAGAGAGTGAGGGTTTTGAGAGACATGGCAATTTACGAATAATTGATGAATTGGAAGAAAAGTGAGTTCAATATTGAGACTGCAAGAGTTGAGACTTGGTCTGCTTAAAGCACTGGTATACTCTAATGGCGGGAACATCAGGATATAAATAATTCAAGTTCGGTGCCTATGAAGACTGAACGCTTGGTAAGCTAGATATTTAATTCATGTGTAACTAATGTTCATTATCGTATAGTAGGCCTGTTTCCAACAGAAACCACAGACTATGTAGCTAATCTGCCTAGACCTTGAGAATGTTAATTGGTCCTTAGTTATTAACACAAACAGCGCAAACTACAATGCAAACAATATTTACTTAGAGCAGGAGAATTAATAATTGCAGTATAGTAAACTATTGGTTCTTAGTTATTAATACAAACAGCAGATATGAACTATAATGCAAACAAACCTTGCTTTGAGATAGGGATTAATAATTCCGGAGTGTAGCGAAGTTGCAGCTACGTAACCCGGCTAGTATTTAGCAATAACTAAGAATACTGTATTACTAGGTCCTTAATTCCCGAATCCTAGGGAATCACATAACAGTAAGTCTACAGATTATTGTAACATACATTAAACCTAGGAGAAGTAACTAAGAGTTTTCTTTTTTGGTCGAGTTAGATATGCAATATCTGATAGTTAGTAAATTTATGAAACAAACAAGCCAAACGGATTAATAAACCAAACTTTAAAACAGACAAACAATCTAAACAACCAAATTGAACAAACAACCAAAATAAACGAATAGAACGAATCTATGGAAATTAATTGGTCACACAAGATTCCTTGTGCTACCAGTATGTATCATTGAAGCTACCTGTTATGGACCAACTGAGAAGATGGGTAATCCATCCTCCAGAGGTGAGGCAGATAACACCCCGTTGTGTAATACATAGCAGACAGTCACAATTGCTAATTTCAATAGCGACTTTTAACTAACACTTAATGTGCTCTCGAGTCACCCAATGTCGCATGCTGCAACGTTCCAGATTCTTGTGGAAATACCTAACAGAGTCCACGACAGAACCAGAATGCTGGATTGGCTGCCAGGGTGTCAAGCTCATAAAATAATGACCCTTGATATGCTTGAAATTTGTGGTATCTCGGAAACAGGAACATTGAAGTACAAGTTCCGCATCCAGACATATGTCGCTGGGTATCCGAATCGGGTCAGTCTCCAGTTCTCCTTGAACAGGGTGAAATAGACAATGTCGAAACGGATCGCAGTAACGTAGAGCCAGACATCTGCTTCGGTAATAGACTTTCCATAGTAGTAAGGCTCTTCGTGCTTCGTGGTTTGGAGGTGAGCTTCAGCTTTATCAAGACAAGCCAACAGGGTTTTAACAGCTTATTCGTATGCATCTTAGGTTTTGAGAGGCCACATTTGCTAATGTGTTGTTAAGAATTGCTTCACGGCGCGCCTATGTAAAGTATAGCATAAAGGAAAATATCAAATAAATCCATTCTAGACACAATTGACAATATTATCATACATCTATTCGTTTGCTATCGTAAGACCTACAGATATAGATCCATTTTCTGAGATTCTGGTAGCAGCAAGTCATCGAAAGCACAATACAATATACAAATAATTTCATTGCTTTCGCTACTCACATTTGTCTCGAGCTTTTTATCCCATAGGATGGGGACACTGTAGCGGCCACAGTAATCCGGTTGAGCTTCACAATACAAATATTTAGGTCGCTGGCTATCCGTGTGCAATTAACCAGGTCCGCATTGCTCATGGTCTGCTAGTATCCAAGGTCCCTCCTTACCCGTTCTTCTAGAAGTACGAATAGAAAACCCCACAAGCCGCATCGTATCGTACGATAAGCACACAAAGGCCTAGAATAATATCCACTTTTACCATACCGGTCTATTCCGGATGTCCCAATGAGGAATGTCAGCAAGAAAAAGTAGAAGTGAACAAGTAGAAGAAAGAGAAGAATCATCTCAGCTAGGTGAGATCCGATCGTAAACTGGTTTTAGATGATTAGGTGAGATAAGATATATTAACTGACTATCATTTGGTCCTTGGTTTCTTCGTTAACTACTGATCTATCTCGCTGGTATCTGTTCAAGCAATAGTTCTTCTCGAAACCAGTTATTGTGGGTGCAGGTCAGAATGCCCTGAGTAACTCCTTGCAGAGACGCGTGATCTGGCTCGCTCTCGGTTATCGTCGCCTCTGTTGGACGAGAGTGGGAAAAATTAAAGATAAAAATAAAAACGATAGATAGATCTCCTTGCAATAAAGGTGTTTCGAAACACTCAGGTCCGTCCCTACGCACGTACTTATCGAGCCAGTCTAGACCGCCCGCTCGGATCGCTTGAGGAGGTACGTACTCGAACTATCCATTAGTTCTAGTTGACGGGAGGGGTAGGTAGGTAGGTAGTTAAGGGAGATGATGATGTGATGTGATGCCAGTTTAACAAGGGGGGTATTGTTCTTTTATGGGTTTAATTTCTAATCGATTCTTCCAGGGAGATCGCTTTTTTCGTATGGATAGAAATGATCATGATAATAACCCTCAGACTTGAATTTCCCAAAGTGCTGTCGGCGCTTGGATAGTTAGTGAACACTGAGCACTAAGCCGGTTTCTAGGCGATCGCGGGTCTGTGCGAGGATGTTGGATGACAGTTACGTTAGTAGTTAGTTAACTCGGAGCTCCGTAAGAGTACCATAGTTAATCTCTCACCACCGCCCTCGAGAGGAGAATATTTAGTTACTGGAGTAATTAACTAACTACTAACTACTAGTTATAGTTAGTTAGTAGTGGGCTGTGATCGAAGGGTGTAGAGAACAGGTCCTGATCCTTTGAGTGCTGCTTGGCGGTCTGGAGACGAGAGAAGAGAAAGTGCAGGCAGCTCGCCGGTTAAATAGCGCATATCAAAGCATCCCAGCGTGTGATAGATCGCGATATTGGCCTGTGTGGAAATGGACCGAACTCTGCGACGATAAGAACAAAAGACAACTCCTGCTGCGCAACGCTGGCGTGGACCAGTGGATTCCAAGCTTTGCCTGACTCTGTTCTGACGTTTTTCTGGCGCCGAACGGGTCTCACCGGCATCCCGGGCGTGGTCGAGACGCCTGGAAGCAGTTCCTGAACGGCTTTTTCGGGATCAAAGAGAATACGAACCACTGTCATGCTCATGTGAAACAGAGACATCAGCCCATCATCCATCGGGGGATGTTTTAGTTCTTCCTTTGCCTCGTCTCTTCCTGTCCTGCTGGTCTACTACTCTAGATTATTCCTGTACGGCCTGTGAATCCCTCCAGAAGAGCGAGGTCGCACTACAAGACAGCTCCAATACACTGGATCACTCTCCGCGCGTGGCTTGCAACGTTGAACTCTCCTCTCCTCTCCACCAGTTAGTGTACTTGCTGGGCCGCGTACATGGACGCTTAGCACCGATCATTCGATCCACATATCCTTCGTCTCCTCCAGCTTTCTTTTCAACTCCCGCAGCTCCTCTGTCCACGTCGCGGGACATCGAGGTGCCTGACACCGGGGCAATTCGTCTCCAACAGGATGCAAGATGGTAAGTAAGCTTATCTCTATTATTGGAGCTGGAATGCGCCTCCGTCTTGTTCGTCGGTCCGTCGGGGAAGCACGCACCTCGTGAGAGAGAATGGATCGCTGGGCTACTACATTCATTCGGGCTTCCCCACCGGTTCGACGAGAAGACTGCTGTCCGGCTTCTTTACTCTGCGTATTTCGTTCAAACACGTTGCCGGGGTCCTATATGCTGTGCGCGGCAGTGTGATCAACGCAACGCTTCATCTTCTGCGATAGCTAACGTGGTATTACGTAGGGTTGCTGCTTCTCTCTGATCTCGCGTGACGGTGGCGCGATACCTTATTCCAGTGAGGTAACGGAAGAACATCCTCCTGGAGATCCCTCATCTCGCACAGTAAACCCTGCTGCCAATGCGATCGTCACGGAAGCTTCTGGTCGACAGCCAACGGCCAGCGCTCCTACCACAGCCACGACAGTCCGTCGTCGAGGAGCGGTACCGCTGAGTGAACACTACAATCAACCGATCCTCCCCCATACCTGGCGGAGCAAGCGCCGCACATGGTCTCATGCACAGTTGGCGCGGGAACGACAGGAGTTCTTCGAGACGAGAGTGACCGGTCGGCCAGAGGTATGGGCAGCACTGGCGACCGCTACCGCGTTGATGCGCGACGGCGACTTTGCGACCGCGCAAAGTATTATCGATGCTGCTGGAGTAACTGTACCGACGGGCGATCTATGTGAGGGCTGTTATGATGAAACGGGTGCACTGTATCGCCTGCCTCAGTGCATTGTCAGCGACCCGGACAATGTTGTCGACAGCCCTGCCGATGGAATCGACAATGACGCGATGTCCGATGGGAAGCTCGGGGAAGACGAAGCGTCAGAAGATGAGCTGATCCCCGATGATATTGAGCGACGCAGAGAGGAAAAGGGCAAGACCAGCGAGCGCGATCTCATCAAAGTCAAGGCACGACTAAGTGACAGGGAAGGGCCTGATCTTACGATCTCCATTGGGAAGACGCAGAGCGTTGGATTACTCGCTCGAAAGGTGCAGGCAGAGGCAGAGGTACGTTTGCTTTCTAGTATCCTGGATTTGTCCCGGAGCACATACTAAGATACGATCGTCTATAGATTTCCGGCAGACAGCGAATTCGCCTCGCATACCTAGGAAGAATACTCAATGAACAAGAAAGCCTCGCCGACCAAGGGTGGAAGAACGGTCATATTCTGAACGCTTTGGTGGTGACGCGACGCTCGATATCATGACACCGGCGTCAGCTATGAAAGCTATGACCGATACGCCATATTTATCTTATGAACACTACTACGCAAGTCACCATCACGGATCCGAAATCAGACGCTATGCGATATAACGACCTGCTGGAATTCTGGCAATTTACACCCTTCGTGATCTTCCATCCACAGTTTGCTCATAATCTACGCATTCCGTCGTGAAACATCAGCCTCGTGTTCGGATTATCTCTGATACTTCCATTGCCAAATCGCGAGCGGTGATACCTACTACTCCAGGAGCATTCTCGTCCAGTGTCGTCGGATATCTCCAATTCTAGCTGCTTGGAATATTCGAACTATGCCCGTAGTTTGGATATGTCACTTTCCGATGCTTATTTCCTCTTTCTGCACAATACCCTGTTGTTTAACTGGTTGGCTACTCTATGTTGCTATTTATTGCATATTCTTCCCAGCGTATACGCTTAACATGCCCATTCTCTACGGGACCAACGGTGTTCGGCACTTATAATAGGGCTCGCTTTGAGCCACCATTAGCTATCGCATACATTTTGGGCGGAAATCATAGTACCTATTGACATTTTACCGTGCCCATCTATATGGCTTTTCGTTGAAATTTTCGTCTGGGTCGCATGCTTGAAATCTGATGAGCCAAGACAAACGGAGCACCATGCTGGATAGCATTGTGCTTGTATGGCCATGCCAGAATGGTACCGTCGAATATAATGGTATAATGCTCCAGGAGTGAATCGATTCTATTTATGATCTTGGTCGTGGACTCCTATCCATGGGCCATTATCGCGAAGAAGCACCGTGGTGTGCAGATTTAGCTAGAGTCCATATAACACATGGCTGCTGTCATCCGTGTACTTCCCGCAGTCCTGCTTAAAACTCTTATTCGTAAGTCTAGAGTACGACAGTTCTCTGAACCTGACCATAGAGTCGATCATCGGCATCTACTTATCTCACCGCGGGGCCGGACCGCTTAAGATAAGTTTAGCGCCGAACAAACAGCACAAACACCCAACTCTCCGGAGCGCAGCGCAAAAAAAAGTTCTGGGATCTCGAAATGTCCATAAGAACCTCATAGATTGCCGATGTGCAATGATTGAGAGAAAATATATGCCAAAATAGACTATTTCTTCTTCTTTTTCTGTTTCCCCCACCTTGCCTCAGGTGCTGCATATCGTCCGTCGTCGACGAATCCTGCATTTTCAGACCGGAAAAATCGCGTTCGATCAAGTATCTATCGCGAAGCACGAACAACGACTTTTCTTTCTTGGTAAGGACAGAATCAGAGTGAGAGGGAGGAAATCAGATTCTCTGCCATGGGAGACATTCAGAAAACTCCCTTCGTAAGGGAATTGGCGTCAAGTGGTACGTTGGCACTTTTGGGTCTATCCTAGCTCCGATTCGAGATATCTTGCTCGGATTCGTGAGTGGTGCATGATCTTTTATACTCTGTTTTATCGTATCCATACTTTTCGTGTATAGTCAGTGACTAACTTTATTGATTCAACAGACCGCCGCACAAGAGACAAGGCACTCGAGTCGCTAACAATGTTTCTGAAAATGAAAACGGGCCTATCGCTCGTGGATTTGCTGAAAGTCTGGAAAGGCCTCTTTTTCTGTACGTCTTCCTTCCATACTCAATGCCATGAGGGAGAAAATGAAAACCACTAACCACCTCCAGGCTTCTACCACTCCGACCGTCCCCTAACACAACAATCCCTCGCCCGCTCCCTCTCCTACTCCATCGTCCCCAGTCTCCCTCATAGCACCCTGCATCGCTTCCTCCGCGCTTTCTGGATCACCATCGGCCGGGACTTCCACAAAATCGACCGAATACGCCTCGACAAATACCTCTATCTGATCAGATGCTATGTGGGGGTCACATTCGAAGTCTTCCTGAAGAATAAGTCAAGCAGTAGCAAACAGACCAACGCCAAGAAGACTGCCAATGGCGGCGGAAAGGATAAGAAGAGAAAACGCAACGACGCCGCTTCCACGACAGGAAAGCAAGACCAGAAGGATAAGAAAAAGAATAAGCGCACAAAGACAGATGATGAGAAGGACGTATCGAATGAGACCACCCACAGAGAGGACGAGGAAGAAGAAGGAGAAGGAGAAGAATCCTCCGAGACCAATCCCGAGTGGGCAGATCTTGAATCCTACATCTCCATCATCGAAGAGGGACCTCTCTACCCTCTCAACTTCGACCCTAACGAACCAACGTCCACCTCCATCAACACCGACGCCGACGTGACCATGCCTCATGGCCCCGACGGTCTACGCTACCACATTCTCGACATCTGGCTCGATGAGCTCGAGAAAGTCGTCGAAGTCGAAGAGGTCGATACCGCAGAGGGGCCCACGAAGAAACTAAAAGGCGATATCCCCATGGACTTGATACTGCGGCCGATGCGGAAACTGAAGGCTGAGAGTCCGACAAAGACGGTCCGTGAGCGTGCTCGGGACGTCCTGGAAGATGATCGGTTGGTGGAATGGGGAGTGATTGAGAGGAAGACGGGATCGGATGACGAAGATGAGGACAGTGAAGAGGAGTGGGGTGGTTTGGATGATTGAGTTGCATAGATTCGATTTGAGCTGATACCTCATGTGTATGTATGTATGGTTTATAGAATTCTCGTCGGATCTCTCTTTTCGGGGAGACATTATTCACTGCGGAATATCCATTGGACAATAAAATTCTTATTCTTGAATCTACAAGATTGCACAGCAACGCTGCCCTCACCTTACACGAGGATATGTCATCGTATGGTTGATAACTAGCATTAGTATGTCAGCAACGCCAGCGTTAATACTTTTTGCCAAACTTATCCTGTCTCGGACTGCGAAGCGTAGTACAGTGATTTGGATTCGTCTACAGCTCTGGGGTATAGACCTAAAACGTTATACGACGAATAGTATACAAAATTATGAATAGAGCAAACACTACTGTAATCAACCCCACAGGTGAGGACTAAGACTCTCGATCAGGCCATTCCATCTTCTGAGCTCCGTTTCCTGGGTATCATGATAACGCGAACATAAACACATGAGGCATCTTCACGCACGGCATCCTCTCTTTTTACGTCTCTGTCCCCGGAGGGCCCTTCGCCGCGTATCCATTTCCTGAGACTGAGAGCACCGTCCCTAGACCTTTATGGACCTCAACCTGGATTGGGGCAAAGGGAACGCTCTCCCCATCGATACTGATGTAACCCTCCGTCTGCTTTGGGACCAGCCGGTAGGCAGATACCTTGCGGAAACGAGCCTCGGGAATATCAAAAATACTACCGTCTTCAACTGCCAGTAGCATAGAGAGTGACTTTAAACGAGGAATGGTGCCGTCAATAGTGACCAAATCCAATAGGCCATCATTGGGAAGAGCAGCGGGAAAGAAGTTGGCATCTGAAGACATCCAAGCCATATTGCCAGCATAGAAGTTTCCCATGGTTTCTCCCGGTATGCGCTCCCAGTCGTCCGGAATCTTGTCGTTCACAGTCCCGTACCGGAGAGGAGGGAGGCCTTTAGGCAGATTCGCGGCCTCCTTATCACTAAGAAGCTGCGGCTTCTTCTGTATTTCCGCCCGATAATGGTCTTTGATGGCTTGCTTGTCATCCATCTCGACCTTTAAGGCCACATCGCAGGGCCAGACAGTTTTACCCATCAGGCGGACCAGGAAGCCATATGTGAATCGATGCGGACCCATCCATCTGATATTGTCTGTTCCCAAATCACATTCTGCCACGATTCCGAACGATTGGGACAGGAACGAAAGTGTCCGTGTGTCACCCTGGGTTATCGACACCAAATCCAATGGCATCCGCTTGCCTTTCACGATTGCCAGGGCGGCCAAGCTCACACTGGGAGAGCCATAAAGATTCATAGCCATTCCATTTCCAGAACCAGAGGGTATCATACCCACGGCAATTTTTGCTAGCGCTTCTCGTGCGTTGGGCTTCTTTGCCAGGCCGTTGAAGATTTCATAAGGCAATCCATCACCTGAGCACGCGACGAGCGCATCGTACGCATCGACGTCGATCTTCTCTGCGATATCTGTCGCATGGCCGCGGTGTGTCGTCTCCTCCACATCGATATCACAGCCCGCTGCAGCTAGGATGGGTTCCGCAAAGCGGGAATAATACGTAGGAGCCATTCCTTTACCACCAAATGGGTTTATCAAGACCTTCAGCTTCTTGTTGCGTTTCGCCTCTCCGTATGAGAGCTGTAACAGCTTTGCTACCCAAGCCTCCGCCTTCGACTTCTGCTCCAGATCGATCGGGTAATGGACAGAGCCAACAGTAACATGGCTCTTCGACATGGGTTCCGCATACTTGATGGTAATATCGTTCTCTGATAGATCCGCCGATAGGACGTTGTAGAAAGGCACGGTACGACTAGTCTTGCGTTCTGCGAAATCGCCGTCAGTCAGAACCTGCAGCACGAGATCTCACCGATCCTCCCAATGAAGGCCGGAACGACAAATGGCAGTCGTTAGGAAAGGGGATCTTTACTACGTATAAATGGCAAACAGCAACAGCGTCGACGTGCCTTATGTACGTCTCCTTCATCTGTTCCAGTAGATATTGGTAAATATCAAGTTCATCTATAAATGACAACATCGCAAGAGATCAATCAATCAGCAGCACAACTACCACGACATACCTAGGATAGTGAGATCATCAGTCCCCAGTGTCAAGGTCGCATGTTTCCCCACCCTCAAGACATCAGATTTGGACGATGGCGGCTCCGGGGGATCCGCGCTCGAGGCAGAAGAGCCATCCGCGAAGGGGTTGACGATGGCATTATGGCTGCCAATAGTCATTGTGCTGATTACCGGCGGTCTGGAAGCATTCTACAGACAAGGAGGACGAGATAAGAGAGAGTGAGTGAGAGAGAGACGGTGAAAGAATACAGGAGGTGGAGAGCTAGGGACTCGGCTGACAGGTCGCCGAGAGCAGAGGTGCTAGTCAGCTAATTAATTGATTAATTAATGGGTTACAGCGGAGAAAGAGAGCATCGCGATAGAAAAGTGAACGGCGGAGCTTGGCTTGGATGCGCCTGCTCTGCGGTTGGTTCATCCTCAGCAGCTTCCGCGACGGGCCGAAACATGGGAGAGAATGTGATTCTGCGATTATGTGAGGACAGTCTGATAACCATCTCAACGAACAGGAGTATCAACGGCTGCTTCTTTTTCTCAACTGTCATGATCTGCTGGTACTCACGGGCGTCTGTGTCGTCCTGGATCAGGATTGTCGGTTGGTGGAACCTCTGGGGAGTGATCGTCTTGCCAGCCTCTCCAGGTACGAAACAATTGTGATATGCTCGTACACGCCTTCTCAGGCTTCACTAGCGGGGGTTCTTTCGCGTTCCTGCAGCCGCTGTATCCGATAAGCTAAGTAACGAAACAGGTAACTAGAACGATCGCTTCGAGGTCCCCGCATAAAAATAGGAACGCTGCTGGTCTAGGGCCATCTCTCACGAGTCACCACAAGGGGAAGGTTTGAGACCTTGTCTAGCCCATGTCTCCTCGTGGAGAACCGAGGTCTGGTTCCTTGGCTGTTCCAGTGCAGATCTCTCGGATAATGAAATGCTGTGCCTGATAATCCATGCCAAGAATGAGTTATGCATGTTCAACGCTCCTGACTAGCGTCTGTGAGCTACAGATAGAGGCAACTGATGTCTATGTCGTCTATGTCGAAGTACTGATCTTTTGCAGAACACACAGATCTCTAACACGAGTTTGAGCTTTATTGAATAATCTTTATGTGAGAACTAAACAAACCGTCTCCACCTGGATGAAACACAACATCGTACAGAACGGCTGCCCTCCAGTCCTAGAGTGAGGTTGCGCGGCTGGAAGCGTAAGTCATTCTGATTCCTAGACTATAAATAATTGACTATGCCACAGACATGCAACATTCCATTAGAGGAAAGCCTTTTCTCATCCGGTACAACGCAACAAAATATACTGAGAGAATCGCTAGCAAGAAGAAGAGGAAAGTTAAAAGCATCGAATGTCTAGATTATTCACGCAGCAGTGGCCTTGAGGCCCTTGAGGGAACCCAGGCTCAAAGCAAGACCCTGGGAACGGCTCCGTATCCGCACAAATCCGGTGATGGCACCGTCTTCACCCTCCTTCTCAATACTCAGGTTTGCCAGCGCGTCCTCACCTGTAGAATAGGGTCAGCTTTCAGATCAAGACAATGGCATTGAGACAGTAGGGTAATGGTTAGGGCAAACATACCGAATACGCTCCGGGCATATAGGTTAGCACTCAAGAACTGGCAATCACCTTTGAGCGACGCTTCAGGGGTCAGGCACGCCATGTTGGTGCTCTCCATAAGCTGCTTGAGGAACTCTCGGAGAGTCTTGGCCTTCGAGTTGATGTTGACCTTGTTCTCCCATTCAAACTCGGTCCACATGGTCCTGAATTGTGTCTCGCTACAATAGGCGGGCTGGATGTAGTCCATGATGTCTGCGTGGACATCGTTGAGGATAACGACGTGCGTCTCGGTGGAGCTAGGTCCGTCATAGACGACGTTTCCGAAGATCACGCCAGTGTCTGTGGAAGACACCTTGACCGTAGCCTGCACGTTCAAGAAATCGCGCGGTCCCAGATTCTGAGTGGTAGGTCGCTCAACGACCTTGAGGTCTCCAAGAGTTGCGAACTCGACAGACAGGTTCTGGAGAGTCTCTGTAGTCTGGTTGACCAGTAGAACATCCAGGACAATATCGAACTGGTGGACCTTGACGTAGGCCTCAGCATACACTGGATCGGAGAAACCAGTGAGCTGTACGACTCTGCTCAGCTTAGAGGAGATATCTTCCAGGGTAGAGTCGCCACCGGTAGCCTTCGCAAGGTCGAGTTCGATCTCATCGGTGCCCTCGCCGGCATTCTTCTTGGCCAGCTGTCTAATCGGCATAGCATCGTCAACCTGAACAGCGGTCTTGGCCTTTTCGACAGCCTCCTTGGCTGCCCGCTTCTTCTCTTCAACCTGGACCATAGCACGGAATGCTTTCCGGGTATCTTCCAGGAATGTCGTCTCGAGCTCCTTTCTCTCCGTGAATTCGGCCAGAGAGCGGACGCAAGTCATGATACGGTCCACAGAATCCTCATCGATAGGAGCCTTGACGAAGTGAGACTGTCCCACACGGATGATAGAGATCATGATGAGCATAGCCTCGGCGCGGAGTGCGTTCGTGCGAGCAGAGTCTTCAGAGACTTCGGAGTGACGCATGACCAACTTTGTCAACGTAGAGGAAAGGACAGTGGCCAGGTAATAGTCGCCATCAAGAATGAGCTGTCTCAGCGGCGGTTTCTGGGCGGCCTTCACAGCTTCGAGCTTAGCAGCTGCAGCAGACTGGCTGGTGAGAGCGCTCTCTGTGGCATATGTACCGTCGGCCAGAACCTTTCTTGATCCTGTAGGGGTGGCCTTGGGATGACCGTTGACCTGTTCCTTCAGAGCTGCACTCTCATCAGGAACCTCCTCGAGCAGCCGCTGTTCGGAAGCCAAAATTGGAATCTCTCCAAGAGAGGCACGGATTCGCTTCCACGCTTCTCGGATGTCCGTAGCCTCCAATGAATACTCTCCAATAACCCAGAGGACTCCACGGTATACCTTTCCAGCACGAACTTCACTCAGAGTAGAAACAAGGCGCTCAATGATAGATGCTCGCAGCTTGGGGAATTTCTCGACGACTTCCTTGACGAACGAGATGACATCCACGGCCGAATTGTTGTTGAAATCCACAATGAAATCCATGAGAAGATCAACAACGCTGGCGGCAATCTCAGAGAACTTGATAGCACACTGGTGGATGGACTGGATCAAGAGTTGACGGTACTCGGAGTTCTTAGAGAATCGTCAGCAGCTGATTCTGCAACACCCGGGTCCTAACTTACCTTCTCATATTGTTCGTCAACAGTCTTAGCGAGTTCCTTCTTGAGGAGCATGACAATCTCTTCAACGTTCTTGCTTGAGACCATCTCCAAAGCGATTCCCAAAGCCTTCCTACGAACATCGATGTCAGGGCTCGAAAGGACACGCAAGATCTCCATCGTCAAATCATCCAGGACACCCTCGTTCTTGATCCTAAGTTGGTCAACTCTGTCGAGAACGATGAGCTTCACATTGTTGTCTGCCTCCTTGATGCTAAGCTCAATCAACTTCGATGCAGCCGCCTTAACAGCAACGGGGTTGCTTGTAAGAGCAGTCAAGGATGTCGCGGCTTCGTAGATTACGGTGCTTGCGGACGCATCAAGAAGGTCGAAAATCAAGCGGAGATATCTCGCCTACGCCTTATTAGCTTCCTGTCATTATAATCTCCTCTCCAAGTGATCCCACCTTGTTCTGAGAGTTTTGCACAGCATCCTTTCTGATAAACTCAAGTTCCACTAGCTGTAACAATTCATCGGTGTTGGGAATGCTGTCGAATGTAGAACTCAGATATTCAAGAGCTCCCTGGTGGCTGATCGACATGAGGGCCGCGAATGCATTGCGCTTGCAGGTGTGGTCGGTCTCCGTTCCAAGGAACGTCTGAATCAGTTCGGGGGCGTCTGGGATCAGAGACTCCGAGTGCTGATAAATGGAGGCGATGGCCCAGACGGCATTCTTACGCACGTAGGCGTGACGGTGTTCCAGACATGAGCGCGCAGAGGACAGGAGAGGCTCGATGAGTTCGGGCTCGCGCAGCTTGCAAAGGAATCGAAGAGTGTTGCCACGGACATACTCGTTGGGATGTTGGAGGTCATTCCGGATTCCGTTACTATAATTTTGTGTCAGGGGTTGACCGCACAGCGGGGGAGGGAGACGGATGTCAGGGACAGCCTTACCAGACCAAGATCATCTCCTGCTTCAACTTGCCATTGGCATCGAGCTTTGGGCAGATCTCATAGTAGAAGTATAGTAGCTTCTTCAGAGGCTTGCTCTTCGAGGGCATAACGAAACGGATGATGTGCATGAGCAACTGAGGCATTGGGTCGCCATTGAGCATGACGGTGATGATCTTCCGCATAGTCTCGAGTTTCGATTCATCGGTTCCTTTTTCCAACTGCGTCTTCAGCTCCTGCAGCGAGGGCTGGTCTGCAGTGTTGTCCATGTGGACCAAACTGTATGCGTTATCCAGAAACGACGCCATGGTGGGCAGTTATTGACAGGACGGCCGCTGTAAAGGGTGACGGAGGAGCTGATTGTTGTCGGGTCAGCATTGAATCGTGTTTCCATGGGGAGACAGTAGAAATTACCGAATGAAGGCCCCCTAGATTCAGGGACACACGGTAGAGGCAGTCACAATGTACCAATACCCCTCAACTACCGTATGTTCATCAGCGCGCTCGTGAACGGTCTACTTAGAGTCCGGACGGTCAACTTGTCCATTTGCGCGGCGGAGCCCAGCTGTCGGAGTGTGTGGATGACTAAGCTGCCGGGACGCGACAGGCACGGGGAATGATCTTCCCCGCCAAAAAGAGCAGACTCGAAGGACTGCTGGCATCTCTAGCTTGGTCACTGAGCTGATTCAGGCTTCTCACGATGTCGAACTCGGATCTAAACGAGCCTTTCTATGTGCGCTACTAGTAAGGATCCCCCGTGTGGCCCAGGTTTCCTCAGCTGCTGACAGCCCTGCAGCTCAGGTCACTCTGGGCGGTTTGGACATGAATTCCTAGGTAAGTACAAGAAGATCACTGTTGGTGTTCTTTATACTCATGTCATGTCAGAGTTTGATTTCCGTACCCTCGGCGATGGCCGTAGTGCGTCTGCCCGTTATGCGAACAACTCGAACTACCGCAATGACTCCCTCATCCGCAAAGAGAGTAAGCTGCTGCAAGCATCCGACTACGAGGAGTGGTATTGACGGCAGCAATAGTGTGTGTCAGTTCCCTTCTGATCCAGGAGATCAAACGCATCATCAAGGACAGTGAGATCATGAAGTACGTTTTGGAGCCTTCCCCATCTACAACTTGGTACTAAGAACCGGACAGGGAAGACGACTCGAAGTGGCCTCAGAAAAACAAGGACGGGCGCCAGGAGCTGGAGATCAGACTCGGAAATGAGCATATTTCCTTTGAGGTAATTTCTCACATATTGTGATGGTCGAGGTGCAAGTAACCGGGGCTGACAAACGATGTCCAACGCAGACCGCGAAAATCGGCTCTCTGGTCGACGTGACCGAGTCCGCAGACCCTGAGGGGCTTCGCGTCTTCTACTACCTCGTACAGGACCTCAAGGCCCTTGTGTTTTCCCTTATTTCCTTGCATTTCAAGGTGAGTGGACTTCTTTTGATTCGTCGCTGGACCTCGTATCTAACACGTACACTACACCACAGATCAAGCCTATCTAAATAGGGCCATACGCCGTGTTTGATGGATCAGCTTGGCGGGAACGGGTATAGGAGTTTGTCTCGTGAAATATTACTCTTTTGATGACATGAAAAAGAAAAGGGAGGTGCTTGTACTTCTACGTAACGACTTCAATGCAATGTCTAAGATTTCCCATACCGATGCGGCTATCTCGGTCCTGGTGAATCATATATTCATGTCGAAGGGTGTAGCACGCGGTATATTGTACTGTAGACGGTAGAAACATCTTTGGTGCAGCAGAGTCTTCTAGGATACCCGTGCTCTTTCGTTCCAATTATTCGCTAGCCTTTGGCGTAGGGTTCGGCGATCACCGCTTACTTGCATACGTATGTTACTAGACGGTATTGAGGGGTTCTGTCTTTTTTGGCCATATGGACTCCTGGCTCCATATGAAAACCCAATTGCGTTGTCGGCAGGACCTTGATGCATATGCACATGTATATATATACACAACAGTCCCTCGATTGGTCACAACCCGTCTTCAGCCAGCGAGCAACATCTCACTAAATTACTGCTCAACTAGACAATCTGCTGTTACCTACTCTGCTGTCTCTCGTGGCCAGCCCGTGCGCATGTCTCCTTTATCGCTCGCCGTTGGTCTGATCGACGCTATAGAGGATCACCTAGGTGTTGCGGGGAGCGCCATTGACCCATACTCCACTTCTCCGTTTAAATAAATTTTTCTTCCGCCGTAGTTCCTACCTCTTAACACCTACACCCTTACAGGGCCGCCTTCAGACACTGGATACTCATAGCGGAATACTTTGCCCCTCTCGGACGTCTGCTGAGCCTGAGAACATCATCCTGGCCACTACCAAGAAAGATGGTTTGATGCTGGACGACAGCTTGTGCATATTTCCCATGACATACCTGAAAGATGAGAGTCGAAAATAATTCAGTATAAGCGGAACAAGGCTTACAAATGTGTAGTCCTGTAGCTCAGTCGGTTAGAGCCTGAAGCTTATAGGTACATTATTAGTATCTTCAAGGTCGGGGGTTCGATCCCCCCCAGGACTAACTCTCCTTTTTTTTTTTTTTTTTTTTGGTCAGATTTTCAGACATTGAACTGAGATATCGAGTCTCTTTTGGCAGATGGAGTAGTCAATTAGGTCAATTAAAGCAGTCTCCAAGTACTGAATGCACTGTACTGCTGGGACACTGCGGCGCCATCGCCAATTGCGGATGTAGGCTGGTTTCTGTAGAAAAACTCCTCGATATATTGCTTTTGCACGTCATCGGGGCCGAATTGAATGGCGGCCTCCTATCCAGCTGCCAGAACAATTAAGATGCACCACATCTCAACAACTAGTTCCCGGCAATTTCTGATATTCTCACGCCGTCGGCTCTCGTCCAGCCTGCTTGTTCCTGTTTGGCGCGCTTCTTGTTCGCCTTCCCCGCGATCGCATGACCGGGAGCGGCTCTTATCCTCTTCGGGCAGTGCGTCTTGCCCGTCGTCACTTGTCAACGACTCTACTTGCACATCCTCGACTGTCAATACCCCCTTTCATCTCCTTCTTCCTTGTCATTGGTATTGTGTTTTCCTCCTTTGTAATCCCATCCTCCTATCCCCCTTTACCCGGCTTCCGATGTCATCGCTGCCCTAGTTGCCTCCATGCCGACACCCAGCGACAGGACGCCGCAGCTGACAGCCACACCGCTTGCCGAGGAATTGTCCGCCCATTCGACGTGTCCGCCAGAGAACGATAGGATACCTGTGTGGAGAGGAGCGCCAGAAGAGCGCATCGTCACTGAGGATAGCCCAGGCAATGGTGGCATGCCAGAGGGCAGCGCTGCGGCGCAATCGACCTTGAGGACTCAGGTTGACGCCGTGGCTGATCCCGTCGCGATGCCCAGGGAGATTGACGCAACCGCAGCATCCTCTATCAAAAGGATGCCACAGTCTGAAGAGGATGCCGTGCTGGGCACCTCCAGCCCAGCAAGCGTGTCCTCAGAAGCCAAAGAGGAACAACCGACACCAACAGTGGCGCAATCATCATCAATGACCGCGCCTTCCGCCACTTCATCTCTCAGCTACGAGTTTTCCAATATCCGAGTACGTTGCGCGTAAACAGTCTATATATATCATCCCTTCTTTGCTAACTGGGCAAGCTCCTCCCAAATCACACGTCTTCCTTTCTTCGTGCAGGAAGCAAGTTTGTCGGAACCCAGCAGTCCGACCGCCAAGTCTACAATGTAGATGTCGAGATCAAACATGTCGACATGGCTGAATCGTACCTGTGCGGCTACTTACGCATACAAGGTTGGTCTCTCTATCAATGTGTTTCCCAATTCGATCGAGTCTTACCGTTATGTTCCACTTCTTAGGTTTGACGGAGGACCATCCGACGTTGACTACTTTCTTCGAAGGAGAGATCATTGGCACCAAGCACACCTTTCAGACGCGACACGAAGCATGGGGTGCAACAGAAAAAACCGATATGCAGCATTGGGCCCGGTTCCCAGCGTGGCGACCGCTTGCTAAACAGGCAAAGAGGCCAGACTTCAGCTACCGGAATTTCGCACAGCGTGAACATATCTTCATGAGGTGGAAAGAGTACTTTCTCGTGCCTGACCACCGGGTGCGGACGATATCCGGTGCTAGTTTCGAGGGTTTCTACTATATCTGCTTCAACCAGGTAGAAGGAACCGTCAGTGGTATCTATTTCCATGCCAAAAGCGAGAAGTACGTTTTTGTCCCAGTACACTTGGTTGTAGGCACTAACATTTATCTTTCCTACAGGTACCAACAGCTCGAGCTGAAACATGTCGAGGATCATGGTTGTCTTCCCGCCATTGAATTTCGTTGAGTTTCGCAGAAGCCCAGTGCGAGCTCTATACGATCTCTTGGTACGACAGTATTTAATCGATCACGACGCTGGATAGGTAACTGTCCGCAAGTTCTTGTACATTTCTGGAGGAATTGACGAGATGGTGTCTGGTCTTCCTCATGCTCTTCTTCTTTTGAGTTCGGCCATTTATTGAATCCCTATTCGATTACGGCTGGCCGCCTGGGATCACTATCTTTTATTCCCAAGACGGAACCGCCATCACATACCCTGGTACATGCAGAAAACTAGACCTTGTCGTCCAGTTGTCTAGATATATGCCCTCCCTGCGGTCGCCGACATCCTGTTTTCATTGCATCACGATTTATGTCTTTTGTTGGTTGTTTCATCTCACGAGATCTGTTCCTCAGGCATCGGCGTCTAACCTCATTTCCTGTTCCTCCTCATCTGGTATCCAAGTTGTTGCGTCCGACGATTACCAAGCGCTGGGATTGTTGTGATTGTTCTACCGGCAGGGTCAAGCTTTTTCTGTTTCTAGGGGATATCATTGGTCTAGGTTCAACAATCCAAACTCGGTCTTTTCCGATTTTACCTTTTCATCCGTTATCTGCCACCAAGAATTTACGTTGGGACTATCTAACAAGTCGACGATATCAATCATTAACCTAGACATAAAGCCTGACTTGAGGCTTAGCACTGAGGCAAGTCTTCTGCTCCCGTAAGGGCTCGCGTTGTCATATAGGTAACTCATGGTAGGGTCATTTCCCTGTTCCGTGGATTGGATTGATACTGGCACTTTCCGGCGACAAGTGCTTCAGTACAACACATGCATTTTACATTAAGCGCATTCCTACTGCCAGACTCATGCTGACAACAGGAGGTATATGTATCATAACAATGCAAAGACAAAAGAGCAATAAATCTACGTTGTCTCTCAACAATATTAGGAATATCATTGACAGTTAAGTACGTATATTTACTCCACGAGTGAAAAGAAGGAAAGGGAAGAGGAAAAGTGAGCACAGTGAGATATGTATATTCCACTCCATGCCCTAGTTAAATTAACAAACATTAATCCTTGGATAAAATAGACACGATCAAAAATCTAAGTCGGGCTTCTTTAGTCATCCGACAAATATATTACCGCTTTGCTGCCCGCGGATGAGATATCAAGATATGGATGAATATAAATTATAGCGAATGAGGGAACATGACAAAACGAATGTAGACGACTCAACACCGATATCCACACGTGTTTGCGCCCCCTTTTTTACAGGAGGGAGCCAAGAGCAACGCAAGGAAGACCGACAGCAATAAGGCCAGTGTTCTGGGAGTTGCTGTTCTGGCAGCATGCAACGTTCTGCTTGCACTGGGAGTCGAGGGCGTCCTGGACCCCAACACCGATGATGTTGACTGATTTCTTGTGTTAGTTCTGTGCTTTTATGCAGATCAACTATACGGAAGGGGAACTTACGGTCAAGAGGGAGCTTGCTGCACTGGTCGAAGAGACCGAGACCCTCACCGGAGCCACCCCCGATGAGGTTAGAGAGAGCACCGCCCAGGATACCAGAGTTCTCGTTGGTGGTGTTGCCAGTGTAGGTGGCCTTGTTGCAGCAGGAGAGAGTGGCCTGGTCACCGCACTTGGTCTGGGCCTGCTGGACGGTGAGGGTCTTGTTCACAGGGAAGCGGATATCAGTCGACGAAGGAGTCGGGATAGGTGTCGAGCTGCTGACGGGGGTCGAGCTCGAGGCAGGGTAAGTAGTTCCAATAGCAGTCTGGGTCAGCGGGCTGCTGACAGGTGCGCTGCTAACAGGCACAACAGTGGTGGCTGCGACAGTGGGTGTGCTTGATGAGTCTGTTAGCTATCACCCTCTCTTGACAAAACTCTATATCCAAGGGATACTTACGCAGTAACAGTGTCAGTTTCGGTGACAGTAGTCGTGCTCGTGGCATAGGTGTTGACAACGACAGTGGTCGGAGCGTTGGTCACGCTGTACGTGATGTCGCTGTAGATGGTAAGGACAGTGTTCGTCTCGCAGTAGGTGCTGATATAGACGGGGTCGACAATGACGACCTCCACGACCTTGGGGCCACCGGGGGCAGGGCAGGCGTCGTCACCACGCTTTGCGACATCCTTGACCGCAGAAGCCAGGACTGGGACACTGCCCAGGAGAGGGAGTGCGAGGACGCTTCCGAATCTCATTTTGGCCGACTTGGATCAGATTACCCAAAGAAAAGGATTGATGATAATATTAATGAGCCGCAGAGGGATCAAAAGAGTGTCAGCTGGGCTCGATAGAGCGAACGAAAGAGAAAAAGAGATGGAAAGCACAACGAATGGCTACCGGTTGACCTTGGCTCGAATGGTGATGATCTCTCCATCCTGGGTCGTGGTTCACAAACACCATATATATACTTCGAGAATGCCGTTTAACGTAGTGTCTTTGACGCCGGGCATCAACAAACAAACACGCCAGAAATGCGATGTATCAGAACTGTCACTTGAAAAAAGTCCGAAAACAACTCCCGGAGAGAGTATAGACCACATCCTCTATCCTCCATGTCCATCGCGTGTGTTCCGTGCGTGGCAAGGAATGAAGCCCACGCTTTGATCTAAATAGAAGTGGCCAGGATGTTGATAGGCTCATGGACCAGCTCTAGAGCCAGTAGCGCCTTCGAGACGTCTGAATGCATGCCCGCCAACTTATCATCCAGACGGATCCGCTATTGTACCTGCACCTTCAATTGTGATACATACAATGTAAAACTCCAAGGAATCCTGCCTCGTGCGGCCGGATCTGATGACATTGAGAATGTATAACAGGTACCATTTATGCACTTTACCTCTCAGGGTTTGGGGCGCTAATGGTTGTTCGGACGTGATCCGGCCGCTCGTGGCTGTGGAATGTACCCAGGCCTAACTAGGCCAACGATATGTACTTGAGATCCAGACCGCGGGGAGCTAACCTCATTCCTCGAAGATGACAGTATCGTTTGTCTGAATTACAAACTTTAGCATCTAGCATCCCTTGAACAAGGCTGGAGCACACCCATGCATATCGGCTTACCGATTGGCTCCTTGCTTCCGATCCTAGACCTCCCGACTCATGATGCACATTCTGTTTTGCGTAAACTAGATTGCATGGATTATCTCATTCGACTTCGTACCATGAGTCTATCTCCACCCATTGGTATACTCTATTTCTTGATCAGAGATTATCTGCGTTGTGCGGCTCCGTCGTTTTTGTTCTTGCTGTCGTGATAATACACTGATAGGAATAATTATCTCCTCAGAGCCCCGTGGGGTCCACATATGGTAGACAATCATCATTTTGAAACCGAATGCCAGGAGGGGGAAATGGTTCTCATGGACACTGTCGTGCTCTAGACCTAGGCTCCTCACTCGTGCAGGGCCAGACACAGGGTGGGTTGTCCATTGTTCTTCCTCCCCCCCTGCCGAACAAGCGAGGCATGTTGGCAGAAAAGATCTCGACTGGACCAAGAACTGGGAACATAGTCAGTCAAATACCTTTCACATCAATGTTATTATAGGATGATAATAGTAGACATGGTATCTTACTGTGGGATCGGGAGTCTCGGCAGTTGGAGTTGGAGATTGAGTAGGATGGCTTCTAGCTTCTGGCTCGCACCGGAGGTCCGTAACAGGGCCACTCAACACACATTCCTGTTTTCGGAGACACGATCCGAACAGGGTCTATTTTATTTTTATTTTAGGGGACCTTTTGAATTCCAACCCCCTTGAGCTATCCTGATGTCTTATAATCTGGCTGTCGCTATAAGTTAGGTCTGGTTCTGCCCTGGAGCTTCTGGAATACTAGTATTCTGTACGCATTGGGATCTGCTAAATTTATCACTGAACTAAAGACAAATATCATGCTCTTGTTGCAGACTTCAGTCTCAGCTTGACATCTGATTCCTATCTGCCGGGGACCGCTACAGGAGACATACAACTACTCCAGGAGGATGAATTTCGCGTGGGAATTTGAATAGAGCCGGAATCCTGAGGACCGACTGCCACTATGAAATGTAATATAATTCCGGAATAATTCCCAACAAAGTACTCACAAGGAAATTCGGATCTGAACTTCGTGAACAGAGAAAATTGTGGCCATACCGTGACTCGGGAGACCCAGAACGGCAGACAGATGAAGTATAATCAGGTAATATCGAGAGACACAGGTAAACAAATATAGGGTATCATATCCATGTTGGCAGCCATTGGCTGGATGATGGCAAACCGAAATATAGCAAAGTAACACGAGAGGCGACATATCGCCATATAATGATTCGTTATAAACGTCGAACTCTAGATAAAAGTGCTTGAGTTCTGACGGCTACTCATGCTAGACGAACTGACACTGCCACTCCCACCCTCACTGCTGGGAGTTTGAGGCTCAAGGACGACCTGCTGTCTGATAGACACGATCCACTCGTGCTGTAAAAGTTCGGCCGCAGTAGGTCGCTTGAGCGGGTCGCGTTCGAAGCAGCGCTGGAGGAAATCGATGCCCAGATCGCTCAGCTGGTCACGAGTTGGCATCTGTGGCTGGTTTCCTTGCGCGATGTTATACATGATTGCCCACTCGTTGTCGAGCGAAGACCAAGGACGGCGACCGGTCGCCATTTCAAGGATAACACAGCCCAGTGACCAGATATCAACGCAACCCTGACGACTGACGAGTTTCGAAGAGTCGCCCCGGATGACTTCAGGAGACATATACATTGGCGTACCCGTCATTGTCTTTTGGTTCTTGCGCTGATGGGGAGGCTCCTTGGGGACTAGAGCCTCCTTGTGGCCGGCACTGGCAAAAGCGTCTAAGGGCGCCACGGTCTTACCCTGGCGTGCGATGATCTTGGCAGCACCAAAGTCCACATACTTGATGACTCCATTATGATCGAGGAGAATGTTTTCAGGCTTGATATCACGGTGGACAATACCAGACTGGTGGAGATATGCCAGACCCTCGAGAAGTTGCAGAGCGTAAACCATGATGACCGTCTCATCTTCAATCCGGCCATGCTCGAGAAGACTAGCTAGTGAGCCTCCAGAACAATATTCCATGAAAATATACACTTTATCACGATGCACCTCGATGCCGTGATATGACACGATGTTGGGATGATCAAGGACCTCGAGAACACCCATTTCATCGCGAATTTGCTGTGCGATCGTAGGAATGAGCTGCGGATCTTGCAGACGAATCTCCTTGACAGCCATGAGGTAGTTGCTGTCAAGATTGATGGCTGCATAAACTGATCCGAATGTTCCACCTCCGATGAACTGGCCTTGCTGCCAACGTAGAGTGACGTTGGTCGCAGAAGACGAAAGGACCGCGAGAGACCTATCTGCCTCATTCGATCCTTCCAAAACTCTACCAAGCGCCTGGCGCTTCGCATCTTCCTCAACTCTCAATTCCTCCAGAGCCGCGATCCGCTGTAAGCGCTGTTCACGGACAAGTTTCGTTGCCTCTTCGTCAGTTAGGATCCGACCAGCACCGATCTTGCGTGACCCTCCCCTCTCTTCAAGACGCTGCTTCTCAGCCTGTGCAGCCAAGGATGATCTAGCGCCCATAATATCGAAGTGGGAAATGAGCAACGACATACATCCCGCCACCTTGACTCGTAGCAGAGAATACTGGGAGTCGTCCATGGAGAGGAGGTGGTTGCTCGAGGTGATAGCCATCGCAAACTCCAGCGCAGCTACAGCCCACTTGAACGTCTTGCGATCAGCAGCATCGCAGTCGTCGCATATGAAGGAGACCCATTCCAGCGAAAGCTCGATCAACTTAGCGCTGTTCATTGCGCGACGGTTTGGATCCACGTAACTGGCAGAGCGTTTACCAAACTCAGTTGCGAAGGCGTAGCAGGCCTGGATGAGTTCTTGGTTTTCAACACCCTTCTGCTTAAGCTGACGTCGGATGACAGCTACACTGTCCATGATGGTCATGGAGAGTTTGAAAGAGATCTTCTTGATCCTGTTCAGCTCCGCATTAACTCTGCCAAGATTGGCACGTTGCTCAATGCTCATATCGAGCTGCATGTTAGTCAACTGCGCCAGTTCAAGGCGGGCATTCGACAGTCTCTGCTGAGTTCCGTCGGCAACAAGCCGTAGCTTTCCCAGCCGCACGTCAGTTGGTTGTTCCAGGAGGGCGACTTCCATCTTCTTTCCCGCCCACACAAGCGGCCTTTCCGGTCGAATCACAAGAATATAGGGGTTATGCGAGGGGTCTCTCGGCGAATCCTCGTCACGGAATGAAGTACCCAAAATAGATTGAATATCCTGAGGTTGATTCCACAGCGCATGATGTGCGATGAGATAGACGCCTTTTTGACCAACTGAATCGTTTGACTGGACGAGGAAATGATCCGAGATCAAAAGTGCCTCGAAGAACTCATCGGCAATATCTTCTGTCAAGTTGTACTCCGTAGCGTTCTCGAATAACTGACGTAGGAAGCGAGAGAAACGATAAAGCTTTCGTTGACGCACCCGAGTCGAATCGAGGACGCTCTTGTATCGCTTGTCCATATCAAGAGGATCTTCATCAGCTCGGAATACTAGTTCCCTCTCGAAATGGATCATAAGGCGTTGAAGGGATTTGGCTGTCAGAGCACTGGGGTACGTGAGTCAAAATGAGCTATTAGTTTACGAGGATGCAGATTTTACCTGAATTGTTCAGCAACTTCAATATCACCACTTTCAAGTTGTCGACCAATCTCGTTGGAGAATCCCCATTCCTGTTCCAAGATTTCCGCCTCCTTGAAAGTGTTCTTGTTTGCGCTTAGTTTCCAGTTCAACAGTCGGAAGTAGTATTTCATTGCGTCTACTACCACGGAGTCGAAGTTTTCGTCGATACAGGGTGGAAGATCCCAGCCCGGCTCTGATTTCGAGATGGCGACGTAGCGCTGTTTGATGTCCGTGGCTACTCTCATCAAGATCTGAAACTGGGTTATCATCTGGTCTACCAGAATTGGCGATTGCTGCGCGGGATCTTTCATCCTTCTGGCGTAAGACAGGCGGACACGGATGATTTCCTGGATTAAACGGGATGGAAAATTGATTAGAGTTAGGAGCTCTTCGATATACGGAGGCAGATGTCGTTTTGAAAAGGCCTCCGCATTCTCGATCAACGTGTTTTTTGCCTTCCTGATGACCTCGCCAATTCCATAAAGCATATTATGTTCGCCTTGCAATGTCTTCAAGCCATCTTCCTTCATGACTCGGTCCAGGAACGAGGCCTCGTCAGAAAGCTCAGAGCTTCCCGACTTGGCTTTGGGTTTTGTGAAATCAAGTTCGTCATTTCCAACCCAACCTTTGAGAATTGCCAGCTCCGTATTAATCATCAATGTCGTATTGTGCCAGGCGATAACCGCATCACAGCTTGCTTGGAATTCTTCGGAGGCAGCTCGTGGATTGGCGGTCTCCATCTCCTTTCGCGTGGAGTATAGCATTTCGCATTTCCCAATCTTGTCCACGACATCTTCGACTTGTTCAATGGGCGGCTTCCCAATCTCCTTCTCGCCTTTGATTTCGAAATTGATAATATCTTCTATCAATGCACCAGCACCAGCGCGTCCTTCTTCAATAAGCTTCTTCTGGAGGGCTACGCTTCGCCCACATGTTTTAGCCCTTACTCCTAGCCAGATCTCGTTGTTTAGAGCACTCGATCGCTTCGACTCCGTTGTCCCAATCAACCGTTGTTTCTCCTGCTTGACAACGTCGCCCTTCAGGACGGAAGCCAACATTGAATGCCATTCCAGCCGCTCCTGGTTCTTCGGGTGCTTCAGTTCCTCGAGCGTCGGCTGATTGTCATTTTCGGCCAGGAAAAGTTGAATATCAGGGTCGTAAGGGTCGTCTTCGAAAGGAACCTCTGATGATGGCGATGGTTCCTCAAAATCCGAGTCCATTAGGAGGCCGGCCATCCCGTCTTCATAGTGGTGATACCAAGGTTGTGGGTTGTTCCTCAGACGTTGAACATACGCCTTCTCCTGCGCCCGGTACTGTGCATTCGGGTCGCGTCTCGTGTTCCGTTTCGTCGAGGTAGACCGGCGACGGTCATTATGTAGGTTGATAAATTGAGGCGGGCGCCTTGGCGGAGCGTAAGTGTTTGACGGCGTCCTGGCCGGCCCTGAGGGGCGTTGAGGCCTGAGTTGTTCGGTGATGGTGGGCGGCGGCTCTGTCGTCAAGGCGTTGACCGCCGAAAAGCTCCCACCACGCGGTCGCGGGGTCGAACTGTTGGACCAGGTCGAGATACCAGACGAGCTGAGCGAGTGCGTCGGAGGGGGTGAGGACGCTACGTGGGTCGGAGTCTGTGGCATCTGGCCGGCGAGATCTTCAAAGCTGGAGTTTGCCCTGATCGCGTACGGCTGATGGAGGTACTCATCGGACGAGCCCGACGAGCCATCTGAATCGTGACTGACGATATCTCGATGCTCCATGACAGGCGGTGGTCCTCCGGCGTCGTGCTGCGTCTCCATTCAACAGTCCAGAGGGTCGACAGGCACAAACCGTCAAAGGGTCCTCAGGAGCTCGGGGCGGATTGGGTCGTGGCGGTGCGTTCTTGGTCGTTTTCCGTCAACGAACTTCGTAGACTAGCTGTTAGCTTCAGTAGCTCGTAGACTACCTGGTTTAAATCACCTCCGCACGGCCGCCCGATTGCGACTAGGAGTCGAGGACTGCAAAGAAATAACAATAAAGGAGTGACTTGAGCGTTGAGAAATGAAAACCAGCAATTGTCAACGAGATGGGAAAGCGAGGGAATGATGTGGTTCAAAGCAGAAATGATGGGAGAAGTTGTCAATTCTCTAAATGGACCTCGGCAGCGAATCCCGGCTGTCACTGACCCTTTCGGATGCACGGGCCAGCAGGAGATACCATACAATAGTACAGCATAGCACAATTTCAGTCTGTCAATACTGCTCTATTAATTCGACGTCGTTACTTAAATATGTGGAAGCCAGCTTTAGGGACTATTGGGTGCTTTCATGACCGATGATTTGCTATCTGCGACTACAACAGCTCAGAACTCAAACCCTGGCTACATACTGGCAATGTGTAGAAAAATAACTTAGTCAAGTTATCAAAATTGCTTTCCAGCGACCCAAGTCATGGATTCTCTACTTAAAAGGGAGGTTTAGTCCTTCATTGGAGAACCACATCGAAAGAAGATGTTCTTATACGATGTTGTTCTGCCCCAGATGTGATGTCAAGGCCCGATTTGCAGGGGCAATCACATCATATGTGTAGTATTCTGGTGCACTGACCACGGAGGTACGAGGATACTGATCTTAACTCAGTACGCAGTTCCCTCCCAGTATGCCAGTCAAGATGGTACTGCTGATCATCAGCCTAGTATGAACCCTGTGGATCAACTCATAATGGCCATCGCTAATCCCTATAACCGGCAGCTGTGTCTAGACACGGTAATACGCAGCACGGAGAAGTGTAGAGTAGGTAGATGACTACTGTAGTCTGCTCTCCTGCAGCAGCTTCTAGCTTGATGGACCCTGTGATGATCCGGGGAAGTGTTTCACCTCAAATACTTCATGGGAACCGCCGGCCGGTTGGAGTTCAGAGCTTGGACAAGGAAACAGGGTCTGAAGGAAGAAGTTGCGGTTGAATATCATTAATCTAGCCCGTAGGCTTCCAATACGACATGCATGTTGGAGCAGCGGTATCCTTACTCTACGACAAGCGCGGAGGAAGGACTTGGCAGAGTTAATGGATGCCCGTCGGATTGTCTCATTTGGCGGAGATATCTCGAAGCGACAGGATACTGGGGGATTCATGTGATATTGAATACCTTCAAGAAATATCGAAAAGGGAGATGGGCGCTCTTAGGTTTCCTACCTTGCCTGGTATTTTCCCATAGCGAGAGGCGTGTGATTACATTTCTGGGCGGCTTACATCGTCGTGGCAAGATCTAGATTCCAGAGTGACAGCACCTCGTATCCTGTGTGACATGCATGAGGTAGGACGAGATGACAACCAGGGCTAAGGGTATCGCCAAGAGTTCGTAAGACTTCCCAGCGAATGTTCCGGATGCAAAGAAACCTATGGCGAAGATGGAAGGAGTTGAAATGTCGTTGGTGGGAGATACTCTGCTCAAGTGCCAAGTCCGCCAGCGAGCCTACCAAAGCCCATAGAGCTGGAATGGGCGGTCAGTGCCAAGAAGCTGGCGATGCAGTCCAGTCTCGAGATAGATCTATGGTATGGTATATCTATACGAGTATTACTGTTGATGCTGTTGATGTCTAGCATACTCTGAAGTCGCGGGCCAATCACGCAGAGGATGCTTATCTTGTTGTTCTTGGCGATTCCGAGTGGGTCGTCCGGGTCCGCTAGAGTAGTTACGTTACTTAAGTTGTTAGCGAAACATTGCTGATATCTGGAAAGGAAGATACGAGTCTTTCCGACTACTGCAGGACACCGATTGCATTATGGCATTGGTAGGATCATAGCATAGTCAATTAACCGTCGCGTAAATGTGCCATTCAGAAGGCTCTATGAATGCCGGTAACCGGATCGTCTGGTGGTCTGTCGCTGATGGAGTGGTGGAGATAGCCACGAGGCAGATGGACTCGAGACCTCCACATGGCACATGGCGTTTGTGTACCATACTCTGCCGTAACCGTGTAACTGCCATCTGCTCTAGAGGATTTCTGTCGAGAAGTACTATACCCCGGTGGAGATTAATACTAGCACCGCGAGCAGTCATTATTAGAGTCCAGTGAAGTGAATGCAGATGTCTGATATCCATCCTCCATCCTACAACAGAAGAGGTATTTTTGCTTGCTAGTAGTTTACTGACACAGAAGACTCGCAGAATCCTCCACGGATGATCAAATAATAGGTATTCTATGATTGATGACACGAATGTGTTGCGGAAAAAGAACTGATAACGTCTCCTCGAGGTTTGATTGGCCAGATAAGCATTGGAAATTAGACGATGGAAGCTGGCGCTAGAACTGGTATTATTCGGTAACGAACTGGTATTCTCGGGCTGTGACAGCCTGATTAACGTGGCTTTTCAGGGATCAATACGGTATCGGTCATACCGCAGACGTTCCTCAGGGCGGGTCCCATTCTGATTGGCTGGCAGCAGCTTTCATATCTACAGCCAGTGCGAGGACAGAGATAACTATGGTAGTTATCAGCTTGTCTGCTGCTAGTTATCATCTCGCGTCTGTCAGCGAAAATAGAAATCAATTCTCGCCATTATCGCTCAGGAACGCCTCCGTCCGCTTCCGCCACGTTCATTTGCCTGGTGGCGGCCCTGGTACCGCTACGGTTACGCTGATGGCTCACCAGTATACGTAGACTATCTCGGAGCTGTGTCTCGATTAGATTGAAGGACTGTACTGCCGGTTCGCGATCATGGTCTTACTGATCATGGTATTACTATTGTGTCCTGAAGGGAGAAGAGAGCTGCACGGTAGTCAGAGAGACTCGCAACCAATGATCAACATGTCTTTTGACTTCATCGCAGCTCTCTAGGTTCTCCAGAGCCGAGAGATACTCCACCAGGGGATTCCTGGTCGCATGGAGAACAGACGGACGAGACCACGCTACCGACGCCTGAATCCATGGGTAGATCTCTATCTCTTGCGGCAACTTCTCGGAGCGTAGCCGTTCTCTCCCGCTAGCAGTTGGGGCTGCAGCGAACGGCCCCCCGGTATTATTTATTATCTGCATATATATCTCCTTGCCAGGATCCTTTCGTAGGGCTTACTTTGATCTCCCTCCCTCCGTTCGTCATCTGTCCTCGCCTGGCCTCACCAGTGTCCCTCTCTGTCGCCTGCCTTTCCTGGTGGACAGTGCTTCCAACTCAACGATCCTGGGCTCTAAGGTCGTCTATCTCTCCTGCTCTGTCAGGGGTATCAATACTATCGACTCCCCGACTGGATAGCCCGGCACTCGAGGTCATCAACTCAGAATGTCGGACTCGCCTGACTTGTCGAACCTGAACTACACAGTTCTCATCCCGTTTAACGGCTCTGAGACGAGCACTGGCGGTAATTCTCTCACACAAGACCTGAACGTCTTTTACAATGTCAGTTTCCCACGAATTGGATCTTACTTTTGTCCAATGGAATAATACTGACCACCTTGACAGGCGGGTGACATTGCTTGGGTCGTCGTGTCCACCGCCCTGGTGTTACTGATGATTCCAGGTGTCGGGTATGTCGACGAGTATCCTTGATGATGCGAATGCTTGCTGACCAAACCTAGCTTCTTCTACTCTGGCCTCGCCCGTCGCAAGTCCGCCCTCTCTCTGATATGGCTGTCAATCATGTCAGTCGGCGTCATCAGCTTTCAGTGGTTCTTCTGGGGATATTCATTGGCATTCTCCCACACCGCTGGCCCGTATATCGGTGATCTGAGGAACTTTGGTTTCAAGGGCGTCCTCGCCGCACCCTCTGTGGGAAGCACTAAGGTCCCTGACCTCCTGTTCGCCATCTTCCAGGGCATGTTCGCTGCTATTACGTGAGTCGTGTAACGTGGTGATAGATCGAGTGAACATCTATTGACTCTTCATATAGGGTTGCCCTCGCCGTCGGTGCTGTTGCGGAACGTGGTCGTATGCTGCCCTGCATTGTCTTCATGTTCGTCTGGTCAACGATCGTCTATGACCCAATTGCCTGTTGGACCTGGAACTCATCTGGCTGGGTATACAACCTGGGTGGATTGGACTTTGCAGGTGGAACTCCCGTCCATATCGCTTCCGGTTCTGCGGCTCTCGCCTACTCTCTGATGCTCGGTAAGCGTCGTGGACATGGCACGCACGAGCTGAACTACCGCCCACACAACGTTACTCACGTTGTTATTGGAACCGTTTTCCTCTGGGTTGGCTGGTTCGGCTTCAATGCTGGTTCCGCTCTGAGCGCTAATCTCCGTGCCGTCATGGCAGCCGTTGTCACCAACCTGGCTGCTTCCGTGGGTGGTGTTACCTGGTGTCTGCTGGATTACCGCCTGGAGAAGAAGTGGTCGACCGTCGGATTCTGCTCTGGGGTCATTGCTGGTCTGGTGGCAATCACACCCGGCTCTGGCTTCGTTCCTCCATGGGCTGCAGTTGTCTTCGGAATTGTTGGTGCTGCTGCCTGCAACTACGGTACGAAGTTGAAGTATCTCCTCCGGATTGATGATGCCTTGGATATCTTTGCTGTTCATGGAATTGGCGGTATTGCGGGAAACGTGATGACTGGTCTATTTGCTGCGTAAGTCTATCTGCACCTTTTAAATTCTAACTGCAAAAAAGAGCTAACATTTGTTAAAGCGACTACATCGCGCATCTCGATGGCTCCACCGAGATTCCCGGTGGCTGGCTCAACCACAACTATATTCAGTTGGGATACCAGCTTGCCGACTCCGTCTCTGGATTCGCCTATTCTTTCGTCCTGAGCTGTGTGATTCTGCTTATTCTGAACTTCATCCCTGGTCTGAGTCTCCGTGCTTCGGAAGACGACGAGATCATGGGCATCGATGATGCTGAGATTGGCGAATTTGCCGTATGTCCCCTGCTGACCTTCATATACCGTTTAAAAACCAGTTAACTGACATTTTCTGCAGTATGACTACGTGGAGATCACTCGCGATGTTATTACTGGTGTTGAGGGCAGTGACCACATGTCCAAGAACTCCAGCAGCGATATTGTCCAGGAGACGAAAGTTTAAGCGAAACGCTAGTCGAGTTGTTGATGGGGGAATAAGACGGACAGTATCACAGCATATTGTGCTTCTGTCTTGTTTGCTCTGTTGTTATTGTCAAGTAGAATCAGATACCCTTAATTTTATTAATTGTACATACATATGAACAAACACATCCGTTACTGCAAACCAAGATAGATATCATAATGAAAACAGTTATCTATCCCGAGCCCGGTTGATCGAAAACTATCTTTTAGATAAGCAACGACAAGCCAATACCGCCAGCAAACATGGACGCAACTGTAATGAAACTGCTAATTGAAAACATACTCATCCCGCTAATGCCATGCCCACTAGGACATCCACCAGCAATACGCGCTCCCAATACCATGATCAATCCTCCCAATATACCCCTCGAAGGGGAGATGGCCAACGAATCGTCAAAAATAACCTTCGGAACTGCTCTCGACAACGCAAAACTACTAGCCAGAATGCCACCAGCAAACGCAATGGCCCTCGACGTAGGAATTAACGTCCTCTTCGACGGATCTGATCCGCAACCGCAGCAGTCCCAGAACCAGCGCCCCACATCCTCATAGGAAGTCGAGACTCCAACAGGATACCTTGTCAAGACGAGCGTGACGAGCTGTACAGCACCTATCAACAAGCCTGCTGTTTCGGGTCCTAGAAAGCTCTTGCGCGAACCGGGAACAAAGTGGTTGACCGCCAGGAGCACGCCCAGACACATCATCTCGAACGTGAGCATGGTTGCCGTCGGGCTAAGACCCAACTTCTTCCCCAGCGTCTCAGCCTGATTGTTCCCACACGATGGAGTTTTGCGTAGCGTCCGTGTGAGGAATGTGTATAAAATGCCTCCAAGGATACCTCCGAAAATGGCGTATCTGCCTGATGAGATTCCCGTTCCGACCTGGACGAGGACGGTACCTGGGCAAGCGCCCGTTAAAGCCATTCCCATGCCTACCATCGCTCCGCCGATGATGTTTCCATCGTATGAACTGAGAAGACCGAGATTCGACGGCGGGCGGCGGCTGAGTTCTCGTCGAGTAATCTTCTCGTATAATGCAACTGATAGTCTGTACAGAAGAGCTGGTCAATAAACGACCAGAAACCAATGAGAAGCTAACTTCTGGAGGAAAAAAAAAAAAAAAAAAAAAAGCAAAGAGGAAACTTACGCACTGGCAGAACTAGCTGCGAGGAATACCTTCAGCATGTGGAAATCGTTGAGTTGGAGCTGCGATGTGATGACGCTCGGGCGATATACTCCTGAGAGCATTAATGCAGTCCCGAAGAGGGAACCTGCGATGCTGGAGGGGACTATCTCGGACATGTCTTTTTCTCTGTCTCTGTGTATTGGTGTTTCCTTTCTTCTTTTTGCCCTTTGAGTTTCGCCTGATGTTTGTGTATGGAGTTTGAGAAGACGAGTCCCGGGAGTATCTTTTGGTGAGGAGTATTAGTTAAATGTAAATGCTAAAGATCGAGATGTTTCTATGTTCTTTTAAAAATATAAACAAAACGTAAAACAAATCAGTAGTTAATATCTTATAGTAATTACCTAGATGCACTACTGTAGTTGTCAGCTATCTGATACTGTGCTCTAGTATACCGAGACCACCCCATTGGACACTCGGGGCCTTCCTTGCCAAGTGGCGCAAGATCGCCGAAGTTAGGGCCCTTAAACTCGGCGATGATTGCGGGGTCCATCTAGTTTTGACTTAAGGTTAATTGATCCCCGTCCCGATGAGCCCGATTCGGTCGAAAGGTTCAGATCCCCGATCGGGTGGTTCTCGGACGATGGAGTCGGATACTATATACTCTTTTTTCTTTGGGGTCCCCGGTACTCTGTAACTTCCAACTACGCCAGTATTGAGTCCATTGAAGTGGATATTTACAAAAGAAAAGGGCGTATATTCGGTGGCGAATCTGATTGCAACTCACCAGTTTGGGCCGTAGTTAAGATAGCGCCTTTAGTTCTGACACTGGAGACCTGACAGAACGGCGAGGATTAAAAGTTTGTGGAGACGTATAGAATCTAATGTGATAATACGTAGATATACACGGTCTGTCTTTTATCTTTATACTATTTCCATTTACTGTTGGTTGTAGTGTCGTATTGCCATATACTCTTCTGCACGCAAACCCGGAGGCTGTCGGCCGATTGATTGTAATTGACTAGTAGGATTTACTGCACTCGCCCGTAGAAGAATATGTAGAATCACCAAGATAATAGTTTAATTTATCTTGCTGGATTTCCTTTTCCAATATACTCTTGCTTTGTTCGACTGGTTTTACCAAGCAGAAGTAGGGTAGCTTTCCAGAAACCCGAGCTAATTATCTTCAAACAAGCAACTATATGAGTAAGGACTACCTAGCAAGTTTCATATAGACGGAATCAAGGGCTAACAATGCTATACTGATACCAGGGTCTATAAAATGGCAATAGCAGACTTACCATCTCCGGCCGTCGAGTCTCAAAAACAACCACAAGCCAAAATACCCCGATATTTAACAGAGAACGTCCGCGATGACGCTCTTCTTGAAAGTGAACTCCTCCTCCTATCCTTCGCAACAGGTATCCAAGACGCAGCCGCCTGGCCGGACTACACATGTTTCGCATCCAACCAAACTGGAAACACCCTCTTCCTCGCCATCGGAGCCGCAGGACTGGCCGATAACGCGTACAGCTTCACAAACATCGGAATGAGCCTCGGTGCCTTCATCGCGGGCGGGCTCGTCATGGGCCAGTTGGGGAATTACTTTGGTGTTCGCAAGCGATTCTGGTTGCTCCTGAGCAATCTCATCCAAACGCTCATGGTGTATGCGGCGGCGGCGATTCGGTATCATACACCCCTGAATCGAGAAGGACCGGTGGCTTTGACGGTGATTTTCCTCCTGGCATTTTCATCTGGAGGACAAGTCGCCATGGGTCGGGGATTGAAGATTACGGAGATCACAACGGCGATGGCCACGGCGGCATATGTCGATGCTGTAGTGGATCCGCGGTTTTTGGCATGGAAGAATCGACCGAGGAACCGTCGGGTCCTGTTTCTGATCCTGTTGACGGCAGGGTGTTTTGTTGGGGCGTTTGCGCAGAAAGGGGTGGATTCGACGTTTCCCATTACCCTGTGTGGGATTGGGAAGTCGATTGTTACTGTGGCTTTTATGTTTAATAAGAGCGTTGATTAGAGTAAAAATGTATAGATACTGTTGTGCAGTAATATGAGGTCAATCGGGACCAAATCGGTAGTCAGGTACTGAAGCTTGGATATTATTCTACCCTCTCGACTCCCTCTTGGTGACAAAGTATTCACATGGGATAGCTCTGTGATCTATACGTCTTATTTTATGTAAGTTAGTCTATAGTTCGTTGAGGCAATGGAGCATTCAAGAATTTTGTAGATTGCATGGGGTATATGGCGATAAACTCTATATGCAGAAGCGAAACCGAATAGTCGCGACATGGCCATGAAAAAAAAGTTGTTTCCAGAACAAGAAAGGGTTATCCATTCTTTGAGATCATCTCAGAGTATAAGCCTAGTAGCTGTTTCCTGATCGCCCGTGCGAGCGGCCAGACTTCACCTAGCATATTCAATCCACCAAGTGCAAGGTCGATTCTCGCTTTCAGAGTATCTAGTCTAGCTCCACCAGCTTGAGTCAGAGCCGCTGCAATATGGACTGTAACAGTTATTGCGAGACCGCAGGTCATAAACGGAGTTTGTCGTTTGATGGGACTCGGAAGGGCTGCCAGGCTTGCTAACATGTCGGCTGCTCTGAGCGACTTCACTGAATGAAGATCGAGGTTTGGCAGTGTGTTGCTACCGTCTTCTATCGTCTGTTGTCGGACGCAAGAGCTGGGGTTTCTGAAGGGTACAAATCGCATATTTGAGCGAGGGTAGTGTAGAGAGATTAACGATCTGAAGGAAAACACCTGTTAGTGTCATGATGATACTGCGCCGATCTCTGTCTCTGTAGGTTTGAGATCTGGCATGGAAGCAGTTGGATATACTTACAGGTAATTAATCATTTGTGCTTGAAGAGTCATTTCGTCCAGAACGCCGTCGCTTCTGTAAACTTCCCGCTGTGCAGGCGGTAGATGCATGGATATTGAAGCAAGACGGGAGTCGATCGCTTCTGCTTGGGCCTCGTCACTGTTGTCCATATAATGGCCTAAGGATAATATGGTACCCAAGATCTGTGTAGCTTGTATGCGATATGAAAACGAGGAGAAATTATTACTTGAGTCGTCGCGTAGCCAGAAGTTTTGAAACGCTTCGAGAGTTACTCCCCGTGGGATTACCTATGAGTTGTCAGCATGATTGAAATGGCAAACCCATAGAAGGCCCAGCAGAAATGGAAATACTCACGCCTGCCACATTGTATAGCTCATCCCTGCACGGAAGTCTCACATCTGCGTACTGACTATGCAGAGCAAATGTGGTCTCCTGTCTAAACGCGGCAAACAGCCCACTCACAACGTACAGTTCCCAGTACGTCCGGCGCCAACTCTCCTCAAGAACGGCGTTCCCACCCGAGTTTCGGAGCACAAATGATTCGGTGTTCATCTGAATATCAAGCGCCATCTTTATAGCCGTCTCGAGCGTTTGAAGCGCCCTGTCCTCGTATCCAGAAGAATGGTCCACAATGGAGATAAGAAGCAAGCCCTGAACCTTGAATCCCGTCCGTGAAGTATCGCTGGATAGTTCCTGGTGAGCTTTGCGCTGGTATATATCCCTGAATGACGGGTTTGGATGATAATGAGAACCGATATATCGCATGGTCGACAGTAAGTAGGATGGCAGGTACTGACAAAGCGGACTATTAACAGCTTTCCAGGGAACAGAAAATGGATGAGAGCCGTGGAAATTCTGGTAGTAAAGCTGGATCATCGGGTCGAATGCGACTTCTCCAGAGGACGGCGATTTTGATCTATCCCCAACCGCCGGGACGAGTTCATTGGGTGGAATGTCCACGGCATTGGGGAGATTAAGTGTTGAACTTGCTTCCAGTGTTTGCTCTAGACTCTGTTGTATCTGCAGTTCTCCGTAAGTCAGCCTCGAGAATCAATCGATATGGAATTCTGGTCTTTGAATGAACATACGTGACCAATTGGCGTAGGTACGCTCCCAAGCAAAAACTCGGATGAGAGATCATCCATTCCCAGTCCGGAAAACATTGCAGGATCATAGTTCGACCCTAGAATAGCATCGGTGTCTGATGATTCTCCTGGAGGAAATGATGCTTGCGAGGGGACAATACGTGGTGCATTGTCTGCCTTCTGTGGCCTCAACCCTCTCCGGGACTGGATATAATAACAGTTCGTGTCCGTTGTCTGGCAACGACTGCAGGTAGGCGCGAGGGCGTCACATTTCAAATGACGAGATCGACATGGAACACAGGCCGATGATACAGGATTATCCTGCTTCTTGCTCGACAGATCATGCTGTGTTTGCATGGCTACTGTTGTAGCCTGAATCAGGCGAGTGTCGGCACCGACGTGGATGGCGGGTGAAGGCTGATATAGGCTTCGGGCGACCATTTCAGTCTATATTTTCATAAATTTGGCAAAAAGGTTTCTACATTGTTCAGTCAGGGCTTTCCAATGTAGATGTCTCTTATGGCGTTTATAATTCAGTTTGCAAGAACATTATGGGGGTGGCACGAGATTCTCTGTGGCGCCACGGCTCTCAAATGTGGTGAGAAAATATGCATGAATCCCATGGAGGTCCCCGTCGGCGACCACGCGGGCGGCCAACTAAACAATACTTTCCTGTGGATCTTTCTAATAGGGCTTCTTGATCCCCTTGGCCTTGGTACTTTAAGGGTCCGGAGTAAATACTTTGTCTAAGTGCCTTTCTCCGCACTCCCGGACCCGCCGTCTCGGCAACAATCCCGTCTCTAGGACAGGAACCTGTTCTGGGAATAGATAGGAAAGTCGAAGATCAATGCCCAAGTACGTACCTCATCTTGCCTATATGCATGCTATTTTAGCTATTGGTCCTTGCGGTGGTGAGCCATATCCACCTAGATCTCTGCCGAAAGAGCGAGTCCAAATAACATGAGCTGACTGGCCCGCTAGATCGAATAGGGCGATTCTGCGATCGATATCACAAAGTATATTTCAATTCTCTATATCAGGTTTATCAACATATAGATCTATCAGGACTCGACTGCTCCCGGTATTCAGATTCTCTTCATATGCTGTCGTTCCATGGATCCTTGGCTAGCGACTGAGGGCTACATAAGCGCTGTCTAGTCAGAGGCAATCACTGGACGTCTTCCATTTCACCGCAATCCGGTGCGTTTCAGATTGGAACAGGATCTCCTGAAGTGGACGTGTCTCGCAGTATTGAAAGCAATATTGCTTCACTTGAACAGGGTAATCTCGCATGTCTGCAGGAATTCCCGGGGAGAAGGAGAAGCCCGAAGGACCCCGAAAAGCCCGAAGTGAATCTGGCCGAACAAGACGATCGGCCAGCTATCCAGAGGCTTATAATAATAGTAATAATAACAATACTAATAAAACAGGTTACTACTGCTAACAGGGAAATAATGTGCAGTGGTTTACAAGGTATTCACGCGTGAAATATGCAATCTGAAGTCCGCAATTGGCCACCCGGTCATGATCGACGTCTGAACCGCATTCATATGCTCCAGAAAAACTGTTAACATTTCGAACGGTCCAGGGTCTTCCGGGATTCTCATACATCCAATGCATAACAAATATTTTCACGCCTATTAATTGTTATTCTCTTGTAAATGCCACATAGGGCTAACTAACAATTAGTAGATGCTTACGTCAACTGCAGGTAACTTGGCTGGCTCAATCTCGGGCTTCGGGGTCCATTAGAATTACCGGCGGAACCATCCAGTAGACCCCGCTTCGAGTCAAAGCAGTTGTCTGAAATCAATTAAATCATGCGACTGTAACTCAAAGACGCAGTGATTAGCATTCCACAAACGTTTCTTTCTCTGTTATCTACCACCCAAAGTCATACACCCACTCTCTGCTTGACAAATTCCAAGTTAGGACAACTGGAAAGACACAGTTGAACATAACTCAAATATATCAAACCCATCAAACCTACAGTTTGCATCAAGAACGTCAAGTCTCCCAAAATGTGTCTGAAGGCCACCTGTGATAACTGCCGTAAGTGGACTCTGATTGACCCCTATCTCCTGAATATTGCAGGGAACCCTACTTCGTGACTTTTCAGACTAACATGGGAATAGACAAAGCTACCTGGTGGGGTTGTGGAAACCACATTCCGAAAGTCATGGACCAGATCCCTGAGAATGACCGCTGCACTTGCACTCCTCAAGTAGAGGCAGAGGGGAAGAAGTACCCTCCCAAGGGCCCCAAGGCTGATTGACTATCCGCCGTGTCGTGCTTGATGATGTGACGAGGAGTTGAGCGTGTTAAGGCGTGTGAGGTTCGAATGCATGAGTAGTTAGAAGGTTACGAGATGATGTGAATTAAGTGGTTCGAATTAATGCTTGAAGAAAATTGGAGACTGTTGTACTCATTTATTCTCATCTTTGCGTAAACAGGATGACTTTTCTTTGTGGATATGACCCTGAATCCTGCGGCAAATTCCACACTGAGAGCGCGTAATAATTAACTGGAATCTGAAACCATAAACTTGAACAGACACGGTCGAGAAAAAAAACTTTCTGGTCATTTATACAGTTCTTTCCAAATTGAACAGCTGATATATCCTGATTAGAGAACTGGCAGTATTCTTACTTCGTGAGAAGACCAGACTTGTCTTGCCCCGTATCCTCTTCACCTAACATGCTAAATGAGACCCATTCAGTCGTACCAGAAGGTAAAACTGGGAGCGATGCCTGAGGGAACTGTCATTACGATGTTCAGGTCAGCAACGCAGGCTAGGTAACTGACGGTGGCCCCCATGGCTTTTCCCGGTGAAGTAGCATAACGTCCTACATTGCTTGTTGTGTTCGAGTATTGAGAAAAAAAAAAAAAACTAAGAGGTGATCGGAGAGGTCGGTGACCACGGAGGATTGAGGCCCGTCCAGCGACTTTCCTGCGTTCTCCTTGTCCAAAGACTCCGACAGTCCGCTTCGGCGAGCTTGGAGGGCCACATCTTCCCCTTTCGGTCAAGCTACCCGTTTTGGGGAACGATACTCATACTTGCTAACTATGGCCTATGAAGGCTCATTCCAAGCATAGAGCATATCAAATTGGATACTCGGGCTCGTTGAAGTAATGAAAACGTATTATATGGAACCCTAATCCAAGGTCACCGAGAGGGACAGTAGAAGAAACCAGATAACGTAGAGCTGCCTTTAAAGAGAGCCATATTTCTTATAGTAGAGGGAGTTGGATTCTGTATTGGCCTCGTTATCTATTCTAAGAAGAAAATTAGAGTACATGCGCATGCTTCAGACCGTTGTCATTTTTTGAAAGAACCCCAGCTCAATTCATCGTCGGAGAATATACGGCCATTTCCTGTGGCGACATAGATTCATTATGGAATCTACAGCTAGAAGTTCAGAGTCCACGGACACGGTACGAGAGGAGCAGATACAGAGAAACGATAACATGGCGGAGGACCTGGAGCTGGGTAACACGAAGTCTACGCATCTTATAAATGACATTGTCCTCAACTATGCGTGGAAAGACATCGACGTCAAGGTCAAGGACCGCACCAGTGGAAAACCCATCTCCATCTTGACTGACGCAAATGGCATTATCCACGGAGGAGAAATGGTTGCTCTCATGGGGCCCAGTGGCTCTGGCAAAACTACTCTTCTGAATTCCATTGCACATCGAAAGGCAGCAGCGGGAGCTACAACGACAGGGCTGAGGCTAGCAAATGGCCAGTCAATTGGTGTCAGCGAAATCCGTGAACTATCGAGCTATGTCGAGCAGGATGATGCTTTGATAGGGAGTTTGACGGTTCACGAGACAATGCAATTCGCTGCAAGGCTTGCGTTACCAAGGTAGGTTGCACGCTCCATCCATTTATAGTCTCCTTACCTTCGATGTTGCTAAACAATCCAACCAAAAAAAGTTCTGTATCGAAGAAAGAGCGACTTCAGCGCATAGACGACCTTATCTCGAGCTTCGGCATGCGATCACAAGCCCAGACTATCGTGGGGACACCCCTCAAGAAAGGACTTAGTGGTGGTCAAAAGAAAAGGCTCGAGGTCGCCAGTCGCTTGGTTACGAACCCGAAAATCGTCTTCCTTGACGAGCCCACCAGCGGATTGGACTCAACTCTCAGTTTCGAGGTGATGAACTATATCAAGCAAATTGGAAAGAAGAATAACGTAAGTTTGACTGTGCTTTATGTCTTCAGGATAGGGTGCTAAAAATGTCTGGGCTTAGCTCATAATAATTGCTTCTATCCATCAACCATCCACCAAGACGTTTGAGCTTTTCGATAAGCTATGTCTTCTGTCTCGAGGAAAGACTTGTTACTTTGGTCCCGTCAGTACGGCCAGCGAGTACTTCGAGCGAATCGGCTATAAAATGCCCCAGAAGGTCAACCCTGCCGAATTCTACCTGGATTTGATCAATATGGACCTTGCCAAAGAGGGGGATAATATCGCGGCCCGGGTGAAACACATTACGCACTCATGGGCTTCATCCATTGAGGCAAACAGTCTCAAAGAGGAGATCAACATGGCTATCAATATGTCAAGCGATCCGGAGAAAGGTGTTCCCAAGGTCTCCAAGGTCAGAACAGCAAAGCCTGCACCATGGATGATTCCCTGGGTGCTGTTCCACCGTTCATGGATAAAAGCGTATCGTGATATTGTCGCCTATGGAACCCGCATGATTATGTACCTTGGCTTAGCCGTCCTGATGGGAACAGTGTTCTTACGTTTCAGCACGACTCAGTCTCACATTCAACCATTTGTGAGTTCCATATTCTTCAGCTCAGCCTTCATATCTTTCATGGCAGTGGCATACGTGCCAGCTTTCTTGGAGGACCGGGCTACTTTCTCCAAAGAAAGGGCCAATGGACTAGTCGGACCGCTGGCCTTCACCATATCCAACTTCCTCATCGGTCTCCCGTTCCTGTTTCTGATCACGGTGCTTTTCGCCGTGGTGCAATATTGGCTCACAAACATGCGTCCAACCGCTGATTCGTTCTGGATGTTCGTTCTCTGGCTTTTCCTCGATCTAGTCGCCGCCGAATCCCTTGTTGTTCTAGTCTCCTCTATATTCCCCGTTTTCGTGGTAGCCCTTGCTGTTACCGCATTCGCCAACGGGTTATGGATGTGCGTTTCTGGTTTCCTGGTTCCAATGGGGATTTTGAATCCTTTCTGGAAATATGTCTTCCACTACATTGATTATCAAGCCTACGTCTTTCAGGGTATGATGGTGAATGAATTCAAGCATCGTACCTACGAATGCGATTCTCTTGGAGATGGAAAATATCAATGCATGTACCCAAGTGACTTGAATTCTGTTGGCAAGATAAGTGGTATTGCTGTGTTGCAGCAATATGGAATTAACCCTAACATTCAGGGGACCTGGGTTGGTATCATGATTGCTATCATTGCCGTCTACCGGTTGCTGGGCTATCTGGTACTCCTCATCAAAAGGACTTGAGCCTATCGCTGCCCCTGTGCCGACGGTCACTCATTACTTCTTTTTTCTTTTCTTTTCTGTTCTTTTTCTGGTTCCCTACTTTATTCCTATTTCAAAGGCTTTATTTTTCATTTTTATTTCACATAATAGGTACTTTTAATTTCTGCCGTACCCTCTCATATTGAGTATTATATAGAATGAAGAAACTAGATAGATAGACAGATAGACACACGGAATAGACAGGATATAAGCCGTCAAATTTTCTCATTCTAGTTTGTAGATATGATTCCGACATCATAAGAACGTTTATCGAATAGCTCAAATTGGCAGAAGACTACAATCGCATTTCTCCATACACGGTTCATTCTCAGAGCTAGATCGGCCATGCTTTGATAATACGCCGATGGCAACCTTTGAAGTAAATCCATTCGGGGACCAAACCATGAAACGGAACGGATTGGGACGGAAAGCGTTGATTACGCCGACATCTAACTTTAACTTTAACTGAAGGGCTAGGTACCATAGCCTAGACAGTCTAGGCTATGTCTGGAGGTCCCCGAATATCTCATGTAGATTGAGACGAACGGACAAGTCATGTCATCAAGCTTGGAGATCCCGGGGTCGGCGATTTCTATACAACCTCGGCGACCGACAAGCAAACGTCAGTATGTATAATCAAGAGGGCCTGGAAGTGTTGAGCAGGGAGTTGATTGCCGTATAGTTTCAATGGTTATTAAGTTCATATATCTGTGTTAGATAGTTGGATGTTCAGAAAATGCAATAACCAAACTGAAACTCTCAGCCTTCCCTGACCTCTATTGTAACATCCGCGAATATGCAACCTATTGTACATTCCATCTTCGAGGAGAAGACCTCGACTTGGCAATATATTGTCGCTTGTCCTTCAACCAAGGAAGCTGTCATCATCGATCCAGTCTTGGATTTCGACCAGGAGAGACTGAAGATCGGCACCGAATCAGCTCAGAAGCTTCTTGCAACGGTCACATCAAATGGCTACCAGGTTGTTAGATTACTAGAAACCCACGCTCACGCGGACCATTTGACCGCCTCATCTTACTTACAGAAGTCTCTCATGGCTTCTGGTAAGCCACGGCCGCCTATCTGTATCGGAAAGAGAATACGAAGGGTGCAAGAGACGTTTGCCAAGATATACGACATCCCGCAAGATGAAATCACCGACGTATTCGACCTTTTATTCGATGACGATGAACAATTCAAGATTGGAACCCTGACTGCCACCGTTCTGCATCTCCCTGGCCACACACCTGACCATGTTGGCTACCTCATTGGAGAGAACGTCTTCACCGGCGATTCAATCTTCAATCCGGACGTTGGCAGCGCACGCTGTGACTTTCCTGGCGGAGAGTCGCGCGCTCTATGGAATTCCACCCAGAAACTTCTGTCCTTACCGCCGCATTACAGACTCTATACGGGCCACGATTATCCTCCCGCAAGCGGGAGCAGTAGCGATGGGTCAAAAAGCCGTGACGCCGCACCGTTCACCACGGTCGAACAACAGAGGGAGAATAACAAACATGTCAAGAAGGGTACCAGTGAAGATGAGTTTGTGCGATGGAGATCGGAGCGAGATGCAGGACTTCGTGAACCGAAATTGTTGCACCCGGCATTGCAGGTCAATGCTCGTGGAGGACGTCTGCCGAAGAATACGCATAAGGGAGGTGTGTTTTTCAAGTTGTTGGTGGATGTTCCTGCAGATTTGATGTAGATATTGATGTCGCATTGATTAGATGATACCAAATGGGTGTTTTATGTTTTTAATACTTCGAAATGTACACTCAGTTCAGAAATGCAGGCCTTGCTTGAAGTGCTTTGTGATGTGTCTTTCTATTGTTTTCTTGTAGGTACTCTGTAGACGGGTGAACGGAGAGAATAAATTACTTCTTGCAGGAAAATAGCGAATAAATGGCAGTACTTAGTAAGATCATCGAGGCTGCTGCATCGACCTTGTAGGCGTGTCTTCATTCAGGGAAATCGCTACGCCAAGCCTCTCAAAAGAAAGGGAAGTTCCATCAATGCGTTCGAATTCATAACGGTGCAATTTATCTGAGGCAGATTGAATTTTCAGTCATATCCGAAAATCGTGTTTATCACCGCTGGTTATTTGATAAATCGAATCTAACTATGTACCTATGCCAGTATAGTCAAAGAGCACGAAAGTAGGTAATGCCGTTGGCTGCTGGCGGATAATCAGCTAGGGATATGATAGCAGCACAGCATAACTGAGTAATTGAATCGAATGGCCGGCAACAAAGATGTGCGTTATCACAAAAGGGACCGGCAAATCACTGTTGTTGGAGTTATAGAAGAAGTTGGTCGTACAGAGAGGAAATGCGTCATACGCAGGGAGCTCCCGAGCTAACTAGTACTTTAGTTAAATGTCGGGCGAAGCTCCCAGAAACACCATCAAGATCCTTGAGCTTAAGTCGACCCCGCAAAAAAGGACGAAAACGCGCGCAAACTACGAATAACGGACTCGCTCCCATTTTCACTTTTCGTCAAATTCAGCCTCCTTATACTAGTGAATATCATTACGGTGGCATATTATTTGACATCTGAGCACTCCGCATGTCGTTGCGCAACCCCGACGAGCGCGCGCCAGCGCCGAACCAGGCGCCTACGGCTGACTTCCCTCGAGACCCCGAAGATTTCGATAGCGACCCGCGCATTTCGTTCTCGAAACTGGATAACAAGTTCATTCTTGAGACGGAGGATGGCCAGGAATTCGAGTACGATACAGCGCTGAAGCGTTGGGTGCAGACGGTGAGTCCCCGCCGGACCTTTTTGCGCCGTTGTTTCTGCATTGTCAATCGATCGCAGTAACCCATGCTCTATCTCCTGCTTGGCTTGTCTGAGTACTTATTGATGCCTGCGTATATAACCGTCGATACAATATGAGGAGCTCTATGCTGATGCGCGTAATGCGAGAATACTACAGGTTGATGATGAACTTCTCGAACAACAACGACAAGCATACAAAGTGGAAGGCGTGGATGAAGACGAAACCGTGACAGCACAACAATTAAGAAAGAAACGGAAACAACAAGCTACAGGAGACGAGGTATGCGGTTGGAACGTGGAGATGTCGGAAGGAGAAATATTGACGGACATATCGAAGCAGGAAAATAATCAAAAACAAAAGAAGCCACGGGTCAACACGGCAGTCTACGTCACTTCTCTTCCTCTTGATGTTACGTTGGATGAGATCAACGATGTCTTCTGCAAGTGCGGTGTCATCGCCGAAGAGATCGATAGCGGTCGACCTCGAATCAAAATGTACACTGACGAGAACGGAAAGTTCAAAGGTGACGCGCTGGTCGTCTACTTTAGACCTGAATCGGTCAACCTCGCGGTGCAGATGTTGGATGAGACGGACTTCCGGTTAGGCGTAACGGGACCGCAGGGTCCGATGAAGGTGCAGCCAGCAGATTTCTCGTTCAAGAGCCAGCAGGAGGCCCCCGCCAAGACAAGCATGCGGGACAAGAAGAAGATTCTGAGAAAGACCCAGAAACTGAATAGGTATATTTACTCCATCGACAATTGCCTTTAAAGGCTCGAATATACGAAGCGGTTACTGACATGATCCTTCTAGTAAGCTGGCAGACTGGGATGATGACGACGTGGCTGCCCTCCCGGACACTTCTTCTAAATGGGACAGAGTCGTCGTGCTCAAGCACATGTTCACTCTGAAGGAGATCGAGGTGCGAAACCTGTATTTTTTGTTCTGGGCGCGAACATTGAGGCTAACAGGACTCTGTAGGAGGACCCCGCGGCTATTTTGGACATCAAAGAAGACATTCGCGATGAATGCTCGAAGTTGGGGGAAGTAACCAACGTTGTGTTATACGACAAAGAAGCCGATGGCGTCGTTACTGTACGGTTTTCGGATCTAGAGGCTGCCAGGCAGTGTGTCAGGGTGAGTACACCCTTGTGGAATTCTATTTCATGACCCGACCATCATTCTTGAATTCTAACTGATCGCCAATGCAGATGATGGACGGCCGCTTCTTCTCCGGTACCCGTGTAGAAGCGTATATAGCAGACGGGAGCGAGAGGTTCAAGAAGACCAATGAGAAGCGGGCAGCTCTGGAGGATATGGCAGAGAATGGTCTGGATGCTGACCAGGACGAGTATAGACGGCTGGACGAGTTTGGCTCGTGGCTTGAGAGCCAAAGGGAGAGTGAGCGAATTGTGGAAAGTACCGCCAAATAACAACGCAGGGGCATGGACAAGCTGTCACGATAGATATTTCTGTACTTTTAGGACAAAGCTGAAGGCATTTTCCGTCGAGGACCCCCGATGACGATCACTGCTGGGATATTTGGGGTTATTTAGGACGGCTTTGGACGTCGTGTCCATGAAGACATAATACTGGTCTCGTTGTAATCTGTGCCGTCGATATTATTGTAGCTACCCGTAGATACTACTAACTAACTTAATTCCGTAGTCCTGGATGAGCAATCTGTACGGAATACTCCGTACTCTGTTGCGCTCAGCTCATAGCCTCATAGCCTCATAGACTAGATAAGGGCGAACAGTTGTTCTACGGCGCCGATCCTCGTGCTTTCCGAGAGCACGGATCATTGTGCATGAAGAACCCTTCGCTTGGGTTTTCTCGAGGAGTGATTCTGCTGCCACAGTGGAGTGAGAGAGGTCAACAGTAGAACATCAAGATCACTGTTTCTCCTAGAGAGTCTACTGTCTAATGATATTAATTGATATGAATAGATGATAGAGACTGGAATCTGGATTGTTCCTGCAGAACCAACGCTGGCTGGTCCCGTGACGTGGACCCAAGCGGCGCGATACCGGATTAGGCACGCCCCCTATCGCGGGCCGAGCAGGCACTCACTCACTCTGACTTGTTGTTGTTCTGTTCTTGTTGACTCCTGAACTAACCAAACTAACCCAACTGGACTAACCAATTCACCCGCACAACACGCCGTCTCCTCTCCTCACCGCTAACTTCTTCCCATCTTCATCCTCCATCGCTGTCTCTTCCCCAGAACTCGACTCTCGTCCTGGGTTTTCTCTCCTCACCTCGTCCTTCCGTCCATTTTATCTTTCGATCTCTCACCAGTCCCGTCACATCTCTGCCACCATGCGTGAAATCGTACGTTTGTTGACTCGAACCCCTCCAGACGCGTCGGGCCCGTTCTCAGGCCGTTTTCTCGGAACGCCCCCTGAAACGCAACCCCGCCATCGCTTGTCTACGTTTCGTGATCGCTAACATGTTTTTTTCGCGTCCAACAGGTTCACCTCCAGACCGGCCAGTGTGTAAGTTGCAGCATCGATACCACTTTTCGAAGATGAGGTGGTTTTTGGGAGATATGGGTGGCTAAACAATACCAATCGAACAGGGTAACCAAATTGGTGCTGCTTTCTGGTATGTTGTCAACCAGCAGGAGAAATGAAACAAAGAGCCCGGAGTCCATTTGGGGACATGGAAGGCTCAAGTGATGAGAATTGGAGGTGCTAACGATCCTATAGGCAGACCATCTCTGGTGAGCACGGCCTTGACGGCTCTGGTGTGTAAGTACACGATATCTGGGGATGCTTCGACACGGAATCGAGAGAGACGACTGACGATGGATTAGCTACAATGGCTCTTCCGACCTTCAGCTCGAGCGCATGAACGTCTACTTCAACGAGGTAGTTGTTGGCCCTATAATCCCAAGAGGAACGCCCCATGAGCTCACCAATAAATAGGCCGCTGGCAAGAAGTACGTTCCTCGTGCCGTCCTCGTCGACCTGGAGCCTGGTACCATGGACGCTGTCCGTGCTGGTCCTTTCGGCCAGCTCTTCCGCCCTGACAACTTCGTCTTCGGTCAGTCCGGTGCTGGTAACAACTGGGCTAAGGGTCACTACACTGAGGGTGCCGAATTGGTCGACCAGGTCGTCGATGTCGTCCGCCGTGAGGCTGAGGCCTGTGACTGCCTCCAGGGTTTCCAGATCACCCACTCCCTTGGTGGTGGTACCGGTGCCGGTATGGGTACCCTCCTGATCTCCAAGATCCGTGAGGAGTTCCCCGACCGTATGATGGCTACCTTCTCCGTTGTCCCCTCCCCCAAGGTCTCCGACACCGTCGTTGAGCCTTACAACGCCACCCTCTCCGTCCACCAGCTGGTCGAGCACTCCGACGAGACCTTCTGTATCGACAACGAGGCTCTGTACGACATCTGCATGCGTACTCTCAAGCTCTCTAACCCCTCCTACGGTGACCTGAACCACCTCGTTTCCGCCGTCATGTCCGGTGTCACCACCTGCCTGCGTTTCCCTGGTCAGCTCAACTCTGACCTCCGCAAGCTGGCCGTCAACATGGTTCCTTTCCCCCGTCTCCACTTCTTCATGGTCGGATTCGCTCCCCTGACCAGCCGTGGCGCTCACTCCTTCCGTGCCGTCTCCGTTCCTGAGTTGACCCAGCAGATGTTCGACCCCAAGAACATGATGGCTGCTTCTGACTTCCGTAACGGCCGCTACCTCACCTGCTCCGCCATGTTGTAAGTGCAGCGTCTCTTCTGATATACTTGATCATCCGCTAAACTCTTCTCTAGCCGTGGTAAGGTCTCCATGAAGGAGGTCGAGGACCAGATGCGCAACGTCCAGAACAAGAACCACAGCTACTTCGTTGAGTGGATCCCCAACAACATCCAGACCGCCCTCTGCTCCATTCCCCCCCGCGGTCTCAAGATGTCCTCCACCTTCATCGGTAACTCCACCTCCATCCAGGAGCTCTTCAAGCGTGTCGGTGACCAGTTCACTGCTATGTTCCGTCGCAAGGCTTTCTTGCATTGGTACACTGGTGAGGGTATGGACGAGATGGAGTTCACTGAGGCTGAGAGCAACATGAACGACCTGGTCTCTGAGTACCAGCAGTACCAGGACGCCTCTGTCTCCGAGGGCGAGGAGGAGTAGTAAGTTTGATTGTACCCCTTGTTACTTGGGATTCTGACTAACGATCTCTGTAGTGCTGAGGAGGAGCCCCTCGAGGGTGAGGAGTAAACGCTGTTCTTACGGTGACATAATTCGAGATCTGCTCTCAGTAATACCCCATTGCCTTCCCCCACGTTCACTAGGATTTTCTGGTTCTGATTCCGAGCCGAAAGTCCCCCAAAACAATACGTTATCCGAACAGCGAGCGTTCTTTTCTTGTTGAAATTTCAAGAGGGGTTATTGTGGTTCAGGGAATGTCGGGAATTGAATAGCACATACCTACTACAATAAATAGCTTCTCCCCTCATACACCTCCATGTAATAGCTTTACTCAATAAACCGCAGTTCTGCGAACTGAGCGGGAATCTTACCCAAGATACTTCACTGCTGAGGTTGCTTATGCAGACGTAGTTCCGTAAGCAGGGTGCAACTTTAATTAAACCCCTTAACTATGGCTAATGCATCATCTACAGTAAATGCCCAGTTATGCATTTGTGCATCTATGCGGACGTTTGAACGCAGTAGACATGAATCCGGCCTTTCCCTTCAGGCGTAGATTATGGTCTCTTATTGCGCGCGGTGCAAGATTAATTTCAGTGAAAAGGACACTTTCCCGTCCTCTCCTTGTGTAGCCTGTCCCTCGTTACTTCCAGGTACTCCCGTCCTTTGCCTTCCTGGTACTTGGGGCCGACGTCCGGAATGTGGTACCCTTGAGGATAATACTTGTCACCCTCATCTCCCGGAAGAGGAAGACCCAACACCCAGGTAAGCCATGCGGTAGGACCCCAGCGATTCCAAAACGTTGGTTTAACATAGTACGGGGCCGCGTCCCATTCTGTGGTGAAGAAACGACCGTATTCGTTCTGGTGCTCAGAGAACTTGGCAGCGCGCAGGAAATATGGACGTGGGAGAGCCAAGTAGCGTAGAAAGAACTTGCGGAGAGCCAGTGCCGCTGAAAAGACATTGGCATACAATGCTGCAGGTGGTTCATACCTGGTAACTCCAGTTAGTATCTTCCGAATCTACAGCTGAACCAGATTAAGAACAAACAACTTCTACTCACATCATAGCTCTGCGCAGACGATCATCCATCATGAACGAAACGAAATTATACCCAACATGCTTCAGCTTCGACGGAAGCATATACACCAGAATCGCCGTCGTCTGATCCGCAGTGTACTTATTCTTCGCATTCGGCACCATCTTCTCCTTCTCATATGCCTTTCTCCAAACATCCATCTCCTCCAACCAGTGGAGCCCGTCCCGAAATCCGGTCTTATAAGACGGCAACGCCTCGTAGCTAATCTGCATCGCATCCCCGAGACTCTTCCAATACGTCCCGAGCGCACATTGCTCCAACTCACTCAGCTTGCGCCACTCGTACGTGTCGATGAACCGGATCGGTTCGAGCGCAAACAGGCTCAGAGTATAGAGCATGTCGTCCTCGAGGATCTTCCCTGTGCTGCGGTATCCGCTGTGCAGGAAGTTGACCCGCGCAATGGCACTCTGGGATCGGTCTGAGGTGGGTGCGTATGCGACGAACTCGCCGATTAAGACGGATGTGTCTACGTATCTCTTTAGAGAGTGGCGCGGGTTCGAGAATTGGCCGGTTCCAACTAGGAGGCTGGATATGGTGGGGATTCCGTAGGTCTGTTGTCAATGTAAGTATACCATTACATATAGGGAAGGCAAAAAAGGACAGAAGAAAGAAGGAGACGTATGAGATCTCAACGGAGAATGGAGGGAACGAACCCTAAACAGCGCAAACTGAAGAGCCTTGATATACATGAACGGAAACTCGAGTTCCGAAACGGCTTTCTGAATCTCCCAGGCTTCATTATCCGTCATCTTGGCCATGGATTCTCGAGTAGGATAGTGATATTTCTCATGCAGCTTCTTCAATCTGCGAAATCGAAGCAAGGAGACGATAGTCGGATAGGCGATTAGACCGACTAATACATAGCTGAGTATCTGGCGAAGGGTTGCGTCTTTGATTATCTGCGTCGCTTGGCTTAGCAATCCGGGAGGTTGCCAGGTCTCGACTAGGTATTTCGTCGTGTTGTCCATTTTTGTAAATAATGAGAACGTGAACTCATGTATTTGAAGACCCAATCAAGGGATGGTTTGGTTTGTGCTCTTGTGCAGTGATGGACTAGGAGCACCAACAACAATTTCAGACGGAAGATCAGAGAAGTATATGAGAATCAATTTTTGTTATATCCATCTCAAGGTTACCCGAAAGTAGTGACGACACATGAAACATATATAATTCCGTGGTTTTAGATTTCCATCTAGTTTAGTTTAGTTTAGTTAGCTAGGTACAGCATGTACGGTGTACTTCTGAACATCAATTACGTACCTCGGGAACTTGCTCTGGAGCGGGCAAGACACCGCCAAACGACTTCTCCCCCCGCTTTTACATCGGCTTCCCCGCATAATTATACGATCTATCGACAGTCGATCTCTGAGTTTATCGGGAAAGACATTTATGCAGTGTTTTATGACATGTTATGAGATTTAGGCGCTTCTTTTTCTTTTTCTGCCTTGAGAAGCTGACCCCAGATACGGAAGGTTGTCATCCGAGAGATGGATGAGTCGGATAAGTAGCTACGTTGGTTCAGTAGAGTTTTGAACGACATGTGATGAAATGGTCACTTATCCGCGTTTTTGGTTATTGTCGTCGGATCTATATGAGAGGATTGTGGGATTTCACTATGCTGTGTGGCGGTGTCGAGTGAGAAGGCAGCAATTATTAACTTGTTATCCATCCAGCTGTCGGGAGTTATGAGGTATAATAACTGGTTTAGCGATGTCTTATGGGATAAAACAACTATTATATGAACACCTAGATAAGTATGCTGAATGTAAAAGCAGTGACAGAGAAAGTAATTACGCATTACCGCCTGACGATTCGAAGTTCCAATGCCCTTAATGGTGGATAGACTAGACAAGTAAAGCCGATTCCTAGCCATATACCGAGGTCACATCCGCCAGCAACAGACTTAGCAATTGGGCCAACATAGTACACTTGATCCTAATCATCGCATAGTGTCAGCCTGCGTATTCGGTAACCTCAATGGAATAAAATCATAACCAAAATAAGTATGTGTATTACTTACCATACCAACAATGGCACCCGCCCAGCCAACAAGGAAAGATATACCGCTAGCGATTCCCAGAGGGAGCTTTGTCCGATCGTTCCAGATAGTCCAGTCATAGTCTTTGTCTCTCATGAAGATGAGATCTTCTTCAAGTATGATCGTGATCCAGATCACGATCCAGTAACCCATTAAGGGTAGGAAATTGTTGAAGATCTCAAACAGGTAATTCCGTCCACCGAGGGCACATGCCGTGTAGATGATCACAGAGCAGCAGGTTAAGATGAAGCGGGGGATCTTCGTTCCGTGACGACCAAGCATCTGGAACGCGAGAGAAGCTGAATAGGTTCCCGGGATATTGTTTGAAATCACTCCCAGAGCGACTATCACGGAACAGAAACTCCCAAAACCGTTCAGATTATCATAAGCAGCTGCTAGGAGGTTCCCTGGTGTGTTATCGTACGCAGCTGACCACGATGGGATCGTAGCGACTCCGGTTCCGAGACCGATTCCTAGGAGCAACGTGATGAGGAGGGCAAAGCCAAGTCCAATCGTGGTCATCAAGAAGGTCCTCCATCTGGCTGTGTTTGCAGGGTAATAGACGTAGTAGTCGGCACCGGACGGAGCCCAAGCGATCCCGGACGACATGCAAAGTGAGAAGAAAGAGAGACGGCTGGCAGCTACTTGTTCAGGAGAGCCAGTGGAGGGCGTGTGGATGTCGAAGCGCGGTCCGGCGGAGCCCATCATGATACAGAGGACGATCAATTGAGGAAGCCATGCATATCTACGTGCGTAAGCATATGTATACATAGGAGTTCGCTAGAAGATGGATTGATATGATGACTTACCTCTCATACATCTGAAAAATCCGCATACCAAAGGCTGCTACCACCCAAGTCACAATAGCAACAACGACAATCCCAACTATAACCGTCATGCGTCCTCCGGAGACTGCAGAGAGAACTTGGCCTCCGATAACGCAGTCAATCATGCCATATCCCAGCATGATCACTAAGTTCAGCAGATAGCATATCTTGCTGGGATAATACCCCATGAAGTACCTGGCCACGATCTGTGAGGGAAGAAGTATAAGTTCGATGGCCCATTATGAAACTTTGAAGACGCAATCAAACTTCATGAAGTAAACATAGGATCTCATAGGGGATCTACCAGAGTCCGATTTCCACTCCTGGGACCCCACATGGAAGTAAACCCAACTCCAGCTGCTCCTAGGAACCCTCCAAAGGTCGCACAGAGCGCTGCATCTGTGAACCCCAGCCCAAATACCAGAGGACCCAATATGCCCACAGTCGTGTTATTTGCAGTCAGGTTTGCGCTGAGCCATAGAAGCATCATTTGCATATATTCGCGTGTGCCGCCTTTGTGACGTTCCTCCTCAGGAACACGCTCGATACCACGAGCCTCGATTCCCGCTAGATCTTCGATGTGGTTGAACCATTCTAGCCATTTTGAAGCCGGTGCGGTGCTCGACGAGCCCAGCTCTTCGGAATCGTACTGTGTCACATCGCGAGTTGGGACGCCTGACTTCTCCGTGTCTGGATCCATATTGAACCTGAGAGCGGAAAGAAAAGGATGCCTGGAGATCGTCAGGGAATCATGAACGCAAACTGGCTATCGCCAGGGAAAGTAAAAAGTGTACGTTTATATGAATGGTTGCGAAGTCCTTTTAGTACTAAGTCAATGTTCGTTTTCTTCCGTGCTACTTCACATTTGCATGATTAGGTCCCAGCCTCCTATCAACATGTCCCGCAATATTCCATTATCTGTATCCAATGACGGACCTCCAGCTCTAACAGTCCTGAAGAGATTTCCTAACCGCGCTCCATCGCCTCATACCCCACTGTTGAAGTAGTTTTTTTCAAACGAGTATTCCCAGAGTCTAATTGGCAAATACGAGAAATATTAAGCTACACTACCGCAATGTCGGAAAAGCTTGGCTTATTATTATTGTGACAGCAATGTCAGTATTAAAGTTGCTCTGCTACGTTGGGAAAGCCACATTTTGAGAGTTGGCTAAACGCCCATGGCATCCCCACCGTCGCAGCACATGGCCGTCAAATCCAAAAATGGGGGTTCTGACGACAAGCTTCGTCCTGCACCTCCTGCTCTACATCTCTTATCTGTATTCAAAGATTCTAGGGGGAAATGCTGCCAAGGTATAGTTATCTGCTTTCATAGATTTGGATACTGTCGGCTGCTAGAGGGGAAAGGACGGGCTAAGGGTTTGTATTCTCTAGGAGGGAGCGAGCTCCAGCCCCAGCAACTATCTCGCTATATAAGCTGTGCGCTGGGCTAGGCCCGAAAGGGAAGGAGGTAGGCGACTGGCTCCTACTAGGCCCTAGGGCCCAAGAGATATACTAAGTAATACCCCTTCCTTTGAGGCTCAATTCCTATAGTCGAACACCATGATAAGTAGCTAGGCTTCAAGTTTAGGGAGATAAATGGGAAAATGAACAGTCACTTTGAAATCCCTTGATTGACTTTGCTATTCTATAGGTATGGTATCCTTGCTGAAATAATACAGGTGGTATCAGGAAACGAAAAAGCTAGCGACAGCAAGGAAAGTGAAATGGAGGTGCACTAAGTCGACCGTCCCAATAGAAATATAGGAGATAGCAAACTGCACAGGACCAAATCCCTCAAAAAGGCGGCACCCAACAGCAGACCAGGCCCGAAAGGAGACTTTGGAGAAACGCCATGGATATGATATGTTAAAATCCAGCTTCTGAGAATGAAGCCCTCCTATGGGACGATAAGATGAAAGTATGCAGTGCGGTGCAAGTAGAATGTTGTAGGAGCAATTCGCCACTTTTACCCTGCCCGGGAGATGACTGCGAAAACAACGGTACGGAAGAAAGGAGAGACCGAAGGAAACCAATATCGGTTCAAAAAAAAGTCATAAACGGTGTGTTGTGCAAATTTCCATTGTGAGAAATGGAACCTCTATTATGCGAACGGGCTTTGGACATCCCGACCATTAAAACGCCTCACCCTCCCAAAAACCAGCCACCGAACCGGTGGCAGTAAACAAAGAGAAAAGAACAGAAAATAATGAAGCAAAATGAGCGGCAACGGAAGAGCTTTCTAATGTTGCTCTTCTTGACGTGATTGTTGACTTTGGCTTCGAAGCGTATTGGAGCGCGAACGTCTCGAAGTGGATCTCCTGCCACGAGTGGAACCGCTATCTGACGGCGCGAAATCGAAGCTTGGAACAAGATCTGGGTTCTGACTTGGAGGAGTGGTGGATGAGACTGCATAATCCGTAATAACAGGATCATCGGGACGTGTATCCGGATGTACCTCAATGGCAGGTTGGTCATCTCGACCGTTGCCATTGCGGGAGAACTTAAGAGAATCATTGTCACCGGGGCCTCTCTCAATAGGAGACCAACCGGCGATACTACCCGCTACTATTCCAGCCATAGCAGCTGCCGGACCGAAGGCCGAATTAGAACGAGAGCGCGTTCGGTTTCTCGAACGAGACTCCGGGGTAGCAGGAGGGGGGGAGGCTGCGGCCGACGGAGGAGCCTCTTCGCTCACTGGTGTTGCAGGAGCAGAATCTTCTCTTGAGCGTGAGCCACTGCGAGACCTCGGAAGAAGAGTTTCGGGATGCTGGAGCTTATGCTTGAGATGTTTCAACCGTCCTCCGCGAACGGTCTTGAGGAAGCTGAGCTGGTCTCGGATCTCTTCCAGCGCGGGATTCCATTCGAAGCGGTTTTCCTCGTCTGACACAAGAAGCTGTGGTGGTTTCTTGCGGCTCCAGAAGTGCGGGATGAGTTGCTGGATAAGTGAATCGGGAATTAATCGAATGATGACTGCAACAGGGACAGAGATGGCACCAAGAACCAAGGAAACGCCCCATTGTGCCCCGTTCAGACGCTTCACGGAAAAGGCCTGTCCACCGACAAAAATGATCATAATCTGCCCCGCCACAATAATGGCCTGAATACCTAAAAACCAGAAATTGCGATGTATTCCCTCGAGAATGTTAAAATGATTGTCCAGACGGCGACAGCTGGGAAAGACATTAGCATATAGTCCGATATCGCCTCGATCCGGATAATACTCACTTGTACTGATTGAATATCTGCATCCAGACGAAAGTATTGAACACGATCGTCTCCAATGCCGCCTTCTCCCTAGAGGTTCTGTAACCGAATATCTTGTTTCCGGCAAAGTTCAGAACCAGCGTCACAACCAACTGGTATATCGACTGTCCAATGATCATCTTCCACATGGTCCATGAAATCAGAGGTGCCGATTTGGGTTCAGGTCTGCGGTCTAGGACAGAAGGAGAGGGTGGATCCGTTGCCAAAGCAAGAGCTGCGAAAGTGTCCATGATAAGATTGACCCATAACAACTGCACTGCCGTGAGTACGGAGCTTTCGTCACCGCTGGCTACAGCAGATACGAATGTCAGAACGACAGCAGTGATGTTGACAGTGATTTGGAACTAGATTTATTTAGTATGCATGAAATGGTGGATAATGAGCATGAACTGACCTGCAAGAACTTTTTCACGGCATCATTAACAGTCCGGCCCCACGAGATGGCTTTCACGATGGAGGTGAAATTATCATCCATCAGAATGATATCTGACGCCTCCTTTGCCACCTCGGTTCCAGCAATTCCCATTGAAAAACCAACATCAGCAGTTTTCAAAGCCGGCGCGTCGTTTGTACCATCACCGGTGACAGCAACCGTCTCACCCAGTTTCTTCAACCTCGCAACGAGAATTCTCTTGTCCTCAGGACTCGATCTCGCAAGCACCTGAAGTCTAGGAATCACTTGGTTCATCTGATGCGAGCTGAGCTTGCGGAACTTTGGGCCTTCCATTGCAACACCACCGGGTGTGAATATGCCACATTCTTGCGCAATAGCCTTTGCTGTCAGGATGTTGTCACCTGTGACCATGCGCACAAATACACCAGCTTTCTGGCACTGGTGAACAGAATCAGCAACACCGGGGCGTAGAGGATCCTGAATTCCGACCACTCCAAGGAGAACCATATCTTTGAAAATAGCATCGAACTGTGCCTGTTTACGGTCTTCTTCCATAGTAGGGGCGCCTCGTGGAGGCCATTGATCAAAGTCACGGTAGAGGAGACCAATCGTTCTTAGCGAGCGGGATGCATAAGCGGTGACAATGTTATCGAGAGAGGAGCGCATCTGATCCGTGAGAGGCGTATCCGCCGGGTCTTTTGTGGGATCCGTTATGATTCGCGTAGATTTAGAAATCAATATTTCAGAGGCACCTTTGACAAACATTCGATATCGTCCATCCTTTTGTCTGATCACCACGGCCATGCATTTCCTGCCTGAATCGAACGGAACCATTTGAACCGGCTGGGAGTTGGACCGGGCCTCGCTCAGAGGGCCCATACCAAGGAAATCGCGCGCAAAGTTCAACAGGGCAGTCTCCGTCTTCGACCCAATGAAGGTAGGTACACCATCTTCGTCACCCTCAAACGCAGTTGAATTCAGTACAATAGATTGCAATAGAACATCCTTCACAGATGGAGCCAATGTGGAGACGAATTCTGAAGAAGAGACATCGCTGGAATCGTCTCCACCGTTGCCATTCTCTGTTCCATTCGACGAGTTCTGCGGCTTCTTTTTGTCCCCAAATCTAGAAGAAGTGCCCAGGGTACCGGCGACGACACTCATTTTATTTTGAGTGAGCGTGCCAGTCTTATCCGAACAGATGGTGGTCGCATTGCCCATGGTCTCGCAAGCTCGCAAAAGACGAACTAGATTGTTGTCCTTCAACATACGCGTGGTGGCAAACGCGAGAGCAAGAGTAACAGCCAAAGGCAATCCCTCCGGCACTGCAACGACGATGATCGTCACAGCAACAATGAAAATCTGGAGAAAAGCTTGTCCCTTGGCATCGGCACCATCGATGTTCTTCAGCTGAACGAGGAACTTGATGAATAGGACCACAAATAGGAGCAGACCTGAAGCAAGACCGAGCTTAGCGATATATTCGGCCAGGACATTCAGTTTCGACTGTAATGGTGTGGTCTGGCCTTCATCTTGTAGCGACATCATGGTCTTTCCATAGCTTGAGTTGACGCCAGTGGACGTGACGAGAAATGTTCCAACACCCTCGGAGACCTTTGCACCTGATATGATAAAGGGGTCGAGCTTGGAAAGGTTCTCGTGGTTTTCAATGGCTCTGTAAACGTCATCTGCGGCGTACTTGCGAAGCACGTCGGATTCTCCTGTTGCAGACGATTCATCACATTTCAGATTGTAGCCGTCGATGAAGATGCCATCCACCGGTACCAGATCGCCCGGCTCCAAGTGTACCACATCACCAACAAGGACATCGTACACGGAGATCTCGACTGTTTTCCCTGACCGTATCACTTTAACATGCCGATCCTCTTTCTTCTTATTCAATTTGACAAACTGTCGCTCTTTCTGCCAATCATTGGCAGCACCGACAATGACCACGATCAAGATTGCCACTATAATGGCCACACCTTCTACCCATTCGACGCCTGGTTCCCCAGGCTTGGCCGTGACAGACTGATAGATTCCAAGCGCAAGTGATATTACCGCAGCGATTGTCAACAGAATCAGAACCTTGTCGTTATATGCAATCCATGCCAGTTCCCAGATCGATTTGGCCTTCTTCTCTGGTAGTCTGTTATCCCCGAAGATGCGCTTCCGATCGGCAAAAGCGTCACCAACCTGGCGACTGGTGCCCCGTTTTGAATCTGCCGAGGGGGTGCGTGACACGGCCTTTGGTCTCTGTTGAACATCTTTCGCCGTTGCATCTTCGAAGCTGACCGTACCATCCAAATGTGTCTCGTCTAGGCTCAAACCGCTGCGCCTGTCGGTCCTGAGTCCCTGCTCAAGGCCAGCGAGACCACCGACAGCATGGAAGGCCGGTAAACTCTTTGGATTCAGCAGTTTATTCAGTTGGCCCGGAGAAAATGCAAACTTGTTATCCTCCACCTCGAAATCACCTTCCGTTCCTGGGTCCGGGTTCAAAGCATCCTCGTCGTTCATAATAGTGCTATTCGTCCTGGAATTGTCGACTGGGGAAGATTGAACGTAAGTGTCACTTCCGAAAGAGCTTCCACTGTGAGTTGTCCCTTGTGATTCGATCGAATTACCGCGAGACCTGCTGCCAGGGACCGCTAGGAAGTTAGAGTGCACATCCGGCGCTTTGAAGGTTGGCGACGAAACGTTATGTGGTGATGTCGGTCTGCTCTCTCTATCCCGGCCTTCAAAAGAGCCCATGGATCGTTGATCAGTAGGCGACACGTCGTTGCTTGGCAGCAGTGTTCCTGTGTCAGTCTCCACGTTGCTTGTTGATATTCGCAAGGCAGGTTGAGATCGAGCCGGGGCAGCTCCCTCTTGCCCTTGCGAGGGTGACTCCGTAGCAGAATTCACCGCAGATGTATCGATGGTGATGGTAGGAGCTCGTTCCCGCCGAAAAGGATTTGTTCGTGGGGGGCCATCACCGTTTTCCTTTGGATCCGACATAGTTATAATGACTAGCCGGTGATATGGTTATATAAGAATAGCAGAGAGGTCTTCGAAGGAAGTTAACGAAGGTCGATGAGCCTCTCTTCCAACCTACTGTGTCATAGCTCAAGTTTATCCCATGGAAAGGAACGCGTGTGAACCTAGACGGCCACAGTAGAGAACCAGTATCAAAACGTCGTTTGGAAGAGGCTTTTCTCCCCTCTTCTTGTTGTAGTGCTGGTAATGGCTATTACCGGATAGAACTGGTGGCAGTTACCTATCGAACAGGGTCAGTCCGTCCACTGAGAACCCTGATCCCAGATCGTCGCAGAAAGAAGATTGTATGCGAACCGTTGAAATGGCGTACATACCAGTCGTGCCTGTCCAGAGTTTCCCCGTCGAATTGACCAGGTTGGATCGCCAGCAAAGACAACACAACGATCGTCTTGTCGACGCACAACCACGACGGTCGGGGATGTGTCCAATGAAGGATCGAAGACTGCCATGAACAGTGTGCACTGAACACCAGAGTTTGGAGTAGGATAACCAGACACTGGGCAGGTTTTTCGTCGGGGCTCAGGAGCAAGATGATCAGTGCACCTAAACAAGAGAGCCCAGACTTTTCTTGCAAGATTAAAGTAATAACGGACGGGAACCTTGACTGCCAACCCGAATTCTCTTACCAGACGGAGCTCTGCCCCGACCTTGCAACAGGAAAGAATGGGCAGATCCATGGCAGACTCCATCCATCTACGCCTCCGGACAGTGTTTCTCCCCTTGTTACACACTAGTTCTCCACTAGACAGTTGCATGCGGGAAGACTATTTGCACCCAAACGCCAACAACAGCCACTCACAGCTGCCATTGCTCCTTGAGCAGCCGTTCCAGATCAAATGTTGCCCTGTCATCATCGGTGTTATTGATCAATTACCAGGACCTCACGGAGTACGGAGTACAGTTATTAGTTAGGTACAGTTAGGTGCAGCTTGCCGTGGTAGAACGTTAACTGAACCAGCCTGATACTGAGATAGACCATCACGACTGACGGTATACCATAGATATAGTAGTAGCCCTCTCTCTTCCCCCATCGAACAACTCTTCCACCACGAAGCCTACCTGACTCCACGGCTAATGTTATCGTCACGCCTCCTGACCGCAAGAGCTTGCCACTGGAAAAGCAGGATCCAGACAGGAAAAAAATCTGCCCAGACGGGAGATGGGGTTGGGGGGGGTTGCTTTAGCGTTTGCACTGCCTCACTCACAGACAAGAGACTCGGCCTTCATTGGACTCGCATTCAGAACGTCAACCAGGAAACCCAATCTCTCTTTTCCACCCAAACAGCATGAGGCATTTTCAGGGCGGCAATGCCAGATGTCATGTTGTGATGGACATGCCATTGGCATAGATAGAGTGGTCATGTTGACAGAGTATCCCAGACAACATCTTGGCACTGAACCACGCGACAAAAGGAGCTTTAGAGCACTCCGTCCTCCGTACTATGGTACTCTTACAGAACGGCCACTTAATGCCTTAGTCTACCCGCGCAGGTACGCCTACACCCGGCCCTTTAGGGGCGGCACATTCTGGGTAACTTGAGCTTAACGAGCTCCACTCAAGATCCGCCGGGCTTGCTACGTCAATTCGGGATGCGGAAAAGGGTCCATCGAGGCCCGTTCTTGGCAAGCCGATCGGTCTAGAGGGCTGCTACGAAGCCCATGGAAGAAAAAGACCTTTGTTAGTCGGCATTCCTCGTCGCTTATGGAACTGCTGCCACTGCTATCTATCAGATAAAAGATAAGCTTGGCTGGCTGTTTCGGCTGTTTCAGGAAATTCCAAACGCGTTGTTCAAGAGAGATGGCTGGTCCTTCGCTGTCCGAGGACGTATCTTTGGAAGATTAGAGAATAACCCCCTCGTTTCTCTTCTCCACACCTATATCACAGTCACCATATTATGGTCTCACCGCTAATAGTTAGAGAAAAATGTCTGCAGGTCAATGAGGTCGTTGAGACAGATTCAATAACATAGGTAAACCGCGGGAATAAGCCCCCTTATGCTGGGGGGCCTATTAAATACCAGGATTGTCATAATACTGTTGCTCATTCGCCTAATACTTCCTCAGTAGTATCCTGGGCGACAACGCTCCGGAATGCCATGCGCCAAAGTGAGGGACGGTTTTTGACATGTTGCCTCCCGTCTGCCCCTATCCTAATAATATTGATTTTATCCCACAAGCTGTCAAGCCAAATCGACATAGCTGATGCTTCTTGTCTGCATTATCGGAGTCTCCCTTGCGCCAATGCATTAGAGATATGTAAGCCCATCAGACCACTAGCGCAGATGCAAGAAATTCATCTTTTGTTATTCTTGCATTTTGGCCTGGTAGATCGACAGTAATTCAGATGTCTAACGGTTTTTGAGATTTGAGTTGTAACTAGTACACTGTATACTTAGAAATCGAGCGTTGTTGCTCGAAATACGCTACTGGGTACGCCTAACTACCCTTTGAAAATGATATGAAAATCGCAAAAGCGCTTAGATAACATCAACGGCTCCTTTTTCTGGACATATTCAACGTGCAATCTGGTTTTATGATGCTGTCTATTCTCCCGCAAATATCACATGTGTTGGTATTACTTCGCGCTTACTCGAGTGATCACGCATACCGTATTCCTTGCCCGTCCGCCCTACAACTGACAATCGCGATCAACGAGCTCCATTGGGTATGACACCCAAACATACGAAAACCCAACCCGAATGTGAGAATGGTTCTCTTTTTTATCCAACAGTTCCATTGGCATCCATTTGTGATTTCGTACAAAAGAGGAAACGAATCCAAGTAATCGCCCCGTCATAGGCTAACTTTGCGGGAGCGGTGCGGAACCGTCATCACGCCCTGAGGTTGTCAACCACGAAAGCTTCCACTCGGACATCATGGAGAAACATGATGAGTGATTTCTCCGGCGCGATAAAATATATCAATACTTATAAATCAGTTTGCAGTAATCATATGGTTCTACCTATATAAATGAGTAAACGTCTACTCGACAAATGTTCTTCTCTACTGTATAGTTCCTCACCAAAGACAGACTATATATATACAAATCCTCACTTGCCAACTCAACATGTCCTCAGTTTTCCATCAAAACAAGGACCAACCTACCAAAATGATCACGAAGATCGATCCAGTGGAAGTTTATGGCTTCACACCTGTCGTCTCCTCAGCTGAAGCGCTCCTCAAATCGTCAGCCCCCTATCCGGCTCCATCCTCACCTCCCGTACCTATATCTGTCTCAGACATCCAGATTCCCAACACACCCATCGCCCAGCGCATTCACGACTATGCGAAATCGCACCTCCCCGAGCCGGTATACAACCACTCTCTACGGGTCTACCTGTATGGAATCGCCATAAAGCGCTACCGTTTCCCAACCTGGGCCTTTACGGACGAGACATACTACCTCAGCTGTCTGCTGCATGACATCGGCACGACAGAGGAGAATATGCGTAGAACACATCTCAGCTTCGAGTTCTACGGTGGTATTCTAGCTCTCGAAGTGCTACAGTCAGCTGGGGCTATCGCGGTTGCGTCGGACGTGGTAGCTCCGCGTGAGCAGGCTGAGAGTGTTACGGAGGCTATTATTCGACATCAAGATCTCTGTCAGCAGGGGAAGATCACGGTGCTGGGCCAATTGTTGCAGCTGGCGACGATATTTGGTAATATATTTCTTTCTCTTTTTGTTCTTTTCCCACCGTCTCATCTCTGGAACCATATATACAGCTCATGTATACTATGTGGCTGTGGCCAAAGCTCACCATGGGAAATGGAATACTGACAAAACACAAAGATAATACAGGTACATACTCTGAATTAGTCCACAGGGCAACAATTGAAGACGTAACAAAACACTACCCACGTCTGAAGTGGAGTGATTGCTTCGCTGCTGTCATTCATCGGGAGAATAGCTTGAAGCCATGGGCACATACGACTACTCTGGGCGAAGAGGAATTTCCTGCAAAAGTGCAGGGGAACAAGCTTATGGCAGAGTATGAGTAGGCATTGCATAAGTCTACGCATGGGTGACAGTTTCAGTCCAATTGATGGGCAATGTGTGTTGAATCTGTTGATGATCCAAATTGTGCATGTATAATGCAATGTCAACTAGTCTAGCCATAGCTGCCAATTAGGCAAATTACACTGCTTGAAATATCGCGATTGCTATTACAAACTTTAAAATTAAGCACTTTGAGATGCCCTTGGATAGGGAAGTATTTGTGATCCCTGATCTGAGGCCTACAGATGTCTGAAATGCAGATTGCCAATCAAGTGGATCGAGTCCTAATTTACACCGATGCCTAAAATGTGCCCCAATAGATCCCATAAACACGATGAGTATTCCGTCCCGATGCAGCTGCGGTAGCGTCCCTTCCCATACCGCGGATGTACGAACCCCGAATACGCCGCCTAGCGACGCGATTCAATTGCAACAACAAAGACAAACCGCATGTCGTCATCAGGGCTGCCGGAAGATCGCAGTAGGATCATCGCCTTCGAACTTGATCTTCCAGATGTCGAACCTCGCTCCATGTGCAAGTTTCCTTTTGTTTTTAGGTATCGGTGCTTTCACGAGCGCCGCACTTGACAAAGCTAACGCATCCACCAGTTCGCGCATGCGGCCCGCAGATAGGAAACTGCTAGTCAACGTAGGGCTGCCTGCTATTTCCGTAGAAAGATGAACGCATTCCACTAGATACTCGGCAGAGAGTGAATGTCCAGCGAAATAAAGAGCGTTGTGGTAGTAAAGGAAAACTTCGGGCAGATAAGTGCTGCGAATGTACTCCAATTGTTCCGCTTCGCGTTCTACCACCGGAGAAAGTCAGCAGGAGCATGAAAATGGAGTGCAAAACCTGTCATTCTACTTACGATCTCGAGCTTGAGTAAGCCATTCAAAACATAAGGGGTTGACTCGCTCCATAAGCTGGACAAGAGAGGCTTGCAGGTTGTCCTTTAGTTCGTGTATCACATTAGGCTCTCCTGAAGACTTGTTCCTATAGAAACAATTAGCAAAAGCCATGGGAATGATTAGAAGAGGAGGCGCACTGTTCGAATTCCTCGTAGGTGATGGCAAAATCCTCCAAGGCGTCAAACGCCAGAATAAGTTGCTCAAATTCGCGCATCATCTCAGATTGTTCATACATGATCACTTGGCGACTACGAGATTGCAGACCATTCGTTGTTTGATTCTTCGAACGACTTGATCTTTTTGACGGGCTTGATTTTACCGGACTAGCAGGTTCTGAAGCTGGTATTTCGACACCATCTTCACCGAGAAGAGCAAAGTCCGCGACGTCAATACCCAATATCTCTCGTGATATGTCGGATAATCTCATGCGCCTGCATAGTTCACGAGCTGCTGCGAGGGACCTAGAAGCTATTTCACATATTAGTGCACGTTGGCAGTGCGCAGGCATATACTGTACGTACCGCAGAATCTCTTATACAACAGCGTGCCGAGTTGGCATATACGCTGCCACTGGTCTTCAAGGTAGCGGTGCCACTCGAGACAACGGATTGTCCGTTCGTCTTCAGGAGACACATACTCTCCGACAAAATTCTTCTTTACCGGAGCCAACTCTTTATAACCGTCACCACCCCGGACACTCGTGGCAAGGCGGATAGTAGATTTCACATCTTTCTGTTGCAGGGCATCGCTGAGGACGAAGTCCCATTGAGTCCGTAGCACAGTTTTCATGTCAATCTTGTGCTTATGCATCAACCGGGCCTGCATTTTTCTTTCTCTAGGATCGACGATATCAATCAGGACTCTAGCAAGCACGGAGTGCGCTAAAGCATCTGGAAGAAGAGAGGCATAGGACGGTATAAGCTCCACCAAATGGGCTTTCTGTAACAAGTCGATGTATCCTATCAAGGTCACAGATGCAGTTTGAGAGAAGTGGGAATCAGTGCGAGCGTAACCAAGTGACTTTGCAATCACGTAGAGATGTGTTGCAATTCGCAAAGAGTCCTGGTCTTTAGCTGCAATAAGAGCAGAATCATCGACGTGCGTAGGCGAGAGGTCAGGCACAAGATCCGACTCTGAGGTCGTAGCGACCTTAGAAACTGCATTTGCAAATGAAACAAAGAAGGAATCGTAGTCCTTGCATAAGATGGCGCTTTGGACGGTGCGGTAAGGGTTTCGAGCTTCGACGCTGATCTGTTCATGATCCTTGACTGTTTCTAAGAACTTGCGAACCTCGTTGTATGCTTCAGGCTCTGGCAGGAAGGCTAGGCTGCTGTTCGTAGGATGGTTCAGTTTCCGTTGGAACTGCTTGCAGAATCCCTGGTAACGAGAAAGCAGAATGTGATTGTAGAAGACATAGAGATAATCGTCCCAGCTCTGACAAACCTTGTATGCAGGCTCAGTCTCACCGGCGAGTAGTGCGTAAACAGCTCGCTCAAAGTCTTCTGTGTTTGGATTCTGAGCAAGCGCTGAACAGGCAGTTCTCCAGGATTCATGAGACCGGCAGTTCATCATTCGGGTCATCCCGTCGTCCTCTTGGCTGGTTTTCGATTGTGTATCGATACTCGAACCACACAAACTGACGGCTCGCCAGCTTTCCAGGCGCTCCTGTGACCATTCTCTTATTTTGCTCCAGCTCTGGCCTTCTCTCAGCATTTTCCAGCAAGTCAACCATGTTGCCCGTTCGAAGAATTGATCCTGTTTTTCCAGGCCATGTTTCTGTCTAGTTATCGCATCCGGATCTAATTGCGTGACCAGGGGCTGACGACTCTCAGAACCCAGGAGAGAGCGAACGAGTCCTGGATCGTCTGGCTCAAGTGGCTGAGGCCATGCGCGCAACCGTTTCTGACCTTTGATCGTTTCCTTGGTATAGAGCCAACCATGCGCCCACAGCCCCTGTCCTCTTTCCGCCTGTGCTTCCAAGTCGGCGATCAGCGAGTCGATATCATCGCTAGATGCCCTGGCAGTTTGCTCAAGCCACTTCATAACGATGACACATTCCGAAGCAAATCGATCGGCTGACAGGAACTGCTCCCATACTTCACGATCCATAGAATACCGATGCAGATTCTGGAAAGCCGTCTCTTGCGCAGTCGTCGAATGCGCACGGGTAGCGGGATCATCGACGCTCAGGAAGTTCAGCAAAAGATCCCAGGTATCCGCTTCCAATTGTAATCGTTTCAGCTCCTCCTCAGTCTTGGGACCACCAATTCCGTCCTGGGAGTCACGACTAGATTTCCAGCCTGATTTTGCGCGCTTCAGAGTGTTCTGTCTTGAAATTTCCTGGATCTGGCCTTCTGCGATGAACTGGTAGCTCTTGACAAGTTGGTATGCGGCCTGGAAAGTGCTAATGTCATTGGGACGATGTTCCTGTTGCTTAAAGCGATCGAGCTTCTCCGCAAATGCCTCAATCTGGCGCGTTACGCGATCAGCTGTACGGCGCAGAGGGTGCAAGGCCTGTTGGACGCCCGCTGAGGTGAAGAGGTCCGGTGTCGACACGCGAACATCTGACAGACTCCGGTTAATTGCAACTTATTAACGGCTTTCATGCAATGGCTTACCTTGTCGACTATTCCTCAATTTAGCCTTTGGATCTTCGTATGTAACGTCTAGCCCGTCTGTTTCTTCCTCGGACCCCTCGTCAGGTTCCTCATCGTCTTCTTCATCTTCGCCCCCTTCGTCTTCGTCTTCGACCATTTCGTCTTCATCGTCGTCTACCTCTTCGTCGCTGGCTTCCTCTTCTTGATCATCTGTTTCCTCCTCGTCGTCGTCATCGTCGATCTCGATCACATCAGGTTCATTCGATGACGCGGGTTGAGGAGCCTGGTGACCTATGAGCAAATAAATCCAAGGGGGCCCTCCAAAAGAGGATAACTTACCTGCGCGAAACTAAAGGCGCCATTACTTCTGGCAGCACCAGCGGCTCTTGTCAGAGGCGCCATCTGTGGCAGAAGGCAGCAGCACTCAGGCTTGCTGTCGCACTCGGGTGGTGTTTTGTAGCTCTGCTATTTCCAGCTTTCTCGGACTCCCAATAATGTTACGGGCGCGCCTCCCGGCCAACATTTCACGCTAGCCCTGATCGGGGCTAGCACGCGGTAATCGTGCACAGTACAAAATCTCTTCACTTCGCCCTTTTCTGATCTTCTTTTTCTTTCTTCAACAAATGTCAAATAGGCAACCATTAGAGTCTCGGAACGGATCGATCAGTGTCCATTCAGGTCAAAGGACCTCTCGCGCGCTCAAGGTTGTCTTAGAACAATCTAGCAGTTCTTCAACTAGCCTAGCCTTTACTATTTATGAGGGCTCAGACTGCAAAAGAACTGTTACATACCAGCGCATTCTCCGTAAAGTAGACAACATTCGAGATTTGCATTGCGCTTCTATACGATATCATATATGTACATGTATATGAACGCCTATCACAAAATGAACACTTCGAAGCATCCCACAAGGACTGGGAGATGTCAACTCTGTAGTCCACGCTGCTTCATCTTAACCTTCAGCAGACTCGGCTTAGGACAGCTCGGTGTTTGCGCATCTTCGCCGCGTTCTTTATAGAATGCGTTACAGCATTCGTACAAGGCGTCTATTTGTGATTGGCATTTCTCCTCTTTATAACTGTTCTTGGTCAAGCAAGCTTGGGCTAGTTAGCCCTTCTATACTTGCACCTAGGGTGTCAGGGAAAATCACCTTGTATAGCACACTAAGCAGCATTAGTCAGGATCATAATTGTAGACAGCACAGGGCAAAGCATGGTTATACATACTGCTCGTGGATGACAAGGAGGATCATACTTCACATCATCCTTGAGTTCTCCCTGTATATCATTAATTTCGATTCAGTATGTGTCCATTCTCGACCTCAACTTTCTTGGGGTTGTATACCATGACGCAATATAACTGGTACCAATTTCGTCTGCTCGAAAGTTTGATATCCCGAAAGCGAACCCAGCGCTGAATCTAAACGAGGAAGTAACCGAGAAGTTTCTCTAGAGTGTAGAATTGGATTGTACCCAGTTAAGTAATCAAAAGAAAGAATTCGTCGTGGTGCCTCTGCAACAGAGCATCTCTTTCAAGCTCAAAGACAAGATTGGCGGTCCCTGTATCGGACCTGCGCCGCAAAAACAGATTCTCCGGGATTCTCTCCGCGGACGGTGGGGTGGCAGTTGCACCCATCACTTCACGACTATATCAGCTCTTTCGCGCTTCTTTACTTTCACCTCAGATCCTCAATAGACGGTCGTCACACCCGGTTGTTCCTCTACAACTTTTGCCGTAAGCTCTCTCCATTTCAGCAGCAGAACCTGTACATTTGTGAGCGATATGTTTCTGCTTCAGGACTAACTATCCCTCACTACAGGCGCGCACCAGGGTCTATTTTGCCACACTAGATTCAAGCGACACTCGATTTTACTCTAGAATCTCTCACTGTGAGATAATACCATCATGGCCGAGAACGCTGGTGATGCTCCTGCTCCCGTCGAGCACCTCAATATCAAGGTCACAGACAACAACAATGAAGTCTTCTTCAAGATCAAGCGCTCCACGCAACTGAAGAAGCTCATGGATGCTTTCTGTGAGCGTCAAGGAAAGCAGCCCTCTACGGTCCGTTTCCTCTTTGACGGCACTCGAGTGCGACCAGAGGATACACCCGATACGGTAAGCTATCAGACCTCTCCCTCTTGTATCCATCTTTCTGCGCAGTCCAGGCGGCTGCCAAGAGAGTGTTGGGCTACATTCGGCAAAATCCATGGAATAATGCGGTACTAACACTTTCTTTCAGCTTGAAATGGCCGACGGAGACACGCTCGAAGTCCACCAGGAGCAGATCGGCGGATGATGGCGCACCGCTTCCACGAATCTCACGTTACATACACGAAAAAGGAACGAAATGTCTGTCACGAAGAGATTAGGTCTTATTTGGACGGGTTCTTCTGCTGTGCTACTTTTCCATGAAAATTAACGGGCGTGCGGCGTGATTTAGGCTCGCGCTTGGGGAGGGGTATCTGGTTGAAGGCAAGCGAAAAAAAAAGACTTACATTTTTTTCGATTATGCGTATCTACGCGGCGTGCGTTTGTCTCCTGTCTCGCTATTTTGAGCGTCTACACTTTTTCTTAAGTTGTCGAAGGTGCCGTGTTAAGTCCACTGGCTCTTCGTATGTGAATTCTACCGTGGCGGGAGGTTGAATGTGCTTGCTACCTCTTCATCTTTAATAGATTGTGCAGCAAGACCAATTTCTCGGAACTCCCTCATTTCAGTCTTGTTTCATATTCTCTTGCTTCCAAATCCATATTTCTATGCGACTCCTTAGAGTAGTATGCTTAGAAAGGAGACAAGGATAGGGGCATTACGTCATGATCTGACATGCTCCCCCGAGAGACAGTCTATGTCCATCAAGGATGTCTTCAAGAGTAAGATCTCTAGATAAAAGCGGATAAGAGAGCCGATCAGAATGCCCGAGATAGATGTATTAATCTGAATAGGATATGGATATTATTATATACAGGACACTATATGGAGTATATGGCAGCATGGGCAGAGGTCGAAGCCCTAACTTCACTAAAGGAGTGAAACCGTACTAGAGAACAGAAGCAGATACGCCCATCTATATGTACAAGAGAATGAAGGGATTGGAGCGTTGGCTTGTGAACACATTAGGCATCCCAGACTGCAGTCTTAGCTCGTTCTTCCTCTTCCTTGGCTCTGGCTGCTTCTTCCTTTTCGCGGTTTCGTCTCTTGAGCTCTTGCTCCCTGATGGCTCGATCATATGCTCGCTGCTCCTCTGTTCTTTTTGGTGCTCGAATGCCTAGTCCTCCGGCGATGAGTCTAGCAGCCACGGCGGTCTGTTTCGCCGGCCTCACGCGAGGAGGTCCAGGAGATCGACTGCCGGACACACTGGACGGGACAGGATCTGCGTATGGAGGAGGTTCACTTGTAGCTGTCCAGGGAGCTCCGGTCTGTGGTGAGATAGGTGTAGGCGGAGGAGCTAGCGGACCTTCAGCTGAAGGCGTGAGCGGCGTCGAGGTCTCTGCCTCTTCTTTCTCGGTCTCAGAACCAGACGAAGCGAGCTCGTCTTCCCATGAATCTGCAATTGGGACGGCGTCCTTCTTTGGCTTCGTGGGGCCTTTCTTGGTTATAGGTCGTGGTACATCGTTCGCCGGCTTCTTGTTTGTGATGCTGAGATCCTGGAGACAGGATTCCAACTGGGATTCCAGTTCCTCGGTTGCTGTATCAGATCACGAGCCTGGTTAGCTTACGTTTCTCGCAACGCTTCCTCAATATATAGGTACATGGCCATTGACCCAAGCTAACTCACCCTTTGGTGTATCGGGCGTTCGGTCAGCCATAATGGACATGGATTATGTCGATGCGAGATTGTTCTTCAGTGGTACTCGAAGAAGTATGTTTGCATGCGACCAGGCAATACTAGAAGTAATGCGAGTATAACGTCAGGCATGGGGCCTTGGAGCACTTTAGATCGGGCCCCCGCCTTGCAGGGATTCTCGACGCTGTCACAGGGGGGCGTTCTGATTGGTTTGCGCGTCAAAAAATCGTAGATCAACCTCGGCGGGAATAACCGGGCATCCAGGCAAAGACAAGGCAGGTTGCAACGGGGTCAGCGCTGTTGCTTTTGTTCCGTCACTGATGATGCTGATGGGTCGGTTCTAGCGGAGAAGAGCGACGGTCTGGGTGTTGCGCAGTTCGAGAATAGAGTCGAAAGAAGCTTACGCCGGGAAACAGAGCAGAGCACCAAAGCTTTCTTCTTGTACTTCAAGTTCCATGGGTCTGCTTGTCCGCGTCCTCCCGGGTCACTGGGCTTGCCATCCCTACTCCGTACGCGACTCTCGTCTAATTACCCCATATTTCTCCCTGCTAGAGACCCGGTCGACCGGTGAAGATGGCGTTGTTGAGCTGTTTCAGACCGACGGGTCTGTCCAGTTCGCGGCCAACGGACAACCTTCCGGGCAGTGGTTCAGTCTGCGCCACGTGACCACTGATCGACCAGATCACTCAACGAAGCAGCAGATCGCACGAGATTCGGGGCAGAGGCAGTCGTCATTTAGGAGTTTTCCTTGGTTTCCTGAATATGGCATGGTCTTACAATTGGAACCGTGCGTTATGGAAGAATCGTGGGAGAATCGGATCCATTCCATACTCCAGTACTGTATACCAAACTAATCCATGATCCCGATTACTGACTGTATCTGCTGCCAGTGTGTTACCATCCAAAAGTATGAGCCTAGCAATCTCCTTGTTCTCTAGAATGGGTGATTTCTATTTTTGAAAACGGGTGTTTCCGTGGCTGCAATATGGTATTCTGACTGTACCTAATTTTCAGGTGGTCTAGAACTCACTGCATCGCCTATTTTATGGAGTCGCCTGTATCCGTCAATCTCCACGACATTACTCCGTACATCTTCTTATTCGGTTGATCTCGTCGTTTCCCACTCATTGTGCCACTTCTGTCGTCCCATGCATTTGATGACCTTGTGGAGCAAAATGTGCCCAATTGGGTTCGACGTTCAACCCGCCCTGCTGGTCTCTGACGTTCGAGATCGAGATTAAACCGTCGTGTGTCTGCAGGGGGGTATATTAATAGAGAATATACTCAGACTCGAGAGAGTTTCAACGTGGCTCCCATAATTACTATATTTCATATCCAATTGAAACGGATTTAAGATCATTGGGACACGCGTTCATATATCGGGGGTTATATTTATAGAAACATGAACCGAAGATTCTCGCATTGTGCCTCACTGTTATCTAGCATTTAAAGACAGCTCTGGAGCTTCGTAACACAATGATATTCTGGGCTGTTCTTATATTCCCTATCCTGTTCATAACTTATAGACATTGCTGACAAAGATTACACAAAAGTACATAACTAGTCATTATCTGATCTGATAGTGCCTTTCTACTTTGCGGCAAAAACTCAGCATAGCAAATTCCATTTCCATGCTGGGACAGGAGTAGGATAAGTACCTTGTCGCTTTACTCCGTTACGTGATAGAGATAGCCAGTACTATTGCAGTAAAGAAAAGGCGAGGCCCTTCATATGATGGGCGAGCCGACCTTAGTGGGAAAGGATCTCAAAACGACGGAGACGCAAGAGTATTAAGACTTACTAGGCTCATAGATTTCGAACCTCCTGTTTTCCTTGATAACACAGTGAAGTGATATGAGAAGGCTCAAACGAACGATATGACTCTGTGGTGGGAATATATGAAGCAGGGAGATTCGCTTAGTCCCATTGCAAACTTTTCCAGGAAACTGACATAAACCATCTGGGAGAATCTTTGGAGAGCGATCTATCCATGCAGTCAATTCACTTCTTTCCACAAGTTTAGAAGCACAGCATTATTTGAACAGACAGAGATCATAGATGAGGGTTCCCACATTATTAATGCCAATGGTGAGATGCCATGCATTCTTAAGGCTGTAAATCCGGCTCTAAGGTACCCTTATAGTACAGAAGTTGTTTGCAATGAGCTTGAAATCCGTGATACTTTTGAAGAGAACTAATGTTAACACTGTTTAATTGGAGTGTTGCAATAATCCCTAATCATTATATGACACCAAATGTAACAGAGTGATTTAGTTATATTCAGCATTCTACTAGTTTTTTACCCTGGTAGTCCTCTACGGAAATTATTTGATGAAGATAGGATGAAGGGATATTCATAGGGATATTGGACTACACAGTAAGCCACTTGCATGAGGCGGGGAATACTTGCATCTATTCTGCTTCTCGCAAGCTAAGATGGTCTTAATCCTAAAGCCAGCATGTTGCGGCGTAGTTTGATGTTGAAGTATCTTGTTTAACCCATTTGTATGGCCTTCTTGTAACTTTTTATCCTAAGTGACTCCTCTAATAAGCTTTGCAAGACCGCAATAGCTTGTCATATACTCAACAGCTATGCTAGTTAGAAATAATCTATATAAGCTTGCCAAAAGGAACTTAAGTAGATTAGTAAGAGACAATATAAATCTGTGCGCCTTCCTAAGAAACATTAAGGAGCAAAAACAACACATTTCCCAATACCATAGTGCTCCGCGCCTATATCTAGCGCTTCCCTCCAATTATCCAATGGAAAAGCCTTAGTTTCCATGAAATCCTTCCCTAGAGGAAGAAGTCCCCGCTCCAGCATTTTTACAAAATGCAGTATAGTATCGCGCTCATACATCATTTTTCCTTTTAGTAGATATTTTGTCAGTATTTGGTTCACTTATTTATGCGGCATTTTTTTACCTTTCAGTGTGATACCGTTGATCATAATCTCTGGCACCCCAATGTTCTCAGTATATCCCATCAAGCTGACTCTTCCACCATAACGTAAAGCCTTGATTGCGCTCCTAGTATGTGTTGACATAAATGCAGCTGAGGGCGTTATATCCAGCACAGCATCGATAGTTCCAAATGTCTTCAGTGAAGCTGTATCTGTCTCCGGATCGTTCGTTATTTTGACCGTTTCAATATTCGCACCAGGTGATCGTTTGACGATATCGGTTCTTAATCTTGCCAGCTTCTCTTCATCTCGACCCATTGCAATTACTCTTGCGCCCATTGCAATCGCCATTTGTACACCCAAGCTGCCGTAAAATCCTGTTGCGGGGCATACTATGATTGTCTCGCCAGGCTCGAGTTTGATATCCCTCAAACCGCCATACGGCACAAGCAGGTATGCCATGAACGCTAAGTCCTGAACCGAGTATTTTAAGACATCACATAATCTTGCTTCACTAAGCGGAATGCAATTCTCCAGTGGCATCTTGACGAACTCTGCGAAAGTCCCATTACGCCACACATCTCGCATTAACTTTTGACTGCCACTACTAGGGCCTTCATAAATTGCCGTCAAGAAAAAGGAATCCGGATCATCGCGTGCCCGGATAACACAATCAATGTACACCAGTTGTCCTGGAGTCAACGATGTCGCGTCGGGTCCGAGTGCGACAACATGGCCAATAGCACTGAAACCTCCCACTAGAGGGGTGGGAAAAGGGTTAGAGCGTTTGCCATTATAAACTTCACGGTGGTAGGGGAGGACAGCAGCAGCAGCAACCCGTACAACAGCACTGCCATGGTCTGGCTGCGGGGTTGCAACAAGCTGGACATGAAGACCGGAATCACGGTCCTTAAGCGCAAGAGCACGGTGCTTGGAAGGTAAGGCAGGCTCCATAATAGATGAGGAATGGTAAAGGATGAGAGATCTTGGAGGATATTCAAAACGAGCGTGAGCGACGACGGTTACACAGCTATACTAGTTAGTTAGTTAGTTAGTCATACCCATGTGCTGACAAATTGTCAGGCAAATCTTTATTAACGTATTTCCCTATCGACCCGATCACCCGCTCGACCCGATCAGAGCTGTATTGCATACAAAATACCTATTCTCTATGCCTAAATATCTCAACAACCACATGGCTAATGTATATAAGATTTGAGATATAGCTTTCTATAATAGTATATTTATATATAGTAAAGTCGCGAATTCTAAAAATTATTAATTACTTAGGTAATATAAATTACCATTATAATTTTAATATATATATTACCTTTGAAATATCTCCGGAAGACTTATATCTAAATAAATAAAATTAAGCATACACATTCTAAATAGTATATATTTTATATATATTCTTTCTTATAATCTCTAGATAGTTGGTTGTTGAGATATTCAGATCTAAAAAGAGACTCTTTTGTATGCGATACGGCGCTGACCGGGTCGATCGGGTGGCCGGGTCGATAGGGAAATACGTTATTAATTGATGTGGAGTCCGGCCCAAGTTGTGCCCAATTTGTTATCTTCAAGTTCTCTAGCCGTTACGCTACTCAGAAATAATCTTTAAGTGATGTTCTATTCTATTTTAATGGAGTATAACCAAATGTTAATTATGTTAAGATATCCCACCGTTTTAACAGAGCTCAAGTTCAAATTCTTCGAGAACCCCACTAAGTGGTTAGGTTAGAGACAGCTGATTATCTCCTTTTCGTAGTTATAGATTTCTTATACTTCATTTTGTGGTTAGCGTCATGCGACGCGAAACTGGTTAAGAAGTAATCTGCTTGCGATTACGTAGGAGTCAAGTAACCTCCCCCTTTTTTTTTGTAAAGAAATCTATGACTATGTAACTCCAGGCCGAAGCCTTAGTTAACGTATTTGTAAAAAAGGCCTCTAATATAAGACGAGCAAAAATGTTCTACCGCACAAGCTAGGCCTCGTACTGAGTTATTCTAGCAACTACTTTTGACGACTTATACTCCAATCATTAGTACATCTTTCTAGTAAATACTAGTATATTAGTAATAGCTCTTCCAAAATTAGTTAGTGCTAAGAATATAGCTAGCTAGTTTATTAGTAGGCAGGAACCTAGAATCCTATATTAAGAAAAAAAATTGTTTAAACTGTTCTGTTTTTATATATAATCTACTATATATAGTCCAATTCTATATAGTCTCGCGTGCCTTTTGAGCTGTGCTCAATGCCTCTTTCCTACAGCTTTCGCCGCACTGCCGTAGGACCGCTAGTACAACTCCCAAGCTCCGAAACATGATAGATATTGGGGTTAGCGTCTTGGCGCTTTCTCGGAGACCGATGGGAATTCCCCCACTCCGAGTGATCGGACTGTTCGGAGTAGGGTTTAACGAAGTAATTAGATACGGAGTAGATACGGAGTACAGAGACTGGTTAGTTCCCAATTCCTTACGTCACCAAGGATTAGGAACTAAGGACTTGGAATGCTGGTTCAAACCTACTTGGAGGGAATGATACGACACATAATAACTCAAAGCGTGCGAATAGCAAATTTGGTTTGGCATTGCAACAAGTTACCTATGTCTAAATTAAATCATTGTGTCTAATGTTGCTCTTGTGTGCTTAGTGGGGCTATGCGGTTGAGAAGTAATTATTCGCTTGCTTGATTGACTTAATTATATACAAATAATCAAGTAATCTAAGCGCTGCACGAAACTCATCCATCGCATTGCCATCTTTTTTCTAGCAAAGTTCCAATGCCTCTGACAAAAGAAAGGGACATCTACATGACCTGCTATTTGTTTTAGATCATTCTGGTCCACCAGAAAACGGATGTTACAGAAAGAGCATACTTCTCATCCAGACCACAGTTATATAGCATTAGGGTTTGGTGGTAAATCGAACGTAGAGACCGCTCTGCTTGACAAACCAGATATTCTCCGTTTCCCATTCTTGGTCTTGGTAAGCGAGGCTGATCTAAAATATGTTTAGCCTCTCGGGGAGAACGATATATATTGAAATGTTCTCAACATAAGAGAGAATTGTAATTTGTGGATGCCTAAGGACTCACCTCAAACGTCCGTAGAATTGCTGGTACCAATTTATACATTTCCAGATAACTGATATTCTTTCCAGCACATGTCCTTGCTCCCGCACCAAAGCTGAACAGAAAAGAATTCATGTCTGATTTTGTCTTTTCGGAGCCTTCTAGCCAACGTTCTGGACGGAAAACGTCGACATCAGGCCCGAAGATCTTCTGGCTGCGATGGACAGTCCATGCACTGCACCCCACAATGGTTCCGGCGGGTATGAAATGTCCACAGAGTTGAACTCCCCCCGACGGCACAATTCGTTCCAATGGGAGTCCGGCAGCCGGATGGATCCTTAGACCCTCCTTGATGACAGCATTGAGATATGGCAGCTTTTGAGATTCTTCCCAACCGACGAGTCTCTCATCGCCAAAAAGCCCCCTGCTTTCAGCCTCCTCTAGTTCTGTCCGCAACTTCTGAAGCTTCTCAGGGTGTTTCAGTAGATTGTAGAAAATTGAACGTAGAGATATGGCTGTCGTATCCGACCCAGCAAACATGTTGGCGACGGTCAAGGAGAGCACTCGCTGGGGGTTCATGAACTCGGGGTCCTTCTTGGAGGCCTCCATGAACCGAGAGAGGAAATCTCGCTGCCCTCGCCCCGACTCTCCTTGTATCTCATCAGATCGGTTCGGTTTAGTCACTCGACTTTTCATGCGCTGCTGAGCAAATCTAACGACCGGCGAGCTTGCGTTCGTGATTCCGAGGCGACTAAGCCATAGTCGTATAGGATTCTTTAACAGCAGCCTATCTAGGAATGGCATCTGACCAACCTATATTGTTGCTTTGTCAGCCATGCAAATGGCCCAATGAGAGATCCATCCTACTTACGACCGCAAAATATTTGAGTGTAGTTTCGGAATCTCCAATAATGTGATCGACGTCTATGCCGTTGTCGACAAAACCTAGTCGCTTCGAGTAAGTGAGCTCTCCAATTACATCGAAAGCATAGTATTGCAACCAAATAGCGAAGTCACAGATGCCATCATCTCCCGGTTTATTTGCATAACGTTCGGATAGTTGTTTCAAGAACTCTTTGGAAGTTGAATCGACAAGTGGCTCAAACTGAACTAAGGTACTCATCGCGTATGCATTAGATACCGCTCGCCGAAGCCTCGCATGATACTTCTCGTCCACGGTGTTGAACATCCCTTGCAGGAAGTGCCCTTCCTTCGTGATAGTCTGTTGCACAGGATAAAAGCCGGACTATAGGGAATTATTATATATCTCAGACTGACTTCCTATATTGACCTTACCTTAATGTAGCCTGAGTTAAGTGCATATATGATTTTAATGGCTGCCGGATCTGAGATCGATACCGTATTTGGCCCCAGTCGAACGGCAGGTCCATATTTCTCGTGCAGTTTGATGTGAGCAAGATGGGCCTTGCCTTTCCATACTAGAATGAGACGCCATACGTCTGAGAACCCTGCCAGGAATGGACCAGGAATATTGGAGATTCCTTGGCCGTATTTGTTGCGTACGCAGGATGCCACGAGAAAAATGAATACAAATGGAAGGAACCATGTTGATAAATATTCAAGAAGCATAGTGATAGTTTTCTATGGTATTGGCTGGCTGGCTGGTAGTTAGAGGACAAAATGAATAACGAATGCTAATGAAGTATTGTTATGCTGAATTGACTGCACGCTAATATAAGAAACCTTACTCTGCCCACTGATCTTATCACTCCCAGGCCCGACGCACAATGACAGTGGCCGCGCCATAACTCCGTTTGCAGAAGTGCGCGGATATCGCAGCGGGTGTCATTCGTGGATCCTCAAAAGCTAGGCAACGAGCCACATCTCCGACGGACTTCGGAGTTCGCAGTGGGTGGTGTACCCTTTTTTTTGCCCCCGGTTGGAGAAATCGCAAAGAAAGCACCTTGCAGAAGTGTCTCCTCAACATCTCCCTTCGAATCTTTTGGATATATTCAACCCATGTTACATTGGTAGTCATTGTATCATTATCATTCATCACGAGTTCTACTCCCCATTCGTAACGACTAGTAAGGCTTTCATGTCATGTAGATGGCTACAGAACGAAGCAAAAACTAAACTGAGGACCAATCTATTCTCCTCTCCAAATTCCATTCTCTACCTGCATATTTATCTTTTTCTTGAGTCGTAAGACAAAGAGTAGAGACTCTTACTGTCTTCCCCCGGCTAGAGGAAGGATACCAGCATTCTCTAGAGATTTGATAGTGCGGAAATAGTTTTCATGAGTGTCTTCATGATGGGTCCAGCCAAAGCTTCGTGCTTTGGTCATAGATGAGACGGTTTGCCATGACCTGCCAAATGCCCACATTTCGTAGTCCCAGGTCGTCCAATCCCATGCCTCCTGTTTACCTCCACACTTTGACACTATCCTTTCCCAAATAGCTTTCTTGTCCTTTGCCCACTCTACAACATTGAACTCTGTAGTCAGAGTCTTATACTGCCCAGCAGCGTTGACCCACTCCGGTTCAGGGCACTAAAGAGATTAGTCAGTCGCAATACTTTCCGACATGCTTTGTGCCGCTTACTTCTGCTCCGAAATAAGCGGCCAACTCTGGCCAGAGGCTTTTCCAGGTAAATAAATCCCCGTTCACATAGTTAAAAGCTTCATCTTTTGTTTGATCCAGTGTTGCCGCCCAGACTGACATTTTGGCAAGACCTGTTGACGAGGATTTGTCGTCGAGCGTGTTCCACATGTATTCATTCCCGAAAAATCGCGCAGGTTCATTGAGTTCGCGACAAATCAGGAAGTATATGGCAAGCGTGAGCACTTCCGACATTCCCGATCCTAGACAAAGCATTAAACCATGAACCATAGATGATGCCTATATAACCGACCATGCGGAGTGAATCCAATGATGCCGTTTGGCCTGATAACATTCCAGTTCCAGGTCTTCCTTTTGTCTTGCAAAGCAAACATATAATCCTCCTGCAGGAAATAAAAGTTGAATTCATCCTCATATCGAGGTTTGTCTTCAACTGATGGTGTTGGCACGGGTCCAAGGTGCACGCCATAGTGCTAAAGAGCTCGTCAGTCATAACGCACAATCAGGTCAACAATGTGTGCAAGACATACTTTACCCCCCGTCTGGAGAACAACTCTTTCGAGATTAGGACAGATGCTGTCAACAGTATCGAGAAAGTTCTTGAATAAGGGCACATTTCTGTCACGCAACAGCTTGAAGTCTACTTCATGGACGTAAGATGTAAAAAATACATGTGTCACATCCTTGCATATCATTCCAAGCTGTTCCACCAAAGTTCCAACTGCGTTAAGGAAGTCAACTGCCACAAATGTGACACGAGGATCGGTCCAATATGTTGTCAGCGGACTCCGCGATGTGGCAATGATTAGTCGCCTTGATCTGGTTAGTATATAGAGGTATGTGTTGTGTGATTTTCGGTTCAAACCATTCTGACTCGGGCAGTTTGCACAAATGCTCGATAATCGCACGGCCACTGATGCCATTAGCTCCAGTTACAAAGGCGACTTTTCCTTGAGGTACAGGCATGGTGAAATTCAAGATGGACTTTGGGATTCTTTCTGGATGTGAAAAGGCTCGATAAGTAGTGTATGCAGACGAAGTAGAATACTGTCTACTTAAAGCATTAAGCACCAACCCCTATAAACCATTTCGTTCCGCGAATGAATATTTTTGTGCGACACTACGGAGTCCGAAATGTTATTTCAAACCTGCCCCTCCCCATCTGGCGGGAGCTCGTGCTTGACCGCTGGGGTTATCCCGGATTACTCTGGGGAGCACCGTGGGATTGTAACTTCGCTACACGCTCAGGTGGCACCGATTGGGTAAAGATATGTATACGATGGAGTGCTTAGCTGGTTCTCTCGGGCCTGTCCAGGTGCTCCGGCGTTCCTCACGGACGATCCCATTTACCCTGAATCTGGGGGATTCTAAATTACCCCAACAATGGCTGGTCAAAGTTAAATAGACTGGTTTGCGGGGTAGTTGAAGGCTCGTTGGTTAATAGTTAGGTACGGTAGACTGACAGCGAGGAATCGCGCCGCAGAAACTTGATCACTTATGGAACAGATATACAATAAGCTAACATGTACTTGTGTATCCGTCTGTACTATATGAATTAGACAGAGCTGAACACTTCTTGCTTTTTCCAATATCTAATTAGACCCCGTAATGTGTGTACCGGGAAGCCAGGGACCCTGCCTTTATATAGACACCGATGTTACCATATCAGAGAATTCTATGCAGCTTCGTTCTTGGCTTTCCAGCCCAAAGCTACAGAGCTTGAGGTCCATATCGGACCGTTTTGGGTTTCTCAGTTAACCATCGTGGATAGATTCCAGCACGAGCAGTCCATAATAATTATATTTGGGTTACTAGCCGGCGTAAGTACAGCAAGATTCTCTCATGGTATTATTATAAAGACAAGGAGTTATGTCAATTAGTCAACTAGATGTATGATTGGAATACTAACTCACCAACTTCAGAGACAAACAGTCGTATGTAATGAACCAGAAGACTAGTAAACTAAGCTTATTGGGCATTTGAGAGAGCTCCTATACTATACAGAAACCAGGGAAGCTGGCTCGCGCGTAGGGGAATCCGTATCAAGCAATTCTGCCGAACCTGAGGCTTTCTCTAAGCTTAGATAAGTCCGTGAGGATCTCTGAGCCTCCTACATATCAAGGAAGTAGAACCTATAGTAGTATGGTTGGAAGCTATTCCTAGATTTGTATTATCACAGAGCAACGTACGGCGGATATCGCCATCCGGAAAGATATTTAGAGTTGTCAGTAGCGCGCGATCAGAGAATCTTGGGCGTCATAGGGTTATTAGGACAATTACTCAATAGTCGATAAACGTACGGTGAAAGTGATTATCTTCAGTAGGTAAATATCATGGAATATGGCTGCGCGGCCGCGCAAGCGTCAATGGCAGACCGGTAGCAGTTTCGAAGTAGGATCTCGTGTCTGTTACCCTTAAAACAACACTGATATCAAATTCCAGCAGACTGCCGTGGACGAGATTCTTTTACCACTCCGTGTAGCATCCGCGAGAGTAATTACATTGTGCTATCTACTGTACACTATATCAAACTGTTCCGTAGTTCAAAGACAAGCTTTTTTCAGAACGGAGATCCTGGTGTCAAGCTAATGTCGTCCAGCACTTGGGAGAATAGGACTGTAGGATTACTAGTGTTGCTCCTCTAAACCTAGATGTAAGTCACATTTTAGACGAAATAATACGTGTGAATTCATAGAAATATTTAGATATAAGTCTATTAGAAAGCGCAAGCTATAGGGTACGTAGGGATATATTACGCACTACCCCGTCCACTGAGGGCTAGCAAGTTTATGGTCACCACACAAAATTCCCGCTACTGGACTGTGTAAGTGACTACTTCAGGTCACCGCCGGCATGTAGAATGCAGCAGAGGCTGGATCCAAAGCGAGAACCGCGCTTCTTGCGTATGCGACACACAAGTCCCTTTAGGTAGCATGTATGTGGGTATCAAGCTTACGGTGGGGGTTACGGATATTACTCAACGGAAGACAACTACCGAAACTACCGATTCCCGTACCGGAGCAATCGCACACCGTGGTGATCGTTCCGAGCTGTCTAGATGTCTTTAGCCCAGCGGAAACTAATTATATGTTGGATCTCACAGAAACACACTCGAAAGGTTATTGGCTTGTCTGGTTGGCTTTCTGTTGTCAGGTGCTGTTTTATTTTCTAAACAGAAACCCAATCGAGGCTAGCCATCAGATAACTTACCGGTTGATTCTCGGACTACGCTATCTGGGAACTGATCTCGCTGCACTAAGGAGCAATTAATTATAATGACAGATGACAATGTTGCGGACACGTCAAATTGGCGCAAATGCGAGTTCTGCGAACGACGCTTCTTGAAGATAGAACACCTCAGGCGCCACGAACGATCACGTAAGTTACGCGGACAGGTATACTAGTATCTGAAACTAATCTCTCAGAAACAGACACTGGAGAAAGACCATTTAAATGTCCCAAATGTGAACGGCGATATGGTCGGAGGTAACAGTCCAACATAGATAGTCTTAAAGACGGGGTTCTGATATGTGTGGTGTAGCGATGTCCTTGCCAGGCATTTACAGAATCACCCAAAAAGGACGTACAGAAGCAAAACTGCACGCCAGTCTTCGAATAAAGGCATAGTTTCTACAGTCTCTAGATCGGGGTGTCTGCCTGAAACTTCAGAGTCTGCGCCCGAAATTCAATCGTGCTACACACAGCCACCAATACTTCAGGAACTACCACTGAACCAAGCTGTTCAAATACTAACGAATGAAAGAATGATAGCTGATGTTCAAGGACCTGATAACAATCAAAACGAAGATTCCAACAGCAGCACACCCAATTCAGCTATGAGGAAAACCTCGAATGACGGTCGTACAGCAACCCCTATCTATGAATTAGGACGACAGAGCTCTGATTTTATCATGGAAGAAGAACAGCTTCTTCCATTACTTGAGGCTTCAGTGCAGATGAATGATATGTGCTCTCATCTTGACCAGCACTTCTCCGGTCTAGTCCCTTCCGAGTTCTTTCAATCGGAGCCCACTCCCTCTGAATGGCCGCTGTGCTTTCATGATCCTAGTGATTACTGTTCTGGTGCTGTTGGTTCCTTTTCGGAAAGACAGCATCGAAACAATCACAGATCCGCAATAATGGACCATTCTGCAGAGCTTTTCAGCCCAGGGGCAATTATCGGTGTTGACTCCGATAATACCGTTATAGGTAACGATAAACATACAGACGGTCATCGCGAACTTGTCGAAGAGCCATTGAAGTATATCGAACGGATGTGGCCCGATCATGGACATCGCAGCGTATCAATGCTCGTTTACAACATTTGCGATGATATTGTCAAGCACAGAGGCTCTAACATATATTCGGACACATCGCTAGCTGCGCAGAATCACACCAGAATTGGCTCAGGGATCCGTACAAAATTCGGGATCACAAAATGCTGTCGCGACCGGCTGGTTGCTTTTTATAATCTCACACAGGCTCAAGCGAGATTATCAGACCCGACGACGTCTCTCTCCGATCAGTGGCACTGTAACGTTCGAAACCCAAAACCAGGAGAACTAGGAAACGTTCATTTGCCGCCCGTAGAAGTCCTAGATCTTTGTCTGGATTTCTATTTCCGGCATGCTTACCCTTCTTTACCTTTCATGCATAAGATGACTTTCAATGCATCCGAAACGCCGAGTTCGTTGCTTCTGCCGATGTTATTGATTGGTTATTCGATCATGGACCCTCATGGATCTAATGCCATTGTTCTTTCCTGTCGTATTGTAAGAATGCTGTCATCATTTTTCAGGGATTCTGTACTGACGAAAAATATGTCTTCAGCCTCTTGCGGAATCTTGTCGTCTTGATCTGGCGTCGAAGGCTCGCGGAGAATGCTCCTCTATAGAATTTCTTCAGTCACTAGCAGCTTCCATTCTTGTTCTTTATCTTAATCTCTCCAAGGCGGTAAGTCTTTTCGTCGAAAGTCAGCTTGACACGAGGTTTATAAGCGCGTCACAGGAAAGAGAATCGACAATCCTCATGCTGTGTGCGCAAACGTTACATGTAAAGATGAAGTGCCCTAAACTGTTTGCATGTTGCTCACAATTGGACAGATTGCGGAGAAGCATGGCCTATATGAATGGCAATACGATGACAGCAATACGTATGTGCTTGGTGATAAGCTTGACAAGGAAGCAAGGTGGAGATTCCAAATGAATATCGAGTCGGTAAAGCGGTTAGAAGCCATAGGTATCATTGCAAATCTATGTCTAAATGCTGAACATCTCTAGCTTGATCCTCTGCCTTGTACGAGTGGATGCGGCTTATGTTAGGTCATTAGGGACGGGTGGAACCATCGACCTTAATCGTGACGATATTATTCTTCCGTCCAGCAGTGACCTTTTCGATTTGCCTAGCTCTGCAATGGTCTACATGAAAGAGAGTCCAATACTGAAAACTCCTTATATTCTCCCGCTACGTATTGACTTCTCTTCTCTCGAGTCCCCGCTTATGAACGACTTTACTCTGAAGGTTATTATTGACACACTCTATATCGCTGTTGGAAAAGCAAACGTGAGGATCCTACACACAGCGAGTGATGCAGTCCTCGAAAAACACCATTTTGTACCGGCAAGGCTGTTTAGCCAATCTTTCAATGCCAAACATATATGCCTAGGACTCGCCGCGATATCGCAGAGCAAGAGGCATGTACTTCAATCCCCATGGGATCCTGTCATTGCTCTAGCATGGAATCATTTATGTCTTGTTCTCACGGCAAACACTGGGCAGTTAGAGCTTGCGGTCGGCCGAGGAGGGCCTGAACTAATGCCTAAGGCTCAGTCGGCAGTGCGCACATGGTCCACTACATCAGCTGCCCGACGAGCAGTGCTTCACGCGGCGCAGATATTCAGTATCCTTTCACGCTGGCAGAATTTGAAACTGAATCCTGTCGAAGCAGAACTTCTGCGCGTTGACTATATGCTCTTCATCTCCGCCCTTGTGTTGAGCTTGTATTTCAGCCCCAATATAACGTCAATGTTGCACCACACTGCTATTTCTGCACGATGTCTGAATGAGTTTGAAGTTCTACAGGAAATAGATTGGGCTGAAGTCAAATACGATGGCCTCGTGGAGTCAGATACTTCAAATTTGGATCTAAGAGGCGGTGGTGATGCGTCCCTGAAAATTTTCAGGATCGGTACTACGCAGCAGTTCATCCGTTATGGCGCGCAGAATGTCCTTTTCGATGGACAAACCGAGCGGAAAGGTCATCAGCTGGGTTCAAGGATCTTCCTAGAACATGCTTACCTTATGGATCAAATTGCCAACTCGTGTTCGTCCAAGTCAGAGTATTCTAATCTAGCGCGAGCGATAGGTAAATCCTTCTCCAACAAGGACTGAAATATGAGGGAATTTCATTCAAGGTACACTATGCGTGCAACAAGGTGTGATAGTATGGAATAGTTATATAATTCTCAGATGCGCGGAACTGGAGAGATGAAGAAGCTTGATTCTCTAGCTAGGGATAAGGAAACCGAAACTATATCTAACTACAGTGTATGTGGATCTAGCCTAATGGGGAAGGGGGCAGGCGATTGCCTTCTAGGCCCCAGGGAACCCAAAAATAATCCAATGGCAGGATATTGCCATTGAGACTATGGAAAATTCGTGGAATGTAGTGGTTGATTGAAAATGTCTCTTCTCAACGATGTAACTCGCAGCGTGCAATATGCCGAAAGTCGATCATGAAAAAGTAGTAATGTGGTCACTTCTGATCAATGTTATACATTGCTTAATCGTGTCCAGGGATACAAAGTACAGAATTGAAAGCACAATCTTAGCTATGCTTAGTTGGATCCAATCGATATGAGCTATCACCGCTTCCTACCACCAGAGACGCCCCAAGCTTTTCTCCTTGATTGATTCAGCTTCGATTCGCATTGACGCTCCAAAATAAGTGTTCCCGCTTCTATTACGTCAATTCAGGCGAATAACGTCTAATCAGTAGGATTCGTTCCTTGCTAATGGGAGGCGGCGACTCGTAGGCGTAGCCCACTAGTGACTGGGACATCGATTTGCCAGATCTTCAAGCTTGAGCGCCAATCCTTCCGCATACGGTGTAGTAGAAGGATCGGATCTTATAAGCTCTGCACACGTATGGAGGATTTGTTTAGTATTCTGTAAAACAGTAGAGGACCCCTTGCTTGTTGTGAGTCGCGGAGTACCTCTGTTATACATAAGGAATAGCCGCCAAGCACCATCCGTAGGGCATAACTGATCGATAGGAATTTCAGGCGGTCCACCGCAGTCCATCAGTGAGCCGTGATTCTTGCCAATGTACCAAAGGGTAATGGCAGCTCGGTATATACCAGCTGACCACCAGAGAGGCCGAACTGGAAACTCGGTTTCTCTGCTGATTCGAATAATCTGGCCACAGTGGAAAACTGCATCTAGTGGAGCGGGTACCCAGTTCTCAATGTTTCGGCCTTCCTGAACCGCAGAATTCTCGGAATCGTAGAGGCTACATCGCTCGATATGCACGAAAGAGGCACTCAGTTTAAGGTTAAGCAAATGGTAGAGCAACAGTGTGAGACTTTTAAAGGCACCTTCTCTTCTGCTCCGCGCCGGCAGTTTCCCAAAGATCTTTTGCCACCTTCGCAGGAGTAATTTTATTTCCTCTAAACGTAAAGTGGACGAGGTTCGGCAAGTACGGCGAGAAAAGCTTGACCTTGTAACCGGATCTTCGGGAAGAGAAACCAACGTTTCGCACAACTCGGAGATTAATATGTGGATAGGGTATAATAGCAGCCGCATGTGTAACATTCCGAGTCGACCCTGCCAGTCATCGAGTTTATGGTCGAGAAGAGACCCAAACAATTCACGAAGGGAAGATGGTGCTTGATGCGCTGAGTGTGTGTCCTTGAACCTGGATTGTATATTATTTTCTTGGAGACTCGCCCAGGTTGCAGGGTCCGATACGAGCCATAGGTCGTCAGCCTCTGGTAAAGGCCTCTCTAACTCACGTATGCCAAGCGCTAGGTTGATGTCGTAGAACATGGCGATTTCTTGGTCGACCATGAGACATGCGTAGGATAACCTTTTATGTCATGAGTCCCATTTAGTCCATCAATGATGAGTCTCACGAACCTTGACGTATATTCTTGCTTAATCCATGAATTCCAATTAGACTCAACGTCTCTGTGAGCATCCGGAAAATCGTGGTACGAGCCTTCAAAGAGTCCAGTATGTCTAGCCATCTGAAATAGACACATATTAGCCCATGACGAAATGAGAAGCTTGTAAGAAGCGTAGGGGTTGTTAGTAGGCTGACTCCTTACCGTGATGTACATGTATATCTGCCCTGGGGCGGAATCCATAAGCCAGCGATCACCACTGAATGCAGCCTGGTAAAGACACTGCAGCGCACATTGAGTGGTAAGTGCATTCCGCGGCATTGCGATTGAATCTTTGTCAATTAATCTGACCAGGGCTAGTATACAAATCTCAAGGAGGCCAATGGACAAACGTCTAGCCTTTGTGGCTGGGTCTCTCATTGATCCGTACGCTATCATGAGTAGTAGTGACATAACTCCAAGCTCCTCCTGATTATCACAAACAAGACGATTAGGGTCCAGAGTTCTCTTTGCGACAATAGGGAAGAAAGGTTCAAAACTTGTTAAAAAGTTCTCGAGATACTGGTGGAGGACCTGATTCGGTGGTAGTAGGAGTATCTTCGAAGAGCTGTGCTTTCTCAGTTTGAGAAGGAAGTGCGATCCGGAATTGTCAGTTAGACTGAGTGTGTCTAACGCTAGGGTGAAAAATGACTGTGCAGTCCCGAGCATTCGGTCTCTAGTCGTTTCGGCCAGCATAATATTGTCAAATTTCTCTTCTTCCTGAAAATGTTGGTCTCTCCATCCAGTATGTGACTGTGACCAAGGAGCCGATTCTGCGAAGTTATCACTCAAGCCGGCAACATTTTCACCGGAGCGAATGGGAGTAGAATCTCCACCAGTCAGCGTACCCAGCGAAGACTTTAAACAGTCAGAAGGAGGTCCTGGAACTGTTGGTGTGTTCACCCTGGAATCCAGAAGGCGACCCCAATCCAGATCGGCAGAACGACCAAAAGAATCCCCAAAAATATCCAGGAAGTGCCCGGTCATATACGGATCAAACGAAAATGAGCCACCAGTAGCTGCGCTAGAGACAGGAGCCACGTTATTAGGGAAGGAAAGCGGTTCGTTGTTCCCTAAGGTTATAGGTCCATATTGTTGTGCAGGCCACATGCTGGTTGTCCGCTCAGTCGAGGCATCTGCAGGGATGGCCTGTGTTCTTGTCGGTATATCTGATGAACCTAGCAAAAGTGTCGCCCAAGCGAAGTCTGTATTTTGCATAGATGCATTTGCATTCATGCTGTCAACAGCATCCCGAGCTGCATCCCGAGCTGCATCCCGAGTAGCATCCTGAGTAGTGTCCTTGGTAGCACATGACACTGTAAGATGCATGTCATTGCTGGTTCTTGAAGAACTGCGTTCTCTTTCATGATAGCGAACTTGCTTTGGCTGACCCTCATTGTTGTCTATGTTGGGTAAGATGAATGTCAGCTGGTTCGTAGAATTACGACCGCCATGGACTTGTTGAGATAAACCACCCGAGTTAGGCCCTATCCTTTCAAGTGTTTCAGGTGCAGGATCGCTTGTACCGGACAGTACTGCAGACACAGGGTCAATATTGCGTACAGCTGCACTATGGCGTGATGTGTGTGGTATACAAGTAACACCTTTAGACTGACATCTAGTGCAGGGTACCTGTCTATTGCATTTCGTCCTTGCTTTAGAGCAGTTGGCACATGCTGTTGAGCTGTTATGTGCTCTTCGGATAGAAGTATTAATGCTTGGATCTCTGGCAATTGATGACGTATCCTTATTGTGTATGAGAGCATGTTTCTGTGCAACATCCCTGGAAAGCAGCAATAAATACCTATGTCTTGCTTTTACTACCTCTAGAGCTCACTTACTTACGAGAAAAGGACAGATGACAGATATTGCAGCGAAATGGGCGAATATTAGTATCTGAAAATGTCAGAGACTTGAGACTGCAGCTACAACAAGGTAAGATAAAAATGCCTGCTTACGTGTCAGGATATGTCGTTGAAGATGTTCTTCGCGCCCAAATTGGCGACCACAGTAGGTGCAAAACACCATGGGGGCGTAACTTTCACTGAATCAAGTGACAAAACAATTTGCTATAATAGACTTACAACATACAACAATTATTGATTACAATAGGAAAACACCTTGGGAAAATTGTTGCGTGCGAGGAGGCAAGTTCAAATGCAGGGGCGAGGGGGGGAACCCATAGCCGGTTGCATATCCGAGCCTCAAGAAATGCAACTCGAAAAAGGCTAGATTGTAGTTATGCGGGGAAAGCAAAAGTGGCCACATGTGGAGAAGGAAGAAGTGCGGGGAAAAAGAAAGCCAAAAGGTTGCAGGAGAAACTCCCAAGATAGAGATTGATTGGTTGGAATGTCTCATGGTATTTGGTTAGTCTACTGTACGGAGGAGACCGGATAGTCCACAGCTTTTCACAGATCTTTTGATTGGATCGAAAGAACATTAGCGATTTCCCGATCGGGAGAGGACCTTAGAGAATTCCAAGCTAGATCCACTGGCGGAATCCTAGGAGCCAGTGCGATAATATGGTAAAATGAAGAGGCTTGTGTTTTAAATAGTGAAACCTATTATTTTCCTAAATATTGTTCTGAGCTAAGGACGCGAGCGATATAAAGACAAATAAATTGTCACTGTGTAAAGTATGAGGACATGAAGGGTATGATATCCTTATTTTCTACTACAGGCAAGTATGCAAGAGCGCGGTGTACATGTTCCGATTAGATATATCCTCCCTGGAATTTTGAACTCATACAGCCCCTAAATGGAGCTGGAAGCATTCTCTTTGTGTTGTTAGCTGCAAGAAATTCACTATGTCACCATTGCGCCGTGTGGCTACGGCACACAACGAACGAGGACAAGCCAATGTGGCCCACGATACCAAAATTACCTCGAAGGTCCTGTCACATGGCTGGGTCAGTCAAAATTTGGTGCAGCGAAACCAGTCCGGCAAACGTGTCCTTGTTGGACGATAGGGTGTCTGTTGATACTGGATTCGTCAACGACGGCTCTATATTTCGGGTTGTGGATATACCACCGCGGTCGGTCGGTCCATTGCACTGCTCAATCTCGCTGGACTATGTCATTGTACAAAAGGGTTCTGTAGTTCTCACTTTGGATGACGGGTCTAGGACAAGCATCAGTCAGTGCGGATTTGTCATTCAACGAGCTACTACTATTATGCACGGATGGGACAATGAGAGACGGATGAGTAGAGTCGAATTATTGCCATCATGCTGCCTGCAAAGGCGCCGACTGTTGGTGGACAGGAGCTACGCACAGACTTGACAGGGTTGTCTCTAAGTGCAGACCGAGGTGCTGTGTGAACATTTACCTGAATACTTAAGCTGTCGTTGAGTTGTTCAATTTCCGAGGCCGGAATAATATATTCAAGGAGGCTTTATTTCCTTGAAATTCTCTAAATTCGCACCTAAAAGCTGTTCTGCTTGACAACAAAGCTGCTTCAAATGCTGTTTATCGCTGGATGTCTCAACACGGCGCACGTTAGATTGTACATTGCCACCGCTAGGGACATAGGGCTTCTCTCGTCGGCAAAGGTCTCCTTGTTGCGGTGAAACGTGTGTGCAGTACATCGCATCGAGCGACCTTTCCTGCCCCTAAATAGTATTATTCATCGAGGCCGAATTCTGCTTCGTGGCATTGGAGCATATGTACACCTGGAATCACGACACTAGCGGGTAGAAGGACCCAAAATGACAGGACGTTATCCAACTCACATGATGTCGGAAACGTCTGTAGGTAGGATTGGTCGAACGTCAGACCTGCCATATAACGCTCGGATATTCTAATAGCTTGCTATCTGGCGCCTCTAAAGAAGCTGCGCCAAGCCACTTTCTGCTCTTCTTGATTCGGACTGTCGGACATGATGGGGAAAAGGATTACGGACAAATTGGAACACTCCGAGACGCAACTCAAATTTCGGAAGTCCGAGGTCGAGATTGCACGGTATAGTTTTCGGAACTGGGCCACAGTACGAAGACTTCATACGTAAATGTCAGTCCGACGTGCAGACATTGCGCTGTCAGGTTTGCAGAAGGCTAATTATCGACAACACAGTACCGAGATTTCTTAGGAAGAGTACAGAGTGACCGCGGACATTCTCTAGAGAGTACAACGGAGCTCTAGATCCATTGTCACTATGGTATGGTTGAGGCTTATCAGGTTCGTAGACGAATCTGGAAAGATGATGTTCGGAGAGCCATATATTCAGGAGAGCGACGACCTCATTCGCCTATTCACCAGGGGAGAACTGTTTGCGACGAAGTTATTAGGCAATGACCCTTATTCGCTACAGCGGACAGATGAGAGGACAAGAGTTAGGCACCTTGCCAGCATACTGCAAGAGAAGGATGTAGCAATCTTCAAGTGCATTGGCCTTAACTACACCAAGCACAGTGAGTGACCCGAGAGACTGCTTCGAAAAAAGCTAACCATCATGAGGAAAGTCGCTGAGACCGGTCGTAAACCCCCACCGTACCCTTCTATGTTCATGAAGCCTGCTCCAGCCCTGGCCGGCTTCAACGACGACATTCGAGTGCCTCCGATTGCGCAGGACAAGAATCTTGACTATGAAGGCGAACTTGTGGGCCGAGCAAGGAAAACACTTGATGATTCTTGCTAACTCTTCAATAGTCTGTCGTTATTGGAAAGACGGGCAAGAACATCTCAAAGGAGGAAGCTATATCATACGTCGCCGGATATGTTTCTTCCAACGACGTTTCAGCTAGAACTTGGCAACGCGACCCTGCGTTTGCTGGTGGAACTCCCCAATGGTCATTTGCGAAGTCTTTTGATACCTTTGCACCTCTCGGTCCTATGCTCGTCTCTCCCGATGTGGTTGGAGCAGCGGACAATCTGAGGCTACAGACTTTCGTCAACGGCGAACTACGTCAGGATACAAACACAAACGACCTGCAGTTCAACGTCGCTAGCATTATTAGCTTTTTGAGCCAAGGCTCGACCTTGCAGAAAGGCACTGTGATCATGACGGGGACCCCCGGCGGTGTTGCGTTGGGTATGGCGAAGCCGAAGTGGTTGCGCGATGGCGATACCGTCGAAGTCAAGATTGAGCATTTGGGTAGCTGTGTTAACAAGATTGTTTATGACTAGAAGTAGATTTCGTGGCTGGACACTGTGGTCTCAAGTGTAGCTAATTTCTAGCAATGGGCCCCTTGGGACCATCACATATACATTACCAGTCTCGTTAAGTAGGGCTTCTAAGTGCTGATAACCGATCCTTGCTGTTTCAGGAGACTCTGAGATTCCAGCGACGAAGCTACATCTTCTTTGTAGCCCTTGTTCTAGGTATGGAAGAAAGGAGATGAGACAACCAGTATGGAATGTTTTATGTTAATGCATATGCATTGACTACTGAACAATTGGATCACTTTGTAAATGTCGTTTTGTGCGTTGAGGAGGAGCCAGTCAAAGACAAGCGAATATATTGATATCATAGGCAGGAAGCAACAATTTGAACATAGGTAGGGGATAGAACCTGCTTTATTGCTTAACTATTTAGGTCTGCAATCTATCTAACTTTTGTATCCCGATTCGTAGGAGAAGATGAAGCATCTATCAACTCTGTTTTCTGTTTCTTTTCAGTCCGTACCCGTGCCACACAGTTGAATCCATGGTAACGGCTTTATGTAGGGTGAAGCTGCTTTGTTGTCTCGGATAGCAGTGGTAAGCAGATGCAGATCGCCTCTATCCGGACTCCTGGAACCCAATAAAATAATATCCATGATACGAATGCCAACTACGTCTACGGAAGGAGGTCCAATCTCAAGAGTAAGATGACCGCATTCGGACACCATTCTATTTAAGAATGCTTCGACTAGTAATATATTTGTCTTCTAGATAGATGATCACATTCAGGACACAGATTGGACGCACTTCAGACTTTGGAAACCTGACTACATCAAAGAATCACAGATGTTCCTTGTCTCTGTTGCCAAAAAGTACATGGTGAACAGCAGAACGTAAGAGATCAGTTGGGTTATGTGGACGGTCATGACAACGCCACGCGATGTGACGGTCGGGTCTAATCAGCAGGGCACCTCGGTCCGAAATCTCTCGAATGCTGGTCCATTCTCCGCAGACGTCGTCGTAGAGACAGCGGTATCCAATCTTGTAAACAGGTAGATCGATGCCGAATTCCTGGCTTACTTTTTCCGCAGCACCCACGAATGGTTCTCCCCCTATGCCGGTTATGAGGCCGAAACAGCCATGGCCTAATATGTCGAGAGTTGACACACGTTTCTTCTCATACTCCACCCAGGCGTGTGGCAAATATGCCCCAGGATGTGTGGTTGGCTCATAGTGAAGTACTGGATCGCGTTGGTGTGGAGGGAATGGTGTCCCATCGTCCACTACTGCCATCGAAGCTATATAACGATGCCCCAACTGTAAGCCTAGAGCATTTGAGCGACGGTTTTGTAGGTCTACCACGTTCTCCAACTCCCGACGGCGCTGTTCTCCTCTTGTAGTGTCGGCAAATATCTCCTCGAGTGATTCGTAGCCTTCTTCCTGCGTTTGGCCCTGTTTGAAGCCGAGTACTTCAGGTATGCGCGCAAAATTATGAAGAGTTTGTATAGCGTGCTTCACTATTTGCTCGGCTACAGGCTGTCTTTCTTGATTATAGCTGTCAAGAAGAGAATCTCCAGCGCGGCCGGATATCACGAGTGCGAGCTTCCAAAAGAGGTTGTAAGCATCTTGGACACATGTATTGCTCCCCAGCCCACTGGCAGGGGGGTGCCGATGAGCTGCATCACCGGCCAAGAAGACACGACCACGGCGGTTTTCAGTGCAATAGACATTATTAACCTGCCACTTGCTGATAGTTTTCACTCGTATGGGTACGTCCGGAATTCCAAGTGCCTTGCGCGCGTACGCAACGACGGCTTCTTCAGAAAGATCAGGCTCCCCATCTGTGGAACTATATTGACGATTCAGGATCCATTCAGTAAATGGCTTGACAACGATTAGTGTGCCAGAGCCGACCCAGTATGCGTTTCCGGGCTGCAACATCATGTAAATACAGGCAGGCCGATAAGCCGTGTATTCTGTCAAATCGGCTTCCAGCCACGAAGTAACCATGTTCATGAGCCCCGGCTTACCCATGAAGTCAAAGCCGAGTTGCTGAGCTACTAAAGAACGGCTACCGTCAGCCCCGACTGCATATTTAGCGCGAACTGTGTATTCGGTTTGAGTCAGTCGCTCTCGGACTCGAGCAAGAACGCCATTATATGTCTCCTCAATATGTATCAGTTCGTTGTTGTAGCGAATTTCTGCCCCCTTTCCGCGTGCGTTGGCTAGGAGAACCTTCTCCATAATGTGTTGCGGTGAGTTCATCATTTCACATGGACTTGCCCTTGCAAAATCTGATATCTGACGAGAACCAGCCCCGTAGCAGGGGTAACGGGCTATTTCCAGCCCTGTCAAGCTAGTGCACATGACCCCATTGCCTAGTTCCGACAGGCGCTCTGAGACTTCAAGTATATGGTGCTCGATACCCATATCTCGAAAGATTTCCATTGTCCGTTGATTTGTGACATGAGCTCGTGGATTGGGGGCAGTACCCCGGTGCTTTGCTATTGTGAAGGCATTTATACCAGCATCAGCTAGCAATGTTGCCAATGTAAGCCCCGTCACCCCAGCGCCAACGATGAGCACATCTGTTTGAACATTTTGAATAGCGTCGGCATTTAACCTGGCTGATAGATGCTCTTCAGTTTTGACACTCATCTCATCACTATTTTAAAAATAATAAAAATTTAGCTGTCACCTGTGAGTTCGTGAGCAAGAGTAGGACTTGAACTTACTATGGACGAGGACAAATCTGGACAAACGTACGCACACAATACGTACAGCGAGATAATCTAGATTATAAAGGCGTATCTAAGGTATGGCTCGATTTTTCTTGAAACAGGCTGAGGGCTGGCTAAAGACAGAGGACCAACACAGATGCTGTTGAGGTTGCAGATGATAACAGCTAGGGACGTAACATCTCCCAATTTATGGTGATATCAAGCATAATTGTACTCGGGACCAGAGAGGCGGCTTCGGCCAATAATGCTACTTCCCCACATCAAATCTAAATACATTATCCCCGGCACCTGGGCAGTGGGGATATATTTCCGATTCCATGTCAGTGGTTCCGACCGGCGGTGTCCGAGAGATTCGCTCTGTCATTTTTCATGAGCGACAGGACAGGCCTTAGCCAAATAATGTTTACTAAATTGATAGAGTGAGTAGGTTTAATTCCTGGCCCCGTTGAAGATGCTCCTAATGCAGGACCGATTAGAGAGGGATGACATCGGCAGATTCATGCATAGCAACGATGTCCAAAAAAAAAAAACTGATGGTCTGAAGCACATACCGGCACTCTTACCGGGACGGGCCTGTCCCAGACATTTCAAATGCTCAAAGATCGTGATATTGTGAACAAGTAGGCTTATTAATATGTTGTGCAGACTTACTGCTGTAAACATCACACATGGGAGGGGGAAAAATACTACATGTCATTCAGAACGTTCATGTTCAGTCTTTCATTTCCTTGGGAGTTATCCGTGCGTCGGTAATGGTCTATGTATGAAAGACAACACTAAGGATGGCACCCAGAAGTCACTGAATAAGAACTTATAGTCATTGACGAAGATCTGTATTTAGATTTCAGACTCGAATCCCTATGGGTGTTCTATGCCAGTGATCCATGCATTTGATAGCCGAATTCACCAACCCTTAAATAGAAGAGCTTGAAGGGCCCTTTCTCCCATTCATGGAACCTGCAGTTGTCCGTTTCCAACCGAAAGTTGAGCATCACTAACTTGGACCCATAAGGGCGGCTTATCCCAAACTACGTAAACATTTTGTCGGTTCCAATATAGACACTCCTCACATAGTTTCAAATTAAAGTGCCAAAGGACATTTGCCAGGATTAGGCGCATTTCGTGATAGGCAAGGCTGTTCGAATGGTAAGAGTACTGGCCTGAGAATAACAGGGGTCTTCACATACTTCTTTCCTAGACAATTTCGAGGTCCGAAGGAGAAAGGCTGTAACACATCTTTGTTGTCAGAAGCGTAGCGAGAGTCATTCAGCCATCTTTCCGGTACGAAACACTCAGGGTCTCTGAAGTTCCGTTCGGAATGGTAAGCAGCGTAGTTACTGACATAACAGGTAGTCTATGAAAGACTATAGTTAGTCTGAGGGTTTCTCGATTCACCATGGAATGCAGACTTACACCTCCAGGGAGTACTTTGCCGCATACTTCTGCTGACATTGGCGGGACAACTCGAGGAGGCCCAATCGGCACAGGAGGGTACATTCTTAGTCCTTCCTGGAGACAGGCGTTCAGATACTCCAAGCGAGCCAGTGCCTGAATGGTTATATCCTGGCTACTATCGAACGCAGACCGAATCTCCTTAGTCAGTTTCTCGAGTTTATCTTGGTTTTTCAATAGAAGGTAAGTCAATCCACTCAAAGCAGTGGCAGTAGTCTCTGTGCCGGCAACCATAAACGAAATTCCATTTGCATGCATCTCTGGTATCGTCAAAGCTTTCTCTCCTTCTTGCTTCATCACCAGCGACCAAATATCAGGTCGGTCAGTCTCCCGTTCCAACCGTCGGTTAACCTTGTTGATTGTTTCCTTGTTGTTCCTTAGTTGCTTTGCTTTGACATCCTTGGGGATAAAAATAGCAGCTAGTATCGCTGAGAAACTTGGATAGTATCTCAACAGCTGTGTCAGACTCTGCAGTTTGAGGAAACTCATAACGTTATCAAGAAACCACTCTTGGGATTGATCTTCCAACAAATTTAGAGGCTCTCCAAAGCTCAGATCCGCCATCACATCAAAAGTGGTGTAATTATACCACCTCTCGAGGTTAATCTTAGCGTCGGTATCCTTCTTGATCAGGCTTCTAATACCGACAATAAGTTTATCCACATATTGACGGAAGAGTTGTTCTTGTTGGGTCAAAGCTCGATCCGAAAATGCATGCGAGAGAACTCGTCGTTGTCTGGCATGGTTTGCATCATCGGCTCGGAATAGGCCTGCACCACCGGCTACGTCCGGTCCATAAAAGGTCATGTCTTTGATAAAGTTTGCTTTCTTTCCTGGATGGAAGCCATATATATCTTTCACAGCCTGAGCATCGATATAACTGAGCTCATTAGGAGCAACTCTGACAACACCACCATATTTCCGGTGCAGCTCTGGTAACCACCAGTGCATATCGCCACGGTACTTATGAATAACCATGGGAAGTCGGCTAATTGTGGCCAGCCTGGGACCCGGATAGTTACTGAGAGGGTGGAAAAATGCATTATAGATGAGCATACCAAGTTGGTAGACCTGCAGTCGTTGAAGTCAGTCATAACAGTGCCTTCAATACCTAGGCTGTACTTACTAGGGTGCCCACAGCAACTGCTAGTGGAATGACACGGATGGGGACCTCCATAATGTAAAGTTTCGTTGGAAGAAACTGATCTGACTTGTTTAAATAGGGTCAAGCTATGTTCAAAAGAAACAACACAAGATATATTTTATGTGCTTCTCACTCTTTGGATGAGGACTCCCGAATTGGAGCCTCCTTATGAGTGCGACCTTGAAGCTGCTATTAGGATATATCGGAAGTCGGACGTACGACTAGACCAAAAAGGTGAACACCTATGTAAGAGGTCCGGCCCTAGATCGCAATAGGATACATTGAACATCGGATTCCGTACATGCAATCCCCGCCCGACGACAGAATTCGGATGGTTCATTCTCCACACACTCCCCCAAATGACGGACAATCGATCATTAGATTCCCCATTGGCTTGACTAATAATAGCGTACGTGGGAACCGAGCTCGATGTATCGTCAACCCCCGACAACTTATGCTTAGGTTAGTTCTAACATAAACATACCGATAGTCCGGTAACACTTTTTTCACCCACTCTTAGGATCAGAACGACATAGCTATTCTGACCTGAGAGTATCTAAACTTGCTAATAAACATAAACTTCTGTGTTTTATACAGGATAGGACTACAGCATAATGCCGGCAAATCCATTCATTTTTGAAACACTTCTAGTCTCAAACAGAGTAAAGACCAATGGAAGGCCACGCTAGGTATAGATACAATGAATCAAATTCGAGTTGTGGAGCTGAAGCATGTAATATACAGACACGTGGAAACCGCGAAAATTGTTCAGTTCTTGTAAGGTGAAATGTGTTATCACATTGATGATGGTGATACCTGGACACAGCCAAAACCTCCTGTAGGCTCCATTCTACCATATGAACCAGACCATCCTAAACTCTCGAATTCTAGACTTCGGATTTCAGATAGCGAAATGGACGGATGATAAAGTGTGTTCCCGAGACTACGGTCGCCATTGAGCTAATCAGTTCTCTGTTGACCTATTGTGTTTGTCTTGAGTGACTCCGATCCAGCATTATGCAGATGGTGACCTTGTGAACAAAGATACACCTGTCATGAAAATACCAGCAACGAATGATAAGATGCAAATCTGGGGACCGGATAGTTCTGCTGAGTGGCTGTCATAAATTTACATAGTATGAATAGGGTAGTGCAGCTTCTGTTCGCCATGACGGCATGTCCTATTTTTCAGGTCGAAGTATCTTAGTACATACAGATCCTACATATCCTAGAAATGCGTAGATGCATGCGATGGATACTTAGGAAGAACGGAGAAGGCAACAGTCATATGTAATGTAACCGACTTCAAGCAGCAGAACCTAAGAATGACGCACCTACCTTTGAACAATTTCTGGCTGTTAGCAGCGAGCATCTGGCCTCACTTCAAGTATTAGGCTCCGGACTGTCTCCTGTTGAGCGACAAGACTTGTAAGCATTACTTGGGCTGTGAAGTCTTTGGTTGCGTGGATGCACCGCTGTCTCGAGTGGTACATGGACTTTGAGTGTTGTGTTTGCAATGCACCCATGGACACGCGCTCTACTACAGAATCCTTTTTGCATCTTTGTGCAATAACCCTGATCCCGAGGAGTATATATACATATCTGAAAAAAGCTTCATGCAAACGCTCGTTACTTTTTACGCCATAATGCTTTCGGTTCCGGCTGCTAACATGATTCATGCTCTTAACGAGGTCTGGAGCAGATTAACATTCAGTACCTACGACATGCCAGAGGACACATAGAGATGACAGAAAAGCATATATCCTCTATGTACACTTCTTCTTTGTGACCATTTATTATCTGCATCTATTAGCCAGACTATCAACGCTTCAGTGCTTTCTGAATTTCACTGGCAAGCTGGTCAATATCAAAAGGCCCAATATTCGGTCGATTTCCCCATTCCGCAATCCTGATGACCATTTTCACCACTGCTTCGACGCAAGCCACCGAATTACCAATGCCCAAGGTTGCTTTAAGATGGCTCTTTGTCTGGCGGTTTGCGCCCGAGGCCATTATAGCTGTAGCAACAATCAAATGTGACTCCTGCAGCTGGAAGACCTCATCATTTGCTTTGGAGATGAGGTATCCCCATGTCACGATAGTTGAAGTCGTGACTAGTCAAGTATCAGTGAAATGCCTTTGTGGATAACTTGAACTTTGACAAATAACTCACATAGATCAGCAAAGTACTGATGCATCAAGGCAAATATATCGGAGTTTCCGACGCCGCTGTAGATCTTCTTACGGAGTTCTTCACCTTTATGCACATCCTCCTCGGTGATGACTTTCTTGCGTAGAACTTTCTTGGAAGCGTATTCCTCCCCTTTACGCTGTACGACGCCAATCATCCCGTAGCATGCTGGAATACAAGTCGGCATACCTAAAAAAGGGAAGACGATGGTGATTGCTTCACGAAGTCGCAAGAAGATCTGTTCAGATTCCTTTGGAGTTGAGCCGGCCGTTAGATCGTCAAAGTATCGTCCGACAACATCTGCCCTCCCGACCGCAACACATGATACAGCCTTTAAGAGTCAGAGTTGCAGCGTATTGAGCTTCTATAGATCGTGTCATGGACTTTGAACATACAATAAGAGTATATGCGAGATTCCTCATCTCAGGATGTGAAGCTGCCAGTTCAGAATCGAGCCCAAGAAACAGTTCTTTGTCGTATGGTCGGGAGCCAGCCTTTACATTAGTTGAAACGTACTTCTTATCCCATTGAGACATAAATTCGTCCCTGTCCCAATTCGCCATTGTAAATACTGAAGTCGCTCCTGTTCCTTCTAATATGTAAGATTCCAGAAGGCACCAGGGTTGTCCAATGGACCGCAATCCTAAATCGCAAAAAGAGATTGCAGAATCGAAAGTGGTGTTGCTGGAAAGACCGTTTAGATCTCCTCTGATCCGAAAACTCGACTATTATGAGTTACGAAAGCAATATTTGGCTAATTCTGGGGGCTATTTCTAGAAACCAGTTCACTATATCACAATAACGTCAGGTTTCCGGTCGAGCAAAGGCCGATACCATATGGCTGTGACTGTCGGACGTAGGATTATGGAGTCCGACAAAATATGATGACCCACCCAAGTTGTCCGAACTCCACCGGCCAGCACTCACTGCACCGCGATTCTCGTGAGATGATTGGGGAAGCCAATCTAACACTAGAAATACTGTACACTGTGCGGTATCGGTATGCAACCCCCATTGACGACGTATAAGGGTGAGTTGGAAGTCCGTGAATGTGACCGTAGGGGGCGAGATCATATGAGACTTTCGGGCTTCAGCGGATCAGCAATTTCCTGGGCCCGAACCCACATTTCCATATGTAGTGTCCTGCCATATAGATCGCAAAGCGAATTGGAGTACAAATCAGTTTCAAGTGATTCATATACATCATTAATGAAAGATACCACCATTACCACGCCATTTGTGAGTAAAGACATGAGTGATCGTCGGGCAAAATACCGTGAATATATCCCCTCGCGGGATACGCCAAGGAGCGAGCAGTTAGCAGCTTCAAACACATACGAATGGGCTTTTCACCGTTGTCAAGAGCCTTTCATGGTAGACTGGATGCAGCGATGGAAAGTCCTCTACGAGGAAGAATACCGAGGAATTACTACCGACGGCGATGTTCGGCGAGAGGTCCACCGCCTAGCAGATCCCGACGAAGACTTCGGCGCACCGGTCGAATCTATGGTGACCGCAACCAAGAGAGTCCTGTCGCTGGCCACAGCGACGGAAAAAGCAGCCCTTTGCTATCCAATAGACGCTAAGGAATGGAGGTCATGGATCAACCCCGAAATTTATGTTTTCAGACATGGAGTGCGCCTTGAAGAATCATCCCCATTGTTTGTTGAAGCAGTATTTGACGTTCTGCGGGCTAGTCTGTCACCATCGGGTTATGAAAAAGTTCGAGGTTGTATGAAGGTCAACGATTTCCTCGGCAAGATGGTTCACGGAGAGAAAGTCCTTAACGAGAAGTCATACAATTTTTCTATATTTGGAGATCCATCGTTGACTGAACCATGGGGCTGGCAACTCTTTGGCCATCATCTGTGCATGAATTGTGTCGTGATAGGAACACAGATGGTTCTCACTCCTGTCTTTATGGGCGCGGAACCTAACATAATCGATGAAGGGCCGGACAACGGAACCGAACTTTTCGTCAAGCAAGAAATAGCAGGTCTCGATCTCATCACATCTTTAGACGAGAAAATACAGCAGAAAGTGATTGTCTCTACCGATATATTTTGTTCTGATCTTCCTCGATGGCGCTATCATCGTGCTGATCAGCGGCATCTCGGTGGAGCATTCCAGGACAACCGTGTTGTTCCTTACGAGGGCGCCCGTGTGTCTGAATTCTCTGTTTCTCAGAGACAGAAGGTCCTACATATCTTAAAACTGAGCCTCGACTATCTTCCCCAGAAAGCATTGGAAGCTCGTATCTCTGAGATTGAGACACACTGGGAGGAAACATATTTTGGATGGATCGGTGGTTTTGATACCGGTGATGCATTTTACTACAGTGTTCACTCTCCAGTAGTGTTTGTCGAATTTGATCATCATAGTGGTGTTTTTCTTACTAACAAGGAGCCTCTTCCATTTCATATCCATACTCTAGTGAGGACTCCGAATGGCAATGACTATGGAAGAGAGCTCATCAGGCAATATCGAGAGAGATATCCTCAATAAACTCAATGTATGAATGACCTCACTATCATGTCAATATCACATAGTTACGTTGAGATTTTCGAGATACTGAAAGTGATTGTCGTTCTTGAATATGCATTAACAACTAAATTTGATCCATATACTTCCGTACTTGGCTACTTCATGCGATGCGCTATCGATGCCCTTTTATCTCAACCGCAAGCAAATTCTGCCAACGAATCAAGCTCGTAGCACAAGTTCATGATAATGCATCTGAAATTTCAATGCTAATATGAACAAGAAGTGTATCCTGTACGATTTACTCACGTGGTGTCTAGAACTAGGAAAACATTTTAAAATTTAACGTGGAGATATATGCATTCGATATTTGCCCTTTTCTTCTTGTTCGCGCTTCCATAAATTCTCATTGAATACGAGATGCATATTCCAACGATAAGATCGAGTTTACCGACACCATGTCTTCGCGTCTCAATGTTTCATGAGAATGTGGGGCTTCGGGATTTCGTGGAGATTTGTGGTGTCCTTGAGATCAAGTGCTGTCATCTGTGACAGTTCCTATTTTATCCCCAAGCCAAAATGGTTTAACGATAAATCATAAATAAATTGTGATCTACAATCTATAGAATAAATTAAATTTAATACCCAACATAATATCGCAGGATCTTAGATGACTGAGGTATCTAAGGAAATAACAAAATCGGACCGTTATTCAGCAAAGGCAAACCTATACGTTGTTAAATCTAACATATCCTTGGTTCTAAGCCATAATTATTCTTTCTTTTCTCAAAAATATTATACGAAAATCTGGTGGATAGAAATGGCAGATACTGTGCATTATCCATTTTGGTTTGGTGGTTCCGCGTCATGTCTAGCTGCAGCCGTTTCCCATCCCTTAGATCTAGGTAAGTAGACAACCTTGCCTATTGTTGTGTTACGCATAACGGAACTTAATTGAGTACCTAGTAAAGGTATGAGTTTTATACGTTCTCTCACATTGAGCGTGAGTACATCTCTTACGTGTTAGCTGTGAACAAAAGGTCCGCCTGCAAACTCGCTCTCCCGGAGATCCAACAACAATGTTGAAGACTTTCCATTGTATCATCAATCAGGACGGTATTCCTGGATTGTATAGAGGCGTATGTTGTCCCCAAGTACACAATCTGGTCTTAACTCTAATAGTATCTTCAAGCTATCAGCATCTATCCTTCGTCAGATGACATACTCCACGATTCGTTTTGGCGCATATGAGAGAATGAAATCTGACCTCGCCATTTTATCCCCAACTTCTAGTCTTCTATCGTTAGTCATGATTGCAGGAATAGCAGGTGCCCTTGGTGGTATCGCGGGAACACCTGCGGATATTGTAAATGTCCGCATGCAGTCAGATGCGGCTCTGACACAGGAGAGACGACGGAATTATAAGAATGCGTTCCACGGTCTAAGTCAGATCGCTTTACACGAAGGCCCCAAAACATTGTTTCGAGGAACGTTGCCAAACTGTGTTCGTGCAGCACTGATGACAATGTCTCAATTGGCTTCGTATGACGTCTTTAAAGCGTTATGTACAACGAAACTGAGCATGAGCGATGGCCCGGTCACCCATTTTGCGGCTTCCTTAGCGGCAGGCTTTACGGCAACTACTATATGCAGCCCAGCAGATGTACTCAAAACTAGAATCATGAATTCTCACAACAATAGTGGTGTTATTGCAATATTCTCCGAGATCCGCCGTTCGGAGGGCTTAAGGTCGCTTTTTAAGGGGTGGCTACCAAGCTTCATACGCCTAGGGCCACATACTGTGGCAACATTCTTCTTTCTCGAGCAGCACAAAAAGATCTGGCGAGTGTTCAACGCACAGAGTGGAAGTTAGAGGGCTATAAACAGTTATACGATGAGCTCAGGCCTAACCACAGGCAGAGGCAGTCCTTAGGACATTCATGGTACATAGCACGAGCAGATAAAGCTACCTTGGTATAATTGCACTTCTATTAGTATAGCTACGTGTTGTATCCATCTTTTATATTATTGAAACAATGTCTGATTGAGGATCGAGTCTAGCTAGGGAGATGCTCTAGCTTGCTAACTAGTTAAACTACTCCTGAGCTGACTAAACTTGCTTGTGGCAGGAGACTGTCAGCGCAAGCAAACGCCATATGATCTGTCACCACCCATAATTAGCGAATAGAACCTGCTAGATTCTACTAGTTTAGCTTCTTTGTATGATGTATGACTGGGACATAAATATGGGTTTCAATACCCTATTCCGTCCCCTCAAAGCTAGAGCCAAGCAAGCAGTCTCTCAATATCATATGCTTCTGTGCTTAAGGATTCGACAAACTGGCTTTAGGGAACTTGAAAAGAATATATAATGTATCTTTACGATTACGTTATGACTATCTGTTCCTGCCAAGCGTCTATTCACATGTATATATCAAAAATCAAGTAATCGAAGTACACTACCCTTTTCTGAATTTTGAAGATCCGCCTTTCACTTCTCTTCTTTGCAGGATGGTGATATCATGCCCCCAGCGTACATTCCCACGCTTGAGAAGAATGTGGGGAGCCAATCAGGGTACTGATAATAAGCTCACGGCAACTTGCACAACTCATTTGTCCTCACAATTGATTGTTGCCTGGGAGTTGGTAGTTTTCACATATTCTCTGCTGTATATAGCTTGTAGAACTACAATTACGGGATATTGTTATTAAATTTTCTTTTTATGTCTGCAGAGCACGTTGTAATATTAGTGCGCGATTTTCTTGCCAGCGGGACAGTGCCCAGTCCCGCGAGGCAGACTAAATATGAAAACCATCCGGGTTACTAAGCTTGGGGCATTGCAGTGTCATTGCAAGTAGTAATGTCTAGTTAGTCTTTCACATATCACTCGATTGCACCTTACCCTTTCGCAGCGACAATCGATATTGCCAGACTATGGCCCCTATGGCCTGAAGAGAGTTAAGACCATCTAGAATGAGAACACCTTTGCGCTTGCTTCTGTCCAAACAAAATCATATCACGTCTGCAATAAGCCGTCCCATTGCACACAGGCAGTGCAAACCACAGTGGGATACGTTGAACATCACCGGCATCGGGGCCCTTCGCATTCCTCTTTCATCAGTCCTACAACACTCAACGACCTGTCCATGGATGATATCTAATTCACCAGAGTCGCAAATACAGTTTCGAACATAATCACAAGATCTCAACATGGCAACTGAGGACATCGCGACGAAAGTACAGCAGCATAATGGCGACCACTCTGATAGAAGTATCGTTCCAGGAATTCAACGGTTGGCCATAGCCTGCGTTAACTGCGCCAGAAGCAAGACGAAATGTAATCATCGACAACCCTGCAGCCGTTGCCAAGACAAAGGTTTGATATGCATTTCTCGCCCATCTCGAAGAGGCAAGGCCGCCAAACTACATGGCCGCAATGCATTATCGGCATCTACGATAGCTCCTGTCGACGGGATAGCTATGCACAAAACAGACTTCAACAGGACTCACACCACGCATCTCGATACCAGTCCACGTACTGGAAATCAGTCAATGTCTGCATCTTATCGTGAGTTGAGTTCTCCCCGCGACACGACCGCTCCAGAATCGATGCATTCTCCCAATCAGCAAAGGTTCGAAAGCCACCTTTCCGGTCTGCGGAGACCGAGTCCATTTCACCAAAGTCAGCCTACGGACAACCACCAGCCAACCACCAGTCTGTCAACTGGGTCTTACGTGGAAGATATCGGTGTGACCTTTCCAGTGGACTCTGCACGTGTGCTTTCCGACGTTGAGGATGATCATATTTCGGCAATGGACAACGGAGATGCACCGCAGAATTCCGGCACAATCGACCTACCGCCTACCAGCTATTCGGGTCTTGGTCCCTGGCATAATGACTCTAATTTGCGAGAAGCGAACTTTGGGGATATTGCCAATTCTGAAGTGGTCGAAGGTCCTTCGCTTTCTGCTATAGACATAGATAATTTCGATAATCATTTGGCACTGGAAAGTTCACCCTATCTTTCCATGAATGGACCTCCTGAGCACGCAGAATCCAGCGCAACTGGAAGCATCCCGCCGCAAGATAACATCGCGGCCCGGCCAGCAAACGTCGGCACCTCTAGTCTAGACAGGGATTTCGACGAAGCGACATGGGCTGTGGATTGGGAGCACTGGAGCATCTGTCAATGTACCCCTCTGCCTCAGCATCCACCGCGCGATCGCCAAAAACTGGTCTTGGCAAATCTCGACCATAACTTTCTGCAGCCTGGGCCGTGGAGCGACCTGGTGGAAGATTGGAGACAAGCCCACTTTGAACCGACTGAAATGTTTGTCAATGTGCCTATCTCTGACACTAGTCGTGAATGGCTCTTGGTCATTGCCCAACGATATATGCGAACAGCCATGGATGTCCAAGGGTTGATACCTGGTTCGTCGTGGCGTGACTCGTGCAACTTCGACGATGGCAGTCAGCTAGGCGGCTATGTACGATTACCACCAGCTAGGGCTCTCCAAAATTATCTCGAGGTTTTCCTTCAGAACTATGAGCCCTTTTACCCGTTACTACCAGCGCGGATACTTGAGCCAAATACCTTGGTAAATATGGCTTACGGTAGAGGGTCAACTCTACTACTTTGTTTTATGCTTGCGTTTGGTTCAATGATCGATCCAGCTCTCAAGGCGCGTCGCTTTTCTACGGCTCTCACCGAAATGTGCCGCCACTCTATGCACGATGCCTTGGAGCGAGGTTCACGGGATTCAAAGAGCCGTGTACTTTACTATTGTGCTCTTGTTTTTACTCTCAGAAGCGCGTTCAGCGGCGATAAAACGCATATGAATGTTAGCATTGGCCATAGACGGTTATATCTTACGGTGAGTGGTTCCCGCACATCTAGGGGTGGCTTTTAGGCCCATTGCTATGTTCGCTATTTGAACGCTATTGACATGTCTCTTATTGTTCGTCCAGTCTATGCAAAACGCGGGCCTGTTTATGGAACAGCAAATTCCTCATCCGGAGCCGCCGTCGCTAGATGAAAATCTCGAGCAGTATTGGAAGGTGTGGGTTGAAAGAGAAAGCATGTCTCGGTAGGCAGGATCTCATGAGAAGAAAAGCAATACAAATGCTAATATACACACGAGCCTGGCTTACGGATGGGTTCTGGTTGAGCACGAGATCAGCCTTCTGTACGACCTCCAACCATTGATCAAGATCTCCGAACTCGAAGCCATTTTACCAACGTCAGACAGCCTCTGGTTATGTTCGAATGCCGTTGAATGGCGGCTTGTACTCTGTAACGCGGATGCAGCAGCCGATTGGCGCGACAGGCTCCGAGCGCAGCCCAAATACTCCCTCCGCAGGTTATTCCAACTACTAGCAGATGACCAGCTTGATGAAGCTACGTATCAGCCTGATCTTCTTCAATTACGACTTCTCCTATATCCTATTCACGTCCTGGCCGCTCAACTAACACAGCTTCTGGATTATGGGTTGAAGTGTCGTCAAACGTCGACGCCAATTACACAGACATCCTCCATGCTTCGCTGTGAGGAGATACAACGTCACTTACGACGGTGGATTGCTCTTTATGAGCGCCTAACTGGTCATTCCGCAAGGTTTCGTGCAATGTCCACTGCCACGCTCGTCTTGTATCACCTCGTTAGCCTTGAACTCTATACTTCGTTCACAGGAATTGAGCGCTTTGCCCGCGAGGGCTATTCGACGATAGCCACAGCAGCAAACGTGACCACTCCGGGTGTACTGATTCGTTCCCATGAGGATGCCCTCGTCCATTGTGGACAGGTCTTTCGGCTGTTCGATAATCTTGATGATGAGCTTCGGCCAGTATGGAGTGCAGCTGCAATCTACCGCGCCACACTGACTATGTGGTTTTTGAGTCTATCCAGGATGTCTCCACCACCTAAAGTCTTGTCTTACCCTGCTACTCGTGAAGAATTGGTCTTAAATCAGATGGCATTGCGCCATCCTTTAGTCAAAGATTATCTGCGTTATGGCCGGGGCGAGCCATATCTCATTGGTAGATCCGGAGAACGAATCTCTTTAAGCGCTCCAAGAGCTATTGTCATGCTGGGGATTAAAGCAATAGTTCATGGGCCGATGACCACCTCCTTTTCCGTGGGAGTGAAACGAAGACTTGAGGTGATGACCGAGTTATGGCGTGATGCCCATCTGGCGCTCGAAAGCCGGCACACGCTACTGGAACGACCCTAGAAATGCTATAAATCACCCCAGTAGCACGTGCAGCGGTTTGATTCTTCTATCGACTCATCCTGTCTTTTACTCTCGTCTTGCTGTACGTATTATTTGTGGTGGGGACTAGAGAAAGTGATTGCAGATTATCCAACCGAGATTGCTAGTTACCCACGTCCTATCCCGAAGCCACTCAGGTGTCATCATAATAGACAGTCCCCTGGATAATCATAATCCTTGACAAACAACTGTGACTCTCAAAGACCAAAATCGCACGCCGGGGTACTTCGCTTAATCGCACAATAGCACTTATCGCGTTGGTTCTCTAAAATCGCTGAAGTCCAATTATGAATAGAAGAACTAAACATACATAGCAGACCTCATGCTACGTCACTGTAGTTCCCGTTCCATATTGTCTTGTGCGTCAAAGAATATATGGCGATCTAGCTGAAACAAGCAGCTAATTGGAAGCCGTGAGATACAACGTATCTTATAAGAGCCGAAAAATCATCAATCCGGCAAGAGGAAATATCGCACAAGAGTAAAATAATACAATACCAAATTTGAACGTAATCAAATTATACTTTTTTAAATGTCTATTCATGATTCTTCAGATGGAATAATTAAGATCACTGGTCGATAATTAATTGCAGTGATGTCCCAGGTAGAATTATATCTGTTGGGCTGTGAAAGATAATAACTGTAATCGATACTCCCAGGTTCCATCAAATATGTATATAATGGCTAGTAATCAGGTCTAGGCTACTGAAGAAAATTTAATACCAAGTACCCTCATCTATGTAATCTTTGTCTCGAGCAGTTCCCCTAAGGTGGCGCGGGTGTCTGATTTGCCTATCAATTTTGTGGGGTTGTGCTGTCCCACAAATTTGAAAAGCGTCCCAAGACTCTCAGAACCCACACATTCCCATTAAACTTACCAGAAAGGACAAGCGCAAAAAGCGGGAGGATAAATAAGGAAATAAACCAATAACTGCTATAAGCAGACTAATGTGATCAATGTTCAGATCATTGAATGGGTAATAGTTCCGCTATCTACAATTGACAAGCGATTCATCATCGAATACAAGAGGCCAAGGACGTCAGCAATTTTATATCTTGAAAATGAGTCATCTTCTGCATCATCGGGGTAAACTCATTGCCCCTTTGATTCGTGTACACCGTGGGCCTTGCGTCAATAAACGATATGTATCGAAGCTTTCACTGAACTGGCAAGATCCCCTTCAAGCACAAAGCTTGCTCACAGACGATGAGATTGCGATTCAAGAGACGGCGCACTCTTACTGTCAGGAGAAGCTCCTTCCCAGAGTTCTAGGTAAATCGTGATACATCCGAGCAACTGTAGCAGATTGCTGACTGTCCTTCCCTCAGAGGCTTACCGAAATGAGACTTACGACCCCCGTATCCTTGAAGAGATGGGATCACTTGGTTTATTGGGAGCTACAATCAAAGGATATGGATGTGCTGGAGTATCCAGCGTCGCTTCGGGCCTTATCACTCGCGAGGTTGAACGCATAGATTCAGGATATCGGTCTGGCATGTCTGTCCAGAGTTCATTAGTGATGGGTCCAATCCATGATTTCGGAACAGAGGAACAGAAAGAAAGATTCCTACCCCAACTCGCAGAAGGGAAGTTGATCGGCTGTTTTGGACTGACTGAACCAAATCATGGCTCAGATCCAGGATCTTTAGAAACATTTGCCAAGCGTCACCCAATCAAACCCGGCTATTTTACATTGTCTGGGACTAAGACCTGGATCACAAATTCGCCAATTGCGGACATTGCTGTTGTATGGGCCAAACTGCAGGAAACGGGTAAGATACGCGGGTTCTTGATAGAGAGAGAGAAGTGCCCTCCAGGTACTTTTGAAACCCCAGCATTGAAAAATAAAACTGGTCTGCGGGCTTCAATCACAGGCATGATCCAGCTCGACGAGTGCCCCGTCCCGGAGGAAAATATGTTCCCAACTGTGGAAGGCCTGAAAGGGCCTTTTACCTGTCTCAATTCTGCCCGATACGGGATTGCATTCGGCGTGATCGGAGCTTTAGAGGATTGCATTACACGTGCTCGCACGTACGCGCTAGAAAGGAAGCAGTTTAACGGGCAACCTCTGGCCAAATACCAACTCGTTCAGAAAAAGCTGGCAGATGCGACCACCGATGCGGCGTACGGCCTCTTAGCAGCTATCAGGGTTGGTCGCCTCAAGGATTCCGGTGAATCCTTACACGAGATGATATCGCTGATCAAAAGACAAAATTGTGATCGCGCCCTTCACGGCGCTCGTGTGTGAGTAAAACCCATTTACAGCCATCGGTTTACTGGTGAAAGTTATTGTCTAATTCGTAATTACAGACTACAAGAAATATTCGGAGGGTAAGCTCTGGGAAAGAAATTCGCATTTTCACTCACTAACATTTGTAGAAATGCAACATCTGACGAGTTCCATATTGGTAAGTGATATTAAGTTCAGCAGTTTGACAATATGCTAACCTGATTAGGTCGGCATGTAGCGAATCTCTTCGTCACGCAGACATATGAAGGACAATCAGATATTCATAGTAAGTATCTTATGGCACTGGAAAGAGGATAGAGCTAATTATATTGTCAGCACTAATTCTCGGAAGAGCTATCACTGGCCTACAAGCATTTTACTAGAAAGATGCACCTAATTGTCGGGGTACAAGTCGTCAAAAGTGGTCGCTAGAATGACTCAGTACGACTAGCTTAGCCTCGTCCAGCGAAATATTGGAGTTTTGTCCTATATCAGAGGCCTAAACAAAAAGAAAAGCCCTCAACTAAGGCTTCGGACTAGAGTTTGTCATAGATCTCGTAACCTGAATTTAAATTTTCGAAAGGATCGCTGGATAGTTGGAGGGAAGCGCTAGATATAGGTGCGGAACACTGTAGTATTAGAAAATGTATTATCTTGGCTCCTTAATGCTTCTTCTAAAGATGCATGAATTTATATCAGCTCTTACTAATCTGCTTAAGTTGCCTTTAGAAAGCTGATATAGATTTTTTAAGGACTATTTCTAGTAAGCGTAACTATTAAGTATATAATAGACTATTGCAGCCTCATAAAGCCAATTAAAGGAGTTACCTAGCATATAAAATTACAAGAAGTGCCATATGAATGGCTAACCAAGATATTTCAACATAGAACTATACCTTAACATGCTAGTGTTAGGATTAAGAGCATCTTGGCTTGCAAGAAGCAGAATAAGGTTTCAATAAGGCTCCAAACTATACATGTGCGATTCCGCCAACATCCCTAATGTCATTAGATAATGCGTTTCTGTCCCTGGCAATAACGATATTCGAAGATTTGATATACATGTGAGTGTTCCCTGCCTCACGCAAGAGGCTTATTGCAGTAGCGATTTGTATAGTTCAATGTCCCCATAAATGTTCTCTTACTCCATCCTCATTGAATAAATTTTATAAAGAACCACCAGGGTAGATTACTAGTAAAATGCCAAATATAACAGAAGTAGTTTTATTGCATTTAATATTACATCACTGTGTCATTGAGTAATACAGGAGATCCAAAATCAATGAGTTATAACTTCTGATTCTATTTACGTCTCTGTCGTTTTAAGGTCTTTTTCCTTTATGGTCGGCTCGTCCGTCATACGAAGGACCACACTTTCGAATCTCTCTTTAACTCACCAATTGATATTTCCCAAACAAAAGATTAAGACACGAGAAGGGCTACGAGACTCCGCCTTCCCTTCAACGTGGCTATTCATACGGACACCTCTTTATCCAACCATTGCACACTATGTACACTATTAATTATGTAGTATCGTTAGTAACTATGCATGATGCAGCATAATGCTTGATTAGCTCCCAGGGCCTGGAGCTCGGAGGTGTGAATATCCTTGTATTCTCTAGGAGAGAGCGAGCTACAGCTCTAGCAACTATCTAGCTATATATAGCTTAGGAAGTAATCGAGATGTGTAACTTCGGTCTCGCCATCTATATTCAGACATCATTGGCAACAGAGGTAGTTCTCAGCTTTTCCTCTCTGATACGTGAGTGATGAGGGAGAATTCCGGCATTCTCCAACGACCTGAATGTTTCAATCCAGGTATCGTAAGTGTTATCAGAGCGTAGCCATCCATACTCTCTGGCTTTGTTCATAGAAGAAATCGATATCCATGATCTCCCAACTGCCCACCTGAAAAAGCCCCAAGACGCCCAATCAAAAGCTTCCGCTTTACCTCCATATTTCTTAACAACAGTCTCCCAGACTGGTCGCTTGTCCTTGGACCATTCGACAATATCAAATTCGTTGCTGAGGCTATTGGATTGTCCTGCAGCCTTCAGGAATGTCGGCTCCGGAACCTGTGGCCGAGAATTAGCGTATGACTAATCCATTGGGAAGGTATTAAGGAATCATACTTCCAGGTCGAGGAACATCGCAAGATCCTTCCAAAGGAATTTCCAGATGAAGACATCACCATTCGTATGGTTGAAGGCTTCGTTTTTGCAATGCTCATGAGTGGTGGCCCAAACAGTGAGATCTGCAATCCCAGGTGCATAAGATTTATCGTCAATGGTATTCCACAGATACTCATTTCCAGGAAAGTTGGCTGGTTCTTTGAGCTCCCGGCAAATCAAAAAGTAAATAGCCAGAGTCAAAGCTTCAGACATGCCATTCGCTGATCCACACACCCGACGTCAGTTGTTGACTTTGTATGGGAAATCCTCACTCACCATGAGGTGTAAACCCGAGAATCCCATTAGGACGGATAATGTTGTGGCTCCATCGGTTTGTCTTTTTCTGCACTTCGAACATGTAGTCTTCTTGAGAATAGTAGAAATTGTATCCTTGGTCATCGTAACGCGGCTGTGTCTCCACTACCGGCGCTTTGACTGGACCCAGGTGGGCTCCGTAGTGCTGTTGTTCCATGTTAGCCATCCAGTCGTAAAGGAATCCGCATCTAATGTATTCGTACCTTTCCGCCGGTCTGGAGACAAACCCGTTCAAGTCTTGGGCATACTGCATCTATGGCATCAATGAAGTTCTTGAACAACGGCACATTTTTGTCACGGAGCAAAGCGAAGTCGTCGCTATGGATGTACGATGTGAAGTAAGCATGAGTCACGTCCTTACAGACATATCTCAGCGTGTCGATAATAACGGGTAGCGGCTGTAGGAAATCGACCGCAACGAATTCAACACGCGGGTCAACCCAGTAAGTTTCTAATGGTCTTCGAGATGTCACAACTATCTTCGACCTATCCTGCTTTAGAACACCAACAGAAAATATTAGTTTAGAGACTGACCATTCTTTTTTCGGAGTCCTAATCAAATGCTCGACAATAGCATGGCCACTAATTCCATTAGCACCAGTAACAAAAGCGACTTTAGGCTGAGACATGGTCTTTCAGATCCTCAAAAGGTTATACGAAAGGGTTGAGTAGAGTATTACAACCATCAAATTAATCAAGCAGCCTTTGAGTTATGTTATATAGCCCCTGGGACACGTGGATCCTTGCCTTCCCGGCCAAAATGCGAATCGGGAGTTCGGTACATATCCAGGCCGAATAAAGATATTTGCAAACAGTATCCGGAAACTCGGGAGTGATCGAAGTGCTAAAAATTAAATCAAACTACTTGGAATTATGCCGTACTAGCCGACAGGTTCCTTTGCAAACACTTTTTTTCAAACACGGATCCCAGTTGCCTATTTTGCAAATATACTGTATAGGCATCAGACCCAAAGTCACGACAGTAAACGCCCCATGTCAAGGCTATGCAAGCGAGGTTTGAAGACGATGATAAGATAGTCAAATCCCCACTGCAGCTACAAACTGTAATCGAAGTTCACACACGCCCCTAAGACCTCGTAAGCCGGTTCTAGCTTACAGATATTTCCAATATTGTGGGAAATAAGCCCAAATTTCGTGGATGATATAGTAGCAATACCATTCTCAATTCCAAAAAGTTAAAACGTCATCATTTTGATTATACTATTTTTTCGGTGTGGGACTATACAAATCCTGACAAATATATTTTATACCCGAGATGTCTCTTTTCTCTCCCTCCCTTTCCTACTCCCTTCTGTTCATAAAGACCATAGAATACAGTTGTCGCATTAAATGGTGGAAGAATAATAAGAGTGCTTCGCAACTTTGGGCCGGCAAGATACAATGAGCGAAAATAAAAAGATCATTTGTTCTATTAACACAACAACAGTTTGTAGCCTTCAGTCTCATCACCATTACCAGGTTGACAGTACTGCTTCCGATTTCCCAATATCTCTGAGCAGACAATTCTCTTTAGCAACAAATCTACCGTTCAACAAGTCTTTGAGCTTCTTGACTGATGCCGAACTCCTTTTTGGACCGCAATATTTAGTACTAAGCACATTGTACCATGTTTTGATTTTCCCTGATCTCTAAGCGCAACTTCGTTATCATGGGGCTTCGTTGCCGGATCTTGTGTCCATATTTGTAAAAGACGAATGGGACCGGTATCAAGACGATTTCAATCAACCCTAGCATTGTCCCAGCCCACTGGGGCCCCATGGTGTGGTACATTTTGGACCCAGCTAGTGGCAGAAGCCCGGCGAAAATATAACGAACGACAGAATTGCCAGCTAAGGCAGAAGCTGCGTATTGTCCATAGCATTTCGCCAAATAGTCAACAGCGTAGATGAAGACCGCTCCGTTACCAGCCCCGAAAGGGATGCCAGCCAGAATCGGGCATATCCAATGTACTGGCGGCCTCGCTGTCCAGGCAAACCAGATTTCACCAATAGGGACAAGAATACCTCCAACGCATACTGGGAGAACGGATCGTTCCGCCGGCAAAGGTCCAGAGCTTGGTGCGTTCGCGGTGACAAGTTGTCGAATAAGTGGTTCAAGGATGACGACAAGGGCTGTACCAATGCCAACTCCCAAGTAACTCAGGCCTGTCACACCTGGAGACCAGCCTCGCAACTCCGTAAAGACTATCGGGTATGCAACAAAGCAAAGGAATAGCACGGCATATATCACGCCGACGTAAATATTCCAGAATATACTACCATAAGTATAGAAAGAAGATATTAGCTTGTTCACGCAGGAATTACAAAAAGGATATAGGTATACTTACCAAATAGGCTCTGATATCGCCATGTGAAGTGGCCTACCCAAGCTTTGCTGGAATAGCTTCAAGCCAGTCCATTGGTGATCGTAGCGAGACCACCACCGTGAATCATGGGTATCTATACGTCTGTCTTGTGCTCTTTTTCTCAGAATAGATGGGCCGTAAGTTTCTTTAATGCATATCATCATCATGAGACAGACACCGGAAAACATAAGTACGATCCAGTTGGTCCACCTCCAGTCAAGATATTCATACACGAATCCGCCAATTATAGGACCTGTTTGGCAGGTTCAAAAGCATTAGCCGCTATAGGTTGGGTCATATACCAGGTGTTCAGTGTGGCAAAGGTAGGATAGCTTACCAAGGATAGGTCCATTCATCGCACCAAGGCTCCAGCAACTAAAAGACAAGGCACTGTATTCTTCACTCGTGACATCGCTCACAGTCCCTGGGGCGTTCGTGATCAATGTACTCCCGAAAAGCCCCCCGAAGAACCTGCTGATCACTATCGCCTCGAGATTTGGAGCCAATGCCACCGGCAAAATCATAATAGTAAAAAGAGACATTGTGAGTATATAGACATATCGGCGACCGAATATTTCTGACATAGGAGCCACGATAAAGCATCCCGCGGCCAGGCCGAGGAGGTATGTAGTGAGTCCCAAGAGAACAACAATCCTCGATGAAATATGGAAGGAAGCTTGTATTCCAGGGATCCCTGATGTATAAGATGTAGAGTACAATATCCTGTATTCAAAAGCCATTTTTAGCCATGAAATCTGGCGGCGCTTTTTGCATGGATGTACGGAATACCGTAGTGATCTGGATTATATAGACTTACACACATGTAGTTGAAAGAGACGTGGCCCCAACAACATAGCATCTATACCATAATGGCCAGTTTTTAGGGTTTTCGATATCATTTGGTTCCCAGTACACTTCAAAGGAATCATCGTCTCTCAATATGCCGTCGCGGGGCATTTCCTGTTTAAGTGGAGTAGGATGATCCATATTAATTGAGGTTTGATTTATGAAAAGTGAACAGAAAAACGACAAATGAACGATATTACTATTTCCTCCTATTTAACTTACTTGAGAGGGGATGGCAAAGGGGCCGCGCGCTTTTTAGAAGAGGTGTGAACCGACAGGGAATATACTGAAAGATCAACCCATGCGACGCGGGTCCCGCAAGCATCCGTGCTAAAGTCGAAGATAAGATGGCTATTTCTACTCTTTAGCGCGAGGAAATAATTATCCGTACGAATTCTGTCTCATTGACAAGTCGCTCATCCCGCACTAGTCTATACAAGAAGGCAGGCTCAATACCAAATCCCGTACTAATGATAGTTCATAAAAAGTGTATGCAGAAACGGGAGCAGTAATCTTCGCTCTGTCGGAAATAACTTTGAGAAAAAGGAAAGCCATGAATAATCATCGGTGTGGAGTCAGACCGATATGTGCATGTTCTGGAATATAGATATGGTTCTGCTCGGATACAGACGCCGATGTAGAAATAACCGATAGAAATATTCTTGTAATTTACTTTTTTCTTTTTCTTTTTTCTTTTTTCTTTT